>JANHMN010000022.1:27287190-27303107 GCA_030674055.1 Rhabdomys pumilio | reverse complement strand
GACAGACAGACAGACAGACAGACAGACAGACAGACAGACAGACAGACAGAGGAAATGAGGTACTTTAGTGTGACCCTTTCTGGCCTCTCGGGTCATAACTAGGTGTTTTTCTTTTTTGCTTGCAAAAGTAGGGGCCCCCACACAGTTCCCCCTCCCACCATCAGAGTCAAATACCATCCTAAATATAAATGACTTCTCCAAACACAAGCTGTGACCTAATCAGAAGAGGCTGCCTGCCATCTGCAGAAGGGGCCCTTCCTGGTTTCACCCAAGCCCAGTTTGTTCACTGTGGTGAGGCCACAGGACAAATGAGTAACTTCCTTTTTGTCAAGTGGCATGGCAGATTCGGGGAAACTCGGAGCTATACATTTTATGATATAGGTTACTATAAAAATAAATAAATAAATAAATAAATAAATAAATAAATAAAAGTGCCTGTTGCCAAGCCTGATGACCAGAATTCGAGTCCCAGACTCCTGTGGTAGGAGGAAAGATAGGACACTTCACGTTGTACTCTGACCTCCAATCACATCCTGGCACAGGTTTGCCCACATATATGCACACAAATCACTGAGTTAATTAAGGAAAGACATATATAAAAATAGATCTGTAATAGCCCTTTGTTTCAAAGGTATTTCTTAGAAAATTGGAGCTGTTTGTAGGGAAAGGTTTCATTTCTTCCAAAGGCTAGCTTAACTACTTAGAGGAATGATGGACTACCAAGTAGGGTACATATTCTTAGCTGTGCCACAAGATATCCATGCCAGAGACTATGACTAGGCCAAATTTGCAGGATAGCCTTACACAACATACATTGTTCCATTTTTATTTCTCTATCTATATATCTTTAATTATGTGTGGGGCCAGAAAGACGTGTGACTGGGGAGCTAGTCCAGAGCAAAAGTGAATTTGAGATGTGTCCAAACCCTGAAAACCTTGTCTGGAGACCAGCAGGGAGTTGGATTGCTTTCCTCCTTGCCCTGGGTCTTCATGTCCAGCCCCGTAGCCTTGTGACCCCCACCTCCACCACCCTTGAGGCAGTCTTGTAGCCTGGTGGCCTAATTGCAGGTTAAACTTCCTCTCTCCCTATAAGAACATGTGCAGCGAGCACCCGGGATTCCTTTCAACATTCTCCAGCACCTCATCCCTAGCCAACGTGTATATATGAATGTGCACAGGGAGAGTCTGTGGAGGCCAGAAGGGCTGGATGTGTGGAGATGGAGGCACTTGGGAACCATACAGTGTAGATACTGAGAACCAGACTCGGGTCTGTAAAAGCAATATGGCCTCTGAACTGCTGAGCTATGTCTCCACCCCATAGCCTCCCTTTACCTGTTCCTGAAACTTACACTGGTATTCAACACAGGAGTGACATCTCCTTAACTTGGAAGCAGTGCTGTCAATCAATTATCTTTACCTTCCCATCAGAAGCCTGCAGGAACCTGAGAAAGGGGTGCACCCTGCTCACCTGATCTGTCAGTTTGCCAGCTTTATTTACTGTCTCTTCAGAATGAGGAGCTACTTGTTGTTCTTGCAGAAGGACCCAGGTAAGGTTCCCAGCATCCACAGGTAGCTTACAACCATCTCCAGCTTCTGGAGATAAAATGCCCTCTTCCGGTCTCCACAGGACCAGGCATGCAGGCGGTGCACAGACACACATTCAGGCAAAATGTTCATACACATAAAATAAATCTTTAGAAACATCTTAATGAATACTGCTTTCTGATTACTCTTTGTTCTGAGCACTGCTCTGTTTAGGAGAATACAGCAAGTTGTCTACAGGTATTTATTCCTCTTTCCAAAACATCCTATTCAATGTTAAAATCCTGTTAAATCTTAGTCTTTTGGGGTGAATTGTCAGTTGCTGAAAACAAAGGCCTCCTAACCAAGGAATTGATAAGGTTATCCATTTATGAAGACTTTTTAATGTCCTCTGTGAGAAGCTTCATGGATTCCTTCATGGAGCTGTCCATCTGCTAACTCATTCATTCATTCATCCCAGTGCTCCCACATACAAGTGCACAGGCACTCCACATCAGACCAACTGCTTTGTTTTGTTCATTAGATACTCTCTGTGAGATCCCGTTCATCAAACTGCAGCTTTCTGCTGTAAAATGGGACAAAAAAAAATAGCAGTATTAAAAGATAGTGCCTGTTGGGCACCAATACACACAGCCCTCAGCAAAACTCACTGGCCTCCAGCTCAGTCCCAGTTGTGTGCTCTCTCTCTCTCTCTCTCTCTCTCTCTCTCTCTCTTTCTCTCTCTCTCTCTGTCTCTCTCTCTTTCCCTTTATTTATTTATATTTATGTGTGTGAGTGCTTTGCCTGAGTGTATATCTGTGTACCATGTGTAGCTGGTGCCCTCAGAGTCCAGAAAAGGGTGTCAGATTCCCTGGAGCTGGAGTTACAGACACTAGTGAGCAGCCTGGCATGGGTACTTGGACCCAGACTCTGCCCTCTACAAGAGCAAGGGCTCTTAACCACTGAGCCACACAGCTCCAGACCCTGCTGCTTTTTTTTTTTTTAAAGTTCCAGTAAAGATGTCCAGGCCTTAGGATTTTAAGAGAGGATATTTTACACAAGGGACCAGCACCAAGAGAAATGTAGAAACTATGCTGCAGAAGGGCTAAGCTATCCCAAACCATAGAGGCAAAGCACTCAGAACCAAGTTCTCCTACCTTTTGTTCCAGGATTCCTTCTCCCGCCAGTACCTGTGGGCTTTACCTCTGTGTGTGTGTGTGTGTGTGTGTGTGTGTGTGTGTGTGTGTGTGTGTTCACGTGTGCTCACGCGTGTGTTTTGAATCTGTTTATTGAATCTAGAAGCTCCAGCATGGTAAACATGAGCAGGATGTTGGGATGTTCTGCGCATGCCTGGAATTTCCTGGTAATTCAGAAAACCATCAAAGTGCCTGGGCTTTCCCTGCATTGTTTTACTGACTGTAGTTTTTACATATAGTTTTGTAAAACAAATAAGGAAGCCTGCATGGAGCTCAGGACTCAGACTCAGGATTAGCTAAGATCATGTCTCTATTTGCCATTATGTCTAGTTCATTCTTGTTTATTTGTCTTCTGATAAAATATGAATTCAGCCTTGGGGATCTAACACATTTAACTGTTAAACGGTGTGGTGTTCAAATGACCCCACTACCTACCTATAGTTCACATGAAGTGAATCATATGCAGAGCCCTACGTTCTTGAATTTAGCGGCCCAGTAAGATCAGCTTCTTAAAAAAAAGAAAACCTAAAAAACTGGGCCAAGCATGATAGTGTACACCTTTCATCCTAGCACTGGGGGCAGAGGCAGGTGGAACTCTATGAGTTCAAAGCCAACTTGGTCTTCATATCAAGTTTCTGGGCAGTCAGGGCCACAGATAGACCCTGTATCAAACAAACAAACAAATACCAACAACTGAGGGTGGGGAATTGAGGAGATGGTTCAGTTAGTAGATCATGCATGAGTATCTGAGTGTAATCCCTAGTACCCAGGTAAAAATCGGCATGGCAGTGTGCACTGCAACCCTAGCTGCTAAGTCAGAAAACAGGAAAATGCTGGGGCTTGCTAGCTATCCAGTCTAGTGAGCTCCAGGTTCAGTCTCTGCTCCACACTTTGTCTATGTATTTGATCCCATGAGTATTTTGTTCTCATTTCTAAAAGGGACTGAAGCACTCACACTTTGGTCTTCCTTCTTCTTGAGCTTTATGTGGTCTGTGAATTATATCTTGAGTATTCCAAGCATTTTGGGCTAATATCCACTTATCAGTGAGTGCATACTATGTGTGTTCTTTTGTGTTACCTCACTCAGGATGATATTTTCTAGTTCCATCCATTTGCCTAAGAATTTCATGAATTTGTTGTTTTTAATAGCTAAGTAGCACTCCATTGTGTAAATGTACCACATTTTTTGTATCCATTCCTCTGTTGAGGAACATCTGGGTTCTTTCCAGCTTCTGGCTATTATAAGTAAGGCTGCTATGAACATAGTGGAGCATATGTCCTTGTTATATGTTGGAGAATCTTTTGCATATATGCCCACGAATGGTATAGATGGATCCATAGGTAACAATATGTCCAGTTTTCTGAGGAAATGTCAGACTGATTTCTGGAGTGGTTGTACCAGCTTGCAATCCCAACAACAATGGAGGAGTGTTACTCTTTCTCCACATCCTCACCAGCATCTGCTGTCACTTGAAATTTTGATCCTAGCTATTCTAACTGGTGTGAGGTAGAATCTCAGGGATGATTTGATTAGCATTTCCCTGATGACTAAGGATGTTGAATATTTCTTTAGGTGTTTCTCAGCCATTCGAGTTTCCTCAGTTGAGAATTCTTTGTTTAGCTCTGTTCCCCATAGGGTTATTTGATTCTCTGGAGTCTAACTTCTTGAGTTCTTTTTATATATTGGAAATGGGTTATTAAGCTCTGAAATCTGAATTTCACTCTAACTACTTTAAGTTTTCATTTAATAGCCATATGTGGCTGGTAGCTTTCCTAATTCTCAGCGTGGCTTTAGTCCTCACCTGATGATCAACGTGCTATTCTAGAAATAACACAGAGTAGTGGAAAGCAATTAAAAGGCCTGTGTTAATCCAGGTCTGACAGCTCAGATGTGTACTTCCATCCTTCAAGGGGCTGAGGCCATGTGACTGTCTCGATGGAGCTCAAGACCAACTTGGGCTTATATGGGGATTTCCATGCCAGCCTGGGCTACAGAGTCAGATCTGCAAGGCTCAAAAGGACTTCTGTTGTTGTTGTTGTTGTTGTTGTTGTTGTTGTTGTTGTTGTTACTCTTGGGCCAGGGAAACTGTTGTCCATAAAGTTCTTGCCTCCCAAGCATGAGATGAGCACCTGAGTTTGGATCTCCAGGCTCCACATTAAAGCCCAGTGAGTTGGCTCACATCTGGAGCCCTTGTGCTGGGTGGTGGTGATGGAGAAGGATGTGTTCCTGGCAATCTCTGAATCAATGAGCTCTAGGTTCAGTGAGATACTCTGTCTCAAAAAATAAGGTAGAGAGAGATTCTCAGCCCTATCCTCATCCCCACCCCACCCCCAACACACACATAAGAGCAAGAGAGAGCCAGAGAAAGAGAGTTGGCATTTTTCCCATAAAGATGGAGCCTCCTCCCCAACTCCCCAAGGTGTGGTGGTGCACACCTTTAGTCTGATGTTGATGAGACAGAGGTAAGGTGATTTCTGAGCTCAAGACTAGTCTGGTCTACATAGCAAGTTCCAGGAGAGCCAACTCTATATAATGAGATCCTGGTTTGTTTGTTTAAAAAGTACAAAAATCACAAACAAAATAGAACCTTAAGTTAGGTATAATGCACACACCTCCCAGCACTCCAGAGGCCAGATAGGAAGATAATGCATCCAGGGCCAGCCTGGGCTATATAGTGAATTAAAAGCTAGCCTGAGTTACACAGTAAGACTCTGTCTCTATAGCCCAGTCAGGCCTTGAATTTATAAGACTATGTCAAAAAAATGACAAAAAATCAGTATCAAAAAAAAAAAAAGAAAGAAATCAAACAAACAAAAAAGGGGGGAAGTAGAAAGACAAGAGAAATACAGAGGTGGGGTGAGCCTGCAACCATCTAAATTATCCAGGAAGAAAGCAGCCAGCACTGGGGGCACTGAAGGCCGGGAGCTAGTTACAAGTGTTGAAAGAGCTAGAGAGCCAAATGGAATGCTAATGCAAGCAGTCCTAGGCCACCATCAGGCACCACTCCTGCAGGGACTAGAGGGACCGCTCTAGACAGTGCCACAGAACCCAGGAGCCAGACCACCCACAGGAACTGAGATTGACAGAGACTCAGTTGGCCAGGGAGTCTGAGAAGGAATGTCTGTGGGACCCTGGGAGAGCAAGGAGGGGACACAACAGTGAACTGAACTAAGAGCAGAGGCAGGGGGGCAGCCACAGCAACACAGCAGTGGCATATTTGGATCCTGACCTGAACTTGTCTCTGTGTAAAAGGAAGGAAGACCTTCGATGCTGTCAGAAAACATGAGTGCCCTTTGAGTGTTGGAGAATAAGGGCTGACTTAGAAAGCATACTAAAAAATAGTGGGGGAAAAATGAAATTGAATGTTTAATCCCGAGTACAGGTTTGTGGAGGTTCTGTCTTTAGTTTGATGTTTGTGAAGAACAATTTATCTTTAATTAAAGTTTTGTTTTGCCTTTTTGTGTGTCCATGTGCTCGCGTGCACGTGAGTGTGCAAGCATGCTACACAGCACACATGTGGAAGTCAGAGGACAATTTGTGGGGACAGTTTTCTCTTTCCACTCTGTGGGTCCGGAAATCAATCCCAGCCTTGGCAGCAAGCACCTTTACCTGCTACACCATCTCTCCAGCTCAGAACTATATTTTTTAGTGAGCCTATGGTGGGGTATCAGAGGCTGAGGCAGGAGGTTTGTCAGTAAGATTGGGGCTAGCCTGGGCTATGTAGTAAGTTCCAGGTCAACAGGTCTGCAGCCAAGAAAACAAAAACCTTTAATGTTTCACTTAGGTGACAGAAGTGTGACCTTTTCTTTCTCCTTTATCTCTTTGTGTGCACATGTGGAGGTCAGTGGGCAGTTCTCTCCTGACACTTTTTCCTGGGTTCTGGACTTCAACTCAGGCAGCCAAGCTTGCACAGGTACCATAACTCGCTGACCTATCTCACAGGCTCGCCCTCCCAAGTATTCATTTGTGCTGGCACATTTGCTAGTGCGTTCACAAGTGTGTCTGAGAAAGCCTGTGTCCAGGCAGAGGCCATCAGAGGAGGCTGGGTGTCCTCTATCATTTCTCTACATTTTTTATATGAGGCAAGGTTATTCCTCTGAACCTGGAAGCCAAAAGCCCAGTGAGCCTTCTGACTTCAACCCCCTCAAGCTGAGGTTACAGCGTGCAATGGCTGCTGGCTTGTTATATATACTGGGGTATGAATGCCACTTCTCATGACTGCACCATTGAGCCATCTTGCCAGCCCCAAGTATGGCCTTTTCTCCCCTCCCTGGATAAACTCTCCTTTTCATAACACCATTCAGACTCACTGGCAAAATCTATGGGAATCTGATGAGTTTGGTTAACATGTTAATTTGTGGACATGATGCCTAGTTATCTACCTGGGACTGTTCTGAGGAACACTGTATTCTAAAGCTGCACTGAAAGCCTGCTGAGTATGAAACAAAAAAACAAAACCTCCACAAAAGGAGGCCCAACATTTAATTTCAAATTAGGGGAAACACTTAATTTCAAGTTACTCAAGTTTGAGGCATTAGTCTTGATGCAAGCTTTGCTGGGATAAGTCTTCCAGGGTCACAGAAAAATGTTGATACCTCTTTTTTCTGTGCCTAGAACAATAGACTTGGGGCAACAAACAGGAAATGAGATCAGATTATAAAATTCTATTAAAAAGCCATCTGGGCTCAACCCAGGTGATCAAGGTTAGAATCTGGGACCATGACTGGAACTCTAGAGACGCTCACGTTCTGCAGTATCCAACATTATCACAGAAGTGACTATGTGTCTTCTCATTTCTAGACTTAGACATGACCTGTGTGGTCCGTTTTCCCCTGTCCCAGTGTGTTGTGAGAGATACACATGCCCTGCTTCTTCCTGTGAGCAATGGATACTATTTGGCTTTAAAAGTTCACGCCAAGCATACAGGCTTCAGGCCCCGGTCCTACCCACAGATGTTCCCACAGGAAGCCCCATGCCTCTCTGGCCTGAACCTGTGTAAGCATCTCTGAATCCCAGATGTGATGTAATTGGAGTTTAAGGTCATTCCTAGAGAGGTCAGGACCGGGAGCAGTACTCACTGACGTCTGGATCATCCTTCACAGAATAACTACCAGACTGCCTCCTTATTTGGTGTGGTTTTAAGATGTGCTACAGAACAAATGCTTTAACAAATAAGAGATGGGAGTTCGAGATGACACCGGCTCGGGTGGGAGCCGGTGGGCTCGGGTTGGTGCTGGGCAGGGAAGTTGCTGTTATTCGCTCCTTTGTGTCTGTGTTCAACGCTTCCCTTACTCTAAGCCTTTTCTAACACAGCACCGTTGTGATGCGATGAGGCCCGAGAGCAAAGGCTCATCCTGCTCTCTGCATTCTTTGGACATTCTTGAAGTTTCTGTGCTTGCAACCACACTTTGAAGTGTTTGTGGGCCAAATCCAGCATCTTGGCCCACGGATTTTTTTTTCTGACCTTTTACTGAATATGGGTCATACTTTCTTTACATTTCTCATTATTTCTGGTTGAAAACTGGACACTTTCGGTTAAACTGACTCTGATCTGTTTTTGATGGCTTTAGCTTCACTAAATTATTTAACTCCGACAGTTTGTCTCACCACAGGAAAGCGGAGCTACTTCTTCTGATCGCTTTTACATTCGTGTTTGAATTTCTAGTCTGACTTCCCAGGCTCAATCCTGGAGAGATCAGTAGTCAGCAGTAGCTGTCTTGTTCCAGAGGCCCCAAGGCTTACATATGTAGTAGTAGGTTGTGTGCAAGTGGAACAGCCCACTCAGGTCGCTGGCCCAGACCTCCCTCCCAGTCAGGCTGTTTGGTCTCCCCTGCACCTGGTGGCCTCCCCCACGCCCCAGGTCACATCACCCCCACCCGGCTAGCTACAACTCTCCCTCACAGGGCTGCACAGTGGAGCCCTGCTGGCCCACCACCCTTCTGCCTTCATTGCCACTCTGCAGCGAAGCTGTGGTTTTCATGACCCATTCAGAGGTTTGGGAGTAAGAGCTGCAGCAGGAAGGCCCCAGATTCCAGTAATGCTTACACAAAGTACTAGAAGCCTTTCAGAAACTGTTTTTAACTTCCTGGTTATCTTTGTCAACTTCCCGACTGGTAACTCCCAGAGCCCTCAAGTTAGTTTGCTTTCTTTGGGGAGGACTGGTTGATCTCTTTATATGGTCAGCCAAATGCCCCTAATAGCCATGTGCTGGTATTTCACATACACCGAAGACTGACAGCAGGGTAAATCTCAGCAAGTAAATCTGATGTCCAGCGTAGGAAAGAAACTGGGTGTGGTGACCCACGTCTGTAACAGGAGCACGTCGGAGGCAAGGACAACAGGATCTATCCAAGATCCAGTTTCCCAGCTCTTTAATGGTTAGGAGCTCTTTATCGACTCAAACATTCACACTGATTGGGTGGCTCACAGCCATCTGTAACTCCAACACCCTCTTCTGGCCTCTGCAGAACTTAGGTGAGTGTACACACACACACACACATACACACACACACACACACACACACACACACACACACACACACGCACAAAATAAGCTAACCTGCACAGTGGAGCCCTGCTCCACTGTGTTATTTGTTAAAAATAAACAAATTTACCCTGATGGTCCCTTTTTAAGGAAATATCTGAAAACAGCTTTGGTTAAGGGGCTCACACATGTCATGGTTCCTACTACCTAAACAAGCCATACAGGAAACCCAAGGCAGATTTATACTGCTTTGTTTTGCCGGCTGTAGGGGAAGTGCCTTCTGGAAGTACAGACAGTTAAGGACACACATCAGTTCACTGTGGCTCAAGGACAGAGACCCTCTACTGTGAGAGAACTCACACACCTTCAACATGTACACATGCCCTGTATTCCAAAGAGACAACAACAACAAATGTATCTTGGATTTGTAAGGAATTTCCGGGCTACCTAGAAAATAAAGTTAACAAACTTTGTATGAAACTCAGCCAAATATTTCAAATCACCCAGATATAACTGAGGGCCAGAAATAGTGAACTGGAGTTAAGGGTTGTTAGAGATGAAAAAGAATGTGTAAAAAGACAGCTGAAAATTCTCAGTTAGGCCATCATTACAGGGTAAATTGCTGACATCTTAACCCCAGTATGGCTCAATGAAGACTCCATGTTAGGAGCCAAGGCAGAAAACCAACTAAAGGTTCATGTTTGCCTTAAGTGATCTAAGTAACATTTTAAATTATTCCTTATCTCCAAGATAAATATTGTTGCAATTATAAAGGATTAGTAATTTATAGTATGTGCAACGTTTTGACACTATGCTATAAAACCCTCAGTTACATCTCTATTCATGTGACCCGAGTTAAGGACAGAAGACAAGAAGGTTCAGTTGCTGCGTTCTGTACTCCACTAGAACTGGTTAGAACTGGTTAGGGCTAGAACCACTGTCTGTTGGTATTTCATTTAGTAGCTTGTTCCCTTCTAGATATGCTCCTCCCACTTGTCTGCCAGCCCAAACCAGGGCCCTGTAGCTTGTTGAATGTGCGACCCCAAGATTAGTTCTCACACTTCTCTCACCTCTACATGTGTCTGTCTCACCACTTGGCCCAAGCCTCAGGTTTCTTCCTCCCTCTTTCTCAGCAGAGACTTCCCATAACACACTCCTGTACAACCTATTTGTAACCCTTTCTCGCTCCTGTCCATACCCGTATGGGGTCTTTCCCATCTGAAGACAGACATTCCAGCTGGGCATCAGTATCTCCTCTGCTGTCTTTTATCTTGAGCTCCTCATTGCCCTTCCCACAGCATCTACATGCTAACTCACGGCTTTGAAGAATGCTTTCCACCCCTAACGTCAGTAAGCAGAGCTGTCTACAAACACTATCTGCACTTGCGACCCAACCGCTCCACAAAGAAGCCTTTGCTCAACCCTTCCATCCACACTTTAGTCAAACCCACACAAAACAGTTCCTGATCCCTAAACTCAACAGCAGTGTAATTATCCATGTAACACACATGTGAACAAACATGTCAGGTGTTCTTTGTAACTGTACATGGCTGCTAACTGGTCAGTACCACTTCAGATGAGAAAAATGAAGCAACAGAGGAATTTTGTCAAAGGTCACACGAAATGGGTCAAAGTCTGACCTCCAATTCCGCTATCAAATTAAAACTCCATCCCTTCCAAGGCTAACACACCAAGAGTTAAAAATAGGCTCTGTGCCTAAGAGCAGATGAAGATGTCTGAACAACCTTGGAGAAAGACTAAGTGACCAGTGGTCGTCCCTCTGAAGGGGACAATGAGAAGTCCACCAGCTAAACCCTCAGATCCTCCTTTCACACACAATTCTGAGAGTCTTAAGTGGACCAGGCTTAGCATCCAAGGCTGAATCCCTGCAGCAGACGTGCAGAGTGAGTGAACACCCAAGTCATCAGAGGCTGCTACAAACAATCCATGCAAGTCATTTCTCCTCAAGAGATGCCAGCAGCTGTTTCCCAAGTGTTTTTATTGTGGATGAAGACACAGCCAACTTATATCATTTTTATTTAGAGGGTTTTTTTTTTTTTTTTTTTTTTTGCCTTGCAATACTCCTGAGAAATTCAAGAGTGCACTGGCTTTAGCTCTATATAAAATACAACCAACTCTTACAGTACAGTTGGAAATTTCTCACATTTAGATATCTTCCTATAAATCAAGACAATTATTAATTTTAGGTGATTAACTCATAATAAGTTAAGATGTAAAGGCTGGCAAATCATCACAAATATCAACATTACAATGATCGTCATTTCCCCATAGGAATATATAAAATAAATATTACCTAACTGATATTTACAGAAGAGAAATTTTTGTTGATAGAAGATGCTTTAAATGCTTTGATATATGAAAATTCCTTTAATTTAAAAAACCCAGTACAAATGGTTTTATCTTCACCTGTGCCAGTCCTGCCTGCCTCCCATAGCTGACTTGAGTAAGCACTTTGATACTCTTGAATCCTTGGGATGATGGAAGAAACTAAAGGCTTTGGGGTGATAGTTGGTGTTTAGCTGGCTAGCTGCATGCCATCTCTTTTTGACTATTTGGTCCTCCCCCTTTTTAAAAAACAAACAAGAGTATCAGGCTGTGAGACTCAACAGCACACATGCCAGTGATCACATTCAATCAACACCAACGGCAGGGTGGACTCTCAACAGTGTATCTCATTGTACTTGTAAACCATTAGGAATGTTGTGAAGAACTGTGGCTTCCAACACAAAATTCAACTACAAATTCTATGTGTAGAAAGACATCAACAGCCCTCTTACAGAAGTAAGTCTGTGGCTTCTGATGCAAAATGCAACCACAAATTCCACTGAGTGGTTGCAGCTCTCAAGAGCAGACTTCTGCAGTCAGCATGGAGCCACCGGGGAGCCTCCAGCAGCGTCCTGATGGGGTCACCGAACGTGTGTGCTTCTTGCTCTGCTGAGAGGTTTCCTTGAGCAGATGGTTCATCTCTGACACAACTTAGCATTAGAAAAGCTGATGGGTTATGTCTGGTTTAGATCAATGCACATTTAGAACGCACACAACAGAGACGTTAGGTACTGCAGCTTTCAGAGAAGGTCAGATACTTCAATAGCAGCCATGTAAGGCAGTCTTCTTTGATGCCTGGATGTAGACTCCCCCCAAGGCAGCCTTCAAACTTAGGTTACAATGAAACAGTGAGGGAGGGTAGGTTGTTTCAGTCAAGGAACTTCAAATGTCATAAAAGTTATACTTAAATATAAAACACATTGCTTGAATATCCACCATGTACCTCTTCTTTAAAAGAAAACAGTTTATATCTTCTTCTTAGTGTAAAAACTAGTCTTTTGGCTACTTTATTAAGAACTTAAAATTTCCTGGCAAGCAGTACTAATCCAGGCTAATAAGAGAGACTAACTTTTTAAGAAACATATAAAAACCTGTATCAGTAGGCCCTCAACTTACAATGGTCTAACTGTTTCAATTTTGGAGTTTGCCAAAATGATACAAACTAAACAGAAACCATGCTTCAGGTAAAGTTTGTCTTCTCTCAGTGCTGGGCAGCTGTGGGAGTGGTGGCTCGTGCTCAGCCGTGCTCAGCCACGTGGTCCCATGGGGCCGACTGACAGTTAAGTACAGCAAACAAATGCTCGATTCAAGCTGTTTTTATTATGGTGGGTTTATGGGCTGTGAGCCCACTGTGAGTTGAGGGGCATCTGTAACATCAGCAAACCTGGCCAGAGCAGCCAACCGTTTCTATTGACCCTGCTAGCCGTGCTTTCTAACACAGAGCAGAGAAATTAGGGTAATAAGTTAGTTAAGGACACAGGTGACATCAGAAAGCAGCATTATCTCAGTTACTTAATTTTTCAGAAAAGATATTTTAACCATCAACACATCATTAAAACCTCCAGACTTCCAACCACATTAGAAATATACAGTTTACCACAGGTAAATTTTCAAACCCAAGTTAGCACTGACAGGTGCCAGGACTGTCCACACTTTTGAATTAGTCTCATTTCCACCTTTCCTTGCTAAATAGGCTTTTCTCTTTTAAAGGCTTATCTGAATTTACAAAATATGCAAGAAATGACTTTTAAATGTACAATGTCAACAATTAATACAAATATGAACATCCTGATACAGTGAAGCTGTGGAATCAGGACGTTTTCCTTTCATAACGGCTTTGTAAAAAGGTTCAGAAATACTAGAAGTCCCTAACACTTGGTGTTAGTACACTGAAATGACCGCCATGATGAGCAGAGTGCTGCACCCCACGCAGGTGAAGCTCTCAGAGGCAGGAGGTGATAGGTCTCAGGATATTGCTAACAGGCCTAAGGTTTACCTGGATGCAGTCATACATAAAGTGTAACTTTACATGAAAGTTACATGTATTTGTGCAAGAAAACCTTAAGATTTTTGATTGTTTGGTTTTTCGATGAGTGTATGTTTTGAGGAAGGAGCTCACTATGGCTGTTGCTCTGGCTAGCCTAAAACTCACTGTGTATACCAGGCTGGCCTCAAATCCTAAGCAATCCTCTTACTTCTGCCTCTCAAGTGGTGGGATTAACCATGAGCCACCAGGCCTAGCTGGAAACCTGTAGTTTTAGGTGATACTTTAAAAAGACAGTTCAGCTCCTGAAACTAAATGATTCCATTTAGTTACTCACAGCATGTATTCCACAATAAAAAGAAACAAACTACTGACCCATGAAACAACTTGGATGGATCTCAAGGGAATTATGTTAAGTGAAAAACACCCATTTGAAGAGGTTACATAACATATGATTTCATTTAAACAGCATTTACAAAATAACAAAATTATAGAGGGTGACAGTTAGTGGTTGTCAGGGATTAGAGGAGGCAGCAAGGGTTGGAAAAAGGCAGCTCAAGGATCCTTCTGACGAAGAGTTGGATCCTGACCTCGATGGTCAGATGAATCTACACATACGAAATTGCATAGAACCAAATACCTGCCTCCGGGCACTGATAACCTCCCAGGACAGCTCTGCTCTCTGTGCTCTGAGGAGCACAAGGTCCTCTACAGGTGATCACTAGGTACTGCAGAGCATTTTCTGCTCCAGATAGAGAAGCCTTTACTAGGCATCTCTGGGGGTGGGGGGACAGATGAATTCTTTATCTTTAAAAGATAAACCACAAGCTCATATATTAAATGAGCTGGAAAATTCAGGGAGATAAAAGTAGACATACAACTTACTATTCTTGCTTCTCCTTTAGAGTTTTGTAAATTAAAAAGTAAACCAAATGTTTCTAGTTTTAAATTAGGTAACATCATAAAGTAAAAAAAAAAAAAAAGAAAGCAGATTATATATAAGATACTTACTTGCTCTTCTGACACCTGCAGTTTCTAAAAGCATTAAGAATATTTGTATTAACAGAGAAATTACAGCTACAAACAAATACATGACTCTTTCCAGAAGGCCACTTTGTGATAAAGTTCACACACTTACAGTGTTCATGGTTTCTTTAAAGTGCTACACAGTCTCAGCCCTGAAAGCTACCTATTGCTTTAGAAGGTCTTTCAGCACAACACCTGCGCTGTTGTCAGGTGACACTGGCAAAGGGGTAAACGTGGGTAGAACATCTGAGATGGGTTTCAGAAGAAGATGCCCAGGCCCACCAGGTCCATGTCCAGCTGGGTTAATAAGGGGCACAGCTGCTGAGCGGGGAGCCAAGAATGGATTCACATCTGTTCTTCTTCCTGCCCTGGATTCTGCTGTATCTAAAAGATAAAATACAGATTTAGTTTCTATCCTTCACAAAGAGAGTTAATGAAAGAACCCTCTAAACACAGTAATAGTTTTATCAAACTCATCAACATAGTTGTTGAGGTCTGTTGTTGAGACAGGGTCTCTAGCCCAGGCTGGCCATGAACCCCTATTAGCTGAGGGTAACCCTGCTGCTCTACTTTGAGAGCTGAAATTGTGCTAACAAGCTCAGTTTTCACACAAGCACTGAGTGTCACTTTGTCACTACTATCCATCTAAAACTCCACCCTGCTGCTCATAACACTACTATTAAGCACATGTTTGGGCTGTCCTTTATTCAAAACAAGAGCACCAACAGACCCTCAAATCCTAAGCATAAGATACTAATGTGTGGGCCAACAAGATGGCTCTGCAGGTGAAGGTACCTACCACTGAGCCTCCAACTCTGGTGACCTACGTTCAGCCCCAGAGCCCGTGTGGTAGGAGAGAACCAAATCCTCAAGTTGTTCTCTGACTTCCAAAAGTGTGCAGCATGGAGTACACACATACGGACAGACAGACACATGTGCACATAATAAACAAACAGGATTTGAAGAATACTAATGTGTATTGTGAAAACCTCATGAAAATTCATTCTTAGTCATTCAAACCATTTTCTAGTTAAAAAGAAAATCCACATGTGCTTTCTCTATTTGGCTACCTACAAATTCTGAAAGAAGAAGGCCTTGAGAACTTTAGAATTCCCAATGGTTATAATACCTATGGAAAATGCTGGTATATCACATTATAGTGATGCAACAGTAACTAAAATCAATTTATCAGAAGAATAAATAATGTATACACATGACTCAGTCACTGTGTCAGCAGTCAAAGGCTGAAGACATTCTGCGTGGTATCATTTCTCTACCAACTTGTTGTATATAGTATAGTATATAGTATATAGTATATAGTATATAGTATATAGTATATAGTATATAGTATATAGTATA
>JANHMN010000022.1:27244323-27274811 GCA_030674055.1 Rhabdomys pumilio | reverse complement strand
TACTTACATGCACTCTACTCTTACATTTCAGAGTATGCCACCTCACTTCATGTGAATCCCTCTGTCTAGAATGATTTTTCCCTGGCTACCAATCTACTTAGCCTGTATGTACCCACTGGGTGGGTGGGGGAACCCCCTCGTAGAAGCAGGGGGCTTGGGATAGGAGGGTTCTGGAGAAGAAACTGGGAAAGGTGATGACATTTGAAATATAAATACATAAAATATCCAATAAAAAAAAAGAAAGCAGTCACTAACTTCTTACCCTCCTATACCATTAGTACCAAGGACAATGGACTACTACTTGTACAGAAAACTCTTTTAAAACAATTTCTTTTAAAATGTTTTAAATTAGTTCTTGGATAATTTTGTTCAACATGCTTTAATCTTAATTACCTGCTCCTACAGAGTCTCCCAGGTCCCTCTTCCACTTCTCTACCCACCTAACCTTGTGTCTTTTTCCCCTTTTTATAACTGAAAAAAAAAATTATACTATTTATTTTGTATCCTTTTATTTATAACTCATCAAGTCCAAGGTGTACTGTCCATATATTTTTGGATGTGTGTCTTCCATTTAAGCATGGCTGCCTTACTAGAAACTAGATACTGTTAAAGAAAAATGACTCTTTTCACAAGGGCTATCAATTGCCAACAGCTCCTCAGCCAGGGGTGGAACTTCATACTCACCTCCTGCTGGCTGTTGGGATTTTGTCTGCCTTGAGCTTGCACAGTCCATGTGCATGCTGTCACAGCTGTGAGTTCAAGTGTGCAGCTGCTCTGCTGTGCCCTTGCAGCTGTCCGACACTTCTGGTTCTTTTAAACAAGTCCTTGCATGGACTTTATTACATGTCTTCTTCCCCTCCCTGCCCAACTGTAAACCTTCTGAAGGAGACCTTGTCACCTATCTATCCTCAGAGCCTATTTAGGGCTTGGTACTCAGCACATAAACAAGGAATACTTGATATAACAATGAATAAAGGTGTTCTCTGGAAAGGACAAGTAAAATAAATTACATACTGAGTGATTCAGTTATTACTCAAGAAAAGGAGATACAATACACAAAATATTCTCATGAGTACATGATTTAATTTCCCCTTTGTTTATAAAAATTAGTTTTAAATTGTAATTTCTAAAACATTGCTTAATTTAGATATCAATGTCAAACTCATTTTAAATGTAACTAGAAGTATGATATAAATTATTTACCTAATATTCTTTTTCCCTTAATTTAAATGTTGGCATTGTTGAGCATACCCAGATGTTTATATCATTACAAATAACTTTTAACCATTTATGGCAACTCAGAAAATTTCATCTGGTATTTCTTATAATGTTTCCTCTAAAACTACCGCTTCTGCCAAAAACATCTATAAAGAACTCTCTCAAAAGATCTGGGTAACAAAGCGTCTGGGAATGTATTTGGCTCACGTTCAACAGAACATTATATGTTTTCTTGTATAAGTCACGTTCTGAAAAATGGAATGTCTCTATTTAAAATAAAAACCCAACCATGCAGCATCATAAAGGTAGTTCCATGTGAAATATTTCAAGCTCATTTTGCCTCTATAGCTTTAAAACATGTTTTTATGCTTCATATATTAGAGTAAGTTTTATGGGGGCTCATTTTATACACACTTAATAGATTTTCTTTTTCAAAATATTCTAAGGAAAATTTTCCATTTTCAACCCATACAAGACATTTTACAAAGTAGCCACTATTATTTAAAATTGGTTATAAAAGCCTTAATGTGCAAGTATAGGGCTCGGGATACAGACAAAGACCTTGGGTTCCATCCCTAGCATAGACACAGTTAAGACAAACTATTTTCACTGTATAGAGGCATAAACTAGCAAGTAGAACAAAAGATGTTCCTAAGGCTAGAACTAAATTCTATTGCTTATGAAACATACTTTTCTTCCCATACCACAAAATTCAGTGCTTTTTAGTACTAAGTACCAAATCAAAAACCATCTTACACCTTCCATTTCAATTTATCTAATCATTTTCAAATACATAGGAATTTATCTTAAGGGCAATGAAGAAAACCAAGAAAAGAAAGCACCCACCTACATACATGACAGCATATTTTAATGGCTTCACTGTACTAGGTTTACATAGGTGATACTTTCTCATTAATAACAATTCATCTTAATTCTGATGAACTATATAAAAGATACTAACCTACTCTCTTCATAGACTGGTGCACTGACTTTAAAAAGTACAGGACAGCACGAGAAAGAAGTTTGGAACTGTTAATGTTGACAGAACCTGTCCAGTCAACATTGCCTATTAAAATGCAGCTAGCATAGGATCCCTTGTGGGGTGGGAGGGAAGTTAGCTTGCCTAGTTCTTATGGTTTAAATAGTTTTCATAATTGCTAAGTGAAATCCTACTAGTGGCTTAACACTTTCCTTAAGTCTCTGTCCCTTAACAGTGTTCTAGAGGAACTAAATACGCCACTTAGGGCTACTGCTGTGCACAACAGTCTTAAACTGAAGTTTGTCACATGCCATTTCCTTGGCTCCTTGAAAGGGGGCCTATTTAGTGTTCTACACAGCAACCAAAGGGAAGTTGAGCAGCTGGTCTTTATTAGGTGCTTACTGACCAGTAAAGCACCAGGTGTCTGTCTTCATGCTTCTCATACAGGGCCCATAAATGCCCTTTCCATGTCATAACCATGGCTGCATGTACCTGACATTAACAAGCACGTACTCTAAGAGGGACTGAGGTATCCATGTACTACTGCTTTAATACTGGGGTCATATATAACCACTCTTTCCTTATGTTTGGCTGGATTGAATCATATCTAGGTATTAATGATATAATCAACCTTTCTGAATAAAACACCACTTCTTAAAGTAAATTTCCTAATATTGTCTAGATGTTTAAAAAGTGTATCAACTAATCATTAGTCTACAGAGGCTTAGACAGAAAACAATACTTTGCCTTTATAATTCAAGTCTCTGTGTATTTTCTTGCAACAAGAACCAATTTGTCTTTTTCAAAATTGTTTCTCCTGGCAAAAACTTTGGCTGTCTGGCCAACTTTTGTGTTAAAAATAAAGTACAGTATTACAACATCAATCAACATGTAAAGTACTTAATGACTTATAAAAACATACAGGGATGCTTTTTGAAATAAGTAAGCCAATCAAGAATTTATTTATATTATCAAATCAAGAATACAGCATTGAGAAAATAAAATCACATTTGTGTTTAGAGATATAAAAGTGGCACTAAGAGCTGAGGTAATGTAAGAAAACACTGTTAGAAGCTATTAAAGGCAGGAATAAGTTAAAGACACAACAGAACCAACTGTCCCAGCGGTGTTCCTTTCCTGTCTGGGCCACACTGGCTCCCTGGGCCTTTTCAAACACCAGTTGTACAAGCTGAAGCAAACACAACTTTCTCTAATACTAACTCCTAGAATGAGCCCAAAGCTCCTACTTCCTAATAATGAGTATTCACTATATTTTACACAAATAGGAACCCAGCCCACCTGCCCTACCAGACACAATGAAGAAAAACTGAAAAATATCTACTCCTAGAAGTTTAAATAGGTGTTTGTGCAAATACCAAACACGACAGTAAGTCACAAACTCTTCTTTATGTGCCCATAGACTACTGTGAGTGACTCAGGTAAATGTCTAAAGGGGAAATGGTCTTTGACATCAGGGAACCTGGCAGCAAGATGTCACCACAGACAAGTAATCTGGTGCAGAACCCACCACAGTTTCTCCTCCATAGGGGAAACGCTCAGCCCCATAAGCCTTGGCTAATGCTTTGGGAGTTCAGGGTTCCTTTGGCTCACCACGTCTTCCAGCTAACACCGCAGTCTCACTGGCCTTTTAGCTAGCTAGATTATTTTCACAGTATATGCTTCCTCTTCTTAAAGAAGTCATTTCAACAGTGAGGGCACAGTAAAAAGGACACCACTATATCTCCAAAGGAACCACAGAGAGCAAAAGACAAGTCAGGCACTTTACAAACACCCATTTTCTTAATAGGAATACAGTGATGCAGAAAGATCAAAGCTTTGGTACAAGTAAAGAGATCTGCAAGGAAATCTCCGTTCTATAATCTATGAAGGAGACTGATGTTCTACATTAATGGCAAATGAATAAGGAAAAGACTAAACATTATAGCCTTTGTTAGGCACCTGTTCATAACAGATACTCACTCTATTATTCCTTGCTGCCTATTTCCAGGCCTACTTGAGATTCAGAGTTTCCCATGCTAATCATACTTATAAGATCAAAACTCAGAACAAAGTCTCAGAGTGAAGTTAAGTTAACCCAATGATGCCAACTCCCTTGCATTGATTACTATTTCCTTGTGTTCACTTTGGGGTCTCCTGGGGATCTAGGCCAAGTTATTTAGATTGTACTTGTGGGCCAGTGGTTCTTGTGGGCTTATTTTCTGAGTGTCCACCTCATTGTTCCCGGTTTAAGAGCATCGCTCTTGTTCCAGCTACTCCCATTTGTGTTTTCTGCTTTCTATTTTGTGACACATGGTATACATTTCTTCATTTCTTAGCAGCAGTGTTGCTGCTACAGCAACAGAGATGCCACAGCAGTGCATCTCTAGGCTCCTTTACCACCTCCCTGATCACTTCAAACCACTACTAATCACTTTACCACCTCCCAGATCACTACAAACCACAGCCCCAGAAAAGCTTCAAGTCCCTGGCTATGCCTAAACAAGAATTAAATGTAATTATGCAATCACTGCCAGGTGTTAGGCCTGCCCTATCACTCAGGTTCAGTTTCTGATCTGAGTACAGGCGTCAGCTTTAGAGAACTGACAGAACTGGGGATACTCTACAAGCTCCAAACCCAAGGATATTGAGTGCCTCGGGGTAAGGCCATGTACAACCATAAATCTAGTTAAGTTACACTTAGCCATTCATTTCACAGAGTCACCCAGTACCTCACTTGAGAATGTGCCCTCTCTAGCCTATTGGCCATCAGCCATAGCATGAGCTGTCATCAAGAAGACAAAATCATAAAAAATGGATCAGTCAAATCAGCCCCCTTGATCAACAGGGTGGCAGGCAACACAACAGTCACAGCTCAGTCTCCAGGAGAACTGACTGACAGCGAGGCTCTCCAAATGGCTGTCATTCCATTAGATTCAGATTCACGTTGAAGCAGATGGAAGTCTAATAGCCTTGCCTGACTCAGCTGTGCCAAGGTGTGGCCAAGCGCTCACCCAAGGCAACAGAAACACTGTTAGAGAGGACAAAGAAAAAAGACTTACTTTGCTTTTTAAGTTCTTCAATTTGTTCTTCTTTTAAATCTAACTGTTCTGTAAGTCTTGATGCTGAATCCAGCGCAGCATTTGCTTCATCCAAATGTTCCTGGGGGAGGAAAGTTTATTAAAACCAGTGTGCAAAGTGCCCTGCAAACTACTGGGCTGGGAGGAACTTCAGAATCAATCAACAGCTCAGCCAGTGGTGAAGCTCCTACTCTGTGACCACGTGCAAGTTTGTGCAGCCAACTGACCGCACACTCCTCACAGCTGACTGACCACACACTCCTCACAGCCCACTGACCGCACACTCCTCACAGCCCACTGACCGCACACTCCTCACAGCCCACTGACCGCACACTCCTCACAGTGCCCTTTTACAGAAACGAAATAAAACACATAAATATTTAAATATATTTAAAAGATATATAAAGTCAAAAAATACAGTAACAATGGTTTTGCTCTTTTAAATCTTTGTAAGCTAACAGGTAAGCAAACCCTAGCCGCTTCTTCTATGAAGCCCACCATCAACAAAAATGCACATTTTCGCTCTCAGCAGCATCAGACACATGATCTACAAGAACAAATCCTGCCCTGACATCGGCATGGATCTACTTTCTTATATGAAGACCTCCCTTTAGTCACAGCTGTGTATCTCTACCTCACAGCCTCACCATCAGTTTGTGCAAGTACCTGGAACTGTAGATAGAAACCCTTTGTTCTCTGAGCAATGAAAACGAGGTCACAAATTGGTCTGCTGACTAGCATTTAGCCCTCGGTAGGAACAAAGGTTCTCCTTTACTCTTACAGTTTCTTGAGTTTAATGGGGATTAAAATACTCCTTACTTCTAGACTTTACATACAGTCAAGGGTTTATTATAAAATATTTTGTTCTCTGTATTTAAATTTGTAATATAGTATTTCTCAATAAATATACTTTTGATAAGCCCTAGCCTACTAAATGTCAGAAGGACTGCCCAGGTCATCACACCATCAAAAACACTCTCATGGAGGAACCGCCAGGTTGATTTACAGAGTGACTGTATCAGTTTGCAATCCCGCAGTGGAGGAGTGTCCCTTTTTCTCCACATCCTCGCCAGCATGTGTTGTCACTTGAGTTTTTGGCCTTGGCCATTCTGATGGAATCTCAACATAGTTTTGATTTGCATTTCCCTGATGACGAAGGATGTTGAACACTGTTTTAAGTGCTTCTCGACCATTCGAGATTCCTCTGTTGAGAATTCTGTTTAACTCTGTACCCCATTTTCTTTCTTTCTTTCTTTTTTTTTTTTTTTTTTTTTGGTGATGTTATGGAATCTTTTTTTTATTGGATATTTTATTTACATTTCAGATGCTTTCCCCACTTCCCCTCCCTAGAAAACCCCTATCCTGTGCCCCCTTTTCCATTTTGCTTTTATACAATTTTTTTTAAATGTTAATCAAAGGCTTTATAAGTATGGTAATGCTCAATTAGAAGTGTAACCCAATACCCAACCTAGATATATAAACTATCTTCGATTGGTGGAGACACATGAACTTCTGCCTCTATGCCCCCCCTCTCTTTTTCTCTCTTTCTCTCTCTCATCACCTAGCTTCTCCTCTCCTTCATCTTCTCCTCTCCTTTCTCCATCTCTTCCTCTCTGTACTCCTTCCCCCTTAGCTCCTCCTACATATCACCCTTCCTGTTAAAGTAAAACTTTTCTCTCAAAATACAATTAGAGCATAATTATTCCTATTTGTACCAGTGAGGTAAAAGATAGTCCTAATACCCAGTCCATCATTTTGTTGACTAACCAGAACCTCTGTCGTCTCTCCTAACTAGAACACTTAGTTTTGAACCTGGCTTTTTTCTTGGTTTTAGAATGAATGTCAGCTGAGAACCATCCACTCAGATCTTTTCTCACATAGTAAATAGCCAGGATTGGCTATGAGACTCTAGGTCTTCAACCCCGTCAGAAATCCAGAATGACTGAGTTAACTGAAATTATGGGAAGCACTAAGCATAGCTTCTAAAATTTAGCCAATTTATAGAGACCGCTGAACACCTGGATAAACCCTATACTACTGAACGTTGGAGCATCAAATCTTCAGCCTTCTGGCCCAGAATCATCTGACAGACCTTAGTGATGCAGAATTATTAAGGGCTGATTACTCTGTCTAGGCAGATATAAACAGTCGACTATTCTGCAAGTATGTCCTTTTCTGGACAGTAATTTGTCTGTAGATGGAGAGAGGCAATTCTTGCCTAGTGGCTGTCTCCGCACAACTGGAATAACTCCAAAGATGCTCAATTTCTTCTTAGAATACAAGACAGGAAGCTGTCAGGAGCAGACAGGTCTCTAATCAAAATGACCATTAATACAGAAATATTTGTAACGTCAATTCTGTGGACTTCTGACGTTTTGAAATCCAACTATCCATGTAAGGTAACCTGGACTGTTGTCTGTTAACTCCTCTCAGCTATTTCAGCTATTTCTAAATAAAATATAGAAAACACCCTAACAATAAGCTCAAAGTCATGAATTTGCTATAGTCCCTTAACTCACAGGCTAACCATCCCAAATCAGTTAAAAAAGTTAAAGAAGGACTGGGTCTAAGCCTTGCATTCCTACATGTGTTATACAGGCACAATGCCCATGAGAGTATCAATATTCATCTCACTTTTATATCAATAAGAAGCTCATACCTATGAAAACCTTAAACTTGAAATCAAAGTAAATTTTGTACCATTTAAGAAATTATAACTTCATCTTGATACTAATTATACAGATTTCTACCAATAGGTTATGGCTATGCAATAAATCCTAGCTAATCCTTCCTGTTCCAACAAAACCTCTACTTTTCCCCAGAGAGACAGCCCAATATTAACCACCTTAGTCCCCAAGCACAGGGAATAGGGGCGCTGACTCTTCTTTGACTTCTTCAAGCTGATTACGTGTACCCCATTTTCTAATTGCGTTATTTGTTTTGTTGTTGTTGTTGTTGTTGTTGTTGTTGTTGTTGTTGTTTTGGAGTCTAACTTCTTGAGTTCCTTATATATTTTGGATATTAACCCTCTTTTGGTTGTAGGGTTAATGAAGATCTTTTCCCAGTCTGTAGGTTGCCAGTTTAAAATATAAATAAATTAAACAGTGAAAAAAAACACACTCTCATATCCAGATGTGGTGCATAGGCCTGTATTACTAGGACTCTAGAGGCCAGCATGAGCACAGCAGGACCCTGCCTTAAAACAAAACAGAAACTACTCTGAGAAGCCAAGATCACTACCAGGTAAGGAGTCTTGTTTTGATATAACTGCAAATTATTTCTTTTGTCTGCATGGGTAGCTTGCCAATGTCATTTACTTTTACTTTACTTTTGTGTTTACTTTGAGACAGAGTCTTATTATGTAGCCTTGTCTGACTTGGAAAGCCCTATGTTCACCAGCCTGGCCTTGAACTTATAGAGAGATTTGCCTGCTTCCATATTCTGAGTCCTGCAATTAAACCTCTGCCCAGCAAATATCATTTTTAGAATTCATGATGCCTGGTCAAGAGAAATAAACAGATGTACAGCACCTAGCCCAATAATCTGAAGTCCCAAAACCTTTTCCTAGGGCCTAGTTCACCACAGGACTATGAGAGTGTAGCTCAGGGAAAATGGCAAAGGGGTTTTGGTAGTCATGAAATGTTGATCTGGTAAGCAAAACTCAGTCACTTCTCTTTTTTTATGATTTATTTATTTATTATTTATTTTATGTATGTGAGTATACTGTCACTGTCTTCAGAACAGAGCATGGCATCCCATTATAGATGGTTGTGAGCCACCATGTGGTTGCTGGGAATTGAACTCAGGACTTCTGGAAGAGCAGTGAGTGCTCTTAACCACTGAGCCATCCCTCCAGCACTAGTTACGTCAACAAGAATGCATGGGAACCCTCAACAGCATCAGACACATGATCCACAAGAACAAATTCCACCCTGATGTGGGCATGCTGCCCATCTGCTGAGCCAATCCCACCCTGAGAAGCGAAAAGCTCTGGTGGTGAAGAGGAAGCAGACTCTCCCCACCAAGAGTTCCTGAGTTCTACACCCCAGGAGCAACAGACTCATTCCACTGATTTACCAAACACCACTGCCAAGAAAAGCAAAGGAAAGCAAAGGAAAGGAAAAAAAAATTAAATCATTTCATTTTAAATTCTCAAGTATCTTCTGGATTCTACTTCTGGATTCCCCTCTGTCCCATTGATCTAGAACATGTTGTACTGGCACTATTCTGATATAATCCTTCCTTACTGCTTTTCTTTGTTCTAATTTTCTTGGTTGTCCTGAAGAATTACTCATGTAAATTCCAGGCCATGTTTTTGATTTGATCTTGGACAGGTTATAGTCCCTAGTCATCAAGTACAGACCTCACTACATTCTACAAGTGTGCTTCAAGCCTTCAAGGAAAACTCATGCTCCTGAGTAATCTGGCAGGTGCTGGCTGGACCTATCAAAAATTCTTAAAAGCAGAGATTGGGTGTCACCCAAAATGACAAAATCCCTTGATGGACAGCAGCTTTTTCCAGTACTTACAGAGCTCCCTCCTGCTGTGACAGCCCTAACTGCCTGAAGAGAAAAGCTATGTCCAGTGCCTGTGAGTTCCAGCTGAGCCTTTGATGTGGTCTTCTCATCTTGACTGCCAGCCTCCCAAACTTCAGACTTGCTTAACCAGCTCTTACAATCATAAAGCAATTCCCTGTAATCAATTACATGTGTGCCAACATAGTATATATGTAAATTATGTACACACACACACACTCCTTACTGATTCTGCTATCTAAAGGTTGAACTGTGAAGAGATCTGGAACAAAAAGACTTTAAATAGCAATGTTATTATTCTAAATCTATACATCTAAATTTGGTATAAAGAAAGTTTAAGTAATTTTTTTTAAAAATCTAAACATTAAAAAACAAACAAAAAAGCAAACCATAGCTTCATAGTGTTTATATGTATGTCATGGGTCTTTTGGTCTGTGGGGTTTGCAGTGCTGGAAACAGAATCCAGGGTGTCACCTGTGCTGTGCCAGCACTCCACCACTGAGCTACAGCCCAGCCCTCATAAGAGGACAATAGAGAAAAAAGCCTCTTTGCACATTAGCATTTACATTTTGTTACTTTGCCATTTGTTCGGATTTTACTTTACTTGTTTACCTTTTATTTTTACTAATTTCCTCTTAAATTTCTTCTGGCTTATTTTATTTTTTAAAAAAATGAAAAATTACATTTTAAATTAAAAATAAAACTAGTTTTGTGAAAGATCTGGACTTCCACTTTAAGAGACCAATGGACACAATTAAAAGTGTTGAATACAAATTTATCTTTTGGCTGGTTGTAGTGGTACACACCTTTAATCCCAGAACTTGGGAGGCAGAGGCAGGAGGATTTCTATGAGTTCGAGGCTAGCCTAGTCTACACAATAAGCTCCAAGATAACAAAAACTACATAGAGAGGCCCTGTATCAAAAAGAAAAACAAAACAAAAATATATCTTCAAGATACATTAATAAACTTTGATAAAGGAAACCAAGAGCTGAAAACAGGGCCTGATTGGGAAGAATGTCACTGCTGCTGGAGTGAGCCTTATAAGAAAGGACAAGTTCAGGCCCCTCCCGGCTGTGTCTTTCTGGTCCTACAAGGAGATGATGTAACAAGAAGGCCCTTGTCAGATACAAGTCCCTCAATATCCGAGTTCTCAGTCCCTAGAAACATACGCCAACAAAATCATTTTTTTTTATAGATTACCCTGGCTGTAGTCAAAACTGTAGAAAATGAATAATATACCTTCCCAGCCACCAGTGTGGTAAAACTTCCAAGTGTCATGATGTAACATGTTGACAAGGATACAGAACAAGAATCATTCATACATTAATAGTCAGAGTACATTAACATGATCATGTTTAGAAAACTATCCTCATGAATTCCAGGACTGCCAAGGCTATTGCACAAACCAAACAACAAACAAGAAAGGAAGGAAGGAAGGAGGGAAGGAAGGAAGGAGGGAGGGAAGGAAGGAAGGAAGGAAGGAAGGAAGGAAGGAAGGAAAAAAAAAAGAAGGAAAGAAGGAAGGAAAACTATTCTCTAATAAACTTAGGCTGCCATATACACTCTATAATTCAGAAATTCTAATCAAATCCTAGCTGATAGAAACATGTGTACCATGAGGTAAAAGAAGGAAGTACATTCCTTCCGGTCTGGGCCTGAGCACTGAGCAGATGCCAGATGGCAGCTCTGATCCCAATCTCACAGAACCCAGAGGATTCAGGCCTCCCAGAAGCTCTAACCCAGGCAGCATCTTAGGTAAGAAGACAGCAACACCCGCCCCAAACAGGGAGTAACTGGGACCCACTATGACCCAGGAAGTCCCTCCAGGCCTGGAGCACTGAGTCCTTCCTGTCTGCGCCTGAGCACTGAGCAGATCTTGGGCCCCAGCTCTAACCCCAGTAGTAACACCCACCTCACACAGTTCAGATACAACCAAGATAACAGGAAAGACAGGCTCCAGTCAGAGACAGGGCAGGTAGCACTAAGGAGATACAGATAGCAAAAGGCAAGCGCAAGAACATAAGCATCAGCAACCCAGGGTACTTGGCATCATTAGAACCTAGCTCTCCCACACAAGAAAGTCCTCAATTCCCCATATAACTAGGAAAGCAAGATTCAGATTTAAAATCACTTCTAATGATGATGATAGAGGACTTTAAGAAAGACATAAATAACACTCTCAAAGAATTTGAGAAGAACACAGGTAAACAAGTAGAAGCTCTTAAAGAGAGAACACAAAAATCCCTTAAAGAATTATAAGAGAACACAACCAAACAGGTAAAGGAATTGAACAAAACCATCCAGGACATAAAAATGGAAGTAAAAACAATCAAGAAATCACAAAAGGAGACTACTCTGGAGATAGAAAACCTAGGAAAGAAATCAGGAGTCATAGATGAAAGCATCACCAACAGAATACAAGAGATAGAAGAGAGAATCTCAGGTGCAGAAGATATCATAGAAAATATTGACGCAACTGCCAAAGAAAACACAAAATGCAAAAAGTTCTTAACACAAAACATCCAGGAAATCCAGGACACAATAAGATCAAACTTAAGGATACTAGGTATAGATGAGAGTGAAGATTCCCAACTTAAAGGGCCAATAAATATCTTCAACAAAATTATAGAAGAAAACTTCCCTAATCTAAAGAACGAGATGCCCATAACCATACAAGAAACCTTTAAAATGCCAAATAGACTAGACCAGAAAAGAAATACCTCCTGTCACATAATAATCAAAACACCAAGTGCACAAAACAAAGAAAGAATATTAAATGCAGTAAGGGAAAAAGACCAAGTAACATATAGAGGCAGACCTATCAGAATTACACCAGACTTCTCACCAGATACTATAAAAGCTGGAAGATGCTAGATAGATGTCATACAGACCCTAAGAGAACACAAATGCCAGTCCAGGCTACTATACCCAGCAATACTCTCTATTACCATAGATGGAGAAACCAAGATACTCCACGACAAAATCAAATTTACATAATATCTTTCCACAAACCCAGCATTACAAAGGATAATAGCAGAAAAGCTCCAATACAAGGAGGGAAATTATACCCTAGAAAGAGCAAGAAAGTAATCTCTTCCAACAAATCCAAAAGAAGATAGCCACACAAAGATTATTCCACCTCTAATAACAAAAATAACAGGAAGCATAAATCACTTTTCCTTAATATCTCTTAACATCAATGGACTCAATTCCCCAATTAAAAGACATAGGCTAATGGACTGGATACGTAAACAGGACCCAGCAATTTGCTGCATACAGGAAACCCACCTCAGTGACAAAGACAGACTTTACCTTAGAGTAAAAGGCTGGAAAACAATTTTTCAAGCAAATGGTCCTAAGAAACAAGCTGGAGTAGCCATTCTAAAATCTCCAGCCCAAGAACACAAAGGGAGGGATTCATGGTTCCACCTGTATAGGTAGTTGATGGTGGTCTTGCCAGGCATCAGTGGAAGTGAACAGCCTTGGTGCCTGAAAGTTTGGATTCCCTAATGTTGGGGAATTCAAGAGCAGGGAGGCTGGAATGGGAGGATGGTGGGAGCACACCCTCATAGTAATTGGAGGAGGGGGGATGAGGTAAGGGGTTAGGCGTCAGTGGAAGTGGAGGGCCTTGGTGCCTGAAAGTTTGGATTCCCTAGTGTTGAGGAATTTGAGAACAGGGAGGCGGGAATGGGAGGATGGTAGGAGCACACCCTCATAGAAACTCCCAGAATTATATGGATTAGACATGACAGAGGCAGGCTGCCAGAAGACTAGATTCCAGAATTCAAACAAACAATTATCTTAATACTAAAATTTGTTTTGATAATTGTATATTGCAGAATACACAGCCTTAGTGTATCTACTCATCAAGCAAGCTGAGCAGACCTGCTGGAACCTCTGATGTCCTGGGATTCCAGCTAGATGCAGTGAAGACACATCGTCAGAGGCTTATCGATTTAGTCTTCCTCACACTCCTCTTCTAATATCTCAACACCCATAACCAGCTTGAAGAAGTTAATGAAGAGTCGGCGTCTCTATTACCTGGGCTTGGGGACTGAGGTGGTTAATATTGGGCTATCTTTCTGAGGAAAAGTAGTGGTTTTGTTGGAACAGGGAGGATTAGCTAGGATTTATTGCATAGCCATAACCTATTGGTAGAAATAATTATAATTGTTATTAAGATGAAGTTATAATTTTTTAAATGGTACAAAATTTACTTTGATTTCAAATTTAAGGTTTTCATTGATATGAGCTTCTTATTAATATAAAAGTGAGATTAATATTGTTACTTTCATAGGCATTGTGCCTGTATAACACATTTAGGAATACAAGGCTTAGACCCAGTCCTTCTTTAACTTTTTTAACTGATTTCAGATGGTTAGCCTGTGAGTTAAGGGCCTATAGCAAATTCATGGCTCTGAGTTTACTGTTAGGGTGTTTTCTATATTTTATTTAGAAATAGCTGAGAGGAGTTAACAGACAACAGTCCAGATTGTCTTACATGGATAGTTGGTTTTCAAAACATCAGAAGTCCACAGAATTGACGTTACAAACATTTCTGTATTAATGGTCATTTTGATTAGAGACCTGTCTGCTCCTGACAGCTTCCTGTCTTGGATTCTAAGAAGAAATTGAGCATCTTTGGAGTTATTCCAGTTGTGCGGAGACAGCCACTAGGCAAGAATTGCCTCTTTTCATCTACAGACAAATCACTATCCAGAAAAGGACACATTTGAGGGGTAGTCAACTGATTATATCTGCCTAGACAGAGTAATCAGCCCTTAATAATTCTGCAGCACTAGGTCTGTCAGATGATCCTGAGCCAGAAGGCTGAAGATCGAATGCTCCAACGTTTTGTAGTATAGGGACTGTCCAGGTGTTCAGCGGTTTCTATAAATTGGCTAAGTTTTAGAAGCTATGCTTTGTGCTTCTCATAATTTCAGTTAACTCAGTCATTCTGGATTTCTGACGGAGTTGAAGACTTATAGTCTCATAGCCAATCTCAGCTATTTACTTTGAGAGAAAAGATTTGAGAGGATGGTTTTCAGCTGACATTCATTCTAAAGCCAAGAAAAAAGCCAGGTTCAGAACTAAGTCTTTTAGTTAGGAGGGATGACAGAGGTTCTGTTTAGTCAACAAAATGATGGACTGGGTATTAGGTTTATCTTGTACCTTACTGACACAAATTGGTATAGTTATGTTCTAATTGTATTTTAAGAGAAAAGTTTCATTTTAACAGGAAGGGTGATACGTAGGAGGAGCTAAGGTGGGAGTAGTAAGGAGAGGAAGAGGAGGAGTAATGAGAGGAGGAAAGGAGGAGCTAGGAGAGAGAGTGGGGAGGGGGGACACGGAGGCAGATATTTGCATGTCTCTGCCAGTCAAACATAGTTGATAGATAGTTGGGTATTGGGTTACGCTTGTGATTGTATGGGCATCTTGTTATTGAGCATTACCAAACTTATAAAGCCTTTGATTAACATTAAAAAAAAATGTATAAAAGCAAAAAGGAGAAGAGGGGGATGGGATAGAAGTTTTCTAGGGAGGGGAAATAGGGAAAGGAGGTAGCATCTAAAATGTAAATAAAATATCCAATAAAAAATTTTAAAAAAAGATAAAGAAAGAAAAAAAAAGAAGGAAGTACATAACAAGCACACTGAATGCACAGAATATAAAAACTTCATCTCAGTAAATGGGATAAAAGTAGAATCCAGTTTCTATACAAACAACTGGAAGTCAGACTCTAGAAGACAGCATTCCAATACACTGGGTAGAGAGCATGCAGGCATTTTCTCAACTGCTATCCTTCTGTCATATACATATTTTATATATAGTAATATACATGTTAAAATTTTTACAGCCATTTAATATTTAATAAAAAATTTTAAACAGTAGAAATATGTTTCCTTCCTTAAACTATCCCCAATTCTAAACAGAATACCCATCACTAACGCCAAATAAAGGTATTTTATTACTTTTACCAGCTATTGCCAGAGTCTACCTATGATTGAGAAAAGTGTCTCCAAAATCCAAAGCAAATCATTTTGGCAAGATATCTCAGCAGAGAGGTTGATTTCACCCATACTTTATATGTGACATTATATATAAAAATAGAAAATAGAGGAAAAACATTTCAAGAGGCTACATAATGTAAGACTGAGTCCAATGACTCACTCTGCATCCCAACATATGCAAGGCTACAGCAAGAACTGACTGCTGAGAGATCAAGTGCAGCCTGGGTTACACAGTGAGCCCCTGACTCAATAAACCAAACACAGCAAACTCCCTCAAATCACACATCAGTAACAACAGAGAACCACAAGAAAAGATCAAATGAGATAATATGTAAGGCCCTGAATAAGGATGAAATACAGTATACAAACATTCTGTTCAAAAGAGAAAAATTCAACTTAATTCTTTACATTAACTTGTTTTCATTTAGCAGAGTCCCTAAGACACTAAAGTGTGCTAAAGTATTTAAAATGACTTTCAGCTCACATTCACTGGGGCTGCTCTGAATGTTAAGTCAACTGAGAGATTCTTAGCCCGACAGTAGAGGGCTAGATACAATCACTCAAACATTAATAGTAGATGACTAGTTTATGAGACTACTTCAAAGTCACAGATCTTAAAAGCAAAGTTGTTTTGCCTACCTGCAGCGTTAACACTTTTCCTTCCAGACTCTCTGCTTTTTTTTTCCATTCAGCTAAGAGCTGGTTTTGCTTTTCTAGTTCAGCAGAATACATAGCTTTTTCCTCTAAGGACAAAGGAAAAGTTATAATAATTAAAAAAAATAATTTAAAAAAAGTCACCTCAGAGCAATCTAACTGTCCTAGTGAACACGTCTCTGCCTTGCAGGCTCTTCTCTCCTGGGTAACATCCCACTCTGTTCCTCTTACTAACTCTCTCCACAGCCACCACACCACCCTCCTTTGTTCTCACCCTCAGCCTATTACATTTTCAATTACATTAAAAAATAGGGTTGGGTTTGTTTTTTTGTTTTTGTTTTTATTTTTGTTTTTTGTTTGTTTGTTTGTTTTTGTCCCACTATGTACCCCTGCCTGGATCTATGTAACTCAATAGTCACCTGCCTTTGTCTCCTGAGTGCTAGGATTAAAGGTGTAGACTACCATATCTGGCAAGATGTAAGGAATAGTATATTTAAAGATTTCAACTAAATATATAGCCCTAAAAAAATCACATAAGTACAAATTAAAGCTTTGTTATGCACAAAAATATCCTCCCCATCAAACTAGCAGTTAGCCCAATTAACAGTTACTAGATGTACTGGATCAACAGATAGATCTATGGGTCAGTGATCTAAAGCAGTAAACCAAAGATGATACTTGGTTCTTAGCATAAAAACACTAGTCTCCATTAGTCTGTCTCTAAAACAGTGTTTTCTATTTGTAGCCACCTCAAATACAAATGAACAGTTAAGAACAATCTGATATATCAGAGGACAGTAATTATGATGATTAATACTTAAAAGGGGCTATTTTTAAATTCAAAAATCTAACAATCCTTTCTATATGTGTATCACCTCTTCTTTGTATGCTCTTCCTTTACAATTTTTTTCTTTCATTTTTGGTTTTTGAAACTTTTAAGACAGGGTCTCTCTATGTAGCCCTGGCTGTCCTGGAACTCTCTATGTAGACCAGGCTTGTTTAGAATTCACAGAAACCTGTCTGGCTGTTACCCTAGTGTGGGTACTAAAGTTGTGTGGCCCCACACCAGGCACTTAATAAATGCTTATTTATTTACTTCCTGTGTATTTCTGCACGCATTCAGACCACTGTGCAAGTGGAGGTCAGAGAAGAACTCGTAAGAATGGGTTCTCTCCTTCTGCTACAAAGTCCTGGGGACTCAAACTCAGGTTGTCAAGCTTAGCAGCAAGCACCTACTCCCTGAGCCATCTCATTGGCCCTATGCATCCTCCTGTGTCACTTGACTCTCCTTCTTCATTGGGTTTCTTTTCTAACTCTTAAACTTCCTCACAATTAGTGATAAGATACTAAAACTTTAAAAATTATGATAGTTGTAATTATAAAAAAAGAATGAATTAACTTGGTGGTGCTGACTTAACTTTCCTCTTAATAAGTCAGTAACCATTTATGGATTTCCTATGCCTAACTTCATATTCAAATAAGGCCAAACTACCATACCTACAATGTTTCTTTACGAAGACAACAAGCATGCAAGTAGCTCACCTTGTTGGAAGTGTTCGAGAACCATCTGCAGGTTGGCTAGTGACAGAGCATACTGCTTTACTTGTTCCTGAGAGACGGAAAGCTGAAGTGCAGTCTCATCTCTTTGCTTGGAGACCAGGTTCAGCTGCTCTTGCAAAGACTCTACTTGCACACTGGCTTGGTGACTTCAAACAAACAAAGAAAGGCAAACTGCTTCATCTATTTAAGTAATTTAACAACAAATATAAAAACAACAAAATGCTTTCCCTACATCTTAATGCATTAAATTCTGGTTAGACTGCAAGGTATTTTAGTGCAAATGTAGCAAGACAAACACTTCTCTGAATTTTTAAAACTGGGGTGAAACCCAGCATATGCTGCATATTCACTATCAAGTGCATAGTTTGGAGGCATTATGGCCATTTACACTGCTAGATAAGTACCACCACTACCCATAGTATAGGCTGCTGGCCATATGCATCCACAGTCAAGAAGCAGACAGCAATAATGATTGTGTTCAGCTTGCTTTTCCCTTTTTACTCAATCCAGGACCACAGACCACAGAAAGGTGCTGTCCATAGAAGACATAGGTCTTCCCACCTCAATAACTCTCTCTGCATAATTTCCCAGGCATGCCCAGAGGCCTGACACCTACCTAGAAGATAATCCTGTCAGGCTGGCAACACTAACCATCACAGCACCTATCCTGACTTATATCTTTTTAAAAATTAGTTGATTTATTTATTTGTCTTTGTGACTTTTAAGTTATGGTCTCATTATGTAGCCTTTGGCTGGCCTGTAACTCACTAAGTAGACCAGGTTGGCCTCAAACTCTACTTGCCTGGAAAGTGCTGGAATTAAAGGTATGCACTACCACACCTGACCTGGCTTTTATCTTATCTTTGGAGTGTGTCTTTGCTGAATGATGTTTATTTTTAGAATACCACAATGGTCTTTATGAATATTTAATATCCCTTAAACCCTTACTCTAGAGTAAGCCAATTAAAATCAACTCTCACTTGGAAGGTATTTTACCCAACAGCACCCTCTTGTGGAAAGAGAGATAAACTTAAACTAACACCTAAAGGGTCCCCAGATGTCCCTGGATTTTCATTTAACTTGAAATGGTTAGCAATTCAAAGCATGATTGGAAGGATAAATGAGTTTTTAAATACTTACAAAGCCATAATGCGATTTATAGACTGGATTTCATCATATGACAAAAATTTACTATTAATCTATGTTTAATATATATTGTGGGAAGGATAGAAATTCAACAGCATCATTTCTAGACACAATTATTTCTTGTATGTTTTGTTTTGTTTTTTATAGGACAGGTTAAGACATGCGACTATTGCCTATATATTAAATAATATAAGGAGCATCAAAGACTCAAAGCATTGTACATGTTCAGAAAAAAAGACATCCCAGAAGGGTTTGGGTTTACATACAGGGCCAGGGTAGTAAACAATGCTCTATGAAGAAGACAGAATTGGAAAAATAGGTGAGAGTCATAGAAAATTTCTTAAGAGAGACAGGTCCATCCTTTGGTCAGAACATAAGAAAAAAAAAAGGGAAGGGGAAAAAAATAGGAAAATAGTATTTGGGAAGCTGAGTGAATCAGACTGGTCAGAAAGGACCAGAGCTCTACTTGAAGATGCTTATCTTGAAAGTTTATACCAAATGGCAAATAAAATGAATAGAGACTAAAGGTATTAGAAAAAAAATAATAGGCACGTGTCCTTGATATATGTTGGAGCGTCTTTTGGGTATATGCCCAGGAGTGGTATAGCTGGATTCTCAGGTAATACTATGTCCAGTTTTCTGAGGAACCGCCAGACGGATTTCCAGAGTGGTTGCACCAGGTTACAATTCCACCAACAATGGTGGAGTGTTCTTTCTCCACATGCTTGCCAGCATCTGCTGTCACCTGAGTTTTTGATCTTAGCCATTCTGACTGGTGTAAGGTGGAATCTCAGTGTCATTTTGATTTGCATTTCCCTGATGACTAAGGATGAAAACATTTCTTTAGGAGCTTCTAGGCCATTTGATATTCCTCAGTTGAAAATTCTTTTTTGAGCTCTGTACCCCATTTTTTAATATGGTTATTTGATTGTCTGGAGTCTACTTTTTTGAGTTCTTTGTATATTTTGGATATTAGCCCTCTATCAGATGTAGGATTGGCAGGAATCTGATATTGGCCAAGGACAAGGAAGCGGACTTCAGGCAGGATTCTGACATTAGACTAGAACAAAAAAGTAATTTCAGGCAGGAATCTAAATCTTAGGCTAGGACAGAGAAGTAGGCTCAGATATTTTGGTCATCCTGATAGGCCCTTAGAAATAGTGATCACGGGAGTGTTCATGGAATTTTATTTATTGCCTTGCTTGTTCTTTGACTATTTGTGCTTATTGTCTTAGTTGTTCCTTGACTATTTGCATCTATTGTATTGCTAGACCCTCAACCTAGAACTGACCTTAATACTTGCATGTAATTAAAATGGTATAAAAGCAAAAAAGAGGAGGAGGGATAGGATGGGGGGCTTCTTGGAGGGGGTGCAAAATGGAGAAAGGAGATGACATCTAAACTGTAAATAAATACAATATCCAATAAAAAGAAAGAAAGAAAAAATAACAGGCCTGAAAACTGCAAAATAGGATTTTAGTATCTACTGTCACAGCCTGAGGTTGTTCTAGCATTTCTACCTATGTACATATGACCACTCTAATTTCTAATTTCCATATTAGACAAGTTTTTCCATCTAAATCTGAAAGCACATAATCTACCGTGGATGTAGGGAGGGACTTACTTTCAGTGCTCGCTCTACTTACATGTTCCATGAAGACAGAGCTATCTACTGTCTCCTTCTATCCCTCCCAGCACTGAACACAGTGAAAAAGAGGGGAAATGTAACCACACTTGGAAATATAAATGAACACAGTTTTCTAAGAGTTCACTTAACAACACAATCTCCAAAGATTTAAAACGCTCTTAACCTACAAGTTCCATTTCTCAATATTTACACTTAGGAAATATTCTAACATCAACACAGAAAGTATACTTTCAGGTTTCACAACATTGCTCTTAGTTATACTCAGAAGTTAAACACTCCAGGGCTAGAGAGATGGCTCAGTGATTAAGAGGACCTGAGTGTGACTGCCAGGAGCCACATCGGGCAGCTCACAACTAAGTCCAGCTCCAGGGGAACCAATGTGCTGCATGTACATGACACATACAGGCTACAAACAGCAATGTCCAATAATAAGCGAGTAAGGAGATTAATGTTGTGCTATGCTGTCACTAACTATTGTTGCAGAACTATATGACTCACTGCATAATGACACACTACGTAGCAGTAAAAAAGGTCACAAAACAGTGGTAATAAGATGATCTCATTTTTGCTCTTAAAGAAACAGAATATATACATACAAATAAAAAGGCATAAACCAGTACAAAGAATGATCTTGGGTGAATGGAGCTCTGCTTTAGGTCTTTTTCACTTCTGTGATTTTTCTAAAATGTGATATTCTTGTAGGGTGCAGCATGGCATGACAAGAATCCTAGCACTTGGGAAGCAGAAGCAAGAGAGCTCAAGTTTGAAACAAGTGTGAGTTAGTGAGACCCTGTCACAAAAACAAAACCAAGCACTAAATATCAAATCTTTATGCTGAGGAAAAAGAAAAGGGAATCATGAAAAGCTTCTAATAAGCCACAGGACGGCTCCTCCAGCTGATCTATACCTCCGGCCTGCCACTGCCTACGCACTTTCATGTCCAACATTCATATGCCATCAGCTTTGTCTGCTGAAAAGTAAGACCTTAGGAATTAAATTACCTCTTGAGAAACTAGACAGAGCCAATACAACCTGCCAGTATTTCAGGACCATTCCCCTAAAATGGCAAATGACAGTATCTAAGATGGGTAAAGTGGCAGGACGTTTGAGTGCTAGATCCTCATGAGACCCACACTGTGTGCCTGGAGCAAGTTTTTACACCACTTCACCCTGACTTTTCATCAGTAAAATGGAGACGATGGCTTTTGTGAAAAGTGAACTAATAGAAAAATGTTTACTGAGCATGAGGCTCAACAAATGACCAGTTAAAGTCCATGCCAAAAAGAAAAACTCACCTTGCATTTTCCATTGCGTTAGAGGATGAAACTAGCTTTTCCTCCAACACTGAGACCTTCTTCCTCAGTTTAGCCTCTCTATCTTCTGCAGCCAAAGCTTCCCGGGTATGAGAGTCTTCTGACTCTAAGAGGTGGTCGCGCAATCTCTGTAGCTCCTGGTTTAAGCGGGATTCTTTATCCCGTAAGCGCTGAACCTAGGGAGAGGAGCTTTCTTTACTTTCCTTCTATGCAATGCAAATCCCCACAAAACATTAATTTTTTCCATATTATGTAAATGTATTAGTATATTGTACCTATATTATTGTAATTGTTAATTATAGTTCTTATTTTAAATATAATTATTTTAATCATAATGCATTTTAATTATATAAACATAGTATATTTGACTTAACATCAATTATATTATGTATTATATAATAATGCATTAATATACTAATGCCACACACTGCAAAGTATGTTTATACAGGGAAAACTTCTCCCCAAATTACATAAAAATTCCTACAAAGCTTTACTTTTGCAAGGTCTCATCTGTGTGGGTTTATAAAGGACATGGAATTATACAGAAATATTGGACTCTTATAGCAGAGTACCTTTTTAGTAAATCTCATTATTTTTCATACTTTATGGGTGAAATAATTTTCTTATACAAAAGGTACATATCATAGTTTTCCCTTTTGATAACTAGGTACTCTAGGGAGATTAAAACCCTACTACAGCACATCAGAGGAAGAGACAAGAACATGTGCCTTAGTTAATGGTTACTAAACATATAGCTTGAGTCACTGTTCATTACAGTCAAAGTTACCTCATTCTGCAGGGTACTGTTTTCCATTTGCTTCTGCTTCAGGGCCAACATAACTTGGTCTCTTTCCTGTTGAAACGTAACTGTCTTCTCCTGCATTGATTTAACTGCATTTAAAAGCTGATTTAGCTCCCCAGCCTTGCCCTTTTGGAAAGAAACAACTTTAGCTTTAAAGGATAATGGATTTTCAAAAAGACATTTTTTTTTCATTAAATAATTTTAAAATATAGCTAGCAGTAACAAAGTCAACAAAATCCAAAAACACTCTGAGAGACAATGGGGGAGATGTGCCGCCTCCATATGGTGTGGTGTCCTACGGTACCCAGCACCTGCAGCAAGGACAGGTGATGAGTGCTGTGTAATTCCAACAAGCTCAGCTCCAGCTTCTGCGGCAATGCTGCCTCAGTAGCTGTACCGACCGCTGAAACATGGTAGACACTAAGATAAACTGGACCAGGTGGTAATGACTCACGCCTTTAATCCCAGCACTCAGGAGGCAGAGGCAGGCGCATGAGGTCAGGCTGGTCTACAACCTCTTCAACTTGTCCATAAACCCAAAGCTATGCTAAAAGTAATATTCATTAAAAATGTTTTAAAAGGAGCCATGTGTGGAAGTACATGCCTTTAATCCCAGCAGAGGCTAGTTCAAGACCATTGTGGTTTATACAGTAAATTCTAGGCAAGCCAGAATTATGTCATGAGGCTTTATCTCAAGAACCCAGCCAACCCCATCAAAAAAAAAAAAAAAAAAAAAAAGTTTACAAGGAGACTGGGAAACTGGCTTAGTGATGGAGTCCTTGCCTAGAATGTGGGAGGAGGCCCTAAGTTTAATCCCTAGTACTTTAAAAACAAAAAACAAAAGACAGAAAAATGAAAGAAACATTTAAAAATATTAGGACATGGGTGATATAAAGGGGAAAATGCAAGAAATATATGGGGGGGGACTTTTAATTTGAGAAAGTAACATAGAAGAAGAGAGGAGGAAGGAGGAAGGACAAATAAATAATACTAAATACATTTGAAAAAGCCATAGAAAAACATTATTTTGTGTTTACTTAAAAAAAAAAAAACATATAGTTTAAATAAAGTCATACCACTTGGGATGACCATGCTCCCTCCAAGAGCCACAACCTACCCTACGAAACTCTAGTGCTAGGCATTGGAAAGCTCCTTTGAGCTGTTGGAAGGAGAGTCCAGGAGACCTCCCCCCGGCCCCCCCAAAAAAAATCAATACTGCCCTTGGCTGCCTCCGAGAACTTGAAGGTACCACACACACTTTGGACATAGGGCTTGAAGAAACTGGACTAGAACTGACCTGGAAGCTCCCTTCCTGAGCACTAGGATCTCACAGTATCTAAAGGTAGATGCAAGAGGCACAGAGAGAAAAGCAGTTAGCAGTCCTACTCATCTGTAAAGACTATGGACAACAAGGACCAGCCTGTCAAGGCATCACCAATGGCGTAGCATGTCACTTGTTTGTGGGAGTAACTGACAGATTACTAATAGGACTTACTGCCTGCTGCGTAAGGGGGAATCCACTCCTGGTAGTCTAAACCTAGCCAAGTATGCGTGGCTAGTGGTGTCACAGACCCTAAAAGTGAACCACTATTCCCACTTTACTAAAACAGCGTAACTTCTAAATCCATTCTAAAAACTTATTTAGACCCACAGGTAAGTATTAATTTCACCCCTCATCAAAGAAGCTATTTTTGCAGTGGGGAGAGATGATTATAAGAATTCACAACTAGTCCAAATAAACAGAACAAGCTAACATGAGGTATCCATACAGAATTAAGTTATCTTTAACACAAACTCTACACCTAAGGTTCAGGGAACAACTCAGAAGAGGGAGGTGGTAATAATATATAAACCCTGTGAGGAGCACATCATCAGGTTGGTCATCAAAAAGTCTCGGACTTTGATCCATTTCTGATTTTTGACTAAAGCTGCTCAAGTTGTATAGGTTAAACAAAGGTGCCTTTAAATTACATAAAGAAAATTCTAAAAAAAAGTTATTTAGCTTATACTAAGTACAGTCAAGTAATAAAGTACTTAATATAGATCTTCAATATAATCTGCATAATTTAGATCTATAGATATTGATACAACAGAAGGAAATGGCACCAAATGCCAAAACTGCACTTTAAAAAGCACAAAAGTACAAGAGACATCACTGTCCTACCTCCCAGTTTTGCTCTTAGAACCGTAAGGTACTATACCCACTGTCAGTCAAAGAACAGTGAAGGAAGGTTCATGCTCTAAGACCTTGTAAAGCAATTACAAACTGGTATAGGCCAGAACCATTAAAGATAAGAGATCTGAAAGACCTAAGTTAGCTTCATAAGGCAGTCGAGGCTGACTCCTGATCCTCCTGCCTCCATATCCCAAGTGCTAGGTTTCCATGGACCACCATGTCTGGCCAAACAGTTTGATCAGATAATCCAGGACTCTTACAGGAAAACGTAACTGGTAAAAGAAGTCAAACCATTTTGGATCCTGTACCTAGCAGCACATACATGTTCGAGAAGCAGATGCTGGACTGGGGTGTAAGTCAGTGGCACACTGCCCCATAGTAAGCATGAGGCACTGGGTTCAACCCCAGCACAGCCAAAAAAAGAAAAACATCAACTGTGGTTAAACATGACACTGTCCTGCCTATCATCTCCTTTCCAAATGTATTCCACCAAAGTACAGAACGCACACTAGAAAGCAATTCCAAAGACATTCTACAGTACGTACAGATCTTAAGAAATCTCCAGAGTTCTCACTACACTGAGCATGTTTAAAAGGCCCCGAAAGCAAGCTGAATAAAGGAGCCTGAGGTGAGCATACAAGCCAGTGAGCACATCAAAAGGAGCTGACACTTTACAGTTAACTGCGATCACCCTCCATCTTATCAGTGAACAAACAACCCAATGTGACCAAAACATCCCAATATTACCTGCTGAAAAAGGAGGAAAAATCCTATCAGCAAGAGCTGGGGCTAGGGTATTTGCGGAGCTTATTCTGTCTAAAGAACTACTCACTGCAAACACTTTTCAAACTGTGGATTGATCCAATAGAGTCAACTTAGAGGCAGCAGGATGGCTCAGTGAGGAAAGGCAGCAAAGCCTAATGACTTGAATTTGATCTGAGGAACTCATGTGGTGGAGAAAGAAAACCAACCTTCTAAAGATAGTCTCTGAGTTCTACATGTTCACTGTGCCAGGACCACACACACACAATAAATAAATAAATGCTATGTAAAGTTAATGGATCACTGAGCATATTTTTTCTAATAGTTTATCACAGGTTACATAGATAATTTTGGGTTTCTCAAACTTTTCAGTTTCTCTCATACACATACAAATATATGCACACAGAAGTCACAATGTAAAGTATTTTAACTGCAGCTCATAGTCCTTCCATACAGGACTCTCTAAAATGTTGGTCATTTCTAAAACCTACTGAAATATGCCTAAAATGTAATTAAAATGACTTCAAAACTGCCCTCCGATGGGCCAAGGAAACAGCTTGTGAGTAGAGTGTTTCCCTAGTGTGCGAGGTCCTGGGGTTCATCTCTACCATCTCCTTAAGAAACACTCTAATAACTCACTTCTATTATAGGGAAGATGTTACTTGCTACTGAATTTTTGTTTTGTACGATGAAGAATTAATCTACTACTAAAAAATTTGAAAATATCTAGTAATTTAGGGGAGAAATTTCTAAATGTCTGAAGAAACTGCACACAACCAAAAAACTCTAAGATAAGTATTACTAAGTGAACAAGTCTAGTCCTCCTTAGAAACAGCATTAAACACACACATTAAAAGACCCCTTCTCAGCACTGCTCTACATACTTCATCAGAACATACCTGCTCTCTCTCCTTCAGCAGCTGCTCAAAAGCAAGCGCCTTTTCTCTCATCGAATGGCATTCAAACTCTTTTTCTCGTAACATCATGGAGAATTTCATGTTGGTCTCTTGTAACGCCTGGTATTCTGTTTCCTTCCCCTTGGATGCTTCTACTATTTTTTCATTTTCCCCTTTTAATTTAGAAATGTCCATTTCTAAAATCAATATTCTCTCCTTCAAGTTTGTCACTGCCTGCCTCAGAAGTTCGTTCTCATTCACTTTGTTAGTGAAGTTCTCATTTGAAGACTGTAATTGGTCACTTTTGGCTTTGATTAAGAGGTCTTTTTCCTTAAGTAAGTTTTGTAAAACCTCTTGTTTCTCCTTTAGCTGCTTAATTTCTGAATCAGTTTGCTCATGTTCCTTCCTTTCTACCTCCGAGGAAGCAGCAACAGAGTCAGACAGTCTGTGATTGTTTTCCTGGAGAGTTCTAATCGTGGCATCTTTTTCCTGAAGTGATTTTCTCAGATCATCTACTTCTTGTTGAAGCAACTGAGAAGACTCATGTGGCCCAGAAGACTGGCTGGCTTTAAGAGACTCTGCTGCCTGAGTGGTAAGTGATGAGCCAGAGGAGAGCTGGGGTGACATAATATCAAGTTTTCCTAAAAGAAGGTCCTTAGTAGTACAAAGCTGCCCTATGCTATGCTGAACTTGTGCCAATTCCTGCCCAAAGTTCTTAAGTTTGGTTTCATTCTGCTCATAACTCTGGATCAGGCCTGTGTAGTCCACTTGCAATTTAGAATTGTTGTCGCTGTCAACCGAAACTTGTGCCTGAAGTTGGTGAAGTTCTTCCTGGAGCTGGGCAGATTCGTGCTGCATGTTCTGGACGGTGGTCATCACTTGCTGTTTCCACTCCTCCATTTTCTTCACCTGCTGCTTCAGCTTATCCCGCTCCTGTAAGAGCTCCTCAAACTGGTTACTGTTAACCCCTCCAGGCTCGCTACCCGTGCCAGAAGTCTGCAAGACCGTCAGCAGGGTCTGGCACTTCTGACTCAGTGCATCTATCTCAATGTCCTTTTCTCGAATGATCCGGGATAAATTCTGAATAGTTTCTTTAGCCATATCTTGACCACTACTTTCAAATCTAGTGGACATTTTTTTATTCTCCTCTTGCAACTTAATAAGGGCTGCTTCTTTGGCGCTAATAATATCGATCATCTTATGATATTCTGTTTTTAGCTGGCTATTTTCCCTTGTCTTCTCATTCAAAACAACCATTACTTTCTCTCTTTCCATGGCATATGCATGCAGCTGCTGTTGAAGGTACACAACATCCTGCGAGCAGGAAGCTGAGGAAATCCTGGCATGAAGCGCTTGGATTTCCAAGTCTTTCTGCTGGATAATCTGAGTGAGCTTGCCGACCTCATCCTTGGACAGCTGGTCGATCTGTTTAGTTAAAGAGATATTCTTTTCATTCAGAAGCTTGATCTCCAGCTCCCGCTCTTTTATCCCCTTCACTAACCTTTCTGTTTCAGCTTTAGATAGATCATGCTTCTCACTTCCATTTTCTATATTAAGGCTCTGAACTTTTGTTTCTTGAAAAATATCAGAATTCTCTGTTTGACTGCCCTGTCTTTCTTCATGCAACTGGGTTTTTATTTGTTCAATTGTTTTTTGCAAGTTCTTAATTTCCTCATCTTTTTCTAAAAAGAGCCGTGTGTGTGTGACACTCATTTGTTCATGCTGGTATTTAAACTCATCCATTTCTTTCTTCTGCTCCTGTAGAGACTGCAGTAGTTGCATCTTATTCTGGTTTTGATCTTCAATCATCTTCTGGTGTTGTTTAATTTCTTCTTCCAGATGATCCTTGATTATGTGCAGCTGAGACAGCTCAGATTCTAGTTCTGTGGTGCTGTCAAGGGTTCTAGGCTCAGGCACGGGCACAACCCGACTCTGCTGCTCCCGAAGCCGCTCTAGCTCCTCCTGCAGGTGATTGTTCTCTTCTTTCATGGATCCAAGACTTCTATCCTTTTCTTCTATGGTCTGCCTTAAAGCCTCATTTTTCCTTAAGGTCTGAGCACATTTGTCTAATTCCTTCTGCAGTTCTGAACTTTTTTCTTTAAGTTTCACAATACAAATTTCTTTCTCATTTATAAGTTGTGTCAACTGTTTCTGCTCTTCCAAACTAGATGACAAAGTCTCCTTGGTTTGTTTATGATCAGTATCCATTTGCTCAATACTCTTTTTGAGTTCTGCTATTTCCAAGTCTTTTTCTTGATTGAGCTGAATTAAGCGCTCCTGTTCTAGCTGTAAGGCCAAGGTCTCCAGGCTGCGTGCGCTGGACAGTTCCTCAACAGTTTGCTTGTTCTTCCTCTCTTCTTCCAACAGCCTCTTTTCAGCTCTACACAGCTCTGTTTCCAACTGTGCCTTTTCCCACTCCAGCAAGGCAGCTTTTTCCAGAGAAAGCTGGTTGTTGCCAGCAACAGATTCTTCCAACTGATTTCTTACATCTTCACATGCTACAACCAACTTTTCATTTTCTGTTCTGAGATCAAAAGCAACTTGCTTTAAATGTTCATTGAGCTTTTCTATTTCTGAAAGATTTTGCTTTAAGTTTCGAACTTCAGTTTCCCTTTCTTTGAGTAAGTCATCCTTCAAGCTCCTGTTGGAGCCTGGGGTTTGAGACTGAGTCAGCTCACTCCTGACTGTGGACAGCTCCTCTTCACTTTGTCTGATGTGTTCCCTCAGCTCATGGTTCTCCTTCTGAATGTCGAAATTATTTTTCTCTGATTTACTCAGCTGATCTACTAAATCTTCTACTTTGTCTTCAAGCTTCTGTTTGGTTAACTGTAAATCACTAAGAGCCTGTTCACTGTGAGTTAGCTTTTCTTTCTGTGCCTTTAACTCTTTAATAATATTCATTTTATCATCCTCCAGTTGATGGGTTCTCTGCTTTTCATCATCTAGCTCTTCCTTCAGTTTCTTGATGGCACTATCTCCTTCACTTTGTTGTTTTGATAGCTGATCCTTTATCAAAATCACATGCTGAAAGAAAAATTAATTTACACAGTAACTTTGTGATATCTTCTCATGTTAGAGTCTAACGCAAATTTTATAAAATTTCATATATAATAGAATAATACTCTGATAATTTTAATCTACTTAAAAAACAACTTTCTATCCACCATGTCTAACAAAATAATTTACAAGAAGTCAATTTTATCATTTTAGGAGTAAGAATCTAAAATCAAAAAAGACTCTAGCTTTTTTAAACATCATACATATTCTGTTTCCAACTCTTAAACACGAGAGTGGGCATCAACAAATGGTAGCCCACAGCTGCTGCCTGTCTATGGATAGCATTCACAACGCCGTGCTGACTTGTTCACATCCCCTAACTCAGAGCTGAATAGCTTCAAATACAAACATACTATAGTAACTAGCACTTTAAAGACAAAAGGTAAGTCTCTCACTAGATCATAAACGAATAAAATATGAAACCACAAACCTGCCTAATAGTTCAGCACCCAGATGACTGACTGGAGAGTGCCCCTCGATCTCATCGTATGGAGTGCACTGTTACCCAGACCACCGACTGGAGAGTGCCTCTCAGCCTCATCAGATGGAACGCACTGTTAGACCACTGACTGGAGAGTGCCCCTCAGCCTCATCAGATGGAACGCACTGTTAGACCACTGACTGGAGAGTGCCCCTCAGCCTCATCAGATGG
>JANHMN010000022.1:27191592-27244313 GCA_030674055.1 Rhabdomys pumilio | reverse complement strand
ACTGTTAGACCACTGACTGGAGAGTGCCCCTCAGCCTCATCAGATGGGTCACACTGTTAGACTACTGACTGGAGAGTGCTCCTCAGCCTCATCAGATGGAATGCACTGTTACCCAGACCAGTGACTGGAGAGTGCCCCTCAGCCTCATCGTATGGACTGTACTGTTAGACCACCAACTGGAGAGTGCCCCTCAGGCCTCATCATATGGAACGCACTGTTACCTTAGTAGCCTCTTGGTTCTGCTTGTCCAGTTCTTCTAATTCAGCCATGAGTATTTCATTTTCATGAATACTCTGGTTCAGTTCTTTCTCCTTTGCCTCCAGATTATGTTTTAAGTCATGTACTTGAGAAAACAAATCTAAGTCCCTTGTAGCCGTACTTTTAATGACTTCATATTCACTGCTCAGCTTGGAAAGTGATATCTGAAGTTCTTCCTTAAAGAACAAGAGAACAGGGAAAGCAGCACATACCATCACTCAAGAAGAGACCTTAAAAGACTGAACATACCGACATAAATAAGCATACGTGAGCCATTTCTCTTAAACCCTTTGTGCAGGAACCACGCCCCAGCCTCCTTACAGCTCCAACAAGAACACGCTACAACTCTGTTTTCACCTTCTAGCTCCACCTTCTTTGCAGAGGACCATTCTCAGTGCAGAATCTTTAAGCCCATTCCCATGGCTATCACCCTTTTCCCCATGCTGACCACATAGTTTTATTAAAAGCCCCCAGCTTCCCAGCTACTTATTTCTACTCTCTAATACCCAGGCAGATTAAACGAAAATGAAAAAAAAAAAATCAGTACATAATCAGGAAAATAAAAGGCATCTTTTCTCATTAAAGGAACTTACTAATGATTTGATTCTGCTAAAATACAAAACTTTCTCTTAACTGAACAATGTACCTCTCTGCTTCCTTTACCTTCTGAGCAAGTAGACCAGGTTCCCCCTCACAAACCCAACATTACTAAACACAGACCTACACATGCATTAATAGTCTACTACGTAATAACACTTTTCTTGAAAACCTAAGAAATTAGGCAGTTTTCTATGACTCAACATTTTCCCACAATTATGTCTGTTACAAATTTTGTTCCAATATAAAGCTATCTTAAATTGAACTTCTCTGGGATCTACTTTGAAAGAAATAATCTCAATTTCCTTTTAAAAAACTAATAATTTCATGCAAAAGAGGTCTATAAAACTGTATGAGAGTATCTCTGTTAAACTTTCTCATTTCCTTTTGATCCAAATGATAATTCTGAGCCAGATGCAGGGGCTCATGCCTGCCACCCCAGTACTTATGGGGCTAGGCAGAGGAACTGCTATAAATTTGAAACCAGCCTGAGGCTATAGAGTGAATAACAGGACAAGACAGTCTAACATACAGAGTGAGATCTTACCTCAAAAAACAGTAACAAAAAGGAGAATGATGGGGAGAGATAGCTCAGCAGGTAAGAGGCCTGACTCTTATAGAGGACTCAAGATAGGTTCCCAATACCATGACAGCCTGTGACTGTAGTCTCAAGGCACCTCATCTCTTTGGCCTCAGTAAGCACCAAACATGCATGTGGCACAAAAACTACATGCAAGCAAAAACACTCATATACATAAAAGAAAAATATGTAAGTTGTAAAAAAGAAAGAAAATAACATGTTTTCTTAAATCTTCCTAAAGTTATCTGTCCATATAGAAGAACCACAAATAAGGTTTTTCAGGTTGATCAGAAGAGCACACATACATCTGGCATTACTAAATGGGTAACAAACACAATTCCGAGAAGCATTACAATGAATACTAACATCACAAGAAAGGAGAAACAGCTATCAGAAAACTGAAAATATAAGACAAGTCAGCAGGCCCTTCAGCATATGTGAAGAGGTCTACAACCTCAAAGTGCACTTGAGCCAGTTAGATAAAAACCAGGACTCATGGGAACAAAACCAGAAGATGCACGACACAGCAATAAAGACAGAGACAGTGAGTCACTGCTGTCGCTCCATGGACAGAAAAAATGGCAGGGAAAATCTCCCCATGTCCAGGGCTGTACACAAACAACTTAGAATTGAAAGGCCCATCATGTCTCTGAGAGTGCTATGTATATGCTGATGTGAAGAGAAGCTGAAACTAAAATGTTTAGGGATATAAAAACAGTGTATATAGCATGCTGACACTGGTATTTTTTAAGGCTATATATGCAAAGCCAGACATGGATTGATATATCCAGGAAAAGTATTCTAGGAATTTTTAACACAGACTGTCTCTGGGAAAGAGGCCATGTAGCAAACGTATAAGCTTTCAGTATGTATTAGTGAATACATTCACCCATAAATACAAATTACTTTAAAGACTCACAATTTAAACTGAGTTCAAATTCTAGTCTCTAACTCAATTTCTAGCTGCCTCTATCAAAGTATCTGCCATTGATAGGAAATAAATTCCCAGAGACACAAACATAATGTTTCTACCAAACAGTGTATCATAGCACTCTATTCCATCTTTGCTATTAACATACACAAAGAGATTCCATTTCTAACAGCAAAACTATCCTTCTTTACTGCTCACCAATATTCTTATTCCTACCTACCACGATGGCTCTCCACCTACCTAGGTAAGTGCTGCTATAGGGACTCCATCAGAAACTACTTCTTTTCTGCTCATATCTGTACGCCTACTGGCTTCTGTTTGCACACACACTCTGGCCAGCCTCTCATACTCTGAACCTTGCCCAGCTACTCCAACCTGGCTTGGCAGGCATATCAATGAGCTCAGACTGGTTCTGAGGACTCTATCACTAAACATTCCACTTTCACAGAAACTAACCCTTAGCTGTGACCTATGACCCACATCATTTTAATCCTACCCCATCTTAACAGCACCTACCTTTTCTTGATTCAATAAAGACTTCTCTTTTTCTAAAGTATGGACACATATTTGAAGTTTCTGATTGTCTTCGGCAAGACTGGCATCCTATGAAAATGTTAAAGTAGTATTCTCAGATAACAGAATTTTCAATTTACAAGAAAGCAATATGGTTACATAATTGTGCAATTCTACTCAGTATATCTTTAGTAGCATCTAAAGATTGAAATAATTCAGTTTAGAATCAGTTCATCATTTTAGACATTCTTATAGAGTATTTATTACATTAAGAAAAAAAAAAAGCTGGGCAATAGTGGCTCACGCCTTTAATCCCAGCACTCAGGAGACCCCAGGCAGGCAGATCTCTGTGAGTGGGGCCAGCCTGGTCTACAGTCTGTCCTATAGTTTTAGGATAGCCAAAACTACATAGTAAAATCCTGTCTCAAAAATCAAAAAAATAAAACAAAACAAAAAATCAAAAACAAACCAATGCGTGTTTACAAAGTAATTTGAACTAATACACAGGGACTGGTGAGATGACTGAGCAAGCAAAGACACCTGCTGTGTAAGCCTGGCAGTCTTAGTCTGATAGCAGGAACCCATGTAAAGTTGGAAAGAAAGAAGAGACTCCTAAAATTATCCTGACCTCCACATGTGTACACACACACACACACACACACACACACACACACACACACACACGCACATACACACACACACATACACACACACACACACACACATACACACACACACATACACACACACACACACACACACACACACACGCACACGCATGCACACACACACGCATGCACACAGGAACACAAACATAAAACAAAAAACCCTTTACATTTTTTATGGAACATCTGGTGTAGTACTGGTTACTGTCTACACTGTCAAATACCACTGCAACAATATACCTTCACCAATCACATAGCAAACACATCAGTTTCTCATGCAAAACTTTGCTATTAATAAATAATCACAAGGTTACTAAAGCTCCTAGGATAAATTTACATGAATTTGTGAGAGAACAAAAGATAAACAAACACAACAAATCAAAAATCTCTTAGTAAAACAACGCCCAGCACTTTCTCCCATAACAAGAAGTTACCTGGTTTAAACTACTTAGTCTCATTATTTCATTTTCAGCATCTGTAAAAACAATGAATGAACCTAACATTACTTAGAATATTTGAATAATTGCCTTCCACATTAAACTCAGAGATGCAGTAAAAAAAGTACATTTATAGACATAATAGCAAGCAGGTTGACAGTTTAAAATAAAAAACACTTCTACCATTTTCTATTTCTAGTATGACTTTAACAAGTAAGTTATAAGCTTAAAACCATGCAAAAATCCAATTCTTTAAGAAAGTGTAAGAATTATCACTGTGCTCTGGATGAGGCATTAATTTACTGTACTGATAAAAATAGTATCAATTATGTTTCAAAATACAACCCATTAGTTTGAAAAGTATAAGGTCTATGGTTGTTATTTAAAGCAAAACAAAAAACCAACCAACCAAAAGACAACCTTGAAAAGCAATAAATAAAAATCTATACCATAACAGTATAAGTATCTAATCACTTTAGGTAAAGTGATTTAGTAATACATATACTACATATAGATCCATAGAGAAAAAACGTTCTGAAAGAGGAACCCAGAGACAGAATAACTTGAGAGCAGCTGAAGCAATTCACCTACCACTCATTCCAAGACAACTGAGCACTTATGACAAAGCCAGTGTTAGACAAAAAGAGAGAAAACTTCACTTCTTGCTCCCTATGAGCTTATACCTCAGAATAGAACTGTGACAGAAACAATGATTGCATACAGTGTGAAACGGCAAGCATGATCATTATGAGGGCAAAAAGGGCGAGACTAGTCCAGACCAGGTGGGAACAAAGCAAGAGGCAACGCAGGCCCTCCTCCTCTTCCTCAGTGCAGCTAAGACTTTCACTGAGTCAATAAATGTGCTATTAGTTGGTCAAAGGAAAACTAGGGACACTGTCCAGATAATGCAGTAAATACTATGGAGAAAGAACCAAGACAATACTGGCAGAAGGAACCACAGAGTCCATTACAGCTAAGGTTACAAAGCTGAGCAATGGGAATAAACTGAGGAAGTAGATACAGACCAGAAGACCAGACATGTCATGTCCAACTAACAAAGCTCAGATTTCATCTTCAATTTCCCATAAAACCATAAAGTACTATAAAATTGAGGACTAACTGACTTTGCATTTCTAAAAATTTATTGTAGCTGCATAACAGAAAGATAGAAAGATGGACTGAAGAAAAACAGAAACCAGAGAATAAACGGCCAGTACTTTTCTAACACTCGCTTGGGAACAGATGTTCAAAAGGAAAGTCTGCAGATGTTCGTAACTCACAGAGCCCACACGACTACTCCATCCCTACAAGGAAGATACTACTATTACCTAACCCAACCTTCTCGCTTTTTTTAAAGAGTGATTTGCATGTGTGAGTGTTGTTCACAAGCCAAGAGAGGGTGTTTTGTATTTCCTCCTCTGTCACTTTCCACCTATCTAGTAGTCTTTTGAAGCAGGGTCTCTTCCTGCATGCAGACTCATGTTTCTAAGGCCAGGCTGGTGCCAGCAATCCTCCTGTTTCCACCCCCTCAGAGCTCAGGTTATAGGTTCACACAGGATGCTCAGGTCAATATTTGGGATCCAAAGCCTCGATCTCATAATTGTTCAGCAAGCACTTTTAACAACTGAGCCACCTCTCCAGGCCCAACTCTCTTGTTGTTAACCATGTTTCTACTTACTTCATTAAGAGATCTGTAACAGTGAACTCGGCAAATAAGCAATTGTTTCCTGACTGAAGTAATTCCATGGTCATGGACATGGGAGAAGAGGGAAGGACTAGGAAAGTAGCTCTACTGTTAACCAAACTCCAGGGGCTTACTCAATATAGTAAGAAACCAAACTTAGAAATGAGCAGAGCAACTTGGAAGTCCAGATGCCCCACTGAACTGCCTTCCCTTTGCCCAGGAGGCCGTTCCCAGTGCTGAGGCACCTAAGAAACCCTGGTCCTTGGGCATGCAATCCTGAGTATCACTCACATAGAAAGAAATCATGGAACTAAAAACTACAGAACATGGTTGACTTCTAGAATTCTGCTTTCCAAAGGTTAGGGAAGGAATGCAAGGAAGGGAGAGGAGAAAATAATCTTACTTTAAATTGAATTTTAGGTTGAAAATCCATGTTATATATAGATTTGGCCATTCAGGCCAGGAGCCCATGACTGACTGGCATGTAGGATACAGATATGGGTGTTCACAAGCACAGAGAACTGGACACTTCCAGAGCAAGAATGAATGAGTTCATACAGAGCTTATACTAAAGGGGACAAAATGCACAATAATATGCATCTTTTCAGCTGAGGAGCTCCCTCCCACTATTCTCTTGCTATCTATGAATACCGGTGCTGTATCTATTTCCTTTAATACTCATTTTTTTGTACTAGTATTTAACGTACTAAGAATCAGCTGGAGCCAGGAGAACAAAAGACTATCTATGGCTCCTATCACTCAAGCCTTTGCTTCTTTTATAGATCACTTCAAAGTGCAACAACGAATTGTCGCTGATGCAGTGTTACATTCCATGATGAAAGAGTCCGGGCTCTGATTAGTTACAGACAGTATTCAGTTCTGTCTACGTTAAAGAAACAGACTAACACCTATGAATAACAATTGGTATACCCATAAACTCTTCTCTGAAATCTAAATCACTAACTTAACTTCTATATAAACACCTAAGAGAATAAGGAAGAGAGGCCGAGAGACATACTCTTAATCCTTACCCCTTATAGAAGACAAGTATTTGGTACTGAATCCAAACCCCACAATTCTTCTTGAATTACCTAATAATTTACATAAACTTAATTTCCATAAAAAGTGCAATTATTCAAGTGCTTGTCTCTAAAAAGACCTAGTGTGCCAAGAAACACCAATGAAAGTTTCAAACATTTTATACCAGTCAAAGCTTGCTGTAATCTCAAGACCTCTGCGACTGAGGAGCTCTGTGGGAGGACCTTCTCCTCAGTCCCAGCATCACTCTGCTGGGGTTCACTGTGTTCCTGCTTTAAGCGCTCACACTGCTCAGTCATCTGTCTCTTTTCCACTTCCAGCCGCTCCTGCTCTTTTTTCCAGACTTCCCGGTCATGTTCTGCAGAAGACAATCTTTTATGTATCTCTTTTATTTTATTCTCAAGGTCTTCAATTTTTTTGGTAGATTCTACTTTTTCCATCTGTAAGATCTGAATAGTGTTTTGCATCTCATACACTTCAGAGTGATCAGTTACCGTAACTCCTGAGCCACCTAAAACATTAAAAATACAAGAGGAATCAAATATCAAGTTCCAAAAAAAATAAATTGCTTGCTATATAGACTTAAGAGAGTTTAGAACTTGGACTACTTAAAAAGTTAAATTTTTATAATTTTAAATAAATAAAAAGTCAAATACTTCATTTGAACTAAAAAAATTCTATATATTTAAGTTTAAAACGGTGAAAATCAATCTCTCTTTCTTTTTTTTTTTCCTTTTTTCTTTTTTTGCTGTAGTGTCATCAACAAACAATGCAAAGCAATCCATGAACTGTAACTTATTTGTAAGTGCTGAGAGCCCTCATTTTCATGTCTACAGACACAGAAAACTCAGTATCACTGCAAACTCAGCAATGAATAGAATGAGTCACGTCTTATTCCATGGAACTTGGCCTAAATTTACAAAAGTATTCTGATCTATAAATGGTCTAAGGTTTATCATTTAAGAATGTCATCTAAACTGTGACGTTAGTAAACTCATAACCTTGTTGTAACAGATTTTCCAGCTCTTCGATTCGGTCTTCATAGTCACGTAACTCCTCCCGATGCCGCCGACTAATCTCTGTCAGTCTCTGTTGATGAGCGTTCTGCAATACTGACATTTCATGCTGGTGGTCATCAACCTCCTGACTTCTGTTCTGCTTAAGTTCCTTAAAACACAGGGACAAATTTAAGAATGTACACGATCAATAAACAATCCAAAAAATAATGTTTTACTTCATTGTGTTCAAAAGTTCGTATTACTAAAAATGACTATCTGAACATATTAAAGCTGGAAAGCATTCAACCACAGTCCCCAAATTAGGACAATTCTAATGGGTCCATGCTTCCTTAGAGTTTAAAAAGGTGTCCTATTTTTAATGGGGAAACATCAAGAACACAATAGAACAAAACATAGGTAAAAGACTCCCTCATACCTGTGACCAAGAACACCTCCTTTTCTTTAGGAAATATTCCCTCAATACTAGTTCCAAGACCCTGCCTTTGTTTTATTGTTGTTTTGAGTCAAGTCTTTCCTGTTACATAGCTCTGGTTGGTCATGAACTCAGTACACAGTCCAGGCCTGCCTTGAGGTGGTGACGCTCCTCCTGTCGCGGCCTCCCTAGGGCTTGGATTACAGGTGCATATCCCAGCTTTCCGTCTAACCTTAGATCTTGAAAGCAGTGGGGTCACTGCAAACATCTGGTAATGAGCACAGTTAGTCGTGTTCTTACTCTTTGGGATACAGTCCACGCTTCCAGCAGAGCCCTGATGTTGGAGTGCTACATGTATCGTTTATTTGTGTCACCTAAACTGTGAGACTAACCACCTTGTTCTAACAGACTCATCACTCATCCATGCAGGTTTTCCTTCTGCTCCTATTCTCTTACTCAACTGTCCTTCTGTAGTTTGTCTCACAACCTGCTGAGAGCAATGCCTCCACACATCCTGATAAACATCTCTCCAGATCTACACTTCTAACGTAGCATTAAGCCAAAACTAAAAGTTCTATACCTGACTATAATTACAATAATTATTATTATTACTATAATTATTATATTATCATTGCCATGATAAATATATGTAATCAAGACTTTTCTCATAAAAGAAATCTGATAAAAAAAAAAACAACAGTAAAATTCTATCACTAAGGTAAAATAGTTACTTACAGTAATAGTTAGCATTCTATAAGCTCAAACCTTTAAAATGTCATCAAACTGGGAATATGAGAGACAGAAAGAAACACAGATTTAGGATTACTAAGAAAACATTTAAAAGCAAAAGTTCTTGGATGTATCTTATTATAAAGAATAAAAGTTGAAAATTAGAGCAGTTGAGTATCATCATCTGTACAGTCAATTTATAACTAAGAGTCCTAATCTGGCTTATATCTTTATAATCTACAGATATTACATGCATAGTGGATATCAACAATCAACAGTTTGATTTACCTTAATAATATTTTGTAGTTTGCAGATTTCAGTTTGATCAGAACTTTGTGCTCCCTGCACCTTAGTTTAGAAAGAGAAAAATAAAAAATAATTACACTGATTTTCTTTTGTTTTAAAAACAAAAAACAAAACACGGTACTGGAGAGATGGCTCAGAGGTTAAGAACACGATCTGTTTGTCCAGAGGTCCTAAGTTCAATTCCCGGCAACCACATAACCATCTATAAGGAGATCTAGTGCCCTTTTCTGGCCTGCAGGAATACATACAGGCCAAACACTATATACATAATAAATAAATAAATCTTTAAAATAACACACAATCACAAACTAACTTTATTAAAAGCTTATTATTTGAAAAACAAGAGCATTTCCCAGATATAGTCTGATTAAGAACTCCATACACTCTTCAAAGTCTTTAGTTTATTATTACACAATAAATAAAAGACGCCAGTCAAGAACTGGCATCTTTTATAATTTTACATAACTAAGCACAATAATAGATCTAAAAAATAAAGTTAAGATGAAAAAATAAAATATTTCACTAGCTAACCAAAATATAAATATGAGAATAAATGAGTAGCTTTCTGAGATGATAGAAAGTTCCCCAATACCAATGCCACTAAAAGTGTTTTTTAAATAAATTTATGCCAGGTATAGTGGCGCACGCCTTTAATCCCAGAACTTGGGAGGCAGAGGCAGGTATATCTCTGTGAGTTCGAGGCCCTCCTGATATACATAGTGAGTCCCAGAACAGGGAGAGCTATATAGTGACACCCTGTTTCAAGAAAAACAATAACTAGATCCATATGATTTTATACAGGGCTAAGGATGCAGTTCCGTGAGTAGTAGGGTGACTGTGTAGAATTTAGGTGTCCCTGATTATGAGCCCAGCAATGCATAAAACCTGTAATGTTAGCACTTGGGGACAGGAGGATTAGAAGTTTAAGTTCAACCTTGACTACACAGGAAGTCTGAGACCAGCCTGGGAGATATGAGACCTTGTCTCAAAACAAAATAAAGACAAAATAATTTTATCCATAAGATCTCTACCTTAGTACAGAATAATCTTTGGTTTGACCAAAACAAGTTTTCAATTCCTTTCAAAGTTGTATATTATCAGGGCTGGAGAGATGGCTTAGTGGTTACGAATGTGTTCTTCCAGAGCTTTCATCCAATTCTCAGCATCCATGTCAGGCAGCTCACAACTACCTATAAACTCAAGCTCCAGGGGATCTGACATTTCTGGCCTTCATATGTACTGTACTCGCATGTGCAAATCTATACACACACACACAAAAAAAACACACAAACACACATACACAGCCTGCCTACCTATACACACACAAAATTAAATTTTCTAAATTTGTATATTGTTCATTATCTTTAAGTTTTTAATTGATACCTAGTAGTTTTACATATTTGTAAGGTACACTGTGATATTTCAATTTATGTACTTACTATGTAATGTTCAAAGCCAGGTAGTTAGAATCATCACAAATGTTTATTGTAGTGACAATATCCAAAATCCTCTCTTGTAGATATTTTGAAATATACAGTAGTACTATGATCCATAGTTATCCTAATAGACAACACCAGAACTCACTTCTCTCATGTATAGATTATTTTGTATATGAACATTTATCCATCACCCTTCTCCACTACTCCATTCATTTATCTTTACTAACATTTATTATATGACATGCTACTGACCCAAAGCTGCTCTAAGACTGAAAGACAAAACATATAATGGCAAGACTCCAACTCTCCAGTCCAAAGATGACTATGTGAGCTGGTGCAGTGTATACACCGACAACTGCAGCTAGGCAAAGGGGCTAAGAAAGGAAGATGGCAAGTTCACACTATCCTGGACAACATAAGAAATTAGGGGTGGGGACAGTACAGAAAATGAGTGAATTTCAAGATAAGACTTAGTGTCAGAACACTTGCCTTGCTTGCAGTGACCCTCATACCAACCCTCAAAGTGTGTGTGTGTGTGTGTGTGTGTGTGTGTGTGTGTGTGTGTGTGCGTAAATTAATCCCTGACAATGGGAATAGCATTTCTAGTAATAACTTAGATTCCTCACCTATAATACAAAGATAGTAGTGTTTCACATAATAATATATGTTTAAAATTTTTATAAAGTTTAATACAAACAATAAATTCTTGTCTTAAGCAGAAAATAAGCCTTGCTGAAGGTTGCAATCATGTCCTTGCCACCTTTATGTCCCAGTATTTATCTGCCACATACTAAACATTGAAGATATGCCAAACACATTTTTAAAAATAGAGCCTCCTCTTCTCTATTAAATACTAACCTAACCAATGTTCCTTTTGTTTGTGTGGTTTGCTTGTTTTGTTTTGTTTTTCTTTAAAGACAAGATCTTAGTAAACTCCCACTTCTCCTGCCCCCCAAACGCTTGCTGCCATGTCAGCTGACCTCCCCTCATTCCCCAGGACTCCCCTCATTTCCCAGGACTCCCCAGGTGGAAGGAGAGAGCTGACTCCTACTAGTTGTTCTCTGAAGTTAATATGTGTGTGTGTGCATGTAACCCCTCCTTACCCCACATACATAAAGGAACAAATAAAATTTTTAAAATTAGGATATGACTCTCAGGTTATCATAATTGCCTGCCTGATACATCTTTGAATTTCCTAAGACCCTAAAACACATACTAAAGTGAAGTCTACGCACACACACAGGAAATCCATGCCATTATCAATGCTTCAGGTTATTCTCTATGTATAAAGTTTAAAAACACTGGCTTCAGAAAGAAAAGATGGACAAACAGACTGTCCTAGCTAAGGTCGTATTACAGAAGTCCAACATGTTGTACTCAAACAGATAATTTTAACTGAGAAGATTTTTCCTTTCCATAATTTGATGACATTCACAAGAAGACATAAATATTGTTTTTTTTAACTATATCAAATATATTTAGATGCTATATTTTCCTCTCATATCAAGGAAGCTTAATCCAAATGTCTATTGTCTACCGACAACTTCCATTAATACATAAAATCTTGACATAGCTGGGTATGGCAACACACACTTTGTTCCCAGACTAGGGAGGTAGAGGCAAGTGGATCTGTATGATGAGTTCAAGACCAGCTTGGCTTACAAAGTGAATTCCAGGCCAGCCAAGGCCAAACAGTGATAGCCTGCCTCAAAAGGAAGGGGGGAAACCGACAAACAAACTACAACAACAACAAAAAACCCAGCTTGGTATACAGAAAAAAAGGATCCTCGGAAGAAAGTTTACAGTTCAAACTAACAAGTACTTAATTTCTAGTACATGAGAAACGACATACAATTTAACATATATTTTTAAAGATGTAGTTATTTTTATTTAATGTGTATGGGTGCAGTGCCTGCATATCTGTGCACCATACACGCATGTAGTGTCCATGGAGGTCAGAGGATCAGATCCTCCTGGAATTAGTTACAGTAGTGATCTGCCATATGGGATCAAGACTGGGTCCCCTGGAAAGAAGAACAACTAGCGTTCTTAACCACTGAGCCATCTCTTTAGCACCAGTATAATAATATATTTTTAATACTAATAATCAAATTTCATTTTACATGCCATTAGAACTTATAAAACATCAGACAAAATCCAACCACTTTCAAAACACTGTACCTTAAAGTCCCATGCTTCCATCAGGGAAACCAGGCACTCCAAGACTTGGGCTCAATTTCATTTTATCTTATGAGTCTGGGTTCACAACTTTTTTTAAGTGGATCAAGTGATCTATCAATCTATTTATCTAAATTGTATCTATCTATCTATCTATCTATCTATCTATCTATCTATGCATCTATCTATCTATCATCTATCTATTTAATTATCTATCTACCTAAATTTTTTTCCACATATCATACAAAAGAGAAGACTAAGGTTGAAAGAGAAAAGTGACTTCACCAAATCACTTAGAAAGCTAAACGCTACATTAGAAAACAAATATAGCTTCTCTATTTTTCTAATCAATAATTATTTTTAGTACCAGATGCTCTCCCCAAATAATACCAGCATTTTCACTAATTCATAGTTTTCACAAATTCATCCAAATTTAACCAACCTGAGCAATATGTTTCCAATGTCCAAGTTCAGATTCAAGTCTTGAAACTTCATTTGATAATCTGTTTATTTCCTGTTGTGATGAGATCACATCTCCAAAGTCCATGTCATCTTCATGGAAGGGTGACACACGATGACCGATCCCATAGCTGAATGAAGATGATGCGTTGGCTGCCGGTGCACTGCCAGATCCTGAGTGGACTGACTGAGCAGCTGCCTGCAGTCTGAGCAGTTCATCCTGGAGTGCAATCTGTCTTGCTTTAAGGTGGTTGATTTCTTCCTATGGATTTATAATCCATGTTTTAGAGGAAGTATTTTTAAATCCTTACTGGCCTTTTTATAGATTCCCAATGTTGAAAGGCATAATGATTCATTACTCAATTAAGTGAACTCAGATCTTCTATAATACCTGAACCGTAAGACTGTTAGTTGAAAGACAAACACATTGCCCATAAAGTGTAGATAATGTACCAAGCAGCGTGAAGATTAGGATCTCACTCACTCGTTAACTGAGCAATGAGTTTCTCAGTGGAAGTCACTTTACCATCTTCATAACTTGGGTTCTCAGAACCCTGTTTATGATCATCAGACATGAAATAAGACAGAGGCTGTGTGACTTACACATTCAAAGCTTTCTTGGAACTACCCTGCTAGGAAAGTCATAGGTAAGTTAGGTCATTTAGAGCATGGCTGGGTTTAGGCTGAAAACTGCCATGAATCAGCAGTTACTTTGCATTGGTCTGTACAATATGACTGAAAAGAATGCTCTGATTTATTAATCCAATCTTTCTAGATAAGATAACACAGTCAGCTTATGGTTATTAGCTCATGAATCTTAGAAAGAAATATGCATTAAACGAGGCCCTGGCTTTAACACTGTCCAAGAGGGGGCCAATGAAACTCTGACCCTATTTAGAGAGATAACAGTATAACAAAGTGCAAACCCAGCACTTTGGAAAACTGAAGCAGGAGAAGGCTCAAAAATTAAAGGCTATCCTCGGCTATATAGCAAGTTTGAGTCTAGACTAGGCTATGTGAAATCCTGCCTTAAAAATAATTTTAAGAAGAGGGCTAGAAATATAGCTTAGTTGTAAAGTACTTGAACATCTCTGTGCGAGGTTCTGGCTTCAAAGCTTGTACTACAAAAAAAATTCCACATAACCTTCATTTGAACTTATATCTCTACCTTTTGTATTTGTTTTATTCTTACAATAATTTATTTTATATAAAATTATCAATTATAAATTGATAATTATCAATTATCCAATTAAGATAGAAAACTTAAGCTCTAAGTGTTTGTTATTCTCTTAAATGTAGCATACTTTTACTCTGCTTTAATATATCACTAAAAGAACTAGAAGCCAATTCATCTAAGTGTTTGTTTTTGGTTTGTTTATGGTGCTGGGAACTGAACACAGGGCCCCCCACATAAGCACTCTTCTGCAACTACTGAGCTACAGCTCCAGACCTCATTGAAATTTAAAAAACCCAAGTATGACTATGGTATAAATGAAAAGTTAGCCACCAAGCTATAGAGTACCCAAAACAATCTGGATAATAAAATGAGAAATGGCTCAACTTAATGTGTACTCTACTTAAGTGTTAAACGTAAAAAAAGATTTAACAACAGGATTCAGAGTAACACGGCTTAAGTTAGACAGTATCTATTTGTTATCTATTATAAGACTACACAGAAAAGATAAAACAATGCCAAAACAACCGTTTTAATCAAAGTAAAAGAAAACAGAAACACAAAAAGTTCAACTGTAAAACATTTAATATAGTTTTATGTGAAAAATCACGTACAAGCCAATACAAAAAATATTAACATATATAGTCAAAATGTATTTTTACAAAGGAAAATGTTTTGTTAATGATCACACTGCCTTAAAACCAACTTAAAAAATAGCTAGCATATGCAAGGTCCTGGGCTCAACCCCCAGCACTGCAAAACAATTTAATTTAATTTAAGCTAAATAAATGTTTTTAAAACCTAAGAAAATATACATTAAATTATATTTCATAAATATCAGAACTTATAAGCATCAGATCATTAAAATGTTGAGACTCTTCTTTTAGAAACTAGAATTTAATCTTTACAAAAGTTAGTTCATAAAAATTAACAGGAATGTTGCCCCAATCTTAATAAATTTACTATTTTAATACTTTCATCAATCTGAAAAAAAAAAAAAAAAAACGCATGAAATAACAAGAACCAGCTCTTGCCTCTTTCTGCTGTAACTGACTTCGGTAACTCGAAGATTGCTGCTTTATTTGAAGTTCTGATGCTTCATGCTTTTCCTCTAGATCAGTGTAAAGCTTTTTAAGTCTTTCATTCTAGAAGCAAATAGAAAAGTATTTTTAACAAAAATATTTCAAGTCATGCATGTTAGTAATCATTACACACATGAATCATAAAAATATTCCACAAAAATAATGTCAAATATCAAAAGTCTCAGAATTCTGGCTTTTAATATACACCTTTAAATTAAAATCCTAATTCTAGCCCTATTTTCTCTTCAACAAACTCACAAGCTGGCAAAGTTCCCAAAAGTATCTATTGGTTTTAAAGAAATAGGGAAAGCAGAGGTAAGTCTAAGGTGGTGACAGTAGAGTCCAGATTTGGTTCCCAATGCAAAGAACATTAAACACTAGTTGGCTTTGTTGTTGTTGTTGTTGTTTTGTTCTTTTCCTATCAAACCCTGTAAAACCTGTGTTAATGAAACAGAATTTAAAGACTTTTACACAGATGTTTTAATCCCCCATACACTTTCAGTAAAACCTTTGTTTACACACAAAGGCCCTGCTGTGAATTAAGTGGCTTCCTTTCATTTCCTTTGAGCCCAATTTTGAAAGGCTGAGATCAGACTCTTAGGTATATGCAAGCAAAATATTTACCTGTATACATAAAAATTGGGGTTTACTGTATTTATAACGTATTAAAACTTCTAATATGAGAATAATTGAGTAGCTTTCTAAGATGATAGAAAGATTGCTAATGACATTAAAAGCCTTTTTAAAATGATTTTATGCCAGGCAGAATACACACCTTTTAATCCCAGCACTGGGAAGCAGAGGCAGGTGTGTCTCTGTGTGTTCAAGGTCAGCCTGGTCAGTATATAGCCTGCCTGTGCAAGGACAGCTAGGGCTACGAAGAGAGAGCCTGTCTCAAAGACAAAACTAACAAACAAAAAAAAAAACCCAAGTTCTTCATTATCAATTTATTTACACCTCTGAAAAATGATTATATAAAAAGACCATGAGAGTCTACTAGATATAAATAATAAGTGTATTATGACTATTTTTTTGGCAAAAAGAGGAAAATGTAAGTTAGGTGAATTTGTATCACTGCAATTAGACTCCTAACTAGGGCTCATAAAATAGGCTAGCCAGTGCCACATAGAAAGACCTTGTCTCTAAAAAACAGGGCTAGGGAGATAGATCGATAAATAAAATGATTGCTGCACGGTGTGAGGGCCAGAGCTCAGAACACCAGAACACACATAAAGCCAGGCATAGCTATAATCCCACTATTCCTATTTTTAGATCCAAGGTGGATTTAGGAGAATCCCTGGGAGCCTGTGCGCCAGGCAGCCTGGCACATGAAGAAGCAAACCCTGAGACCCTGTCTCAAACAAGATGGAAAACAAGAAATGATAACTGAGGTTGGCCTCAGGCCTCCATACATGTGGCGCACACACACACATACACACACACACATCTGACACAAATATACAAAACAAGGAAAAAAACAGAAAGAACCATAAGGAATTGGGTAAACTAGGTATCAGAAAATCTAATACCCTGGAAACACGCTGCCTTTTGCCTAGGCTAAAACTTGCTACCAGCACCTTACTCTTGTACATGAGTGAGTCTTGAGCACAAGGTGACATAAGGTGCTAGAGTGAGATTCAAGCACAAGCCTGGTGTAGGCATATGTAGGCACATACATGTACATATGTGGCTAGAACTTCCATTAGAGCACCACAATAGAGCCCTTGTCTTCCTCTGGCATTTGAGTAGCATCTAATGAGGAAGAGGCTTACAGGGGGTGAATGTGTCTCCCCCAAATAAATATTTCTAGGCTCTAGAACCATACTTGCTATAGATGACACAACCATAAAACCATTAACGGACTGAGATCCACAGAAGGATATGAGTTCTATCTCCTTTCTCAGACTCAGTACACAGCAGACATTATTCAAGTAGGTTAATCAACCTTACTTCCCCAAATATACACTGGCACGTTACAGTAGCGTGCGCACACTCTGACTTTCCTGGGTGGGTCTATACTACTGAGGGCCTATACCACTCAATGATTTCCTAGCTCATTCTCACTAAGAATGCATGTGTCAGTACCACACCTGTGTTCCTTATCAAGTGCCTATGCTGAGGTCTCTAAGTGCACCACAAGGCTATCTTCTTCTCTAGGCTCAGAGCTAATGTTCCTCTCTTACAAGCCCCTCCTCTATTTTAAAATTCCACAATCTCACCTTGATACTATAGACCAAAGTTCAACAAGGCTTGATAGGAAATACTGTCTTAGCATCTAGAGTCAGTGTTTTCTTTTTATAGGCTCAGAATTGAGAAAATCATGCTTACCACAGTCCTCTAAGAGCATCACTCGCTACAACACTAAGTGTTCTCTTACTGTTTTTATCCCAAGGCTAAATTGTTGAGCTCCGATAGTCCTTTATAATAGTTCCCACTCTGAGATCCTTTTAATTTCTTTAGGGCTTTCCTCTGCACTTTTCCAAGCTTTTCTCTTCCCTATTAAGTATAATATAATGTCCAGAATTAGTGACAACTACACATTGACTCATAAGGTACAAAACAGTAAAATTAGCTTATTATTCCTACATTCTTAACTTCTTTGCTCCAAATATTATATTATTATACTAATGTTAGAAAATTTAAAACTCTAGATCACATAAAATTCTATTTTTCATATTACATTTAAATGTACCTCTAGCTATAATAATGGTTCAGGTCTTGCGGTAGTTTGAATAAGAATATCCCCCATCGGCTCATATATTTGAAAGTTTGGTCATCACAGAATGGCACTATTTGAAGATTAGGAGGTGTGGCCTCGCTGGAGGAAGTGTGTCACTGGGGGTGGGCTCTGAGGTTTGAAAACCCCATGCCGGGTCCTGTCTCTCTTTCTGCCTGTACATCAGGATATAGTTCTCAACTACTTTTCCAGTACCAAGCCTACTGCCATGCTTCCCTCAGGATGATAATGGACTAACCCTCTCAAACTATAAGCAAACCCCCAATTAAATGCTTTCTTTCATAAGAGTTACCTTGGCCATGCAATAGCCACAGCAATAAAACAGTGACTAAAACAAACCTGTTATCCCAGAACTCAGGAGGCTAAGGCAAGAGGATCACCTGTTCAAGGTCAGGCTGAGCTACATGGGAAACCTTAGCTCAAAAAGCAAAGCCAAACAAAACAGATAATAAATACAAGCAAATAAATGTACTTCAATGTAACACATGTCTGGGCGATATTAATGATAAATTTTTAACAGGACGATTTCTACATCTGGCAGTTTTCCCATTTCCAACAGCTAGAAGTGAAATGAGACTCAGAAAAACTGACTGTGGCAACCACACACACATTCCTCACTTGGTAGGGGTTGTAAGACAGGATCAAAATGAAACCCTGAGGAACAGGAAAGGTCGAAAGGTCAGACAGTGCATTTAAAATACTTAAAGTTTCAATAACTTTTATGGTTTCAAAGAGAAAACTTGAAGTTTGACAACTGTCCTTAACTGTCCTTACCTCTGATCTTAAGACTGAGTGAGTAGCTTCATTTTCCTCTCTCCCGGAATTGGACAAATCTGCTAAAAACAAACAGTAGATGCTGAATAGTTGATTAACACCATATGGAGTAATAAGCAGTTGTCCTGTGGTGCTGGAACTGGTACTAGAAGACTGACTCCTAGGCTCTGTCTCTGTTAGTCAAATGCCCCTCTGCTGAGCTCTATCCCCAACCCTAAAGAGGCATCTTAAGGGAAATATGGCTCACTGAGTTTAAACAGAATGCTAGGCTCAACAGAGCTTATTCGGAAGACACGTCACTCCACCCTTACAGGACGTGCGTCCCTCTGCTGATGCTGCTCACCACAGTATGATAGGTGCCCCATCTTCCTTTCGCCTACTCCTCACAAGTCTCAGTTTACCCTGTGACACTTTTCATAGACTTCTCCTTTGGCTTATGTTGTAACTTGAGATGAGACTTACTCAACTAGAGCTTACACTTTCCTCTCACCTTCTTATCCCAAAACTACCAAATAATTAATGACCTAAAATTAAAACCAAAAATATTCTGACAATATTTAAAGTAACACAAACACAATTTATTAAAAACAGGAATGAGGGGCCAGAAAGTTGTCTGTGAGTAAAGGACTTGTTACCAAGCTTGACTCCTTATGCCAATCCCTAAAATCTACATGAAAAGCCAGATAAGGTACCTAAAATCTGTCATCCCAGCACTCCTGTGTCATGCTTGGGGGTGGGGGACACTGATAGAAGCTCACTTATACAGTGCAGAGAACAGACTCCTGAAAAGTTGTCCTCCAAGCTCCGTGTATACCAGTGCTCCATCTAGTGAATACTGGCTCTCTTGCTCGCTCTCTCTCTCTCTCTCTCTCATGCTCTCTCTTTCTCCTTCCTTGTCTTTCTCTTCCTCTTCTCCTCTCTCTGTATGTCTCTCACTTATGCTCATGCACACATACACAATAAAGAAATCTTTTAAAAAATGAGGATGAACTCATTCTGACTTCATTTTCATTTAAAGTAGTCAAAAGACTCAAAGACACAGCTCAGATGGTACAGTATCCACCTGGATTGTGCAAAGTCCTAATTTAATCCCCACAACCAAAGACTGAATAAATGAATGAACAGTCAAAGCTGTCTGGGGTAGAGGGGAGGTACATACCTGTAATCCCAACACTTAAGAGACTAAAGGAGGAGGATCTGAGATGAAAGCCAGCCTGAACTATAAACACTTGTCTCAAATAAGTAAGTGGATAAAAATTAAAAAATAAGGAAGTTAGTAAATATAGTCAGGGCCCACCATTGCCAAAATGGTACCACTAATCTTGCTAGAAATTATCATCTACATATTTACATTCCTTTTCCTCTGTGTACTGGTATTTTTCCATTTCTGTATCTGAACATAAAAACAGAAGAGGAGATAGAGCTATATAGTCCTGACTTGACTAGTAAACAAAAGGCCCAGCTAGAGAGATGGCTCAGAAATTAAGACCCCTAGCTGTTCTTCCAGAGGACCTGAGTTCTATTCCTAGCACCCATATCAGGCAACTCACAATCACACAGAATTTCAATCCTAGGTGTCCAATACCCTCTTCTGACCTCCAAGGGTATTAGCACATACATATGGCATACATACACAAACCATCCAAGTCTACACAGACAAAACAATAAACAAACAAAAGAGAATGGTCTCCATGATTCACATATCTGAATGCTTAGTCAACAGGTAGTGGAGCTATCTGGGAAGGATTAGTGGGTGTGGCTTTGTTGGAAAAGGTACAGTACTCTAGGCAAGCTTGGAAGTTTCAAAAGACCATTTCCAGTTAGCTCTCCTTCCTTCTACCTGGTGCTTGTGGACCAGATATAAGCCCTCACCTACTGCTCCAGCAGCACACCTGACTGCCTGTTGCCAAGCTCCCTGCCCCAATGTTCATAGACTCTAACCATCTGGAACTATGAGCCTCCAATTAAATACTTTCTTTTATAAGTTGTCTTGGCCATAGGATTTTGTTATAACAACAGAAAAGTAACCAAGACATCCCTCCTTATATATCACAGGGAAAAAGTCAAATTATCACTCAATATCATCAAGGATAAAGTTGTTAGAATACAGAAAATTAGCAGCCAACTCACCTCATGTGGGGTCAGAACCCTTTCACGAAGTCTCTGACACATGATCAGGGTTATATAGAAAAACAATTTTACAGACAAAGGAGGGTAAAGGAGGAAGTAAAGACTTTCCATGGCGAAGCTTGGAGTGGTGGAAAACCTAGCAGAGTTCGTGTGACAGAAGCTTTGGGAACAGGCTGCACTTGTACATGTACAATAGCAGCATGGAGACTGGTACGGCACCTAGACAGACAGTCTGAGTCTAGAGGGAACAGCTCTTTGACCTCCCAAAGTAAGAGGTTTGGCTTTTTTCCTGTAAGTCAAAAACTTTTAAGCAAATTTATTTTTAGACCAGCAGTACAAGAGAAAATGAATGAAGAACCAGATCCAAAGAGCATAAAGCGGGGAGAGACTGAGGATCTGAGCTGGAGTAGCAGTTATAAAGAAAAAGGACAACCGTGACACAGGATGAACAAGTTCAGTGGCCAATTTGAAGTAGACAACAAGAAAGACACAAAACAAACATGACAAAGATTTCCAGTTCAGGAAAATTAGCAGCTACCCAAATCACTAAAGCTGAGACTCAAGCCAGGCTTGGTGGTCTGTGCCTTCGATCCTAGCACTGCAAAGGCAGATGTAGGCAGATCTACAAATTCTGGGCTGGTAAGGCTACAGAGTTCAAAAAACAAAACAAACGAACCTAAAATTGATACTACATGAAGGTGAGGCAGGAGAAATGCTATTGGGGGCCAACCTTGGGCTATTCTGCAAGTACCAGGACAGCCTGGGCTTCAGATAAAACCTTGTCTCAAAAAAAAAAAAAAAAAAAAAAAAAGTGTGTTCTGTTTGTTCTCCTCTGGTGAGGAGAACAAAATGAACTCTATATCAGGTTAGGAGTAACTATTTTCCAATTTCAGGTCAAAGAAATACCAAATAGTTCCTATCTATAATACAGTGAGAATCTATTCTTTAATGCAGCTATCAGTCCTTTTCTGCCCTTTTAAAGTTTTAAAGCCCTTTTAAAGTTCCATGGCCCTTTACTGGACACATGAAGGCCTTCTGTTCTCATTGTCCCAAGTCGTGAACCTTCCAGTCAACAGAAGCCCAAGCAGTAAAATGGGTTTGGGCAGTGATCCAGTTTTCCTTCTAAATATAAGGACTTTTTCTATCAAACCATTTTACTCTATTTCCAGCCAATACACACAGCTATTAAACCATGATGAAAAAAATGGGAGTTGGGAGAATAATTCAGTGGAGTGTGCTTATCATGCATGAGACCTTGGGTTCAATCTCTAACTAGTCTTTCCCATAGATTAAACTAGAACAGTAAGTTGTTATTATAAAGAAATAAGACTGTCCTAGGATGGTGGTACACACCTGTAATACCAGCACGGGGATACAGAGCCAGAAGACTATCAGCTCTAGGTCACCCTGAGCTGCACGGCAAACTTTTATTAAAACTTTTACAAAATACATATTATTATTTTATGAGTATGGGTATTTTGTCTGCATCTATGTCGGTATACTATTTGGGTGCCTAGTGCACGCTGAGGCCTAAAGTTGACATCAGATTTTCTAAAAAACGAACTGAAGTTACAGACAACTGTGAGCTGCCACTGGCTGTTGAGAATCGAACCTGGGTTCTCTGGGAGGGCAACCAGTGCTCTTAGTGGCTGGATCTTCCCACTTCCTTGATTAAAACTTTTAAAAACCCAACCTGCTCAAAGAAATGTCTAGAAATCAGAAGAGTAATAAACCTAACCACTGATAACAATCTAACTCTAGGTCACTATTTATTAGGATAGCAAGATGATGACTTCAAAAATAAGGGAAGAAGCCTGGCTAGATCAATCAGTGAGTGAAGGTGCTTGTCACTCAAGCAAAGTAAAAAGAATTCCATCCCCAAATTCTACCTAAAAGTGGAAAGAGAACTCCACAAAGTTGTCTTCTGACTTCCACACACGGGTGATGTGGTACAGACACCCATGCATATATACATCGTATACATACATACACAGACACACCCACACACATATCACAATAATTTTTTTAAGCTTTAAAGTGTGTAAAGATAGGTAAGAATACTCAAAAGATAAAGTATTCCACTAGTTCTGCCAAAAGTATGGGAGAAATGTGCAATCCTGCACAAAAATACGTTTTCAGCTGCAATGTGTCTTCAAGATGAGCAAAATTATAAAATAGTTGAATAGAAAAACAGCCCTATTCCCCTAGCAACGTTCTAAGGCCAGGACAAGAGTCACCAAATGTTTACTCCTGAGTAATTATTGTTACAACGTATGAAAAACAATTGTCATACTTTAGTTGTCATACTAAATGATCAAAATGAGATCAGCCCCCAAACTCTGGGCAAAGTAAGTACTAAGCATGGACCGCCCAAAGAAGAAAGACCCTATTCGGCATAAAAGAAGCAGTTCCACTTTACTGAGCTATCCAGCGTATTCAACGGAGGGAGGAGGACTAGATTTCTCCACCGTGGCCCTGAAGGCTGGAAAAGGTAAAGGGAGGAGAGCAAAGAAAAAAGTGTGGAGTGACTCCTTCGGGACCCGTACGCATCTGCTGACGGACCGGACCCGGAACCAAGTGGACTTTCTTGGGGTCTCATGCAAGCCCCGCCGCCCTCGTTCCAGCTGTTACCTGGCACATCCTCCGTGTCCTCCATCAGCATATCCTTCGTGAAGTTTGAAATCTGGCCAGTGAGGGAAGCCAAGCTGCCCCCTACTTGGCCCAGAGACTGGCCCAAGCCGGAGCCGAGGCCCCCGAGCCAGGACGACATCGCTGCGGGTGGACACGTCCGCTCCAAATGTCCCTGGACGCCGAAGCTGGTGCAGATCCAGACGCTGAGGACTCGCAGGACACGGCACTCCCACCAACCGCCGCGTCAGAAAGCCGAGGCCCGGCCTGGCGCTTCACCAAGGGTTCGCCGCTGCGGACACAGTGGCCCCCGCGGGGCCTCTGCTCATTCCCACGGCTTCCCGCCGTGCGGCTGCACCACTTCTTTCTCAGCTTTACTGACTTTCCTCAGTTTCGTGGGCCAGTCCTGCCAACTCAACGCCGGCCGCCATGACACCGCCGGGAAAGCGGCAGCGATCATAGAGAAGCTCCGCGATAGCATAGAAGGGCCACTGACAGATGCGTCCCAGACGCGAAGGACTGTGGGATCGCGGAGGACCAAATTATGGGCCAGCCAGACCCGTGACTTCCGCATAACCTGCAGAACTTCAGGTGGAGACCAAAGACGCAGTGGCAGCCACGGTAGCACTTTCCACCTGCGGAGCTGCTTTTGTTCGTAAGAGGAAGCAACCCTTGACAGCCGCCTTCTAATCCTGTCTTCAGGAGCTATTGCATCGCTAGAATTCGATAGGGTCGTCCCACACCACAGGGAAGCGACCTCAATCCATCCACATTACTCTATTATCCAGCCTCTGCGGATAATAGAGTCTCCATGCCAGAGGGTTGGAAACGAGGTTACAAAGCTGAAAGGGCGAGTTGCAATTCAAGTATCCAGGCAGAAAACACTTGTTTTGGTGTTTATTTTCAGTTATCATATACTTAAAGGAACATTGGGAAGACCCACTAGAATGTGGAATCCGATGACAGCTCCCCTCAAATTGTCTCTCCCTGAAACTTGAATAATTTTCACCAGATGTCAATTTGGGTTTAGGGGTTGTCTCCGAGAGGTTTTCAGCTTCTGTGTCCCAGAGCAAGGAATTGGACAGAGACACGTGGATAGTAGTAAGGAAGGCAAGAAAGTGGAGTAATGACACACACTCAAGGGAAGAAGCAGGCCAGAACACTGTCAGTGATGGTGGGGTTGATGAACTACATTTTCAGCTTGACTTGGAGAATTTTTGGTGCTGAAGATCAAATCCAGAGACTTGCCCATGCTTGGTATATAGGCTTAGCCACATCCTCAGCCCTTGTTTTGAGACAGAATCTCCTATAACCCAGGTTGGCTTTGAACTAATGACCCTTCCTGCTTCTACCACATAAGTACTAGATTACAAGTATGTACCATCATGTCCAGTACAATGTTTTTAAATGTAGTATATGTAATCATCAAATGATTAACATGTCTACTGTTAATTCTGGGCACTAGGGAATGTTAGGGAGAAAGTAAAACAGGGTAAGGATAGTATGGGCATGACACGATAAGTGGAGCACTGGGAATGGAGAAAATGGTTGAGGCCTCAACAGTAAGATAATCTTGCATATAGACTTGAAATGAGCAAGTGAGATATACAGCTATGTGGGTGGCTGAGGAGGAGTCTAGATAGTAAATTATAACTGAATGTTGAACTCCCTTGAACTGGAGGACCCTGGGAAATTTTGAAAATTTATAAAAAGGCTAGGATGGCTTGAGCAGAATGGATTGGGAAAGATTTGTAAGTAAGGACCCAGAAAATATGAAGAAGTTGAGTCACAAGGGCCTGGTAGGCCATTAACAGGGCTCTGGCTTTTATTCAGTTTAGGATGATGAGTGATGAGTGACCTTAACTTAGGTTCATGAATGGCTGAAAAGTTTAGCAACTGTAATCTCATTTTTCTTTAGGTATAAATGCTCTGGAGCTTCACATCTACTGAAACATGGTCCAAGAATAATCCTGTGAGAATTCTGAGTACTTGTGAGAAAACTCTAAGACAAGACAAGAATCTTGTGACCCTATAGAGGAATTTGAATCCAGCAACATGGCTGCTCTGGCAAGGGATCACATCCAAAGACCTTCTAAGTCTACAGCCAGAATACAGACAAACCCTAGGTTACAGTATGGCCTGGCTGGAATACAGACAAACCCTTAATACACACCTCTAATCCCTAACAATGAAGGTAAGGCTAGTTTGTAGAAGAAAGCAGCCTTGTTTGAAAGTGATGTCTAATTAAGGGACAATGTGACAAATCAGAGAAAGATTTGACAGAATGAGTCAGAGATAGGATACACCCAACTCACATGAGAACAGAACAGGAAAGAGAGGCTATGAGACAGAGACAGAGAGACAGAGAAACACAGACACAGAGAGACACAGACAGAGAGACTGAGACAGGGAGACAAACAGAAAGATGTGTGTGGTGATTTACCAGGACAGTTTTACAGAAACAGGCTAGACACAGGTGAAGACAGAGAGAGCCAGAGAATGAGAAGGAGCCAGAAGATTAGAACATGTTGCCAAAGTTAAGTACGAAGCCAAGCAGAGCAATTCAGTCAGAAGCCAAGAGAAGACTGAATCAGTCAGCTTGGAAGATTAGATTGTACACAGGCTAGAAGCTTCCAGGCCTGCACCTAAGGATAGTTAGACAAACACTCTGGGCTCAGCCCAAGCCCTGTACTCTCACAGCTTGGCTATGGCTCTCATCTCATCCCTTCATCTGAGGAAATGAGTGACATTTACATGTCCTCAAGTTTTCTCAAAACCACTCAATTGGAGTGTGTTTGTGTGTCCCTCTCAGGTGTAGTCCACAGCGTGAATTTACTTCAGGTTATTCATTGCACCTGGCTGTTGGTATTTGTTTATAAGCCTCTATGGGAAAAACACGTTTTCTTGCATGGGGCTTGCCCATCATATTCGGCTTGCCTTTGTGATCGTATACTTTGCTCATGTATGTCCTCTTAATCTTCATAGTATGATGTCTGAAGATCTGAATAAAGATGTCTATTACATGAGGTGTTAGTCTGCCTCATTTTCAGCTCTGTTCTCCAGGCTTCACCACTTCTAGAGCAGCAAACACACACATTCATAAATTCACAATGTGCTACAAAATCCATGGAATGAAACTCAAGGATGAAATGAAATGAAGAAAACACAAATGCCACCATTTGTTCTAACATCTAAATAAGTGGTGCTCAACCTTCTTAATGCTGCAACCTTTTAATACAGTTCCCATGTTGTGGTGACTCTCAACCATAAAATTATTTCATAACTGTAACTTTGCTACTGTATGAAACTAGCTAGAACCGTAATGTAAATATCTGATATGCAGGATATGTGATATCCAACCCCAAAGGAGTTGCAACCCACAAGTTGAGAACCCCCTATTCTAAAACTTCCTTCAGGTGGATTTTTTTTTTTATAGCCTCAGATCCTTAAGTTGTACCCTGGTAAGTAGCATATGCTATCATAAATGTACTTCAAAAAAAAATGGAAAGAGAGAGCATGAGAGGAGAGCTGTCAAAAACTAGGCTGAAGAGATAGCTCAGTTAAGCAACATGCTTGCTTCATAGACATGAGGACCTGAGTTTGATTATCAGATCCATATAAAAAAAAGGTAAGTCATGGTGGCACATGTATGTGTCATGCTGCTGGAGAGACAGGAAGATCCCTGGGGCTTCTTGGCCAGCCAGGCTAGCCTAACTGATGAACTCTAGGTCAGTGAGATACCCTGTCTCAAAAGAGAAGTATAGCCTTCCTGAAGATAACATCTCAAGTTGTCTTCTGACCACATGAACACACATACATGCATGCCCACACACAAACTCACAAACATGAACATACACATGCATTAAAAAAAAAATGCCAAAAGCCCAGACATAGTGGTGCATGCCTTTAATCCTAGCACTCAGGAGGCAGGTGGATCTCTGTGAGGCCCAGGCCAGCCTGGTCTACATAACAAGTTCAAAGCCAGCCAGAGTAACATGATGAGATGTTGTCTCAAAGTGAGATGTCACAAAAAATAAGTTGCCAGAAATTAGTCATTATTGAAATTAGGTTATGAGTTTACAGTTGTTACTTATACCAGTCTTGTTTTTATAGATGCTTGGTTTTTTTTTTTTTCTAGTAAGTTTAAAAACATCCATTTCATAACATTGGAGTTTAAAATGCTATTCTAGTTTGCTTTTCTGTTGTTGTGGTAAGTACTGTGCCAAAAGCAGGCTGGAGGAGGAAAGGGTTTATTTCATGTTACAATTCTATCACAGGTTACAATCTATCACTGAGGAAAGTCTGGACAGTAACTCAACCCAAGAACTGAAGCAGACATCATAGAATACTGCTTACAGGCTCACACCCAGGTTCACAATCAGCTACCTTTCTTGTATAGTACAGGCCCACCTGCCTAGGGATGGTACCACTCACAACAGCTGATCCTTCTGTATCAAGCATTTAAAAAAACAAACAAACAAAACAAAACAAAACAAAACAAAAACAGACATGTCCACAGGCCACTGTTTGAGAAAATTCTTCAATTGAGACTCTCTCTTCTTAGGCAGTCAAATTGACATTTAAGATTAACCATCATGGACAACTTTTCCTTTCCCTGCCAAACACCCCCAGTAGCTAGCCTGAGCTGAGTATCCCCAATTATCATTCAGTAAGTAGCAAGACCAACATAGCACAATTAAACCCACTACCATTAGAAAGAAGCACCATGCCTCAGAAAAATACCATCATCAGCAATACCCACCTCACTATGTTGCCTGAACTTGCTACATACACCAGGTTGGCCTCACAGCCCACCTGTCTCTGACTTCTGAGTGCTAGGGAAAAAAAAAGACATGAGTCACCCACCACTCCTAGTATTTTCTCATTAATATTATATATACTACCCATTTCCCTTATGAAAAATAGATGGATATTTTTGTATTTCCTATGGCCCTACTCTCTTTCCTTCTAGGTTCTAAATACAGTTATTTTTATCATAATGAATGAGAAGTCATCCATGTAGAATTTGGCGTGGTTCGAGTGAGATGTCCTCTCCGGAGTATTGTTTGAATGCTTGATCCCTAGGTGGTGGTACTGATTAGGGAGGAGGTAATGGAGCCCTTTAGAAGTGAGGCCTAGCTGCAAGACCAGGGGCAGGACTTAAAAGGCTACAGCTCAGCCTCCATACCAGTCTAGTCTAGACTCCTGATATACCAAGATGGAGGATGTGGTAGCTTTAGATAGCTGCTAGGCTTTCCCTGCCATGATGGCCTGTACCCTCGGAAACTGAACCCAAACTGACCACTCCTAAGTTACCTCTTGTCAGGCATTTTGTTACAGTGGCAAGAAAGGCAACTAAGAGATTACATAGACCTTGCTCACAGCTACTGAGCCATGTAAAGTACTAAACGTATCCCTTACAGACCAGACCTGGAGACCATTCACATTCTGAATGATTAGTATTACTCATGGTTGTTTCTAAGAACTAGAACAATGAATGGCCCACAGTAAACACGCGGGTTGTTCACTAAATACTACATGAATTTCTCTGTGGTGACCTGAGAGACAAAGGGTAGCTAAGGTCCTTGGCACAGTAGAGAATGGTCTCAAGAGAGAGAGAGAAAAAATGCTAGCCAAGAACAGTAGTGCATACCTGCAAACCCAGCACTCGGGAGCCAAAGCGGGAGATCCCAAAAGACCAACACAAGTTATTAATGTGCTTTGTCTCTCCAGGTTAAGAACAAGTGAACGAATAGTTAAAACCAGATTTCAAGAAGAATGTGGCATTCTATTCTTGGAAAAGACCTGAGGAGAGGGTACAGGTATAAATGTCATTGGGTTCAGTCTTTTGCCATGAAAAGTAAACTGTGGAAGGCTTACGTATCTGGGATCAGGTGACAGTGTATTATGACAGGAATCTGTAAGGGCTCGCCTGGCCTATTTCATGTATCACTGCAGCTGTGTAAAAAGAAGCAACTCCACAGACAGTGCTTCTCCAAGTTCCAGCTCCAAGGTCCTGGTACAAGGGTCTGGATGTGGCCTGAAAATACATTTAGGAAATGCTTCCAAGAGACAGATATATAGCTTGCCACCCACCAGACTTTAAGTAGCAAAATTATAAATTAGCAATAAAGACAGAAAGGTTAATAGAAAATCATTCTCTTTATTTAATAATCTCTGATATTTAAAATACAACTCATTAGCATCCACATCAACAGAACCCTCAGTGTTCAACAGTGCTTTGGAAGCCCAGCTTTCAAAGGAGCAGACAGACGAAGACCTGTGGAGTGGCAGCCGACAACCTGAGGCACAGGAGGAAGGGCTGCAGAGTTGGGTCCTGAGGGAACTGCTCAGCCACAGTGCATCACATCGACCAGAAGACAATGCCTTTTACTTCACGGCTTCTGCACTTGAGTTTCATATAGTTTATTTATACAGAACAGTCATTTTTTTAAAAAAAAAATTATTCCTATTAGTCCAGTGTTGTAGAAATTAGATAATCACATTTCAAATGTCTGTATTCCTTGGAAAAAAAAGTAATTAAAAAAATTCCAGGAAACATACCACCTTTAAACTATGTAAGAGACAAGTGAGTCCTGCCTACCTAACTGCATTTCCCACACACTTCTCTAGTGCCTTACCTAGGACTGTGTACTGGTACTATTAAACCTCCATATATTTAGGGATTATCTATTTTTTGTGCTAATTCTTAAAATGACAGACCATTTTATGCATACACACAAAAAAGTATTCCTCAAATTAAAAAAAAAAAATCAATATCCTTTTCATTCATGATAGACTACAACAAAATCTTTTTATTATGTATAAAACTTTGGAAAAATACAAAACCAATTTGTCTCTTTAATTATAAACAAATTAAGAATGAAGGGAGAGTTATTAAATATGAAAACAAAAGAATTATTTACACTACTGATTAGCTGATCCAATCTGGTTTTTCTTAATTAAGGTCACATATCATAGCTCTACACTTGTTAGGACTAAATTACAACAAACAATTCACTTTGAAAGTATTTCCTTTAATGCCTCTCTAAATGTAGGTTACACTGTGAGCCTCTGTTCTCCTTTTCAGTGTTAGAGACTGAACCCAAGGCCTGGGCCACTAGGTGACTACTCTACCACTGAGCACATCCGCACTGCCTAACTTGAATTTGGAGGTTTCAATATTAACTGAAACCTCTTACTAATTTAAAAGATTCAGCTTTCCCAGCTTAAGACTCTCAGATAGCACATTTGGGTTCTGCACTGCCCAATTTGGACTTATGCAGGGCACAGGGGCCAGTTGTAAGAATTTAGTAACTCTTGGCACTGACATGATTTAAATAGTACCAAACATGCAGGTATTCAAAATGTGTGGCTTAGACTCTGACACAAATAAAACTGATTTTACTCAACCTGATATTAAATAAAATAATGCAGACTACTCCTTTTGAGAATTCGTTCTCATTAACTTTGGCTTCATCAAGAAAAATCAAGTTTTCAGGAAAAAAAAAAGCACCATCTCAGATAGTCTGTAAAGTGTAAATTATTTGGCCAAGGTTTAAAATTTTACCATGGAATTCACCTGCACTGACTGTACCAAACAATTTAAATCAGTGAAATGTCTGCATAGAACTGTCTTTGGGGGTGTAGACTTATGGTGTAGGTCAAAGGACAGCTATTCTAAATTTTTGAAACATAATTAAGTTCACGACATCCCAAAATATGAAAGTGGTCTTTCCAAAGGTTTTTTTGGTTTTGGTTTTGGTTTTTGTTTGTTTGTTTAAGAGAGGGTCTTACTGTGCAGCTCCAACAAGTTTGGAACTTACTATGTAGATCAGGCTGTCCTTGAACTCAAAAAGAAACCTGCCTACCTCTGACTCCCAAGTACCAGAATTAAAGGCATACAGCACCATGCCTGGCCTTCCAACGTGTTCTTACACTTGGTTATAACACTAGCATCACGGCTGTACATATTTTATCTGGTAGAACAAGTTACACATTCAAAAAATGATATCAGTAGTTTAAATATTAAACATTAAAGTGTTCCAATTGGTAAACACAGAATGGAAATGTCAGTCAAGTCTATAACACAACTGTGATAGTGGATTCCCTTGCCCGAGTCTGTCCTGCAGTACTATAAACAGCAGCTCCTGGGTGAACTAGAATGTCATAGAACTCTTACACTTTGGATACTCTGGTTATAATAAGCATTGGCATCTTTTCATACTGGCTACTTATTAATAATGAAATCTAAATGTTTAGGTAAGCCTAGGTCAATCCAAAGGAGATGGCAGTTCAATGGTGATTTTGGATTTGCCTGGACAAATACCATAATTTATAACAAAGTAAAAAAAAAAAATGCACTAAAATATATTCAGTATATGCTCAGTTTCTCTTTAAAACATTTCAATACAAGACCAACATGCTATATTTCATACGTGATTTAAGTAGGGTGTGTTATATATGAAAGTTTTATAAACTCTAAAGTTAAAACCGAAATGCATATTGGCTTTCTCATTTTTCTATCAGGCAGTACATCAATCTTAATATATGGAAAGTTTAATGTGATTTTTCAAAGGGTAAAAAAAAAAGGCCAATGTCTAGACATGTGACCAGCACACTTAGGGCGGTTACATATCAACTATAAGCAGAGTCCTAACTCTAACACCCTATAGCTGCACAATTCTTCTGAACCTTTGCAATTACTAAAAGAAAACTTCGTAGATTTTAAAATAGAACTGCCTAATTTTTCAGAAAACAAATTAAAAAAAAAACAAAAAACTGTAATTGGCACAAAATGGCTATCGAAAAAAAACCAACCAACAAAGAAACACCTGTTTTGGATCTGGGGATGTAGCTCAGAGGTAGAGGGCTTGCCCAGCACACAGGAGGCCCTAGGTTCAATCCCTTGCACAGCCAAACAAAACGTAACAATCCATCCTATCAAGAAAAAGCTCTTTCATAATCATAAATAAAAATATTTGTATCTTTTTCAGTTAGACAGCAATAAATCCTACATCCAAAACTTTCCCTGATAAAGACGTGTGCAGAGCACACAGCAGTAGAGCAATAGCACGCTTCACCTTCCCAGGCTGCCGCGAAAATCTCTTCTTGGACCTACCTATGTACACGTCAACATTCAGAGGGGCTTCAAAGGGGAGGGAGGGAAGGGGAAAGCAGATATCAGAATCTATGACACCACGACAAAGACACATAGTTAATTTTCACCCAATCATACCAAGCATTGACACACCAAGACTAGCTGTGTATCCCAGTTAATATTTATCAAAACTAAGGACTTCTTATTTACAAACAGAACTTCGAGCACTGTGACTTCTATAATTCTTAAGCAATTTAAACATGATTGCAAGGGTCAACCCATAGTATATTTAAATATATTTTCATTAGTAAATTACTTTGAGATTCTAGACCATCATCCTAGCAGCCTATTTTCTACTAAAATAAAAAAAAATTAGAAATTTTAAAAAGTGAAGCAGGCATCTATTTTCCAGGACTTAATCATGAATAGAACACAAAGCTCCTGTCACAGAAGAGAAACTAGAACAAACCCACCACCAAGACTGAAGGGCGAGTTTCTCCCGTGGTACATTCATGGTGCATGTTAAGCAGAAGAAAATGTTTGCATCCTCTGCCTCTCCTTTTCTCAACTGGAAAAGAAAGGAAATAAGGTACAGGAAGGATTACAGAAATCAGCCAGGACACAACTGAAATCCTTCACAGGGCATCTAGAAAGCACATGCTCACATGCTCACAAAAAACCTCAGCTCGCCTCGAAGAGCAGAGCTGACTTTAGAGGAATGCACCAGAATTAGGAAATAGTGATCCCACTAAAAAAGGCTTTCAAGGTAACAGATCACCACGTTAGAGTTGCCAGAGAATAACCAAAGCCAGAGAAAATAACACCAGCAAGCATTCCCGTGCCCTACATATACATGAGGAGACAGATTGATCTTTCCGTAACAAGACACACAAAAGACATTTCACAAAAAAGTTGGTCTGAAATGAAGTAAAAGTTCAAGTGAGCCAAGCCACCTCCAGTGCAGAGAGAAAACGATCACTACAGGCTCAAGTTCTGTGGCAAGAGCTAATCGGCTGGTCCAAAAGAACCAAGACAACTTTCATAATTTCAGTCAGATATTGCACATTTGAAAAACAAGAAGGGACTTTTAGAAAACTACCTTAAGTTTCTTTCGTTGCTGACTGCCTCTTTGGCTAGTATCTCCATGTCCCTTAGTCCTATGACACATTTCTGCCTTTCTGCTTACAAACCACCACCGCAGTGTGTTATCTCTTCTGGTGAACACACTGCCAAAGTGGACCTTACTGTAATCATGCAAGGTTACAAAATATGAATAGCAAAATGACTTTTAAAGGTACTATTTTTTTCTTTCTGCTTTCAAATTGTCTTTAGTAGTTTCTAAAGACATGGTCACAGCTGCCCGGAGTATGTCCTCTTCACGCACAGCATCGCCTGCTGGGAAAGAAAACAAAGTCCTCACTCATCACAAGGCAAACTTCTGAACTAGAGCTGTAGCTCAGTTGGTAGGATGCTTGCCTAGCATGCACAAGGCTCTGGGTTCAATCCCTAGCATGGCATAACATCGGGAATTGAGGCACATTCCTGTAATCCTAGCACTTAAGAGATGGAGGCAGAAGAATCAAGGTTGTCCTTGACTATGTAACATCTGAAGCCAGCCCAAACTACTTGGAACCTGTCCATGATGAAGAAAAAAAAATCAAATTCTTAGCAAATATATTTCTACTTGAATCTAGTTTCTTTTTTTTTTTTTCTTTGACAAAAGACTTTGTTGCCGAGCGGTGGTGGCGCACGCCTTTAATCCCAGCACTTGGGAGGCAGAGGCAGGCGGATTTCTTTCGAGGCCAGCCTGGTCTACAGAGTGAGTTCCAGGACAGCCAGGGCTACACAGAGAAACCCTGTCTCAAAACAAAAAAAAAAAAAAACAAAAAAACAAAACAAAACAAAAGAAGACTTTGTTAACTGTGTGTACATCTGTGGGCACTGTGTGTCATGACATGTATAGAGGACAGGCAGAGCCAGTGCCCGCTTCCATCATGAGGGTTCTGATGGTTTGATTAAGATCGACAGGTTTGGCAATTGGAGATAGCTTCTGAGTTAGGCATGGGAGATGGCGTTCACTCACTTTCCCCTCTCAGCTGTGAGACACCTTAAGGCTTAACCTGAGCACCCTGCCACCATCTCTGAGTTCACATCAACGCTGTTGTGTCTGGAAGGCACTGTTTCCCTGGTCATCTTTCCGTCCCCACAGGTCATCTTTCTACTACCGTTCCCTCAAGTTCCCTGAGGCCTGAAGGGCAGGGTTTGATGACACATCCTGGTTAGGACCAAGTATTCCAAGCTGGTTACTCATCTCTGTATCTGTTCCCATCTATGACAAGTACAAACCCCTCTGATGGTGGCTGATGGAGAAGCTGATCTGATTGCCAGGCCTACACAACCACGCCTTTCTTTAGCTTTTAAGGACAGAACTGCTGGAAATATTTTTGAAACTCTTTCCCAGTCGTCCCAAATGTAATTACTGCATATGTAATCCTGGGTTTAAATGTTCCTTTCAGCATTAAAAACACATTACCCACTCCTTCACTCATAAGACCCCTCCCATTTCAAATTGCTGTTCAGACAGTTATTTCTTTGACTGGGTTTAAAGTGGGGGCAATAGAGAACTCACGGCCAGTCTGGGCTACAGAGTGAGACTCTGCTTCAAAACAGAACAGAACAGAGCAGAACAAAACAAAAACCAAAAAGCAACGATTAATTAAAATTGTCTATGTGGTTCCTTCTTTCATGGTTCCTGGCACAGCAGTGGTTTTCGTCTGAACCGTGGGTAATGAGGTACTGTCAATTTGTGAGTTTTACTGAAGTCTTCATTTTTGTGAGCCTCCTCTGACAGAGGCATCTGTGTAGGGTATGTGCACACTGACTGTAGGTGCCTAAGGTGGCCAGAGGTGTCAAAGCCACCTGCAGCGGCAGTTACAGGATTCTGTATAATAATGTGCTCTCCAGTGCGAGCCACATCCCACGTCCAGTCCTTCATCAGTGTTTGTACTGTTCCCTTCTGAGAGCTCTTCATAGATTCTGTGAAGTCCTCCAACAAACAGGGCTGCTTCTCCACTCAACTTCTACCAATACCTGGCTCAAGTTTAAGAGCTATTGCATAGAGGACAGGTAAGTAACCTGGACTCCAGCTGCTATCTAGACTACACTAATGTAATGTTTTCCTTTACTAGGTGGTGAAACGTATTTCTTTTCTACTTACTAATATTCATTACCTCTAAATCATCCCTGAAGGATTTTTCAGGGATGTGTCAACTGTGATGTTAAAGTACTATGTGTGTGATTTTACAACCAACCAGGACATGCATTGTGGTGCATGCCTGTTACTGCTACTACTAAAAAAGCCCGAACGGGAGGATCATGAATTTGAAGCTAGTCTGGGCTACACAGTGAGTTCCAAGCTAGCCCTAGCTACATAATAAAACTGTCTCAAAAACAAAACTACATTAAGTAAGTAAAATTCAAACATTCACCAAATGCCCTAGTCTATCTGCTTTATACTTCCGAGGAACTTGGTATACTACAAATTCATTTAAGAGTTTTATAATACAATTAAAGAAGAAAGAAAAGGGGGCTGGAGAGATGGCTCAGTGGTTAAAAGCATGGGTTGCTCTTCCAGAGGTCCTGAGTTCAATTCCCAGCAACATTTATAATGGGATCTGATGTTCCCATCTGTATGTAGGCATACATGCAGACAGAGTACTAATACATAAAATACATACATTTAAAAAAACAGAAAAAAAAAAAAAAAGCCAGGTGGTGGTGTTCATCTTTAATCCCAGTGCTGGGAGGCAGAGGCAGGCAGATCCCTTATGACTCTACGTATGGTCTACAGAATGAGCTGTAGGACAGCCAAGGCTATACAGAGAAATCTTGCCTTGCCTCAAAAAGAAAAAAACAAAACAAACAGACAAACAAAAAAACACAATATCAAAAATAGTAGTAGTAGGAGGAGGAGGAGGAAGAAGAAGGAGGAGGAGGAAGAAGGAAGAGGAGGAGGAGGAAGGAGGAAGGAGGAAGGAGGAGGGAGGAGGAGGAGGAAGAGGAGGAAGAAGAGGAGGAGGAGGGGAGTCATAGTAGAAAAAGAAATATAAAGTAAAGCTGACAAGGACCTTGGGTATCAAGTAAGGCAATCACAGTGAATGGACAGAAAGCATACCTTGGTTGCCCCCAAGTTCTCCTGAACTTGTGGTTGGTCTTTCACATGGGTATGAAAGAGGTCCTGGTCGGTCTATCTCCTGTTGCTGATGCTGTTGTCTGAAACATTCAAAAGTGAATCTATGTTAAAACAAAGCATAAGCAATCTGCCACGAGAGCAGCTAACCATGTAGGAAATAAGCTGTCCCATAAATCAAAATGGTCACTGGCCCGAATACCTCAGAAGGTGAGAAATTAGTTTAGTAAGTATAAAAACATCCAAGTTCTGATTCTAAAAACCTACATATTTGAATTATCAGAGAAGAGGTAGGCATTTGCATTTTCTGTACAAGGTTCACTATTAGTGATCCCTATACAAATGAATGTTGGTTTATGTATCTTTATCACTGTTATCAAAGCCACTGGAAAACACTTTTGATAAGACACTCTATTGTGCTCTTTCCCTGGCTGGCTCCCTAACCACCACTTAAGTCTGAATTTACTATGCTTCTCCCTGGAGCTCCATGCCTGACCACCTCATTTCAAGCGGCCACCAGGCATTCTCATTACTCCATTTTAATTCCTGGCAAAAATATACTGTCATCTTGATGCTCTGTCTGGTCTGTAAGCTACCAGAGCACAACCTGATGCTGCTTACCCAAGTCTCAGTACCTGAAACTGCGCCTTGTCACACAGCAGCTTCATCATATACTTGAAGAATTAAAGACACAGAAGTAACTGTATTCAGTACCACTGTATGCTGAAGTATGTGATCTGTGTTTTGATTTTACAGGGGATTACAGTGAAGAGATTGCCATGAATCTCAGAAGATACTTTAAAATTTGAAGCAGTTTTAAGACTGGAAGACTATGGTGACCTTTGAAGCTGGATTGAATGTATTTTGCATTATGACATAGTTAAAAGTCTGAGAGAACCAAGGACTAGAATGTAGTAGTTTGAATATGAATGGCTCCACAGGCTCATATAGATGTAGTCTCACTGGAGGAGGTGTGTCACTGGGGGTGGATTTTGAAGTTTCAAATGCCCATGCCAGGCCCAGTCTCTCACTCTCTGCCTATGGATTCAGATGTAGAACTCTGAGCTGCTTCTACTACTATCATGTCTACCTGAATCCCACCATGCTCCCTGAAGTGACAGGGGACTAAATCTTTGAAACTGTAATCCAGCCCCAATTAAATACTTTCCTTTATGAGTTGCCGAGGTCATGGTCCCTCTTCACAGCAACAGATCACTGGCTAAGATACTGTCTCAAAACAAAAGTAGCAAAGCTTGCTGTGGTGATGTGGGCCTGTAGTCACCAACAGGCCAAGGGAAAAGGTCATCTGAGCCCAGAAATTCAGTACCAGTCTTGGTAGCATATCGATCTCTATCTCAAAAACAGTAACAACAACAAACAAAACAAAACATGCAGGAACATATCCTTGTATTTAGAAATGTGTGCTGAAATACCACACTATAATAAGAAGGCGGTTATTTCCAGAGGCCTCTGATATGCCAACAATCTGGGGAAGGAGTACTGAGAGGCACAAGGAGCTGTGTGCACTGGTTCTGCTTTTAAGTAATAAACACACAGAGAGCTAAAAACCAAGAAAACCCATGAATGGCAGAGTAAAAGGACATAGATCTAAAAGCTGTGTGATTTTAAAAGGACCAAAACTTTAAAACTCAGTTATAGTTATCATTTTTTTTTCCTGTTGTTCTCAGTTTTGAAACAGGGTCTAGTCCAGGTTTGTAGCCCAGGATGATCTTGAACTCCAGGAGCTCCTGGCTTCCACCTCCCAAGGACATCCAGGGCATCTTGCTTGTCCTCCTCAGACTTGAGTTTTTAATGTGAGCAATAAAGACAACTCAGATAGTAGGACCTCCATCTTCTCCCTGTTGGCCTTTGAGACAAAATACTGACTTTCTGGTGCTGCACACCTTTACACATGGGTGATGTGGAGGAAGGCCAGAGCTCTGGGGATTCTATATGTGAATGCAACTTCAGAGAGATACCCTTTAATTTACTTTCTTTTTTTTATCTACTATTGTACATATTCATGGGGTTATTATAACCTTAAATTATGTAACATGAGAAGAAAATCAGCTGTCAACCCTGAACCAATCATTGTGAAGCCTTGAAGATGCTGCTAGGGAACAAGTCTCTCAGAGCCCTCCCCAACATGTCTTCAGTGCTACAGCAGCCGCAGAGCTGAAACCTGGTCTCTAACTACAGATTAAGTACACACGAGCTACAAAGGGCACGAGTCAGTGAGACACTGATGTTACCCTGGTAAGCGAAGTCATGGAGATGAGCCCTGAATCCTGTCTCATGGCTCTGTCAGTGGGACCAGAAACTCTTGACAACTATATCATAGCTATGTATCATTTCTGGGTTTTCTGTTGTTTGTTCTTATTACTTCTATGCAGTAATAAAGGCAGCTTCAGCAGAAGCTGTGTTTGCATCTCAAGTGAAGAAGGTGCAGCAAGAGAAGATGAAGCCCCAGGAGCAGCTGACGCCACAGCCTTCTAAAGGAGACCACGCTGTGTTGTAGGTGTGTACAGGCCATCGCCCAAGGCGAAGAACTGACACTCAGAGCTGTCTGCATTGAAGAAACGTGTGCTGCTACTATTGCACGTGTGGTTTTTGATTTTTTAAGGGGGAGTTGTTTCGTTTTTGTTTTTCTATTAAAAGACTTGTCTGTCAAAAAAAAAAAAAAGATTTAGTTAGGGACTGGAGAGATGGTTCAGCAGTTGAGGGTACAGGCTGCTCTTCAGAGGACCTGGGTTCAATTCCCAGCACCAACATGGCAGCTCACAACCATCTATAAGCCTGGCCCCAGGGGGTCTAATATCCTCTCTGGCTCCTCAGGCACTACATGCATGTGGTACTGATACATACATGCAAGAAAAACACCCATACATATAAAAAATTGAAGAAAATGTTTTAGTAATTTAGTATGTATATATAAAAGATTTAATGTTTTAGATTGTGTGTGTGTGTGTTCGCATGAGTGCACACACACCCACCCTCAGGGGTGAGAATGGAATGTAGAATCCTCTGAAGCTTGAGTGATTATGAGGCATGCAGTTCTGGGAACTGAACATGGGTCCTCTCCAAGCGTATCTGATCCCCACCATCCCAATCAGACAGCGGCCCTTTTCACAAATTGGTCTATATTTCAAAAGTGTGGCTCAGGACAATCCCTAAGATTGTTAAGCCCCTAATTTCATTATTAATTAGTGTTTCACTTACACACCCCTACCTATTTCTGTTTCTTAAACTGAACTGTCTGATAAACTAAGTCACATCATGAAAGCTATAGCATTAAGTATTAGCAAATCAAAGCATCACAATACTCCTTGGCCACAAATGCTGCAGTCTATCTGTTCTGCTAGGAAACAGTTTCTTGTAACAGATAGACCACAGCATTCAAAGCTATATATACCTAGAGAGGACATAAGTGATGCTGACACACATCTGTGGAACATGTAACACCTGACTGACAGTCTCTGGTCCTATCACTGCCTTCTATGCTCCAAACAGCAAGTATTAACAAGGCCAGAGTGAACTTTATTTACACATCACTGCTAAAAAAAAGTCAAGTCAAGTAAATATGACTTAGCAACCCTTTTTCATAAACTATGAATTTATAATAGGATAATTTTTAGTAATATTCTTTAAAAAAGAAAAGAAATGCTATAATGTGTCATATTTCATATCTCCATTACAAGGCAGTGGGGAGATGAGGGAGAACTGCTGACCGGAGAGTAACAAGCTGACAACAGGGCCAGCTTGGAGGGAAAGAAGGGTCAGAGTTTTAGAGCCAAAGACAGAACCCAGAGAAACAGGGAACTATTCCAGCTAAGAAATGGAGGCTTTTAAGAATAAATAAATAAATAAATAAATAAATAAATAAATAAATAAATAAATAAATGGAGGCTTTGAGAAAAAGGCAAATGCCATCCTCCAGCACCTCCCACCCCCACCACACACACCTTCTTCTTAAAATTCAGTAGTATACTAGCACTTTTAAATGCTAGTTAATGTTAAAAATAAACACCACAAAGTTAACACTTAATTCATCTCAGCTATATGTGACTTCACAGAACATTCTCTAGCTGTCTAAGTTCTTGGCAGAAGATAAAAGACTAAAGCTAGAAGCAATCTTAAATACACAATCAACCACTAGAAAAGAGGCATGCTCATACACAACCTTTTTTTTTAAAAAAAAAAGGATGCAAGATTGGCCCAAATCTGTCAGCTCAAAAGCACTAGTTATGACTTTTAAACTGTGATTATTACAGCGCACTTATTCATCATGGGATGGTACTGAATTATCTTTACTGCTACTAAAGTAAAAAATAGTGGAAGTTTCAAATTTTTATTTCAAAAAAGTTAAGACCCTTCCTTAATGCCAAGCCTGATGACCCGGCCACTGACAGGACCCACTCGCTGGGAGGACAGGGACCAACTCCTGCGAGCATCCTTGGGCCTCCTGTGTAGCGTATATAGCGTATTGTACATGCACACTCACACATATGCTCACACACGATCACGCACATGCACTGAGACACAGAATATGTGTATGTGTATGACAGAAGGAAATATAGTCACTAACATCACTTATTGAAGGACGGGACAGTGGGAACATACTTTTTAAAAAACTTAAATTTTCTAGAATACTCATCTTGCCTACTTAAGTAGTTTTAAGTTCTTTTTAAAACTAGATATTTATGTTAAATTACTACTACTGCTACTACTATATTGTGATGACAGAACTTATTAGGAAAAATAAAGAAACAGTCAAGTCAGAAGTGGTGTGTGTACACATCCACTCTCCAGCCCTGAGTCATCCAGCAAGAGTCGGGATGACTGGGAGTTTAAGATTCACACAAGCAGTGAGTGAGACTGCTCAAAAAACAACACAAAAATAAAACCACAAACAACCCTAAAGATCACAAGCAAACAAATGTCCTAGACTATTTTGGAGGCACAGACAAAAAAAGAAATGGCATGCTGACTGTGACTTGGAATAAGTCCGCTGCAGTGGGAAGGACAGAGTCAGAGGCATAAAACCTGGGCTGTATGCTGGTGCTTATCAACATTAAGTAACAAATATGAGTGTGCTGTGCATAAATCTAAGGTTTATCATAATTTAAAAAGTAATAATTTCAAAAATTCAAAAGGACATGAAAAACACTAATAAGACTGTTCTAAAATGTAAATATAATTAAATCTATTAATCAGTCACTGAATAAAGACCAGAAATATCTCACATTAAGAGGATGTCAGCTGATCAGAACTTTCCTTCATATACTTCTGAGTTGTGACTTAAAAAAACAGAAAACAGAAAAAGGTAAACATTATCTTCAAGACACTAACAGATGTAAAACGGTCCAAACGTTACTATCCACCAACTATGGCTCTAAGACACAGCTGCTCAAGCTCAGAGGTGCTGCTGTGTGCTGAGCTGGGCTTGGGCGGGGAGTGGAGGGGGGTCGCTCATTTAGCTCCCCTCTGAGCTGCATCCCAGTGTTCTTAGAGATTTTAAAATATGAAAATAAATGCATCACTGAATTGAGAGGTGTGGTATATAACCAGTCAGAGTCCATCCCTGGCCGACCTTTCCGACCTGAGGTCAGAGGGTTCAATTATCTACTATTGATTATATAACTTTTAAGGTGGAGTTTGGTTTAAAATAAAAAACTAGGTACGACAACATGTACCTGTAGTCCTAGCACAAGGGAAACTGGGGCAGGAAGACAGCCACCAGTGAGGCCAGCTAAGACTACAGGAAAAGTCATCAATGAGGCCATCCAGGAATACACAGCAAAACCCTGTCCAAAACAAAAAATAAAAGGAAGCCTTGTGAATGACGATCACTATAAAGGAAAACAAGATAAAAGTGCAAGTGTTTCTCTTCCTAGTACTTATAAACAGAGTAAAACATATGGCTTTGGAAGCTTATGGCTCAGATTTATGGCTCCTATGCCGCTGATGCTGATGAGCTTGGATTGACAAAGCATCAAGAGCAGGACCAGGGAGCACGTACCCCGTGCACTTGGGAATAGGCTCCACCTTCCTCAGATGCTGTGTTCCCTGTTCACTGATGGGAGGGTTAGCAGGACTCAGGTGACCAACACTACATACAAAGGATCAATAGGCACAGCTCTTCTTGTCCTAAGTCAATTTTCCTTTTGATAAGCAAAATTTCACAGTTTCCTTTATTCTAGTCTATGTGAATTTATCCAAGATCTGGCAATAGTTTTTCTCTGAACAATTAAGTATTTTATACCTTATTCTCTGTAAAAACTTTAAAAAATATATTCTTATGTTCCCAGGTTCAGGCGGTAAGCAGTAATTTATAAACAGACAAAATAAGCAAGTATTAAATATGTAACTTTAATCTGTACCAACTACTTTACTTTTCAAAGTAGGCTTCTCTTCTCTTCCGCAGTTCTTCTGAAGAAAGATCTGTACTTGATGTCTGTGGACTATCTTCACACATAGTTCTGGAACTACCTAAAAGAGAATCATTTTATACACCTGTACAAGCAGCAGTGTGTTTGTTCTTACCAGAGCAAGCTTCTAGAACGTGTTCTTCCTGAAAACATTCCATTACTGTTCTGTAACTGTAAGAAGCCTATGGAAGACTTGCAAAATCGAATTCAGGACTTACAACTCACTGTGCTACTGCAACCAAGGCTGATGCTATCTGTGACGCGTCAGATGTGGGGATACACGCTCACTGTTCTTACACCTCAGAGAAATATCAGGACCACACTTCTGTGCTCTTGAACTTCCAAAATTGCATCTCTCCCTTCAAAGGCAAGGCATTCCTCACAATCACCTTTGATGGATGACCACAGCATGCCCTTCTCTGTTCCTAACATGAACGTTTTGAAGCTTTCAACAGTAACTGTACCAAGCAGATTCTATGTAAATTGTGAAAATGGTAAGACGGTTTTCTGTATATTACTTCAATAACCCAGCAATTTCCCTCCCAATTAAACATGGGACTTCACACTACAAGGAGTATGCAGAGGTAAGCCTGGAGGTGACGAGTCTAGGATAATGATAATGGGTGTACTGGCTGGTTGTGTCAACTTGACAAAAGCTGGAGTTATCACAGAGAAAGGAGCCTCCCTTGAGGAAATGCCTCCATGAGATCCAGCTGTAAGGCATTTTCTCAATTAGTGATCAAGTGAGGAGAGCTCATTGTGGGTGGTGCCATCTCTAGACTAGAAATCCTAGGTTCTATAAGAAAGCAAGCTGAGCAAGCCAGGGAAAGCAAGCCAGTAAATGACATCCCTCCATGGCCTCTGCATCAGCTCCTGCTTCCTGACCTGCTTGAGTTCCAGTCCTGACCTCGTTTGGTGATGAACAGCAGTGTGGAAGTGTAAGCTGAATAAACCCTTTCCTCCCCAACTTGCTTCTTAGTCACGACGTTTGTGCAGGACTAGAAACCCTAAGACAATGGCTGTGTTAACAAAACCTCAATACACTAAGACATTTAAGGGATTTAGATGATGAGCAATCTCAGACGTAGAAGCAGCTTCATATGAATTAGATTAAAACAAAGTCACAAAAATAAAGTTCAGGAAACTGTTTTGAGTGTCTCAACACTTTTCTCTGCCTACACTCCTCAGGGACTTTATCTTCACTTTCCTCCACTGGTGATGGACTTTTACATCAGTGAAAAATATGTATCCTCCAAAAGCAGGCTTAAATCTTAATCTGTATAATCTGCATAAGTCTTTATAGATAGTAAGTGCTGCATTCATTTGTTAAAACAGCTGGCTTGGGCAAGGGGCATCTGGCCACTAGAAGAGTAATTCAACCAGTTGTTGTACTGGTTCAGTATCGTACTCAACAACATAGCCACAACGAAAATTATAGATGTGTTAAACACAATATAGTCTTAGCATAATTCAAGGTATAAAAATAACTTAAGATCAAGAAAATCTAAAAGAAATGCTCAAAGTTTGGAGCTATTGCTTTTGCAGTCACTATCAAAGAGCTTCCAAAAGCTAAGGACATGACCCACTTCTCCAAAACTGACTAAAGTACACATCCAAGTGTCCAAACCTTGCATACTGAGCTGAATGGCCCTGCGGAGGTCGGCTTCTTCATCCTCCATGTCGATTTCCTGGCGACTTATGGCTAGAGCTCTCTGTAAATCATCCTCATCTTCATCAAACATTCCTGGCCCATCAGCTGCCTCTAAGACTCGTTCCAGATCTGCTTTGAGGGCACTAAACAACAAATGAATTCATCATAATTACAGCCGAGTTTCTAAGAAACCCTCTCTCAAAAGAACAAAACAATGTGCATGGATATTGTGTTTGCATGTGTGTCATGCACAATGTATGTGCAGTGCCTGAGGAGGCCAGAAGAGTTACAGAAGGTTGTGAGTGAGCAGGTGGGTGCTGAGAACCAAACCTAGGTCCACTAGAAAGTAGCCAGTACTCTTAACCACTGAGCCATCTCTCCAGGCCCTTATCCCTCAACTTTAGAAAAAGTTTGATAAACATGAAGGCACTTACAAATGAAAGATTTTAAATCAAAAACATGCTCTAGCAGATAAGGTCTAGTAACAACAACTGAGTTGTGATTAAAAAAAACCTAATGTATTTTAGGGATTCAAAGTGCCGATTCCATAAACTTCACTAAACATAGCCTCCCTGTGCACAGTGGCATATGTTTGCTGAGTATAAGCTACTTGAGCCAAAAACAAGAGGTCAAGTTTGATAACTGGGCAACTTAATGAGACCTGTCTTTCAACAGAAGGGAACAGGGGAAGGGACTAAGGAGCTGTTCAATGATAAAGTGTACGCATAAAATCCAGGACTAGAGCCATAACACTACAAACATTAATATGACACTAAATCACTTTGGCTGGGGAGGTATGTTCTGGAGATGAAGCACAGTACGTAGAATATTTGCATAACATACACAAGCCCCTGGGCTCAGACTCCATCACCATAAATAAAATAACACGGGGGTACACACATACGTAAGCCCAGCCAGCGCTACTTGAGATCTTATTTCAAAAAGCAAATAAATACAGAGGCTCCTCAAATAGTACGTGAACACGTCAGACTGCACTCTAAGCACATCAGACCTACAGACTAGTGCTACTCAGAGAAAAGCTGCTTTTCCGCAGCCACTGTTCTTGTTTCCCAACAGAATGAAATAGTAAGATCTAATTGGTGGAGATGATGGTTATGGGACACTCTGGTTACATAACAGAGAACCAAGCTGGAACTAAGCTGGAAGCTTCCACCTTGCCGACACGCTCTCATAGTGCTGGAAGATTCTATGCAGGCTGCCAGAGACGACAAATCATTAATAGTCTTAATCAGCCCCTGTGTGTCACGATATAATAGTCTTTTGCTAGACAATAGTGGCATGACTATTATGGGGCAACCAACCACTTTTTATTCTTTACATTTTATTTATTTGAGACAGTGTCTCTCTATTATCTAGCTCTGGCTGTCCTGAAACTCAGTATGTAGACCTGATTGGCTTCAAACTCACAGAGATCTACCTGGTTTTGCCTCTCAAGTGCTGGGATTAAAGGTGTGAGCCACCAGGCCCAGTCCAACTATTTTTTGTTTGTATTTGAGGGTCACTTCACATTAGGTAGCTCATGCCTGGTACCAAAAGCCTGGTCAAAAGCCCATGACTGTGTTGGTGGGAAAAACTATTACTACTGTTTCACTAAACGGACATGTCAATGACCCTTTTAAATACATTTAGAAGTTCAGGTTAGTGCTTGGTCAGAAAAGCTGCCCTCCCCTTGGCAAATAGCAGAACTGTTCAAAGTGTTTGAAAGTAAGTGACTGTTAAATGCCCAGACTTAAATGGGGCATCTATACCATCCCTCTAAGGCTCAAAGAATTTCATAAACGAGGGGGAAGAAAGGATAAGAGCAGGAGATTAGAAAGAATGCTGTGACATGCTAGCAGTCTCCTGACTACTATGTGACTGTTGCTCTCATACACCACAGCACTATAGCTACCAGCATAAAACCTGTACAAGGTCTATCCACCAACACTCTAGTATGGATAGAGAGTACTCAGAGGCCCTGTCCCTAGCTGAAGACCTATGGCTGCCAAGGAATAATTTTTCTTCATTAGTACAACCACTTACGGTAGGTTGTCCATGTAAGCAAACCTAATTAAACTCAGTCAGGAAGAAAAAAAGGAGGAGGAAGAGAAAGAGGAGGAGGAAGAGGAGGAGGAGGAGGAAGAAGAGGAGGAGAAAAATGAAGGAGAAGAGGAAGAAAAGGAGGAGGAAAAGGAGGAGGAACAGGAGGAAGAGAAGGAAGAAGAGGAAGAGGAGGAAAAGGAGGAGGAAGAAGAGAAGAAGGAAGAGGAAGAGGATGAAGAGAAAGAGGAAGAGGAGGAAGAAAAGGAGGAAGAGGAGGAGGGGGAGGAGGAAGAAGAGAAATGAATATAGGAAGGGAACCTGCTGGAAAGATAAAGGGATTCAGAGGGAACAGACAAGGTATAAAAGAGGATAATGAGGGATAACATTAAAAAAATGTATACACATGTATAAAATTGTCAAATAAATATTTAAAATAATATAACATACACATATCAAAGTCTTGAACTCCCTGTCCTCCATCCAAGTGTGTCTACATAATTAAATAGAATGATTTAATTAAAAGTTAAATTTTTTAATAGATAAAAACAGGGGGTTGAGCACAACTGACTAGAACTTTTGTCTAGTATGAACAAAAGGTTGATCCCCAGCACTCCAAAAGAAAAATGCATAAAATAACTACCCAAATCACTGATGGTAAAATGATCACACATTAAATGTAAGAACAGAGGCCAGGAGATGGCTCAGGGGTTCATATACTTCCTGCTCTCCAAAGAGCCAAGTTCAGTTCCCAGCACCCACATCATGAGCTCAGCCATCTGCACGTACTCACAGAGACACAAGGAATGGAAGCATGAGTACTTAACTCCTCTAAGGGTATGCGGTATACACATTCCACACTAACGCGGAATTTTACCTCTGCTCTTTCAGATGTGCTAGTTCTTCTCCAATAAGTTTTGGTCGGTGCATCTGTTGGACCTTGATCATCTGCAAAAGTTGGTCAGCTTCACAATCTGGCAGATCACCCTTAACAACAAATATAGAATAACCTAAAAAGAGGCAAAAACAAACTAAAACAACCAGTAAGAAATTCAAACTTGTTTGAAATGATAGCTGACAGAAAGAGCACAGTAGGAAAAGAGAAAAGACCTGATTTAGTGACAACTCTCACGTGGATTAGGAAGGGAATCTACAGAAGTCACACAGAATCTTGGGCCTCACTTTTCTCATCTCTAAGCCTCAGGGCCTACAAGACACAAAGGCCGTCTACAAGGGTCCTAGGAGGGCAGAGCCTGAGCACAGTCTACTCACTGGAAGGGTAAAGGAGGAGTGAAGAGGGATGTGGAACCGCCCGCCTGCCCGCCCACCTGCCTGCCGCCTGCGCTTTAGCCCAGCTCTGGCACTCACCAATGCCACACAGTCTGTCAACTATCTCACCCATCTCTGTTGGTATCCTTTATTGGACAGGGATAAAGGAACCTTCCTCAAATGGCCAGTGTGAAGACACATTTGGTCAGTCCAAGGACTGATAACATGGATAAAATATATCACTGGAATACATGCTGGAAATGGCACCCTGCTCCCTGCCCCATGCATATAGGCCTTCTAACCAAAAACAGGAGCTGAGAAGACAGTACCCTAAATCTAGTTAGTGTGCCCTCTGTTTTAGAAAAAAAAATACACTAGTACAAAGCAATATTTAATAAATACATACCTAATAAGCTAAGTTTTCTCAACCACAATTAAGTTTAATTTTATTTAACATTTTCTGCCATTGATTTTTCTTGTACTTCAATGAAACAAAGAAAGAATGAGAGGGCTGTTCACTAAAAACAGTATGTTTAACATTTTTTAAGGACAAGCTTATTCAGGTGTCTTAATGTGTTTTCTGCTAACAAAACTGTTTCTGAAGCCTAGAATCAGCATGGCAGCTCACTATGGTGCCTACTGAAGAGAAGATACTCTGCCTTATGCAAACAACACAGTAATTCTGGATTTTAATTAAGACCTTGGAATTTATTTTGGGTGTACTAGGAAACCTCTAACTAATAGAAGGGTATGACATAATATACATTTTATTTTTAAAAAGCACTCTGGCTACTTTATCAATATAACATATAGAAACCAGGGTGCAAGAATGATTCTTGCTGAAATGGAAACATGACAGAAAGCACATAAAGACAGGCAAATAAAACCAACCAACCAAACAACAACCATGGAAGCTAAGTCTTTGCAGCTGGTGGGTTGCTCAGAGGTTAACAGCACTCGCTGTTCTTTCAGAGGACTTACATTTGATTCCTAGCACTTGTATGGTAGCTTACAACCATCTGTAGCTCCAGTTCCAAGGGATCTGATGATGGCCTTTTCTGGCCTCCAGTGGGCACCAGGCACACACATAAATAAAACACTCATACATGTTAAATATAAAATAAACATTTTAAATGTCTTTTGTGGACCTGTTTGAATTAAAATCTTCCTGGGCTACCTCACAAAGGTGTTCCAAAGGAATGTCTAGGCTAAAGATAAAAGTCTGGGAATTGTGGGTGTACAGATCACAGCCTGTGATTATAGCAATGAGACAGCAGAAGGAAGACGCTGAACTGAACCCAGGTCGCCCCAAAGTTAGGCACTGGAAAGAGAAGGATGATCCTCAAAAGGAACCTGAAAGCAGCAGCTGGTGACAGGCAGGTGCCCACATGTCACACCACTGTGTCAGCTTCAAGGACAGAGGAGATCTAAGCACTGGTCCCCAACAGAGTTAAGATCACCCAAGGACAAGCAATACCAAATGCCATAGCATTCCCAAACCAGCTTGAGTGTGGTTAAGTATCTACATCTCAGGTCCAGTCACTAGAGCATCTAGTGGTCAGAGGAAATGTACCCAAGAAAAAAACCAAGATGTGGTGAAAAGGCAAATGACCCAATATCCCACCTGAAAAAAACACTAGGAAATACATCAAAGGCAAAAAACAGAGACAAGGAAACTTATAAGCAGATTTAGTGAACAAACAAACAACCCAATTCAATTATTGAACTTGATTTCAACTCTGACTGAAGTGTGAAAGAAATCATCAGAGATGAGGGGCAAGGGACTTAAACACTGGGTATCTGTGACATTACAGCTCTCTGGCCGGCCAGCCGGGAAGACAGAGCAGAGGGGAGTCCTGCATCACATATGCACAGTGGGGATTTTCAATCCCCATCACCACAAAGTACGACACTTTTAGGTATAATTACAGTGCCACTGTTTTTTTTTTAAACATATAGCATATGTTTTTAGTAAATAAGTAAATAATTAAATGAATAAATATAAATCACTTTTAGAGCCTTTTATCATGAAAATATTTACAGAGAAAAAAGGAGAAGAAACAGGAAGTGGACAAGGTATAAAGAAACAGGCCACACAGGGAAGGGTACAGGGAGGAACATCACTTCCCCTCCTTTTAGATTTGTTTTTACTTTGGGTTGTTTGTTTTTTAATAAGTTTGCTGTGCTCTGTTTAGACTGGGTATAATCAACTGCCTCGTCAAATATAGAAGATCCAAGAATTGAATTCTGGCACTGGCAATGTAGAAGTCACCCCAAAACTGAGAAGAGAGACTTCTGGAGGTCACTGATTTGCAGCGACCCAAGTGGAATGAATTTAACAGACAAGGCACTAGAGATAATTCTACTGAGAAGATTTTAAATGGGCCAGAAGCTAAAGCGTCAGAGGAGTTTCAAGAAGCTCTATTTTTTTTTTAAAGATTTATTTATTTAGTTTTATTTATATGAGTACACTATAGCTGTCTTGAGACACACCAGAAGAGGGCATCAGGTCCCATTACAGATGGTTGTGAGCCACCATGTGGTTGCTGGGAACTGAACTCAGGACCTCTGGAAGAACAGTCAGTGCTCTTAACTGCTGAGCCATCTCTCCAGCCCGAGAAGCTCTATTTTAAACAGTGGAGGAAAAGAACTTTTTACTCATGCTTAGACTTTTTTAAGGGAGTGGGAGAAATGTTCAACCCAGGAGAACATTAAACCAGAACTGAATGTTGACTAGATGGGAGCCCCAGGGATACAGCAGACATGGAGGGGCTGGCCTTACATGGAGGGCCAGGTCCACCTATTTTAATGGACTCAAACCACAAGATACAGAAGCAAGGTGAGAAATTTGCTACCAGAAAGAGAATTATGTTTTTATGTTCACAGAAGAATATAAGAGAAAGCCATAAATAATCGCAATGTGTAAAAAAACAGAGAGCGAAGTTGTGAAATAACTACTATGGCATCATTTGAAACCTGCAAGCACAAAATTATAACCAACATATTTTACCTAAGTTTGAAACCATGTTCAGCTGCTATATAGTACAGCAATGTCTAGGGTCAAGATCTAGGTTGTAATTTAGGAATGATGGGGGAGAGAAAGGAGAGAAGCAGTTGAATGACAGTATCAGGAGTTGGAGAGATGGTTCAGAGTTAAGAGCACTGGCTATTCTTGCAGAGGTCCCAGGTTCCAGTCCTAGCACCCACATGGTAACTCACAACTGTCTGTGAATCCAGATCCAGGAGTCCCAAAACTCTCTTCCAGCCTTTTTGAGAACTGCATGCCTGCAGTGCACACAGAATCATGCAGGCAAAACATCTTACCACATAAAAATTTAAAAAATTTTTAAAAATCTTAAAAAAGAAAACAATCACCAGGCATGGTGGCACATGTCTTTATACCCAGCACTTGGGAAGCAGAGGCAGACAGATCTCTGAGTTGGAGGCCAGCCTGGTCTACAGAGTGAGTTCCGGGACAGCCAGAGCTACACAGAGAAACCCTGTCTCAAACAAACAAACAAAAAAAAAAAACCAAACAACCAACCTCCCTGAAGAATATAAGAGGAGCTCTGGATCTCACAGTAACTTTAGAGCCTGGTCAGAACAGCAAAATGTCATAAAGGTAGAAGGTGATGATCAAAGACTACGATGCTTATGATGGACTAGAATCTGAAGGTAGTTACAGTGACTGGCAATGGCAAGATAAGAGTGAAGAAAATGATCTTTGAAACAGGAATGAACTGGTGTGGAAATGACTAAGAATTTAAAGAAAAGAGACAGATAACCAGACCTCCAAAGTCTCCAATAAAAAAGGCAGCTCACAGATGACTGCACAGACAAGGCGTGGCTAATCCAAAGGAGGTAACTCAAAGGCACTGGAGTCCACAGAGAGAACCATGGCTGAAAATGAGTCAACGGGAATGGAAGGAGCATGGCCCTCCTCTTGTCAGCCCTGTGATGGGGAGGATATAAAAGCAAAAGATAGCACTTAAGAATGGAAAGGAGTCCGGGCAGTGGTGGCACACGCCTTTAGTCCCAGCACTTGGGAGGTAGACGCAGGCGGATTTCTGAGTTCGGGGCCAGCCTGGTCTACAGAGTGAGTTCCAGGACAGCCAGGGCTACACAGAGAAACCCTGTCTTGAAAAACCAAAAAGGATCGAAAAGAGGCCCCAAGCTCAGGGATGTCCCAGTGTGGAGAGCGCTCACACAGAACCGTGTCACCCAAACCACACTCACAGATCTGAGATCAGTACTGTCACACTCACAGATCTGAG
>JANHMN010000022.1:27169001-27191582 GCA_030674055.1 Rhabdomys pumilio | reverse complement strand
GTACTGTCACACTCACAGATCTGAGATCAGTACTGTCACACTCACAGATCATGACTCAGTTTTTATTTAAGCTACTTTTAAAGATAACAATTTTAGTATTATTTACCTTCTTGTTGTAATTGAGCCAAGAATAGTGCGAGGTATGTATCTGATATTAATTCTGGACCCGTCAACAGAGAATTCAAGTTAAACCACTAGGAAAAAAAAACATCAGTATTTAAGTTAACAAACATTATATATAAAAATGATTTCTCATGTTAAGCATATATATAACCACCAAAATTTAATAAGACGATCTAAATAACAGAAATATATCAAACTGAGAATTTTTAAAGTACTAAATACTGTGACTTAAAAAAAATGCTGAACACTTGTCACTATTAAATGCTTTTCTAAAAACAAGTTTTTAACAGTAAATTAAGGCATTAACCTGAACTTCTAAAAGAAGAACAGCTGACAGTATCTTAAGATGCCTGTTTGATAGCTGTAACTAAGTGGTTTCACACCATCAGGCCAGCACACAAACCCGTGTCACACTGACAGACAAAACAAGGACAGCAGCACACTTTTTTTCACACTTTTTCATTTGGCCAAGATTCCAACTTCTAAAAGGTAGACACTCTAAGAAGAGAATTTATGACCAGCCAAGCCCCTGCCTCCTGAGTGCTGGAATTAAAGGTGTGTGACATCACATCCAGCTAAAACTCTGTTCTTAAGCAAGAATATGAATCAGAACCAAGGACCAATATACATATTCAGTCATCTTTGTACCTGTCAGAGATAAACTAGTTCAAGATGTTAAAAATCCAAGAAAGAGCTAAAAATTTTAAAAGCTCAAAACAATGTTTTCCTATTTCTACTAAGTTTTTATGAGCTTTACATTTCCAGACCTTAAAACTCCAGTGATTACTTGATACAGGAAAATAGCGCTGGGACATAATTTTCTAAAAGAACAAATAAACCCTCAATGGCTACAACAGAGGAGGGCAGAGAAGTTAATGAAGTTGACCCTGAACTTTTGAAGAAATGATCCCCGTTTCAGGTAAGCTAAGCTGCTACACACACAGCTCTTTACCAGTTCTCTGTGCACCTTACAAAGAACCTAAAGACTGCTTTTTCCTTAATTTTTTTGGAGCAGGAGATGGAACCTTAGGACCTTGTGCTTATTACAAGTATATATCCTGTCAATGATCTACATCACCAAACAATCACTGAGGACTGGCTACTTCCGGGTGACTGAATTAAAAGCTAACAGTATGGTTTACTTTAATAAAGGGGGGGGGGGTGGGGTGGAGAACACATTGAATTAAATCAATATACATATATATACATGTAATATATATGTTAATTTAACTCAGTGTATTTCTTTTTAATTAATTAATTTTATGTGTATGTATGTGCATCATGTGTGTGCTTGGTGCCCAGAGGCACCACTTTCATAGAGCTGAAGTTATAGACAGTTGTAAGCCACCATGTGGGTGCTGGGAACCAAACCCAGGTCCTCTGAGAGAGCAGTCATACCTGCTGAGCCACATCTCCAGGTTCAATGTACTGTTTCTTATTAACTTGTTGGATTTTTAAACACAGGGTCTCATTTCGCAGCTTTGGCTGAGCTCACAGAGATCTATCTCCCTGTCTTTGCTGGGATTAAAGGTGTGCAGCACCACACTCAACATTTTTCTTCTTAGTTAAAAACAGCTTTCTTGGGGCACAACTGACATGAAATAGACTGCACTTCCTGTCCCCCATCTCTCTTGAGGGTTTCATGATGTGGTCCAGGCTGGCCTCAAGGTCTTCCTAGGTCACAGCTATTGGCCACAGCACTGGGATAAACTGAACATACTTACATTACCATTTTTCTTTTTTACAACTTGTCATTTAAAAAAATCTCTATTACCTGCATTATAAAACCCATCAACATGACCAAGAGAGGGAGGACACTCAGAGTCCCGTCTCCGGGTCTCTCTGGCCCTTCTCTCACGTGTCTTCCCTCCACCTTCAGCCTACACAAGCACTAGTCAGTCTACTTTCATCATTAGCTCTTAGCTCCCATTTCAGATACTCATCCACACGCGTGTATACCAGCAGTTCATCCCCTTGACTGTATAAGCTGGTTTTCAATAACCCTAGCAAGGTCTAACATTCTAATCAGGCCTTTATGTGACTATTTTAAAACTATGTTCAGTGGTGAATATACAGATGTCTGGACTGCCAGACACTGGAACCCCCTGAAGAAGCCCATCCCAATAATGCCAACTTCTAAATGTTTTGCTTATTCCTGACATGACCTCAGGCTTGGTTATAGTACTTTGCTAAACACAAATTGCCACACAAAAACATATTTACATATGTTTTTAATAGTAACCACAATGCATTGTTTTCACTACAGAATCCTCATTATGATATATAACATATATGGTTTATTGTAAAAATCTGAAGAGAAACTCATTATCTTCTCTTACGCTAGCACATTTTTACCTGCTGAATTGAGTCCAGACTTAGGTAGAGTGCACAGAGTCAATCCTGGGCTTCATTCCAAAGACACCAATCTCAAATTTTAGTTTCAAATAGAGTACAGAGTGTGATAAAAGGACAAGAAAATAGAAGATATATTACCTGTTTTCCTAATTTTCTAACTGTAAACCAGTGTTCTTTATAATTGCATATAAAGGATCTTTCATTTCTAGATAAAACAAAACATATACTGTTAAGCTGGGATAGTGGAGATATACACTAGCAGATGCTATAAAATTTCTATCATTTAGGATGTAGTTATACTTAATTACTTATTTTAAAAAATACAAATCGCATAACCATGCATTTTCCACATGAGTTTAGTGATGCTAAGCCCAAAACCCTCCAAATCACTCAGGTCAGGGCCACCACCGACACTGAATAAAGGCACCAAAAAGGTGACAGAGTGGAATCCAAGGGCATCAAATACAGAAATCAAAGCAAAGACATTCATGATGAATTTGTCCTCATTCAGAAATTACAGCTTTAAAAATCAAATTTAAATAAAGAAATGAAGGAAAAAATCTTACATAGGATCAATTCTGAGCCTCTGGTACTCTGGACTGTTGAATAGGATTAGTTCTAAGCCCCAGACTTTCAAGGCATTGCTTATAACCTGTCGAAAGAAAAATAACAACTTTTCATGAGCTAAACCTTCAAGTCCAAGTTTAAGTAGCACAGCTACATTGTGTAAGCAACTATACTTCATATATACAATTTGAGGATATAGTTTTTAAAAATTATGTCCCTGTTGTACCCTACTAAATCCATAAATAATATATACATGTGAACTTAATTTTATTTCATTGCAAGTTTTAAAAATTTATTGTTTTATTATTTTTATCTAAGTGTGTTTGAGTGAGTACAGGCCATTGTATCAGCATCAGGTGTCCATATATATATTGGAGTTATAGGCAGTTGCAAGCAGTCTAATGTACACGCTGGGAACTGAACTGGTCTTCTGAAATACCATTAAGCATTCTTAAATGGGAAACCATCTCTCCAGCCCCTCGAATCCATTTTGAAAGAGTGCTTTTCCAGACTAGGTTTCTAAAAACTGTCAGAAAACCACAGAATTTGTAGAGAACACTGTCTTAGGCATCCAGAAGCACACTCCATACTGTGGGGACTGTTTGTAACACTATTCCACTACGTACATTCACTACCTGCAAAGGCAGTGGCCAAAGGGATATAGTAAATAAATTCTCCCTGGGGGCTGAAAAGAAAGGTTTGGGCACTGGGGAGATGACTGTGGTCAACAGTCCATACCCTTCGTATAAAACCCAAGCCCAGCTCCCAGCACCCACGTCAGGGCTCACGACCACCTATAAAGTCAACTGCAGGCTCCAGTGCCCTCTTCTCTCCTCCACAGACACGAGCACTCATGAGCACATATCCACGCAAAGGCACATACTGTAGACAAGTAATTTTTAAAATGAATCTTTAAAAAGAAGATTTGATATATTTTAAACTTCCAGAGTCATGAAAGAGAATCAAACCTGATGATAGCAAGCTGAAAAAAAAGAGAGAGAAATTAAGACAATGTTCCATCAGTTATCCCAGGAAGGCAACAAAGAAACACATATAACTCAGACCAAACACAAGTGCAAGAGAGCGGAAATGGAAGCATGTCACACACAAGCGATGCAGGGGCTGTGCCAGCTCTCACCTCTGCTCTCAGCTCAGGCCCACTGGACCTCACAATATCACAAGTGAGGTCCTACATGGAAATGCTAGAGAATGGGGACTCTAGAAGGGTGGCATAGAAGGCATGTATAAAGAAAGACATAAGTAGGTCTCTCAAAAGACAGATTCAGAAAGAATTTGGACAACCCTCACATCATCAGAATGGACTTCACAAATACCCATATAAAGTCAGGCATGGTTGCCATGACTTCAATTCCAACACCTGGGATGCTGAAGCAGGACTTTGGAAAGTTCAAGGTCATGTTAGGCTACAGAAGGACACGCACGCACGTGCATATGTATACACACATATGTATGTATGTAAAACCACAGGGCTAGAGGTTTTTTCTAGAGTAGAATACTTGTCTAGTATGTGACAAGACCTTAAATATCATCCCCAGAACTATAAAGAATAAACCAACACAGAATTAAAATAGAACCTAAGGTACTGGGATGTGGCTTGGTGGCAGAGTCTGAGCTCAGCACGGGCAAGGCCTTGAGGCCAATCTCAGTACCACCCTCCCAAAGGGCTACAACCCGCACTACAGAAATCCTCCTGGAGAATGATTTAAATAGGAGACTGCAAGACACCGCAATTTCTCAGATATACCAGAGATGGGAAGTTTGAAGCACTCTAATTTGTTAAGAGTCAATAGCACCTACATGCAAATTAAGCAATCTCTCAGAAAGTAATTTTTAAAGGCCCCATTCTAAACTGACTATGGTAGCACACACCTATAATTTCAGTCTGGAGACACGGGGGAAGACGATCACAAGTCTCACACCACCAAGACTACACAGCAAGAGACTGCCTGTCCTAAGCATGTGAGCGGCCAAAGCCGTTCTAAAGGGAAGAGGCTACTGTCCTGGTGTCCATCTCCGTATGTGAAGCACTCTGGAGCGAAGTCTCATCTTCTGTAAACACAGTTCACAGATGGAGCTACTGAAGCCTCCATTGTTACATAAAAAGCCCTGTCACATCGTGCCACACCAACCACACTCTGAGCCTAAGCACAAGTGGGGCTGAAGATGAGGCAGCACCACACTCTGGACTACTTACTTGAATAGAGAAAAAGCCGCTGTCATCCATATTTCCAGAAGGCTGCTGTTCAATTTTCACGGGCAGTTGTGGGCAGAGGGGGATGGGAAAAAGATTAAAATTAGTGTGCACATTTAAAAGAACACGCTGTACAGTCCCATTTACCAAGTGAGGAGCAGCGTTATAATTAACAAGTCAGACTCCTGGGGGAGAATGGCTCATCTTCCTCTAAAGAGCACCCGCATTTCCAAAATAAAATGGGACTTAGTGAGTCTGAAATCAGTACCTGTAAAAATGTGCGGTAGTCTTCACTGGTGACTCCTCCTTCTGCCATTCTCAGCCTTTCCTCTTCATCTAGCTGGTGTGCAATGGAGGACAACTCCACAGGACTGAAATACTCGCCCTGTAATAGGTTGTTCAGGCAGTGCTGAGCACAAAGTGAGCCCTCTTGCTGGTGTTGCCAAAAGAAAAAATTCAAATGTCATCAAGCAGATCTGTACAGTATCTTCTAAAAAATGTAATTACTAACTTTCTAATGCAGTCAAAACCAACCTTGTAAGCCTTCTGCAAACCTGAGTTCACAAGTACATGTATTTCCCTTGCCCATGTGTATTCTACAGCTACTTAACTATAGGGACAAAAACAAAAAATGATTTACAGTATAATTCATCTATCCAATCTCATATAAGCTTAAAAATTAACCTATAAACACATTTAGCCTTTGAATTTTTCAGTACCTATTGTCATTTATCTTTGGAGATTCCACAGTAAATTACTACTGCACAAAGGGAACATAAACCCCTAGAACATTTGTTTTTTTAACAAGATGGTTGCTATTTGACCTTAAAAGCATGTCCTTTCAATTTCAAGAAGTGGGTAGGAACAATCCTGTCTCATTTTAAGTTAAGGACCACAGTTCTACAGCCGAGGCTCTCATCAGCCAACTTTGCAGGCTCCTTGTAACATGGAGAAAAGAAAAACAGTCCCAAGCTGGGAAAAGTCCATGTCCACGAGTGGACAAACTAGTAAGAGGAAGTGCAGGCAAGTCCAGCTCCCTAAGGGGTCATTAACATTCTCCTCATGAAGGGTGGGCACAGTGCCCATGGGCCCAGGGGCTTCTTGCACAGGCTAGTCCTGACTTACATATACAACTGGCACACAGCCCAGCTCCATATCCAGACTGCCTAACCGTGGGCAGACTGCTTGTCACTCTCCTGGTCCAACAGTATTGCTTTCCTAAGCTATAGATAAAGAAGGGAGACACATGAGTAGATGAGTCCTGTGGACACAGACCCTAAGACTGCCTTTCTGGAAGGCAAAGGCAGATGGGAGAACACTTCCTTCTGTTAACTCTGGCCTTCTAAAGGGCCAAAGAGGCCTACTGAACTAAACCTGCCTGACAACATGCCTCCTGGTCTGAGCTATGTCACATGGCAAACGATAATTCCAAAGAGCACCTGCAAGATGCATTTCCCCCCAGCCCCCCATGAATCACTCCTAGAGGAACAAATGTAACTGCTGAAGTAGATATAGTATACATGTATGCTACGGGATAAGAAGGCAGAGTTCAGAGAGTGTGAGTCTGACAGAGCTACAACAACTCATCTTCAGAATTCTTTTGTCTCTGCCTTGTTTTTCTTCTAATGTTGATCTACTTCTACTCAATACTGCCTACCAAGAGCTAAGGACAGACAGATGTTCTACTTATATTCTAGTGGAAATGTAAATCATTTCATGAGATACTTGAGTAGCTAAAAGATACAAAAAGATGCTCAACTTCACTAGTCATCAGGGAAACGTATATCAAAACCACAACATGGGGCAGAAGATGGCTTAGAAGGTAATGGTGCCTGCTCTTAAGCCCCAAATACTACTGTAGAAAGAAAGAACTGAACTCCCGAGTTCCTGTCCCCTGAGCCCCACACGCACGCCTAGCCACGTATATGCCTGCACTCACATGCACGCCACACAAACAATAAATTAAAAATGTATTTTTAAACATTGCACTTATTGACTGGAGGGAATGCAGGATGATAGAGGACAACTTATAGAATTCAATTTTCTCCTGCCACAGTGTGTGCCCCAAGGATCCAACTCAAGATTACAAGGCTTGGCAGCCAGTGCCTTTGCTTGTTGAGTTATCCTGTCAGCCCCTAAAAAATGTTTTTGTTGTTTTTGAGACAAAGTCTCACTTAGCAGCTCTGGAACTCACTATGTAAACCAAGATGGTCTCAAATTCATAGAATCTGTTTGCTTCTGACTCGAATTAAAGGTGTACACTACTGTAATGGCTATTCCTGGTTGTCAACTTGACTATATCTGGAATGGACTATAATCCAGAATTGGAGAGCTCACCTGTGATCCAGATCTTAAGGCTGAAAGACGCAAGTTTCTGACCTGGATCTTGACATGGAGATCTTGAGGCATAGTGGCCATGAAAAGCTCCTTTAATACCAGGAGACTGAGGCAAGGAGATCTCTGAGTTCAAGGTCAGCTTGGGACAAACCAAGTCCCAGATCCAGGTGTGGTGGTACATACCTTTAATCTGGGCCATACCTTCTGCTGGGGCCTACATAGGGACACTGGAAGAAGGAATATTCATCCCTCTTCACCTGCTTGCACTTACTTGACAGCACATCTGTTGGAACCTACTTCTCTAGGATTCCAGTTTATACAGAAGACCAGCTGAAACAACCAGCCTCATGGGACTGAGCAACTACTAAATTCTTGGACTTCCCATCCATAGCTGACCATCGTTGGGTTAGTTGGACTACAGACTGTAAGTCATCACAATAAATTCTCTCAATATAGAGACATTCTGTGACTCTAGAGAAGCCTGACTAACACAACCACCACAGCAACCTAACGAAAAAAGTACTTTTACAAAAGAAACACTCATATGGTGTTACTACTCTGAGTCTCCAGAACAGCTATTACAGTGGGGGGTTTAGAATGACAGAAAGCCATTGTTACAGGAGTAAGTATAAATTAGTGAAACCACTCTACAACAATCCTCAGTCGCTACCAAAGCTTAGCTGTGTGCTGTGATTAGACACATACACTGCACATGCACTCACTAAAGCACTACTTAAAAGCTTTCCAAACTGGAAAGCGCCCAAAGACAGTTTAGAACACAAGAATTACATTAACCTAAGAACACTATATAAGAATAAAAGTAAATAAATACAAGTAACTAACAATATGGATGAATACTCTCAAATACTGTTAAAAAGTAAACACACAAGTCTCAGAAGAGTAGACACCAGAGCTAAGAATGTATCTGGTCTGCACTAGGACCTGGGTTTAATCCCCAATACTACCACCGCCAGTTAAGGACAGTTAAAGTGCAGAATGGGACAGGTGAGAAAGCCTAGAAACCTGAGTTCTATCCCTAGAGCTGACTCAAAAGTGGAAGAAAATTCCACGAAGTTTCCCTTTGATCTCTATACATATACTCTGGTATGTGTGTCCATTCACACAACATATCATGCAGAGATACACAGTAATAAAAAATTTAAGTGCATGCCATTTTTTTCTTTTCTTTTCTTTTTCCTTCCCTCCCTCTGTATAGCCTGGCTGTCCTGGAACTCACTCTGTAGAGCAGGCTGGCCTCGAACTCAGAGACTCACCTGCCTCTGCCTCCCAAGTGCTGGGATTAAAGGCTTATATGGTTTTCTTACAAGAGCTTTATATAGGGAAAATTAATCTTAGTCTGCGAAGTTAGATTTTCCTTGTAGGAGTAAGCACTGAGGAAGAGCTGGTTCCTGGAAGAAAGGCTAAGGGGATGTAGAGGATTCGGGGAAACAGTCTGTGACTTCACCTAAAGGCTGTTTCCATGTGTGCTCCCTTGACTGCATGTTCTCCTACTTTGTGTGTTCTCGTATATGAAATGCTTGATTTAAAACATCCAGATAAGAGGGCCAGGCATGGCAGTAAACAACTTTAATCCCAGTACTCAGGATGCTGAGGCAGGTGTATCCCTGTGAGTTCCTGGCCTGTTACCTACGTAGTGAGACCTTGTCTCAAAAAGAAAAGAAATCAACAGATATCTAACAAAGTGACCAGACGCTCAGTTTGGGGGGACAGTTATGATGACTCCTCATTCCTATTGATAAACAATATGATAGTCACCATATTTTTAAAGATATTTTTATATGTATAGGTGTTTTGCTTATTTGTATGTCTGCACCATGTACATGCCTGGTGTTCATGGAGGCCAAAAGAGGGTGTTAGACCTTCTGAGACAGGAGTTGCACACGGTTTTAAGTCATCATAAGGGTGCTGGGGGATCCTGGGTCCTCTGAAGAGCCAGTGCTCATAATCACCGAGCCATCTCTAGTTCCTGGTTACGATATTTAATATCCAGCAATAATGGCATCCAGTTTTTTGATAAAACATTCTTGCTATTAAAAATTGGGATTTGGAGGCTGGAGAGATGGCTCAGGAGTTAAGAACACTTGATATTCTTACAAAGGACCTGGGTTCGGTTCCCATAATCTGCAGGGGAGCTCACAACAAGCTAATAATTGAAGTTCTAAAGGATCTGGAGCCCTCTCCTGGCTTCCTCAGGCACTGTATGCGCATGGTGCGCTTTGATTCTCGAAGGAACTCATGCACAAAAAAGTAGTTAAATTTTTAAAAACTCAAAAGTACCTATCTCATTATGCCCAGTTCATGTGGTAGATAAAACTTATGCTTTATTCACCCTAGGCAAGCACTCTACCAAATGTGCTACATTCACAGTCTCTAAAACAAGTGGCTTTTTTATTATGAAAAATAAGCACTTAAAATCAAACCATGATCAAATAAAACGTACTGCTACAGGAAGTATGTCTTAAATTTCTAATATGATTAATGGAAGAAAACAACAAATTATTCAAATTAATTTAAAAATCATATTGCCACAAACTGTCAAATTCTACACAAACCAAAAAGTTACATGTCTCCATCTCTCTCCACATCTGACTATGCATTTTTCTGTCTTATTGCCACCCCTCAAGTTAATCCTGTTAGCTCTTTCTAATTAAGGTTTTACCCAAGCAGGGAACTGGCAAAATGGCTCAGCAGGAAAAGGTGCTTGCTGAGACCATGCAGATCACCAGGCAGTAGTGGCACATGCCTTTAATCCCAGCACTTGGGAGGCAGAGGCAGGAGGATTTCTGAGTTTGAGGTCAACCTGGTCTACAGTGTGAGTTTCAGGACAGCCAGGGATACTCAGAGAAACCCTGTCTCAAAAAACCAAACCAAACCAAACCAAACCAAACCAAACCAAACCAAACCAAACCAAACCAAAAAAAGACCATGCAGACCTAAGTTCAATCCCCAGGACCCACACAGTGGGAGAACAGAACCAACCCCCACTAAACTGTCCTTTGACCTCCACATGTACACTGTGGAATGCATGGAGCAACCCCTATATGCATATGTAATAAAATATAATAAAACACTTTTGCATTTCACACAAGAGGAAGAGAAACTCTCTTTGCTATTAAAATTCTACAATTTGGGGTCCATATTTTACTATGTTGGGCTCAGAAGATGAGCACACTACACTTCCACTCTACCAAGATAGTTACAAAATCACAAAAGGAAACCGCAACCAAGCCTGCTTGCCTCTGACTCCCAAGTACTAGTATTAAAGGCATGTGCTACCATACCTGGCTGACAACTGCCTTTATATTCTAACTTAATAGTAAGTATTCAAAGGGGTTAAGTGTAAAATTAATTCCAAGAGGAAGTGGTTGATGTCTTCTCTAGTTAATTTACTGGTTGAAGGTAAATTATGGAAGGGAAAAGAATTCTCTGGAAAACAGTAATTATGCTAAATATTCCCAGTATGGCCTCTTATATGACTAATAACCTACAGTTACAGGTGCATTCTCTTGAAGTATGCTATGACTTCATTAAGCATTGACTTGCTACATATATTTAAGTTGATGATAAAGGCAAATGTACTCTCCAGGACTGGGGAGCTGCCTCAGGCAGTAAGGTGCTTGCCATAGTAGCCTTAGGATCTGAGTTTAATCCCCAGAACCCTCATTTAAAAAGCCATGCATGGTGGTACCCATTTGTAACTATAGTGCTGGGGAGGTGAAAATGGACAGATATCTGGAGGCCATAAGTTAGCCTACTTATGAGAAACACCACCAAGGTTGTCCTCCTGCCTCTAAATGCATATGCACATGTGCACCCCCATACACACACACACACACACACACACATACGGTACAGGTACTTCTCAAGTATTTATTAAGTATATACACCTGCTGATAACTGAATGACTTCTGGGTAAGCAGATGTATGTGTATCTGCGCATGCATGTTTGTATATGTGAATGTTCTCATATATACGTGTACATGGAGATGTATACACACGTGTGCTAAAGGTCCCAGTCAAATGTCTTCCTCAATTGCTCTCCACCTTATTTTTTGAGATGGTATTTCACTGAGCCTAGAGCTCACTGATTCAGCTCGACTGGCTGGTCAGCAACCAGAAACCCACCTGGTTCCACTCCCTGCCTCAAGTACTGTGGCTACAAACACACACTGGGATCTGAACTCAGGTTGTCAGGCTTGCGCTGCAAGCACTTTACCAGCTGAGGTAAGTTCTTGTTAGCCTAGCATTTTGGATACACTGGTTCAGTAGTTACCTTCACTGAAATCTGCTCAAATGAGGAACAATCAAGGAAGGGATTGTGGGAGATGGAGAGATGGCTCAGCAGTTAAGAGTACTGGTTGCTTTTCCAGAGGACCTAGGTTCAATTCCTAACATCCACGTGGTTATTCGCAAGCCTCTGTAACTCCAGTTCCAGAGGATCTTCTGGCTTTAGTGAGCACTAGAAACACACAGTACACAGACATACACAACGGCAAACACCAATACAATTTGTGTTTGTTTGTTTTTCATGACAGTTTCACTGTATAGCCCTGTCTATCCTAAAACTCTCTCTGTAGACCAGACTGGCCCTTCCCCTAGTGGCTCTTGCCTATATAATCCATACATTCTGGTTACCAGCCCTCTTTGGATCCTTTTGCACCTTTGGCCTCCTGGCTGCTGAACTTCATTCCCCTCTCCCCATGTGGCTCAGGGTCATGCCCATTCTGGACTCTACCGAATGTGTCTGCCCCTGGCTATGCTCTCCCACAACGTCATTTTAAGAAACTCTCTCCTCCACCACACCTAAGAGAAGTCATGTCCTTTTTATTTCTTTTTTCATTCACCCTAGAGATGACTCAGTGAGTAAAGGGGTTTGCTGAGAAAGCCTGAGACACCTGGAACCCACACCAAGTTGGAAAGAGAGACTCGACTTTATAAAGTCTTCCTTGACCTCCACACAAGCACATACACAAAATCAGTACCTTTTTTTTTTTTTAAGAATGCATGGCAGGAGTCTCATGAAACAGTGTATAAAGTGTTCAAGGTATAACATGTTTAAAATGGGTTTTATTCCAAAGCCTTTGGAAAATTAATTACAAATGAATGTGGGGGAAGGGGTGCACTCAGAGCCATGGCACACGAGTCATAATCTCCGACAGCACTCAGGAGGCAGAGACAGGAGGAAGGAGAGTCTGGGGTCAGCTTGGACTGCAAGAAATCACAAACTAACTTGTACCAGCTCCAAAACACTCAGAAATGTCTTCTTAAGAGCACTTCATTTAACAATTTCCTTGGATTTACATCATTTTTTTCTTTCTTTTAACATGCATGGACTTTAAACACTATGAGTAAATGCTCCAAGTGATAAAAACAAAGGCCCTTTGCTCCAACGAAATAATAGTCTCAGCTAGCAACCCTCTCCAAACCTAAAATGATTATGAAACATGGTATCATGCCAAAATTGTCCAAGGAACACCCAAATGACTTGATAATTGTATGTGAGCATAGACCAGTTTCACAAGATGTCACAATAATACTTTTAAAGCGTAGTCACTTACGAATTAAGGTGAGGAAGAAAGAGACTAGCCAAATCACACAGTAGAAAGATTCTAATCTATCCATAATACCTAAAAACAAAGCTTGGCCTCCTGGTCCGGAAAAATGGGAGAGCAACCCAAACATCCCGTAATAAAAACTCTTATGACGACTTCCTTTCGGGGTTTCCTACTTTACTTCCTAAGTGTCAGGCCCTTCAATAGGAGAGCCACGGTCACAACTGCAGAAGGACGTGGGATAGATCATCAAGATCTAAATGCATGGGACATTCCATTATAGAACTGAGTTGAGAGAGAAAGTTGGTTCTGCCAGAGGATAGGTTAGGGGGCGTGGGTGGAGTTAGGAAGGGTCCGCCAGGTGTGAAAAGGCGACTTGCTACACTAGACCCTAGGAGAGAAGATAGAAGAAAGCCGAAAAGGCGTGGCAAGTGAACAAGGCATCCCCGCGCTAATCCTCCGGGTGAAGCCCCCCGAAATGCCCAGGTTACTCGCCCAGTCTTCTAGGGCGAGGGTGCCGGGAACGCATGCGGGAGGCTTCACGAGCGGAGCCAAGAGGAGAAGGCAGGAAGCACCCCTCACCCAGCCAGGTCGGGATGGGGGCGCTCGGGCCCCGCCTGAGTTCCTGAAGCGGCGACGCTGCTCCCCACGCCCGCCGCCGAGCCGCGGACGGCTCCCCACCGAACGCCCACACTCACTTTCTCGTGGAAGATGGACTCCATGTTTATTTGTCTGGAGCCAACGGCCCCGGCACGGAGCAGCCCCCTCTAGCAGCTCCGCCCCCGGCCCCACCCCTCCGCCCCGGCCCGCCCCACCCTACCCACGTGCCTCCCGCCAACCAATCATTACTGCGGGCGCGCGTCACGCGGCACGCGAGCCAGGGAGCGCGGGACACGTGACCTGGGCGGTGCTGGTCCTCCGGCTGCGTGTGTGATGCTGCGGCGCCGCCTACTGTGCGGAGGAACTTCTCTACGCAGGACAATCTTGTGATTCTAGGGTTCTAGATGAGGATCCAGAATCGCAGCCAGGTTTTAGGTTCCTTTTTTTTTTCCATCTCCACCTCGTTTGGTACTTTCTGCTCAACTTCATGTAATACCTCCTCGCCCACTGAAAAACCTCATTTCACAAAAGGCGTTCTCCAAATACCTAATATTTGTGTAAAAACTATAGCCAATATTTAGTTAGGGCTGACTTAGCCCACTTCTAAGTGAAATTTAATACGGAATTTTTGATGTGTGTGTCTGATGTAATATACAAATGAAGAAATGGAGGCACGAAGAAATTAGAACAGCACAGAGTCTAACATAGTTTCCTGTTGCAATGAATATCAGGTCCCATGCATGGTAAATGCTCAATCTCTGGATGAGGAAGTGGGGAAATGAAAAATCCAGCAAAATGTTGAGTGTCTCGCGTTGTGGGGGGTAGGGAGGAGGGAAGGAGGAGATTGACAAAGATTAAGCACTGGATGGGCGCAGATCTTGTATGGTGGAACCATTTTAGGTTTTTCAAAGTCAGCAAAGAAACTGGGTACAAAGACTCATTCTCCTAATCCTTGCACCTAAAGGTAGAGGAAAGCTGGGCTATGCCAGTCTGTAGCCACGGTTACATAGGACGATACTGCCTGTCACCTCCCCACAAAAAAAAAAAAAAAAAAAAAAAAAAGCTACAGGAAGTTAGATTTTTAAAACTAGAGACATGGGGTCAAATTAGGATTTTAGAGGATCACTGGTGAACAAAATGCTTGAAAGGCATTTGAGGAGAAATGAAGAGACTGTGGTGGTCAGGACTCCAGTGGTGATTTGAGAATGGAGAGAGACCGCTTGGAAGTTTTAGGACGAAGACTCAAAGACTTGGGTGAGGAACTGGGGCAGAATGGGGGTACTGTTAGGAAAGACTTGTGGGTTTCCGCCGTAGATACCACCTAAAGCAGAAGTGATACTCCAACGAGAAATACTCTGCAGAATGAGCAAAGTCTGGGGAAGAGAAGACACAGGTTTAATTTTGGAAATAATGAGTTTAAATGTCTGTGCAACATAAAGGTGCTTTTGTCAAGTAATAGATGTTAGGCCTGAAGTTTAAAGAGACTGTTTTGAGCTGTGTGGTGAGAGTCGTTGCTACTTAGAAGGTAACTGAAGGGCTAGAGAGATGGTTAAGAGCATTTGCTGTTTCTTGTGTAGAGGACCTGGGTTTGACTCTCAGAATCCACATAGAGGCTCACAGCAGTTGGTAACCCCAGATTCAGGGGATCTGTTGCTTCTGCAACATGTCTGGTATGCACAGTGGTGCGCATATATACATGTAGGCAAGCACTCATACACATAAAATATAAAGAAAAAAATCAGAATACAAGGTAACTAAAATCATAAAGACTGAGTATAATCTCGGAGGGAAGGAAGAGACTGAGAAGAGGATGGAGAGCTAAGCCCTGAAGATAGAGCAGTAAGCAAGAGTGCAAATGCTAAATGCTGGTGAACGTTCTAACGTGGAAAATGGTGGAGGAAGAGGAGGAGGAAGATGAATAAAAAGTCTGTCTCCTCGTGAATACCTTAGCGTAGGAGAGCCCTGTGATTGACACATCTCTTGAGCCGTGTCTATTGCCCTTGTTAGGTTTAATTACAAAATTTGATCATGACCATATTGCAGTTTCTCCAAGTGTCAACGGTTTACATGAAGTGGCCGTGGCGCCCTGAAACTGTAACAAAGTTGTACATAGCTCCAAACATTTTTAAAATGAAAAGGCACTCTGAGTCCTCCTCACTCAGTGCACTTTGCTGTTGGTGTGACAAGGCACTTGAAGATGTTTCTGGTATTTTGTTCTTAACTCGTAAGGTAGTGTTAACTATATGGTTATTGGCTAGAAATCCCGAGTTGTCAACTGTACATATCTATAGTTTGTAAAGAGAACAAACCAATCCAGCAGATTCTTGATGCTCCTTGTTTGTCGTGGAGGCTGTAAGGAGAAGATCCCTTTCGGAGGGGGCCGTAGCTCAGGGTGTTCACTGTGAGGCTGGACCTGTTGATACTGCAGTGGGCATCTATTTAGTTCAGGCTGTCTTGTTTTAGTATATAGTGGCATAGCGTTCTGCTGAATAACATTCTTAGTTATGGAAAGGGGGGAGGGGTCAGCTGGCATGAGAAGTGTTTGAAGTTTATGTAGTTACGTGCAGTAGATTTTAAACTTTTTAAAGGAACTGTGGAAGTCATCACTGTCAGCAAAGCTAAGAACTACTGCATCACTCAAGTTCAAGAACCCTCTGTACCTAAACGCAATTTGCAACATTGTTATTTTTTGTATGTTTAAAATGCTAAAATATTTTTGACGTTAAATAAACAGTATTACATTTTTAGAAAAAAAAAAGTACAAACAACCCAGTGTCCAACAGCTGATAAATAGACATGAAGATATGATGTGGTTCATCCATATTTTAGTATTTCCCCCAAAAGAAGAACCTTCCCTCCTAGAAAGAAAAGAGAAGTGTGCAAGGCTCCAGCACTAAGGAAGCTCATGAAACTCCAGACACTAAACTTTTCAAGACTGGAAAGCCTTTCCCCAAGGTTCTATAAGCAGTAAAATCATGGTGGGTGGGGGAGACTCTTTGGCGGGGCTGCCTGAAGACAGCAGCTTTTGTGAATTGTTGCCTGTATTGGGATGTGCTTTTTAGTGTAGGGCTACGTTTGAGTCACCCATGCTCCTGTAAGTAACCCCAGTAAGCTCATTGGTTCATCAAGACAGACTTGGATGGAATAATTTCTTTGGTCTGTTGTTAGTACCCTTGTCTAGGGTGACTAATGTTGGTTCACATCTCCCCAGGAAGTCACACACCAGACAAGGAGGATTTAGCCATTAGACAAATGAAGCACTGATACACACTGTAACACAAAGCCTAAAACAAAACGGGGAGAGTAGGGGAAGCATGCTGAGGGAATCTGCACACCAAGGCTATGTTAGATGAACTTACATGAACTATCAAGAATAGCCTCTACCACCATCTGAGCTGTATGTACCCCCATCCCTAAAAGAATAAGTTTTAAATTTTGATTAAATATAACTTGCTAGTCTTTCAAAAATGCTGTTTTGTATTTGGAAAATCATTACCAATTCTAAGTTTTAGCTATGATTTTACCAAGCAAGACCCTTGCATCATCCTTCAGAGTTCCCTGGAAGCACACTTAGTCTCCACAGACTATAACAAGGTATTGGAGGCCAGACAATAATAAAGAGGTTGATTTTGCTCACAGTTCTGAAATTCCAAGGTCCAGGGCCACATCCAGCGCTGGCCTTGTTGCCAGTCCTGAGACCTGCCTGGTATAATGAATCATACAGCAGCAAGAATACATCTCTTCTAAGGCCACCAGGAATTCAGTAACAGATGTGGTACTCTAATGTCTGGCCTAATCCTAATTGTCTCTCAGAAGCCCTACTTCTATACATGGTAGTCTAAGAAGTTTCTGTTCTTATAATGCTTCACAATGGAGATAACGCATCAATTTCTAAAGGACACACTGAAAATATGAGGGGGAAATGGTAGTTATGACTTAATAACACTATTCCAAAAAGAGAAACAAAAAATTAAATGTGAAAAATGGGATATCTACATATACAATGGTATGGTCAGTTGTCATCATTTTTGATTTTTTGAGACAGGGTCTTGATATTCTTGGCTGACCTACACTTGCTATGTAAATCAGGCTGGCATTGCATTTGTGGGAATCTTCCTGCTTTTGCCTGTTGAGTGCTCAGGTTACAGGCTTGACTACCACCTGGCCTCAGAAGCCACTTTTAAGTCAACTGTGCCTAATACTTGAAGGTTATCACAACAGCACATAAAAAGGATATAAATGGTTACCTCAGTAAAAGGTATAAGTGGGCTAGAGAGAAGGCTCAGTGGTTAAAAGCACCGACTGCTCTTCCAGAGGTCCAGAATTCAGTTCCCAGCAACCACTTAGTGGTTCACCACCATGTGTAATGGGATCTGATTCCCTCTTCTGGTGTGTCTGAAGACAGCTACAATGGACTCATATACATGAAATAAATAAGTCTTTGAAAATAAGTAAGTAAATAAATGGTATAAAAAGAATCACACTTTAAATTCTTCTAATTAATAAACGTTTTTATTTCTCCAATAACTCTTAAAATGTGAACATTCTGTGATTTAACCAGCTTTTACTTCCAAGTAACTTCTTCATTGGGCCTCAGTTCCCTGTGTGAGAAGAAATAAAAACAGTAAATAAACTTAAAAAGACATTACAGTTTTTACATGTATGTGTGTGCCTTCTAGCACATTCATGCATCATGTCTGTGCAGGTGCTCTAGCAAGCCGAAAGACAGCACTGGATTTCCTGGAACTGGAGTTACAGGCAATTGTAAGCCACCATGTGGGTGCTGGGAACCAAACCTAGGTCCTCTTTAAGAGTAGCAAATGCTTTTAATCACTAAGCCATCTCTAAAAGCCATGGTAAATAAAAATTATAAAAGGGCCAGAAGTTTATGTTTGTTTATATTCTATCAAATTGACTAAGTCATACATTAGATTCATCATATTCATTCATTCATTCATTCATTCATTCATTCATTCAATCCTCAAACTTTTACTGTCTTTCCCAGTTTAAAGAACTGTAATTTCTTGGTTTACATGACAGCTCTGTTCTTCTGTGTATACTTAATGGTTTCTAGATCCTTTACAGCTTCTTTCATCTTCTAGAAATATTAGACATGAGAACTATACACCTGCATAATGACCCTGGATGCTACTCAGTCTTTCAGACCCCTTGAGTGTAGACAGCTACACCCACTGGCAGACAGCTACACTATCTGGTCTTGTTAGCCATTTTAGGCTCAGGCAAGTTGGAGGGTGTACCACTCAGTCACCATAGATAAAGCATCCTGCTTATTTCAGCTGTATCAAATCAATATACACTAACAAATATGAAAGTGTGCAGATAGGTTTGGGGCAGCTGGTCTGAATTTAGTTTCTAAACTACAATACACTCTTTATGTTTTAAAACTTCTGACTTTCCAAAGAAGGGAGTACAACAAGGGGAAGCCTCAAAGAAAAGGACAGCAATAAAGGGTAATTTTTAAAAAAAGACAAAATATTGCATGTTTTCTGTTATATGCAAAATCTAGATTTAAATATAAGTGACATGAAACAGAAGGGACTCTGGAGAGAAATGGAGCCAGTGACAGGGAATAAAAAGTACAAATACATGCTTGTATGAAGATGCCATATTGAGGGCGCTGGAAAGTGGCTCAGTGGTTATGAGCGCTCTCATAAGACATGCACTAGCTACAGCTCCAGTGGGTCTGACCCCCTCTTCTGGCCTATAAGGGAACCCACACACAACATGTGACACACGCATAAAAAATAGGTTTTTAAAAGTCATATGTTAGGTTAACAAATTAATAAAAGGAAAAAAATGAAACTTTCAAAGATCTGAAACAGCTAAATCATAAACTAAAAATTGTTTGCACTCCAGAGGTAGTCATAGTTTCATCCAACAATTAAATAACAACCCGAAGTATCACACAACTGTTAACCGTTAGAGTAGGAGAAACACCCTTCTTTGTTTGGAACAGAAGAGACAGAACTCCCCAAAGTTGCCATGAACTAACCTTTGAAATAGCATACTCTTATTCCGGAAGGCAGTTAGCTTTTCATCATCCTTCCTGTCTAGATAACATCCGAAGAGAAATCCCGCAGGGACAAGTATATGAACCCAGTGCTCACGTACAAGATTAAATAAGGTCATCTTGACTGCTAAAACAGAAAAAAAAAATAAATAAATAAATACAAAATACAACTACCTTTGAAATACTGAAATAAATGGTAGGTAGGGATTACTATGGGTTGGGAACAATACACCACAGAGGGAGACCAAGGTGGAGGAAGGGTGGATACAATCAATGCATGCTATATGAACAGGGATTCCATTAATATGTACTATTAATGTGTTAATAAAAACACTTTGGTTTGGAGATTTTGGTTTTGTTGGTTTTTTTTTTTTTTGAGACAGGCTCAATTTTACTACTGTCATATTCTGGAACCCAGCATATAGTTGAGGCTGACCTTGAATTTGCAGCAGAAGCTCCAGGCTGGTTGTCTTCCTAATACTCAGATTACAGGTGTACAGGTTACTACACCTGGCCTAAAACAAGTCATCTTTTAAACTGCATCTGAAGTGGGCATGAGACTTGTTAAGAGCATAAGCCTCTTTAGGTTTGCTTGGCATCAGAAAGTAAAAGTTAACTAAAAACCTGGCTGTTGTGGACACACCTTTAATCCCAGCACTTGGGAGGCAGAGGGATCTCTGCGTTTGAGAGCAGCCTGGTCTACAGATTGAGTTCCAGGATGAAGGCACTTATTGCCAAACCTGACTGAGTTTGATTTCCAGAACTCACATGCATGACTGAGGGAGAGAACCACTCCCACAGGTTGTGCTTTGACCCTCGTGTTTGCATACACATGCATGCACACACACACACACACACACACACACACACACACACACAAACATAATAAAAATTATACTGCATTACATTATTTATAAAATCTTATTTCTTACTTCATCAGTGATTTGATATGCTGTAGAACCAAGAAGTGGAAAATTTTAAATTTACCTACAAAAAACAGTATTTGTACTTTGTGTTGCTTCAGAACTTTCATATGTGTAAACAATTTGCAGATGTTCTTATAATGCAATCTAAATTTAATATTTTGCTAGTAGATTTTTTGAGTAAAGATAAATGTATTGAAAATTGTTTTCTGTAGGATTAAAAACATTAAAAAGAACACAATGTCACAAGGTCAAAAAAATTACTATAAAAAAAGAATTTATAGAATGGGTAGTAGACACTAAGTTATCATATTTCTATATAGAATGTGGATTAGCTTTTATTATCCTCATTTTATATGGATACAAACTTGGGGCTGAAGAGATGGCTCAGGGGTTAAGGTACTTGTTCTTTCAGAGGATGTAGGGTCTGTTCCCAGTACCTACAAACTGTAACAGCCCACTCTGGCCCACATTTGGGGACCAAACTGTACCAGCCTGCTCTGTTCCGAAGGTCAGGGTCTAGCAAGAAAGAGAGTGGGGGGAAGAAGGGGAAGAGACTCGAAGAATAGAGACAAGCCAGAGGATTTGTAGTCAAGACTTGTTTACTGTCTCCACCATACACACACCACTACTCCTACTCCTACTACACCCCCATTCACTACAAGGAAATCCTGGGTATTTATAAGCACAAGCAGGAGAACACAGGTGAAGACATTTTACCACGTGCACCATGCAGCTGGGATCACTAAACAGCAAAACAAGCTATGAGGGATAAACAAGATGTTTGTCAAGGAGTGTGCTCAGCTGTTGTGGGCTGCTGAAAAACAAGTCTCTATCAGGGTATATGGCTCCAGATGGCTGCAAAAATGATAGCTGCTTTCTAGCCGCTTTCTGCTAAAAGTTGGCTCCCAACAACAAACAGCTCACAACCATCCATGACTTCAGATCCATAGGACCTCATGACTTCACACTTCCAAGGGCACCAAGTGTGGTGTACATAAACATACATCCATGCAGACAAAAGAAGCATACATACAAAATACATTTTAAAAAAAACAGCTTAACTCAAATAGCTATTGATTGCAAGCTGCTGTTCAAATTCAGGTCTCTCCAAACAATGCCTCCTGTATCATAGCACACTTCCCCTTCTTTTGAGCTGATATTTCTGGTTCAAGTGCTTTTTAGCGTTTAACACTTTCTTTTTTTTTTTTTTTTCTTCGAGACAGGGTTTCTCTGTGTAGCCCTGGCTGGCCTGGAACTCACTCTATAGACCAGGCTGGCCTCAAACTCAGAAATCCACCTGCCTCTGCCTCCCAAGTGATAGGATTAAAGGCGTGTGCCATCACCCTACACCTCCCCCATCCCCGCTCGTTTAACACTTTCTAAAAGGCAGATAAAGGAGAACAGAACTGGCAATCAAGTAAAAAATAGCAAATGTGTATGAAATTCAATAAAAACACCACTGAATTGCCAATTTTCTGTTAAGATTTGTATACACAGATGAAGCAAAATCACATCCACGTGTGACTATACCATATACAATGGCTGAGAGGACATGTCAACCCTAGGAGAAGCAACACATTATTGCCAGCAAGGGTGGTTAGCTTAACCTGTGCTCACAGATTACATTCTTGTTTTCCCTGAACTGGTCTATATTCTAACACAGTTCTAATTATTTCTCAAGTTTTTAAGAATTAGTTTCTAAAGTCACAGTGTTAGACTATAACCACTAAGTTAAAAGTTGCAGTTACAATAAAGTTCATAATATGTAACATTCCACATACCAAACTGCAGCTTGAACATCACCGCTCTCTACAATTATTATGTAGCATATGATGAGATAAATATATGCTTACAACT
>JANHMN010000022.1:27112958-27168991 GCA_030674055.1 Rhabdomys pumilio | reverse complement strand
ACTCTTACCACATATAGGCTCTTACAGACTCCAGAACTCACCCACTGACTTGAAAATACAAATGCTTCTTGGAAATTTAATGTAAGTAAAGTCAATCTTCATTTCCTATAAGACAGTTCTCTTACCCTTTATTAAGTAGCATCCCTTATATTTAAAGCATTTCTTGAAATGTTAACCGAGAGCTCACCAAGTGAACAGATTACCTTTATAAACTTGAGCCAGTCAAGTATGGAGGTGGTAGACCATTGTGATGTCACTTTTAATAGCACTCAACTGCAAAATACTTACTAGCCAATGTCTGTGTTCATGAGACTGTTTGAGTTTGGCAAACTCTGGCCACCTACACTTTCTGTCCTTATGCAAGGTTAAGGGCCAGAAAGATGACTCAGCAAGTCAAGTTTAAGGACTCAAGCTTGATTCCTAGAACTCACATAATGAATGGAAGGAGAGCCGACACTTGAGAGGTGTCTAACTTCTGCACCAGCAAGTGTGCTATGGCATGAAAATGCGCGCGCGCGCGCGTGTACACACACACACACACACACACACACACACACACACACACAAAGCCCTTAGCTTCATTGTTTATACAGCTTTTTTTTGTTTGTTTGGTTTTTTTTTTTGTTTTGTTTTTTGTTTTTTGTTTTTTCGAGACAGGGTTTCTCAGTGTAGCCCTGGCTGTCCTGGAACTCACTCGGTAGACCAGGCTGGCCTCGAACTCAGAAATCCGCCTGCCTCTGCCTCCCAAGTGCTGGGATTAAAGGCGTGTGCCACCACCGCCCAGCCGATACAGCTGTTAAGACAGCATTTTTGCTTGCACTAACAAGTACTTGCTGATTCCCAGCTCACAACAGTTTAAGATAAGCTCACAGCTGAGGCATTACTATGAACATTCTAAGAGATGGGTTTGGTCTGGTTCTACCTAGAAGAGGTAAGCCTTATGGGTCTCCTGCCACATATGGGCTCCTACAGACTGGAGGCATAATGACAATGGTACTAAGAAACAGATTCTTCACAGAATCCATGGTTGGCCTCACCCGTCATGAAGGAATATCCATAAAAGATAATGACAAATCTTCGTCCTAGAGAGGCATCTCATATTACAGTATACACTCAACTGGCTTGGGGAGCAAGTGAACATTATTTACAGTGATGTTTTTCTGCAAGTAGATGAGCAGGGAAGGCAAAAAAAGGACATGTGTGAGGCAAAATGGTTTTCCATAAAATGGGTAAAAGTAGAGTCAGGATCTCAGTCATGGGCCTAAATCTACAGTGTTTCCTCTAGTATAGGTAGAGGTGGTGAGGACCTGTACAAGCTTCTCTCCTTGTGACCAAAAGGCCAGGGCCAATGAACTGCTCTAAGGAATATATTCCTGGCTGGTACTTATGAGAGCACATACTAAGGGTCTCTTTAGCGCTTAAGATTTATTTTTATTATTTTTAACTTTGTGTATGTGCCTATGTATATGAGTACAGGCACCCAAGACGGCCAAAGGCATCAGAACCCTTTGGGGCTGGAGTTGTGAGCCACCCAACATTTCGAGCTGTGAGTGGAGAGATGGGAACCAAACTCAGGCCCTCTGGAAAAGCAGCAAGCACTATGAACCACTGAGCCCAGCCGTCTCTCTAGCTCCAGGTGTCTTTTTGTATGTGGGCCCATAAGATGAATTTTGTTTTTATTTCAGAAATTTGGAGCAGCTATAGTATTTTTGCTTTGTTTTTCAAGACAGCATTTCTTTGTAGCCCTGGCTGTCCTGGATCTCACAGAAATTTGTCTGCCTCTGCCTCCCCTGTGCACCACTGCCTGGTGTTGTAGTATTGAAAAGAAAGAAAAAAAGGGGGAGGGGGAAGAGGGAGAGGCTGGGCAGCTGTGCACTAATCCTAGGTAGCACTCAGGAGGCAGAAGCTGGAGGATCTCTGTGAGTTCAAGGCCAGCCTGGGCTACACAGAAAAACTTTGTCTGGAAAGAAAGAGAAAGAGAGAAAGAGAGAAAGAGGGAAAGAGAGAAAGAGAGAAAAAGAAAGAAAGAAAGAAAGAAAGAAAGAAAGAAAGAAAGAAAGAGAGAGAGGGGGGGGTAAGGAGGAAGGGAGAGAGAGGAGGAAAGAAAGAGAGAAAAAAAAGAAAAAGGAAGGACAGACAGAAAAAGAGAGAAAGAGAAAAAACTGTGTCTTATCTTAGGGATTAAGGAGTCATCCTGTTTTTGAAAAGCACATACTGTATCACAGAGGCACACATTCTTCCTTGGTCATTTATTTTTTAATATTAAAGTGATTTCCCCCCCCCCCCCCCCCACCTTCTAAGAACTGAATCGGTTGGTTTTTTGTTTTCAGACAGTCTTGCTGTGAAGCCCTGGCTGGCTTCAAACTTACTACTCCTCTGCCTCATCCTCACAAGTATTTGGAATTACAGATGTAGGCCACATGGAAGAGGCATTTCTTCATCATCACTAATTCATATACTCCTCACCACAGACTGCATTAAGTAACAATGTCTCAAGACTGGGGGCGGTTTTTTTGTTTTATTTTGTTTTGTTTTTCAGAAAAAGAAATCCAAATTTAGTTATCGTAAAAGTAACTTGCTGCCGGGCGGGTGCTGGCGGTGGTGGCGCACGCCTTTAATCCCAGCACTTGGGAGGCAGAGGCAGGTGGATTTCTGAGTTCAAGGCCAGCCTGGTCTACAGAGTGAGTTCCAGGACAGCCAGAGCTACACAGAGAAACCCTGTCTCCAAAAAAAAAAAAAAGTAACTTGCTTTAAGTTATAGGGTAAAGAGTCAGGATTAGCATAGTACCCAGACAATCTGTATCTTGATATGGTTTAAGCTCTTATGTTCTACTGTCTCTACTATGTACGGAGGTAAACCTTTAAATAACTCCTCTAATTCTTCTTTGCAGAGCCTGTCTGTCTGTGGCCTAGAAGTCACATGTACGCCAAGCTCGTCTCAAACTCAGAGATGCCTTTGCCTCCTGGTCACTGGGATTAAAGACATGCACTACGACACCCAGCTTTTGCTTTTTAAAAACAAGCAAACAACAAGCCCCACATATTCCTTAATATTTTTCTCTAATACAAGTTTCTTTCCCTTTCCAAGAAGAAAACAAAAACTGCTGTGGGCCTTACTTTGGTGAGTCACTCTGGATTCTGGCTGGAAACATGTAGACTTTTAAAGAGATAATACCTTGTGTCGGACTGGACCCCCACAGTTCTTTATAATTATTACAAAGTGTCACCTAAGCCATGGAAAACAGAAGTGAATGCATAGAGCAACGAAACCTTTTGAGATCGTGACATACACACGCTGGAAACCAAACTGAAAGTCATGCTTTAAAAAGGCAAATGGGTAAGTGCGGGTTTCACATTTAGGAGAGCTGGACGAGGAAGACAGAAGCTTCTGGATAGAAGCTGCATTCCCTACTGTGGGCTCAAGAGTCGGATCCTTGAGAACTCTTCCTAGTCCCTCGAGAGCGAGGCCATCCGATCGCCCCCAAAGACGCTTTGGTTAAGTCAGCATCAGAGCACTCTTTGTAAAAGGTGTGGAGCGCGCAGCGAGCAGTGGTCACCCGAAGGCGACCCTGTTTTCCCCTCCATACGACCGTTCCCCAGAAGCCTCCCGCCTGCACCACAACCGGTGGCGCCGGGGTCCCCAGACCCACCTTCAGCCTGGTGCCAAGCGCGACCAAGGACAGCCGCAGAGAGCTAGGCCACTGGTGCCGGCGGAAGCCGTGACCTAAGGAGCTGCCACTTGCCGCGCCAGCCCTGAGGAGAGGGGTGACGATGGCAAATCGACGGCTCTCTCTCCCCCCTCACGAGTAAGTCCTCCTCGTTTTCAGCTTTAAATAATCGTGGCAGGCTCTGAATAAACCTTAGATCCCAGCTGATGCGGTTTGCGAGCTTTATGCGCTGTCCTCTTCTTTCACCCGGTTCCTCGCCACCCCTTCAGATGGTGTCGCCCGGGTCGTCCCCGCCTCAGCCGCTCTCCTCAGGCCCAAGATGGCGGCCACCACACAGGGGCTCCTGCCGGCTGCTCTCCGCCGCTGAGCGCGCGCTAGCTCTGCTCGCTCTCCGACCTGCGTTCCACTAGGGGTTGGGAAGGGCGGCGGACAGTGCCGGGGAAGACTGACCTGGCAGGTGAGGACGGGAGAAAGAAAGGAGCCTTCGGGTTGGGAGGAGGCCCTCAAGGGACTGGGTTCCCGCGTCGGCCCTGTGTCGCCCGGACGCGCTCCCGCGGTTTCGGTTGTGACCGTCTCCGTGGTTCCTGGAACAAGCGTTCCGCAAGGGGAAGAGAAGTGACTTTTCCACGGGCTGTAACCTCGGGGTGTTTGGGGCGCTCCTATGGTTCCTCTTCTGCTCTTTGCCTTCCCTTCTGTCTAATTCCTCTGACCTTTCATCCTCTGGAGCTAAAAGTAAATCCGAGTCCAGCTTGGGCTTTCCCCTGGTGCCGATTTACCCCCCAAGCCTCCCCATCCGTGTCTTTCCCATCTTGGGTTCAGAGACCAGGAGACCAGCAGGTGCCCTCCTAGCTCCTGAATTACGAAGACCCTTGAGAGGTTTATGCCACGCCTGGTTAGAATTAACGTCGCTCTCAGCGCTACCGCAATCGCTGTGTTTCCCAAGATCCCATTCTTATTTTCCTTGCTTACATACTTTTCAGGAAACCAGAAGTCAGGCCATTTCCAACCCCAGTACTCTGGCCCTTGTGACAGAGAGAACTGAAGCATCATTTATGTCTGCCCTCTAACATCTAATTTTACAACTTCCTTCCCTGTTCCAAAGCCTTTCTTTACCAGAACGATTAAAGAGAGACTTCTCCCACTCAGTATAAACCCAGGACTAGTCCAGATCCCTCTTTGCTTATTTCTCATTGATGGTCCTCAACATGCACGATCATTCTTGAGAAAGCAAGTATATATTTGGGATGAAGCAGAAGTAGTCAAAATCACTGTCCTGGGGGAATTTATGACACGGTGTGTTCACTGCTTTCAGCACATTTACTTATATTGCTGCGAGCACTGTGCTTGGTTTGGGAGATGCAAAGATGATCGCTTTTGGACATTCTTCGTCCGTTCGCAAATACTCCTGCTTCCTTTGTACTAGTAACCAAGCTTTACCTGGGGACAATGAAAAGGTTGCACCTGAGCTGGATCAAGAGGAATTTGCTAAGCCTGGGAGAACAAAGTTACTCCTGGTTGCAGAAGAGGGATTAAGAACTTGAGAAGGCTGGGCACTGTTGGGGAGATTTAAAAACAAACAAACAAACAAAAAACTGGAAGAGTGGTTGGTGGAGATCGAAGGTGCAAATTAGGTCAACTTGTGAGTGGTCTTGGAGCTTGGCTTTCATTTAGTTAACAGGAAGCTAGTGCACACTTGTCGGGGAGCAGGCGTGAGGTATTTATTTCTTAGGGTAGTCTGGTTTATAAGGGTATGGAGGGACCAACCTGAGACAAGAAAACTAGGCGAAGGGTCAGCCATTCATGAAAGGCAACAAGCACCTCCATTGAGGCTGGAGAAATGAGGTAAATGTCCTACATAGGATTCCACTAGTGGCTACCTGTTTGCTGGTAGTTGGTGGATGGTTTTTATTCTGGGAAATTTGATGATTGGTGAAACCATTGAAATCAGTCTGAGACATGGACATAAAAACAGGGTAGTGCCAACGTTGCTCTTAGGCAAATGGCAAAACCACGATGGTTCCCAGCCCAAAGCATTGATTTTGGAGTCTAGACCTCTGCTATTACAGTAGCCACTAGCCACATGCAGTATTGAGGGCTTGAAATAAGGTTGGTTTGAACAGGGATGTACCGGAAAGTACACGCCAAACATAGTGCAAAAACAGTGTAAACTGACTCATGAAGTGATGACCTGTTGAAACGATGGTTTGACACTGTTCAAACACCAGGCAGGCCTTACCTCTTTTTACTTTAAATGTGGCTGTGAAAATTTTTAAATTACATCTGTGGCTCACACTAGTCTAGACTAATGATGGGAGAAGGAGGAGTAGGGAGGCAAAATTTGAGCTAGACTTTGAGAGAATAGTAAGCTGATGTCCAGCAGCTTCTGGTTACTCCTCACCCCGCTCCCAGTAAGAACGTTCAGTTATTTGTTTTTGTTTTTTCCCCTTCAGTCAGTAAGATAGTTTTTAAGGTTGTTTTGTATTGTCTTGTTTTTTTTTTTTCTTTCTGAGTTTTAAACCATCATTTCACAATAGCATGTTCTTGGGGATGGGGCACACATCTACCACAGTGTACAAATGAAGGGCAGAGACAGTTTGGTGGAGTGGATACTCCTCTTCCACCAAGTGGGTGCAAGGGATTGAACTCGGGCTTAAGTTAACCACTGAGCTATCTTGCCAGCCTTTCCTTCAAAGACTTTTGAACAAGGGGTAGTGTGTATAGAGATGTTTTAGATTACTCTGGCAATAATGTTTCCATTGAGATACAGAGGGTAAAAGCTGCAGGGAATGAAATGGAAAAACCCAGGTGTAAGGTTATGAGGCCATTCAGGTATCGGCAGTAAAAACAGAAAGGGGACATTATATGTACAAGGTGCTCTGAGGGAGAAACAATCCAGAATTGATAGGAGCTGGTCCCAGAGAAATAAAGGAAAGACCTTCAGCCTTGGTTACTTAGCTAATAATTAATTGATAAGGAATTAAAAAATAGTTGAGACAAATTAGTCTTAGATGATAAGGAATTAAAAGGTACAGTTGAGACGAAAAAAATTAGTCTTAGAATCAGTGAAGTGGAGAGTGTAATTGAACGGTTTCCCCTTTTCTATTTTTGTGTTCTGTTGGTGTTCAGTCATGCACACCCAGTTTTCCATCAGCACAGAGTTGCCTGTATTCTGTCTTCTTCCTACTTAAGAATGAATTTGTAAGTGCTTCTGTATTGCCTACAGAACTAGGCCCAGGGTATCCAGGGCCCTTCTGCTGGGCCTGTCCTGCTGTCCTGCTCACTTGGTCTGTCTGTCTGTCTTTTTATGGAAGCATGCCAAGCTGAATTCTTCACTGATACTCTCTAGCTTTGTGGTTTTCATCTTGGCTGATGGTATTCCAATCCTTTGAATGTCTTCTCTCTTTCTGCCCTGACCATGTAAGTCTTTAATAAGTAATCTTAGTTCCTTTAATAACAGAAGCAATTGAGAATTTTTAAAAGTCACTTAACTGAACGGTATACATAAGCAGGTTATAACCAGTTTGGCCCATAACTAACTTATGTTTTATCCCTTTTGTAAATTTAACTCCTTACAATTTATATGTCTCTTTTTTTTAGATTTATTGATTTTATGTGTATTAGCTTTTGCTTGTATGTATACATGTGCAACACATACATGTCTGGTGCCTTTGGAGTCTAGGGCTTTGAGTCCCCCGGAACTGAGGTTATAGATGATTGTGAACCACTGTGTAGAGGTTGGGACATGAACCCAGATCCTCTATAAGAAAAGCAAGTGCTCTTAACCTCTGAGTCCTTTCTTCAGCCCCAGTGGTTCTTGTTTTTAAATGGAACATATAGGCCCAGGTATGGTTGTACATGCCTGGAATCCTAGCATTTTAGAGGTTGAGGCAGGAGGATAAAGAATCTGAGGCTATTTTGCAATCTGAGGCTATTTGCACTATATTGTCAACCAACAGGACTTCACAGGGAAAATTTGTCTAAAAAGCAAGCACTTCTTTTATTGCTCATGATGCCTTAGAGAAAAACAGAGATTAAAAAAACACCATAATTGTAACTGGAAGCATATTGGTGTATTTGCTTAGCTATGTTATTGAGATCTTACACCTCTACCTCCTTCCCAATCCTTATTCCACTCTAATCCATTCCAACCTGGCCCCCAACACTAGGTAGGAGAGAAAAAAGATTAGAGGGGAAAGGAGACAGAGACCTTAAGACTACTTCCTGCTGTTTAGGGGCATTGGGTTCCTTGGTACAAGTCCAATCTTTGTGGTCAGGCTATCTCCAACTTCTCTCTTTGCTCAGGACCACTTGACAAACAGGAACAACAGGAACCAGCAGTAGCCACCACAGACCCTCTCCAGAGCCCCCAGAATTCCAAATGTAAACTATCTGCAGCTGGCAAAAATCATGCCCCTGCCAGTACACTCAGCAGATGATAATCACCTGCTGAGAGGCAGCTGCTTATCCCACACCTGGGATTAAAACAGAAACATAATCACATGACATAACTGGGTTTTTGTTTTGTTTTGTTTTTTTAAGAAACCAAAATTCTCACTACAGAAGTAAATTACATTCACGAGACTTTTTTTAAAAAAGATTTATAAAGAACTTCTAAATTTGTGTTTTATCATATCTTCAGATAAAGTATCAGTAAGTAATGAATCTGGTAAAGATACTTTTCATCTGTTAAAGTCTGGGTCTTTCTGTAAGTTAATGTGAACTCATTCAGTTATTTGCAAGCACTTTGAGTTTGAGTTCATAATTAAAGTGAGAGCTGAAGTCAGTTTAAAGAGTTGGACATTTAGTTCAGCACTGGCACACTTCTTAACATGCATGGGACCCTAAGTTTGTGTTCAAAAGAAAAGTAGAAGACATTTTTGGGGAATATTGCCTAGATTATCTTCAAAATTATATTTTTGAACATTGTTGTATAGTAGAAAATTTTGCCCAGCATCTCAAAAAAGTAAACAAACAAAGACTAAGGGAGTTGGATCAGGTAAATGTACACCCTGCATCACCTGCTGAACCATCTCACTTCCTGTTACCAAAGCTTCATCGCACAAGTTTACTACAAAGCTGTTCGCATTAATGTTTTTGGAAACCGTGTAGTAGGTGTCCCCACATACATGGCATCAGGAGTATGCTGAATGCCTACTTTGTGTCAGCTTTTGTTTTGAGAATTACAGACATAAGATACTGTCAAAATTAATTGCAAACATTAAGACAGTTTTCAGTCGCTTACAGTGTAGCACAAGTGTTGTTAACATTAAGCTTCCTGAAAACCTTGTTTCCATGAATGTATACATTTTGCATGTGTGTGTTAAGGACTGTGGGAGAAAGGAAGATGTATGGTTTCTAATCAGATTCTCTGGAGAGTGTGTACATGATCTCTTGTATAGAGAAAAAAACACGCCAACTTACCTCCAGCTTTGAATGTGATTGGCCTTGGAAAGTGAGTTCTTAATTCACTGCCACTTAGTACTGAGCACCATGGGTGGTGTAGTCTCTGCTCCCGATAATCTCCACATTATATGGACTCCTCTACCCTTTGTAAGTGGATATGACTACTAATGTTGTCTGGATTGGAGGCACCTGGTGAGAAGTTGATTAACTTGCCCTGTATCAGGTAGGAGTGGATTGACATCTGGATCATTGATTCCAAAGTCCACTACTATCCACAGATTTGCCCAGAGGGGACTTGGAAGGACTTTGTAAACAAAGTTGTACTTTTAAATATGGCTGTGATGGAATGGATTTTAACATGCTAACTTTTAATCAGTCGGGAATTTCGGTGTACTTAAAAATTTGAAATAATCTGCCTGTTATATGGATTGTGGTTTTATGTTTAATTATATTTTTATTTGCAAGCACCTTTTAGGTACCCGTTACTGGACCAGAAAGATGACATCCATCATCAAATTAACGACCCTCTCTGGGGTCCAAGAAGAGTCTGCTCTTTGCTATCTTCTCCAGGTTGATGAGTTTAGATTTTTGTTGGACTGTGGCTGGGATGAGCACTTCTCTGTGGACATTATTGATTCCCTGAGGAAGTAAGTTACAATTCAAACTTCTAAGGTTTTATTAAATCAGCTTTAAAAACTCCTTGGCTGGACAGTGGTGGTGGTGGCGCATGCCTTTAATCCCAGTACTTGGGAAGTAGAGGCAGGCAGATCTCTATGAGTTCAAGGGCAGCCTGGTCTAGAGAGCAAGTTCCAGGGATCTAGGGTTACAGAGAAACCATGTCTCAAAAAAACCAGATCAAGTTTTTTTCTACACTTTCATGACATCATTTGATGTTATATACTGTTGCTATCATTTCTTTAATTTAGTTTACAGTAAATTTTATTTATGACAAAAAAACTAAATTATGACCATTGTAATTTACAAAGTTTTGATTGGCTGATAAGTTATATTTTTGAAATACAGCAAAACCTTATTATCACTTTGCTAGTGGACCAGAGAAAGTATGTTCTTTACTTTTTGGAAAGAGCATGAGTCTGTCAAAACCTGAGGAGAGAGAGGGGCACTTCCCTGAGAAAGTGCTGTCCTCTCATCACGTGACCTCACTTTCTCTGTCTCCATATTCAGCACTGTGACTTGCTTCTTTGAATGGTACCCACCTGTTACAAGTATGTCAGGAAAAAAAAAATCAGTTACATTCGCAGCATTATTATGATTAGTGAAGGAAAAAGGAGAACTTGAAGCCAAAAAGAAGACAAAAACTCTAAGGCATCTCCTTTATTCCTGTTGTCCCTGAGGATGTATCTATCCCAGGTTAATGATATTTCTACAACTGGCATTTTATTTTTGTCACCAAGCTAGAAAGCTGAAGCAAAGTCACTAACAACTATGTGAGCATTTAAATGTTGCCCCTTTAACAACATACGTGATACCCATTTAAAATCAACTTACATGTGGCGTCTACATTTCCCTTTTTAAGTGTTTTAAAGTGCACCTGATACCGTAGTAATTACAATCCACCATTGTGTTAGCCCTTGGGTTTGCTCTTCAACCTTAGCAGTACATTGACCCTAGAATGAGTCAATCATGATGGCGGTTCTGCCCTTTCTGCTCAAAGAACTGACGGTGCTGCCCTCTGGTTGTGTTCAAAGGCATGTTCACCAGATCGACGCAGTGCTCCTGTCTCACCCCGACCCACTCCACCTCGGTGCCCTCCCATTCGCCGTGGGGAAGCTGGGTCTGAACTGTGCCATCTATGCAACAATCCCTGTGTATAAAATGGGCCAGATGTTCATGTACGACCTTTATCAGGTAACTGAGACAATTATGAGAGAGGCATTTGCATTCTACTCGTGATCCTTTTTAATCCTTGGCTTGTTTTTCTTTTAGTCTCGACATAATACAGAAGATTTTACTCTCTTTACATTGGATGATGTGGATGCAGCCTTTGATAAAATACAGCAGCTAAAATTCTCTCAGATTGTGAACCTGAAAGGTAACGTAGTAAACTCATGGACTAATGGGATGGTGGAAGCTTTGTTGTTTACTTTTTTCTGTCTTTGTGTTTTTAGCTTTTTAGTTTTTTCAGTCCCAGGAGATCCAAGCCAGAGCCTCATTCATGCTGGGCAAGGAATCTTCCCTGTAGCTTCATCATGCCAAGCTTGGACTAATGGAGTTGATTTAACCTTCTGAAAAGTACTGAAAGGAATGCATAATAAAAATTACAGGCAGTGTGGTATCGAAATAAGAATTAGCATTTGGAGCTTCCATTTGAATTTTAAAGTATTTCAGACTAAATACTGACAAAATGTTAACAGCTTGGGGTCCTCATATCTAGGTGGGAAACAGCGCTTAAGCTGTATAAAATGAGCCAAGCTGATGTGTCTGGATCCTCCTCAGAACTTACAGTTAGGTTCAGGAGATGAACTGACTCAGAGTCCTGAATGTAGTAACTGAAGCAAATTAAATACTTGGACAGCAGAGTGGAAAATTTATTACTTAGTAAGGATATTAAATGCCAAGTCTGCAACAGGGAAGCCTGTGACAGATTTTCTTTTACATGAACTCTGGCATTAAGTACGTGGCACAGTAGCAGTGGCACCTCATGCCTGTGATCCCAGCACGTGGAGGCTAAGAGAAGGGTAATGAGTTCAAGACCTATCTAGGATAGTAGTGAGTTCAAGCATCCTGGGCTGCATGTAGTGAACCCTGTCAAAATAAAGGGGGGGGGGTGGCTGGAGAGATGGCTCAGCAGTTAAGAGCACTGGCTGCTCTTCCAGTGGACCTTGGTTCAATTCCCAGCACCCACCAGACAGCTCACAGCTGTCTGTAGCTCTGGTTCCAGATAATCTGACGTCCTCACACAGATATGCATGCAGTCAGAGCAACAATGCACATAAAATAAAAATAAATCTAAAAAATTAAAAAAAAAAGCCAACCAAGAAAAGTGACACACTAGCATTTGCTGCCACTGATTAAGCCACAAAATGGCCAGGAGTGGTGTGGGCTTAGCAGTTTTACTTGTGTTTAGCTTTTCTGTGAGTAAATTCTTTACCATGATGGGGTTTATATTATTGTTATTCCATCAGCTTAGGTTAACAGATTTGGGGCCAACTTGACAATTATTTGTGCAATAATAAATATCACAACTTAGTCCTCAGGGTGTAGCGTAGTGGTGTTTGCCTGGTATGCATGAGTCTCTGGGCTCTGTCCACGGTACTACAAATACAGTGTGCAGTTTGTGCTAAGGAATAGTGCATTGGCTTTCAAGTCCCGTTGCTAGCCTTGTATTTATAAGCACCGATAGGTACCTCTGGGGGACACATAGTGAAATGAGAGGAGTGATCATCCTTATTAAGGGAGCAGAGTAGCTGGAGACAAGGAGAGAAGGCGTTCTTTTCACTGTAAGCATTTAACATCTGAATTTCATGCCACTGTGGACTGTGTTGCTGTTAACGTAACTTAGAAATACAGCTGCCCTAGGGTTGTGAAAAGAAGTCTCAGAATTGACATTATCTTGTTGATGTAGGCAAAGGACATGGCTTGTCCATCACACCCCTGCCAGCTGGTCATATGATAGGAGGAACAATATGGAAAATAGTCAAAGATGGAGAAGAAGAAATTGTTTATGCCGTTGACTTCAACCACAAGAGGGAGATGTAGGTATATCTCTACAAGGACTAAAGGAAACGCGGTTATTGTCTCCTTCACTGAAGGAAAACTCAGAAGCAACTTTTTGATTTTGTTTTTTAATCAAACCTCTACAGCAATTTAAAACCATCAAGTACTGGGTGTTCTCACTGTAGGGCAACATAAGACACAGCACTTTAACTTCTTATGAGTCAATATCCATTCTGTAAAACAGATGTTTCCCTGGAGGTGTTCAAAGGCGGTGAATTTTTGTACATTAAATTATATTTTATATGATCTTGACTTATTTCTTGATAGGATCTTGTGACTTCCTGTCTTTTTAGGGGCAGTAAAGGTAGTGATTGCTATCTAATTTAATGATACTTAATAAATGACAGATTCTGTTTAAAATGGCACATAATAGTTATAATTTTATATTATTTATTTGATATTCAGAAAAATACTACAGATTATGTGTGTCCATGCATGTATGTGAGTTCCTCCAGGCTTCCTTTGTTACATCTGTGCGTTAAGTTCATGGGTGTCTTGTGTTAGATTCCAGTCGTCTCAAGCTCTTGACACTACAAAGCATTAAGGTCTAACAGAATCTAGACTTGTAATTGTGGGTGGATGAGAAGGATGGAAACAAAGTAAATGGTATATGACGTCAAATGAGTTAAGAAGGTGACGGGAAATTCAGGAGGTTGGGATTTCAATGGAAGCTGTGTTGTTGTGTCTCTGACCTGGAAGAAATTGTACGCACAAAGATGAAGGCTCAAGTCACTTACAAAAGAAGTAATATATTTGATTACATACAAATTTAAGTTAAAACAGTAAAGCCACTAAGCAGAGAAATGCTGTAGCAATTAGCCAATGATTTACATATGTATAAGACTAGGAGCTACTCAAGACATCAAAAATACACTAATTGCAAGATGGTCAAGTATTAGTCACAAAGAGGATATTGACATAATATGTACTTATTATATGTTTAGATTATTTTAAAATGCTGATAGCTCTGACAGTCTTTCTGATCGAATCTTTTCAGAAAAGGATAAGCCTTTCCAGAACGCCATTTGGCAATAATTGCATATTCTAGAGAGTACATCTGAAGGAATGTCTTGAAGAAAAAAACTACAGCCAGGAGCAGTGGCGTACTATGCCTCTGTAATCCCAGTACTTGAGAGTTGGAGACAGGAGGTTGGGATTTCAAAAACATCTCTTTCAAAGATAAAGTGGTAAAAAGTGCATTCAGCAGATAAAAATAAATGGTCAGATGACTACAGTACTGTACAGATATAACAGGAGGTTTGTAAAAGTGGTGAGGTGGATGGGTGCCTTGCTGCAGGCCTATAATCCTGAGGATTGCAAGGCTGAGGTAGGAGGATTGCACCATCCTCTTGGCCGCATATAACCCAATTCTCTAAAAACAACCTTCAGGCAGAAAATTTTTATAATTTCTAAAAGTTAGATTTAGAAAAGTGTTAATGTCACAGAAAAGTCTAGAATATAGAATGGATATATAGAAATATATGTGAGCTATCTATGTTCTAAAGGCATATATGGATACAGAGAAAAACTTGTATATTTAGAAAGATTATGTCCAATATATCATATCACCTATCTCGAAGAGGTGGTCCTTGTTAGTGTGAGGAGGCCTTGTAAAAGCAGTTTCTTGTTTTTGTAATAGGTGAAGCTATTACTATTCATTTGAAATGACAGATATTCTTTGTCTTTCAACTTTGTTATAGCCACTTAAATGGATGTTCCCTGGAAATGCTAAGCAGACCCTCTCTACTCATCACAGATTCATTTAATGCTACTTATGTGCAGCCTAGAAGAAAACAGAGGGACGAACAGCTCCTGAGTACGTATGTCTACTCTTCTGTTGGGGTAGCTGTTATGTCGCAAAAGATCAGCTAACTCTAATATTTTTCTAATTGGATTTTATGCATTTTCTATGTGCATGTATGTATATATGTCAGCACGTGCTTGCCACAGAGTGCATGTAGAGGTCAAAGGAAGTCAGTTCTCTCCTCCCACTATCTGGGTCATCAGGCTTGGCAACAAGCCTTAACCCATTAAACGAGATTCTGCTGGCCCCATAAGTCTTGTGTTATTTTAAAGAAATGTTAATGTGACCTGTTCAAGATGCTCTCTAAAGGTGTTGGCTTCCTCTGCCACTCTGCCTGTAGTGATAGCTCCCCCAGGCATTCACTGTCTCCATCTATATAACAACTGCTTATTTACAGATCAGAAGGACAGTGAAGCAGAGAGAGAAGTGAGGGTGCACAAGGTCTGCTGGCTGGGTGTTGGGTGTTTTATTCTGACAGTTATCTTGCATTTACAGAGGTGCCTCTGAGCCATCACTTCTTGCTTCTGTTTTGACTCGTTCTACTGTGCTTTGTCATTTTTTTATAAGCCATATGTGATTGCAACAGGAAAGTGGGTTCCACTATTAAATGTATGAGCAAACACTGTCATCTGTCTACTTACTAATCCACTAACTTTAAGAAACTCTTCAATGCATGTGTATGTGCATACACGCACATGTGAGTGCGTGTGAGTGCATGTGTGTGTGCTTGCCATCTACAGTGTATGTGTTTACATGCATGTTTTCCAGCTAGAGTTTGCCTTTCCCCAACACTTTAAGGTGACTTTGAGAGCAGGGACATCTATTGCTAGTTGCTAGTGATACTTTTTATTTTTCTTGGAAAGGAACATGTTCTATGTTTTATTCTATATGCATGCATACAAAACATGTGTCATATGTTTTATTCCTACGAAAATATATTCAGCCCAATGAAAAGTAATTGTGTTAATCTGAACAAATACCTTTATATGTGTCGTTGTGATCACTTATGCAGTCTCAATAAAAGGCACTGGGAAATTGTGTTGTGTTAAACTTGGTTGCAAAGCAGATGCTTTATAGGGTTCTTCTGTTCTTATTTAAGCAAATGTCCTGGAAACTCTTCGGGGTGATGGGAACGTGCTAATAGCCGTGGACACAGCAGGCAGAGTTCTGGAGCTTGCTCAACTTCTTGATCAGATTTGGAGAACTAAAGACGCGGGGTTGGGTGTTTACTCACTGGCTCTCCTGAATAACGTCAGCTACAACGTGGTGGAGTTTTCTAAGTCACAGGTTTGTTCTCATATCCCATTGAGTAAAAAGGTTGAGTGTGTGTCTTAATTGCCCTTCAGATTTTATTTCCCTGCAATTAATAATAACAGTAGCTGAACATTATTTGCTTGCTGTTCCGTGTTCTTCACATCACTTTTCTTTTAAGCATATAGTCTGTTTTTGTCTCCATTTTGCAGCTTGAACAAATTGCTTGTTTTTTTACCCTTGATTTTCTGATCTATAAAAAGGGGGGTAAAAGTAAAATATCAATGCAAGAATGCATCATTCTTAAAATGAGTTCTTTCCTTCCAAGTGACAATCCCTGGGTTATAATATTCATATAGAACATCTTCATTCTCTTAAAAAGATTTAAGCTGGCATAGTGAAACATTTGTTTTGTTGTTGCTGCTGTTGTTGTTGTCTAAGATTTAAAAACTGGAGGGGTTTCTAATGAGGAAAGAAGCTGGCTAGCTACTTGTCCAAATTGTACAAATTTAATCAACTAGGGGAAGGACTTAAAGCTTGATTATTGTTTGAGATGTTTATCTCACAGGTCTGGCATTTTCTAATTATCGTCATTTTTCTCCCTTGCATTAGGTAGAATGGATGAGTGATAAATTGATGAGATGTTTTGAAGACAAAAGAAATAATCCATTTCAGTTTCGCCATCTCTCTCTGTGCCACGGTCTTTCTGACTTGGCTCGAGTTCCAAGCCCCAAAGTTGTACTTGCCAGCCAGCCTGACTTGGAGTGTGGATTCTCAAGGGACCTCTTTATTCAGTGGTGTCAGGACCCTAAGAACTCAATCATTCTAACTTATAGGACAACTCCTGGGACGTTAGCACGTTTCTTAATTGATAATCCTTCTGAGAAAGTTACAGAAATAGAGGTAAGCACTTATATTTGAACTTTATTCTTTTTATTCGGCTCTGGGTCCAGTTAATGCTGCCTGTGCACATACGCGTCAGTGAGGCCGTCCACTGACGCACGGGCAGCACTCGTGTGCCATATCCCCAAAGAAAAGCGACTTGTCCTTCCCTCAGCAGCTGTCCACTGCCTGGAGCTCTTCAGCTAAAAGTGGGGATCCTCTCCTATCTGGGCTGGAATTTTGCCTTGCTTGGTCTCATGCAGGTAACTGCAGCTGCCAGAAGACAACATTTCTCAACACTCCTCTGTCTTCCAGCTCTTAAATTCTTCTTGCCCTCTCTCCTGCTGTGTCTCCTGAGACTTAGAGGTATGCAGCAGTTGGTACAGGGTTCCCATCTAGGGCTCATAGTCTCCGTTGTCCATGGAAGAGTCTTCAGCTGCCCATCACAAAAAGCTTTTGCAACCAAGGTTGAGAGCAGCACTCATCTATGGGAATAAACAAAAATGTTTGGAAGGCAGTTTAGTCTTCTGTTTCTTCTTTGGCTGGACTAGAACTCACAGAGATCTACCTACCTCTACCTCCTGAGTGTTGGGATTAAAGGTGTGTGCCTTCACACCCTTCACATGTATCTCTCCATTTCTTGAAGAATACCTTATTGCCTAGTGATCTTTTTGTCCACTCTGCCTTGGCTGCCTCCCTGTCTACAGTGTCGGCAACTACAGGGTCAGTAGCTGTCAATCTCACTTGGGACTTTCAGTCCATTAAGCTTTCCTTTTACTATGTATATTCCTGTTAGCACAGAGACAGTGCCCCACGATTAAAACGCTGCAGGCATTGCTAGCAAGTCTACCTTTTTTCTTGACTAGCCACACCTTTGCCCTGATATGTGTCTGTAGTAAAGCAGCTTTATACCATTTGAGTTAAACAGGAAGAGTAAACAGATTTCCCTTCATGTTGAGACCTCATCTCCAAGGGCATTTGGACACTGGCATTTGGTAGCAGGTTGATTTTTTTTTTTTTTTTTTTATACCCCATAAGCCAAATTTGCCTTCTTTCTCCTCCAATATCCTCCAGCTAATGTCTAGCCTCATTGCTAGGGCAAGAGCTTGTCTGGAATTTAACAGAGAAGTTAGAAGGGTCAGTCAGGAACTCCTGTCCTACCACTAAGTATAGTAACCTGCCTCTGCGCCTTCATCTACAAGGCAACTAGTGGAATGGCCACGATGTGAAAAGATTTTGCTTAATAACTAAGCCATCGAATCTGTCAGTTTTCCACACCAGTACTGTTGACTCAGAAGCTCACAGCCGTCATTTCGTGTGGGTTGGCCTGTAACTGTGGGGCTCTGCATAGTTTAGGTGGCTCTCTTGTATTACGTCCTCGTAGCAGCATTTGAAGGAATGTTTACTTTGTAAAAAGCTGTGTGATACCGTCTTATATAACAAGTCATTTAAGAGAAGCGTGACATCAGCAACCAAAGTCTGACACTCACCGTAACTAAAGCATCACTGATCTAGGATCATCAGCAAGTGTATCAAAATAAAATGCTGTCTTGGGTTATTCAGTAGCTTAGAAATACCAAGTTAAAAGAACTGAGAAGTACTTGAGATGGTTTCATGAGAGATGAAATGCTGAATTTGAAAATTTTAATTACTAGAAACTCAATTAGAGTTGATATGCCATTGAGGAGTTAAAAGGACATTAAAGGTTTGGGAAAACAAGAAGGAAAATGACATTTCAGAGCGTTCTTATGATATCAGAAATAGCGGGAGCATAAAGTGAGAGGCTTTAGTTTAAAAGGTGACTTAGTGCGCTCTGGTTCTGTCCCTGCTCACATTGTCCTTCTTCCCTCCCAGCGCCATGTTCTGCCCTCTACATGGTCACACCCAGAGCAGTGTGTACTGTTGCTTGCCCCCAGCTTGCCAGTGTTTTCATAGGAGAAGCAGCACTTTCATGATCTCCTGTAAAGTCATACTCTTGTTCCAGAAGTGTGTTATGTACACTGGCCAGTAGCTGTAGTAACTGACTTCTCACACACAGTATTCCTGCGGGGCCTGCTCCCAGGTCGTCACGTCACCAGTCCCCTGTACTGACCCTCCTGCCCCTTCCTTGCTCTTCTTTGACTTCCTGTAGCACTTATCTCTTTTGTTTTTTTCTTTTTGATAATCACCGTTCTTGCTGGGTGATTTGCATGGCCCAGATAGTGACCCAGAACGGTTTCTCGCATACCTATCGGCCATTTGTCTTCTTTTGAGAGACAGCTGTTTAAATCTGTTGCACATTTCTAGACCAGATCACATGGGTTGTTACTGTTTGAGTTTTCCAAGTTCCTTGTGTATTCTGAGTATCAGCCTCTTGTCAGGTGTTTTCTCTTCTCTGGAGGCTGCGTCTGGACTCTACTCTGACGGCTGTTTCCTTTGCTGTAGAAGTGCTTTGTCATTTCTTTATGCTTTCAGACGACAACCCATATTCACTGTGGTCACACAGGATCTGGTCTGCATCCACCTTTATTGTTTTATTTTTGTTGTTATTGTTTTTGTTTTTAATGAGCAGGGTCTCACTGTATATCCTAGCTGTCTTTGTATACCAGGCTAGCCTTGAACTCAAAGAGATCCATACGCCTCCTCTTCCTGAGTACTGGGATGGAAAGGTATGCACCACCATGTTCAGCAAGCACACACTTTTCTGACCCAAGCACATTTCACACACACTGGTCAGTACACTACTTATCCCTGGTGGTTCTGCCCATAGGGTGATCTCATGTTTTACCCTGGCTGGCTCCTTGTCCTCCTCAGTCTGTTTAAAGGGCCTCAACTACAACTATCTAGTTAGATACAACCTTGTATTATTCTTGTTAATTTTTATTACAATGTATTCTTTATTGTTGTCTTTTTGCCACCAAAGTGAATAAAGTTTCAGAAAAGGAGGAACTTTTTTCATATTCTGAGTGGCTGGAATAGTGCCTAATGTACTGTTGGCTTGTTGAATGTGCTGGTTGCATCACAATGACAAAAGGTACAGCATTACACATACATTTTGTTTGTAAACCATTTGAAAGAAAAATGCAGTTATTCCAGCCTAGCCTTGGATAGCACCACAGTGGATTCTGTGGAAGCAAGAGCCATAGAAAGCAGGAGATAAACTCTGACCCTGCCAACTCTAGGCAGTTGGCACAGCAGTGTCCTTTTAAATTACATGTTCCAATTTTGTCCGTGAGTACATGTACCCAGGAGTACATGTTGCACTGAGTCCTTGTGACTTGACATTTGAAAATTATTAATAATTTTTTAGGTTAGCATTGCAAAGTGGTGAATTTCATTACAGCACTGTCATGTACACATGAGCCTTTGTTCTTTGCTCTCGCTCCCCTGCCCCCACTTGCTCCCTTCCTTCCCCCAAATAGTTCCTCTTTCTGCTCTTCCTGAGTTCATCCCATTACTGTCTCTACTTCTCCCTCCATCTCTCTTCCTCCTTTCTTGTGATCTCATTTCTAGTTTCATGATCTCCCAACATATATGTGTATGTGTGTGTGTATACACATACACACACTAAAATCGAGGCTCTGTTTACATTAAATACTTTGTCATTGTTTTTTATGTGTGTGGATGCTTTGCCTGCTTGTATGTCTGTATCATGTGCATGGCTAGTGCCTATGGAGGCCTGAAGAGGGTGTTGAATGCCCCACAACTGTGCTTACAGACAGTCGTGTGCTGCGTGTCTTCCAAGAATTGAACCCAGATCATGTGGAAGAGCAGTCATTCCTCAACCTCTGAGCCACGTCTTTAGCCCCTTGGTTTCTTTGATTATGTTTGTAAATCATTATGTATTTGTGGCTTGTATATACAAGCCACATGTATACACATGGTGCACTTATGGAAGTCCCAGGACAACTTTCTGGAGTTGGTTCTCTCTTTCCACAGTGGGTTTTAGGTTGGAGCTTGGGTCATAGGCAAGTGCTTTTCCACTGAGCCATCTTGCCAGCCCCAAGAATTCTCTGGTTTTTAAGGTACTCTGATGATAAGAGAATAAAAACTGCTAATTTAGTTGTTCCATATTGATGAATTTGCCCAGTTCTTATTATTTTAAAGGTTACTACTATATACTTTTTTAAAACATCTCTTTCAGTAAATTGAATTCTAGAAATAGGAAGATCTGTATCAAAAGACAAGCACAGTTTAATTTTTAGTTGTTAGCAAATTATCTTCTGACAGTTTGCTAATATATCCTCTGGAAACACTGTAAGGTACCCTTTCCCCAGGTAGCAAGTACCATTTCCAGCCTTGCAGATTAAACAAATTGTGATAACTTATGTGTTGCCTGTGTCAACAATCGCTACATCATCTGGCTGTAGCTGTAAACCATCCGTGTTTCTTACTGTTTAAATGTCCTCGGCATAGTTTGTCCTTTTTGATGTGGCATCTTGATTTGGGGAGTTCTTAGGAACAAATGGCTTCTGACAAGCATAGTACAGCCAGCATTTTCATCTTTTCTTTCATGACTTTTATTTTTTCTGTGTATTTTCTATGTCTTCTCTATTCATTGTTTTCGTTATGACTTTGGGGCTTTATGTGGCTTTTCTACTTTGTACTGTAAAAATACTTCCCTTTCCTTCTCCCTCAGTCGACTGGCATAATTTAATGAGTTTGATGGAAATCCACTCCCCTCACAGCTCTCTCTGAGTGCCAGTCTAAACAAGAACTGTAACATTGTCGTGGAAACCTGGTTAATTCACTTGATGACGTATCTCACGCCCGCTGCCCAACCCTCCTAACACTGCCTTTTCTGTTGTCTATATTTCATTAGCTGAGGAAACGTGTGAAGCTGGAAGGGAAAGAACTTGAGGAATATGTGGAAAAAGAAAAACTAAAGAAAGAGGCTGCTAAGAAACTGGAGCAGTCGAAAGAGTGAGTCGCTCTTATCAAGAGAAACTTCTGAGTTACTCATAAGGTTAAGTCCGTGCATGTAATGTAAAAAGAATACATTTGTAGGATTTAACGCTCAGTGAAAATAACTTAAATTTCTTTAGGACTTTATGGCTTTTATCAAAGTTTTTAAATTGCAAAAATAAAATCCTTTCAGTACTAATGATACCAATTTATTAAGCAAATTAATGTTATGGTTTTACAAACTATGGATCCATTTATACCGACTGTTATATTTTGGTTGGGGTCAACGTTGGATAGGAATTCATTCATAGTTTTATAAATATTAAGTCAAAGTGCCTCAGGGACATGATAACCCGTTGTGTTGCCAAACCTTGCAGGGCAGACATAGACTCCAGTGACGAGAGTGACGTGGAAGAAGATGTCGACCAGCCGTCAGCGCACAAGACAAAGCATGACCTGATGATGAAGGGGGAAGGCAGCCGCAAAGGGAGCTTCTTCAAACAGGCCAAAAAGTCCTACCCCATGTTCCCTGCCCCAGAAGAAAGAATTAAATGGGACGAGTATGGAGAGATCATCAAGTATGTGAGCAAAACAAACTCTCCTGGCTCCATGAATTTGATCTCTGTGGTCACCATGCGCTAAGTGCCTTTGCTTGGAAGAAAACCAGAAGGCTTCTGATTTGAAGCACAAAAACAGAAATGTTGAGGGCATCCTGAGCATTGGTAGTGAAGGGAAAGTGTAGTTTCATTAGCTAGTTGCAGGAGAGCTTTTAAGAAAGACAATTTAGACAATCTATCCCCTTATTAAGAGGTAAGGGTCATGCTGTGGAGGGAGAGAAAAACAACTTCTGTTCATGACTGCGTTTATTTGAGGAGCAGCTTATGATGCTTTGGCTACAAGGGGAATGTGAGATAAAAGTGGACCCATGAAAAACTACTGAAACCATGGGCTCCAATTACAAATTTGAAGACACTGCTAACCTAAGTAAAAGTCTCCCAGGGTACCCTTGGCTTCCCCAGAAAATGTCAAGTGCCTCAGCCTAACGCAGTGCCTGACACCTTAGTTCTTCCTGCTTTTCTCTCATGTTTTCTCTTCCTCTTCCTCTCTGGCTATGGGAGAGATACTTAAGGGTCTGTGTGTTGACACACATGTAATTACTGCTTGTGTAGCCAGGATTATAAGCATCCTTTATACTTGCATAGGACTCCCATGACACTATGGAGCAGTTCATAGACTCAGGTCATTCTTGGCCTTGCTTAGGAAAATGTCATTGCCTACATGGCCCTCAAAAGCAACTGAAAGAAAACGTGTGCATATGGATGTAAGAGGAGAACTTGCAACTGTCACTTCTCTCATTCCACTGTGGGTTCTGGAGATCAAACTCAGCTTGTCAGTTTAGGCAGCAAATTTCCTAACCCACTGAGCCATCTCACTGTCCTGGACACTCTTTAACTTGACTCTTCCTAAGAAACAGGGATGCAAGTTAAATGAAGTTGTAGGAAGTTTTTGTTGCTTTTGTTTCTTAGGGAGAGGGGAGATGGAGGGAGGCTTAGGCATCAAACCCATGGCTAATACATGCTCAGCAGTTATAATACCACTGGGTTACCCTCTGTCCCATGAGGCTTTGTTTTTAAGATATCCAGCCTGCATCATTCTAAATGTGCTTAAGTGGCTGTTACTGCTTTTGTTATTCTATGGATTTTACAGGTAGAGATGTTGGCTGTGGGGAATAAAGAGCTGTAGCAACCTGGGTGCTGGGTAATAAAGCCTGAGAATGATCTAGAAAGTTAAAAGGATGACCACAGGGTTAGAGAGATTTGTAAAACCAGCTATCTCAAGCCTCAGTAATGCTCATAGAGAGAACTACGCATACACACACATGTATATTCACTCATAAGTAAATTATAGAAAGAGTGCAGGGCCAGACTACAGGAGTGCTCATTTCGGCCATTCAGATCTTCTTGTGACCTGTTCAGGGGTCCTCACTGGTCTACAGCATTCTTAAAGAGTTTGCTTGGACTGTGGATGTAGCTCAGGAATAGCGTGCTTGCCTGGGTTGTGCAAGGTATTGCTAAATAAATAGCACTCTTCAATGATTATGAAAAACATTATACATATAGTCATCTGATGACTAATATCATGTATTAATTAGCTTTGAGTTAAATGAATATTTAAGTCTTAAAATACATGAGTCTTAAAAATTCTATTAGTCAATTACATATGTTACATAATGTTAGCATGCCTTCTACATGTCTAATTAGAGACTCACTGTTTAGGCCAGAAGATTTCTTAGTGCCAGAACTTCAGGCTACTGAAGAAGAAAAAAGCAAATTAGAATCCGGTTTGACAAATGGAGAGGAGCCCATGGACCAGGACCTGTCTGATGTTCCCACCAAGTGTGTTTCTGCAACAGAGTCTATTGAGATAAAGTAAGTGCCTTCGCAGGGTTTGGAGATTAGGTTATAAGATAGTTCTAAGCACTTTAGTTATGTAACATAGATTGTTTCAAAAGTGGAATTTCAGCGGAGCCTCTAGTAAGCTCATGCTTTTAAAAATTCCCCTTGCTCTTAATCTCTCTCTTACCCTCTTTCTTACCCTCTTGCCCCTCTGTCCCCTCCCCTCCTTCCTCTCTCTCCACATGGTCATGGCCGGCCTCTACTTCTCTTCTCTCTTATCCTTCTACCTTCTCCCCACCTTTGCCCTATCTCCTGAATAAACCTCCTCCCCCTTGGGGGAGGAAAGAAAAAAAAAATTCCTCTTTCTGTGAGAAGACCTGTGAAGGATGGTGGTGTTTTCATTGATAATACTTGGATACCAAAGTAGTTGGGTTAGTGGTAGGATGGAGAGGGAGCTGAACATTAAATGTACATTATATGAAGAGACATTATTTCTGGCTTTTTTAATAAGTCTGGTAACAAGTGCAAGAACAGTGCAACTGAGAAGTTCTTCTGAGTTACTGCTTTTTTCATGAAATGTCCTCCTTAACATAGGCATTCTAATAACTAGAGCTAGGAAATTTAACAGGACCAGAAGTAGTTAAGAAACTTCCATTTTCTTTTTTTGCATAATGCAGTTAACACTGCCAAGAAGTCATTATTTTGGAATTTGAATCATTGGAGAACGTGGTTTGTTTGCCCAGTGACATCTTTTGTATATATTCTTGGACACAGTTTAGTTGGGATACATACTGTAACACGTGTTTCACGATTGCCCGTTAAGTTATGTGCATTTCTTCCCTAATGGTAAAAGCCTAGTTTTTAAATTAACTTACCAAGACAGTGAACTTGAATAATGATGTCTAATTACAGAGCCAGAGTTACTTACATAGACTATGAAGGACGCTCCGATGGAGACTCCATTAAAAAGATCATCAATCAGATGAAACCGAGACAGCTGATCATTGTCCATGGCCCGCCGGAGGCCAGTCAGGATCTGGCCGAGTGCTGCCGTGCGTTCGGTGGGAAAGATATTAAAGTGTACATGCCAAAGCTGCACGAGACAGTCGATGCCACCAGTGAGACACATATCTACCAGGTAAGTGCGTGGGTGGAGCTGTGGGGAAACAGACATTGCTGTTCACACTAGCCCACAACAACTAGGAGTATGGTGAGTGAGGTGGGTACCAAGTTTGGAGGTTTAGGAACGGCTTTCTGTGAGAAGTGATAACTGAGCTGGCTCTTATTGGACATCAGGATACAACAGCAGCAAAGAGTAGGGGAGGATGCTCTAGGCAGACATGAGGGGATAAGTGTTCACAAAGTCAGAAAGACATGTTCATTTGTGAATGACAGGGTCTGGCTGTGTAGCCCAGGCTAGTCTCAAACTATTCTCCTGCCTCGGCCTCCGAGGTGCTGGAATTATTGGCATGTATTACCGTACCTCAGAAAACCAACAACAACAAAATTAACCTTTACCACAGTTCTTCTCCTTATTGGAAGAAATAGAAACAGGAATAGCTAGTTAGAAGAGAGATAGTCTCACCTGGTTGTGAGAGGTAGTGTCAGTTGAAGGTAGGGGTTACATCTTTGTCTGGAGGAAGTTAGATCTTGCCAAGCAGAAAAATTATTCTGGGTAAATAAGAGGAAGAGACATGGGGGTGTGAAATTACATGGCACGTTCCAGAAAGCACAGGAGCCAGCACTCTAAGGTACACCAGCTGTAGCTGCACATCTGGGCTCTTAGTCTTTATTTCAGTACTTACACTAGAAATACTAGAGGCAGCGTCCAGTGTTAGTAGCAGGGTGGGGGTAGGGGGTTCCATGTGATTCTATTGTGCAGTCATATTGAGAACCTTGTTTTGGAAAGTGGCCAAGGATCTTTAAGACCTTACAGATGAGTATGTCATTGTGAAGAGTGAAGATCTAAGGAGAGATGTTTTTAGATGTTGATCATATTGCCAGAGTGAGATAATGACAGAGATTGTGTTTAACTAGTTACCCACACCCTGTGGGTTTTTTCCTCCCTCTCCCCGTGCGTATCCAGGTAAGATTAAAGGACTCACTTGTCAGCTCCCTTCAGTTCTGTAAAGCTAAAGATGCCGAGTTAGCTTGGATAGATGGTGTCTTAGACATGAGAGTTTCCAAAGTGGACACAGGAGTTATTTTAGAAGAAGGAGAACTCAAGGACGATGGAGAAGAGTCGGACATGCAAGTGGATGCTCCTTCAGATTCTAGTGTGATAGCCCAGCAGAAGGCCATGAAGAGTCTGTTTGGAGATGATGAGAAAGAGTTGGGTGAGGAGAGTGAGATCATCCCCACACTGGAGCCTTTGCCACCTCACGAGGTGAGAAGAAGCCTGTGCCATCTCTGTGTCTGTTTAGTGGTGCTGGGATTGATGGGGGCCCCACGTGTGCTCACCACGTGCTCGCCATGGGCTCTGCCATTGAGCAGACCCTCTCTGTTGATTGTTCTAGTTTCTCTGTTGTAGTTTTAGCCATTTAAAATACATTGTATGGGGGCCAATTTTGGAGTGCTTAAAAACGATTACCCAGGACATATGTCTATATATCTTGATCTCTGCAGCTAGAGAATAATTTCAAGGAAACCCTTATCAAATCTTCTTTTTTCATTATTAAAAAATTTTATGTAGCATACACAGAATTAAGGTTTATGATTTATTTTTAAACAGAATATTTTGCTAATTTTCTTCCTTCTCCCTCATCCCCTGGCCCTCCTTTATGCTTTTATGGCATGTGTGCTATATTACCCTACTGTAGCTGCTAATACAGCTGTGCCATGTTACCCTACTGTAGCTAATAATGCAGTTCACGATTTGTTTTTTTTCGTGTGGACTTTAACATACGCAATCTGATTGGAGGATTGTCTCCCTGGAGATGGGAGTTTCCAAGAATGCCATTTTTCTGTTGTCAGTTCCATTCAAATCACTTTGGTTTTGATGCAGTTAAACATCTTCCATGAGTACAGCTTTACTGCAAACCTAGGAGTTACATGTTCTCAGGAGGGACTTAGTTAATTAGAAAGGCTTCTAGGTAATGAAACTAGAGCAATATTAATCTGTAAGAGTCCTACAGACTTGTCAAGTGAAGCCTTTTAGCCTGCCATGGGGTCTGAGCTAGCACGACGACTCTTGAAACTCTGAACTAAGCAGGGTCTGGGACCTGGAAAATGAGGTTTCAGTTCCGTTCTGCCTCTTGATACTTTAGTTGACCCCTCCAGCAAGTGGGTGAGCGAAGAGCATGATATTACCTTGAGTCTCTGCTATTAGGAGGCATGAGTAATAAAATTGTGAAACATCAGAAGATGTGAAAGGCTTTGTAATGGTAAGTGACAAGGTAGAACCCAGAGTAACAAACTCGGAATGTAATTTATAGTCTTAAAAAGATCTGTCAAAGGACTCGAGGGATTAATAAAACTATCCCAGAGATCGTGCAGTGTTCCACTTTATCTAATACAGCTTTGTGTCTACTGTTCTGTTGAAGTTCCTCTTTCTCCTTTGACCTTATTCAAGGTTCCTGGACACCAGTCAGTTTTTATGAATGAACCGAGACTGTCTGACTTCAAGCAAGTTCTTTTGCGGGAGGGGATTCAAGCGGAATTCGTAGGGGGCGTACTTGTCTGCAACAATCAAGTAGCAGTGCGCAGGGTAAGTTCATTTTTCATAAGGGCTAGGTTAAATGGGTGCTTCTGAAGCTTTCTCATAATTCTGCAGTCTTATAATTTCATAAAACTGAAAACCAGCCATTTAAATCCTCAATGGCGGCTGTAAAGGCTTACAGCAGTGATTCAGATGAATGACACATGGTTTTATAGTGAGTTTTTACCACTTGAATCTTCTGACATTTATGTGTCTATAAAAACCCATTACTACAACATTTTACCTATATTCTGGAGTGAGGGCAACCCATTTCCTGACCAGTCATAAAGTGGTCCATGTTATAAATGTTGCTTATTTCTGCATGTTGATGAATGGGACATGTACTAAAGAACTTTTAAAACTGTTTTTCTAGACAGAAACTGGACGCATCGGGTTAGAAGGCTGCCTTTGTCAAGACTTCTATAGGATACGAGACCTTTTATATGAACAGTATGCCATTGTGTAAAGGACATGATGTCAAGACGTGTCTGCTTGACCTTTCTCAGGAAGAAAGGGTTCTCATCTGAGGCTAAACTTTTGCTGTCTTGTTTTGTAACATACAAAAAGAATATGCCAGGAAACGTGAGCATGTATTAGATTTTTGAAAACTATGAATCAAGGGCCTAGGGTGTAGCTCAGTGGTAGAGCTCTTGCCTAGCATGTGCAAGGCCCTAGGCTTGATTCTCTGTACTGAATAAAGAAAGAAAGAAAATGTAAATAGAACCCATTTTGTAAATGCTCTTGCCTAGCTCTGAATGCTTGAGGCCCAATGAAGAGACAGGCCCAGAGCTGAAGGGGATTGGTTTCCTCTGCAGATCCCTTGTTCCAAGGGTTCATTACTTGAAGAAGAAAAAGGAGAAAACAAACAAACAAAAGAACAGTGCAACTTCGTAAACCAGCTGATGGCCTTACAGAAACTAGTGTGCATGCATGTGCGCAAACAGTTTCTTGTGTTTTCTGGAATCAGAAGGGAGAATTGTATAGAGAGAATATGCTGTGGAAAATACAGAAGCCTCGGGAGACATTTTCCTTAAGAAGGGGTGATGTGCTGCTCCTTTTGAGCTCTGACAGGCACTTGCTCCACGTGGAGCCTCTCCCCTCCCTCCACCTTCAGTGCAGTGAGAGGCAAGACAGTTAGTTTAGAAACAAACTTTCATTTCTCCCATTTCTTGTTTATTAAGATTTTGTTGTTATTCAATTTGAATTTATAAGCTCATCATTTGAATAAATGTTATCTAAAAGAAAGCCTCTAAGCTGAATGTGGTACATGCACTTCTAAACCCAGCACTCGGGAGGCTGGCGGAAGAGGATTGTGAGTTAGAGGCCAGCCCGAGCTGCATGGTGAGAGCCTGTCTCAGCCTGCAAAAGGAAGGTCTGGTGTGTTACCAGGTCTGCATATATTTTATTACGAATCATCTTAACTATTGGTCCAGTAACTGTATCTGAAACCATCCAGTGCTCTGTTTTTTTTAAAAAGCAAATGTCGAGCCTCACATTTTTTATAAGGTGACAGTGTGATTTAATTAAACGGTGTAAATGTTTTCCTTTCCGAGCTTATTTTCTAAGTTTATGTAAACAGTGGTTGGATTTTCTGCTTATTCCTACAAAAATAGTACTGAACCCGGGGAATTGCCATCCTCGATCCAGAACAAGAGAATTCTGTTGGAGAGTAAAAACTGAAAATATGTAACTCTGTTGACTGGAACAGTGAACTCTGCTGTCCTGTTGTAGTTTGCCGGCTTAATTTTTAGAAGGTAGCTTAAACAGGGCGATCTTTGATGCCTTCTTAACCATGTGAACCCTCTTCACTACACTTAGCCTTCAGAGAGGCTTCACTTTTGTTTAACTTTGGAACTGTATATTTCAACCCAGTGGCCCACTATCAGTCTAGAGTTAGTCTCTCAGTCAGCTTCACTGCTGACAGAACCTTCCGTTGTGGATTACAGCACTGAAGCAAAGTTTGTAGCCTTTTGATACTGAAAACTCACCAGGTGTACAAAATAGTGTTGCAGAAGTGAGTGTAAGGAGTGTGTTTTCCTTTTAGCAGTCATGAAACATTCCCCTTTCGCTCCTGTTACTATATAGAGGAAGCCTACAGTTCTATTTCTATTCCAGGGGAAGGAAACCTGCAGTTGTTACATGCCATAAGCTCTGGATATACCCATTATTACATGGTAATACCTACATCTAGAATTATTTCTTGCCTAACCTTTCTGCTGACCTACGACCAGGAATTAGATTTTAAGGTATTCCTTGAAGATTGGCCGTTGTACATGATGCCATTGGGGAGCAATACTACTTACTGCCTGTGTCCCAAAGTTCCTGAAATGGAGACCTTCGCTCAAGCCTCAGCTACTTAAGAAAAACGTGACTTTTAAAGACAACAGTGAGCTAAGTCATGAGAGCAGAGAGGTTCTCAGATGCAAGGATAAATGCAGCATGTGAGACACCAGCCAGTAACTGCAGATCGTTTCCCTAAAAAGAAATTGTATCTGTGCACGGAGGCACATACCTGTAATCTCACCAACTTCTTTCAAACTTGGCTTACGGCCAGTCTGGACCACATAACAACCCTGAAAGGGGTTGGGGCAGTAGCTCGGTGGACAAGTACTTACCTAGCATGTGCAAGGCCCTGGATTTGACCCCCAGGTCTGGCGGTTGGGGGCTTGCTTATTGTATTTGTTGCAATGTTGTTATACATGTCAGGCATCTCTGCAGTTATTTCTATATTTTTTTGTGACTCAGTACATGACCTGAGACAATAGAGAAGAAATTAGTTTGTAAGGTGAGTTGTTCACCTTTTCTGTGTGTATCTGTGTGCAGTTTGCATACCATAAAATATTTACTCTTTTTAAGTATACAATTCACTGGTTTTGGACAAATCTGCAACCACTTCTATGTAATTCCAATTTTTTTTTTTATCATTCCCAAAAGAAACCCAGTAAGCATTTGTACTCCATTTTCTCTTCTTCAATCTTTCTGTCTCTTCCAGACATTTCATAAAGAATCATGCAACAATGCTGCCTTCCTTGTCCTCTTTCATTTCAAGATGCATTAATGTAGACATATGTCAGCATAATTTTTGTTTGCTTCAGGATGTGGTCTTGCGTTGTGTAGCTCAAGCTGGTTCAGACTCATAGCTGTCCTGCGTCTGGCTATGAGTGCTGGGATTACGGGTGTATACTTTCATATTCATTTTGTAGTTCTGCGACACCCCTTGGTTTGGATGTCATGTCTGTTCGTCGGCTGATGTACACTGAGTAGTTCTCAGTGGTCTTGGCTGCTATAAAGAATGTTGCTTTGAACATTCTTGTGCAAGACTTTTTTTAAAAAATACGAACATTTGTATTGTACATTTTCCTGTGTGTATGCTTGAGAATAGGATTGTTGGGCCATGTGGTATCTTCGCCTAACCTTCTAAGGAACTATTGTCGTGTGAAGTTAGCTGTACTGTTTCGTGTTCTGGTCAGCATACGTGTGAGGAAGGGTTCCATTTGTCGCTGCATGCGGTATTGACTCGTCTTCTCTTCCCACCATCCTCAGCATGTGAGGAGGTACTGCCTGGAGGCTTTGACTTATATCTCTCTAATAAAGAAAAAGATGCTGAGCATGCCGTGTTTCCTGTGCTTACTGAATGGATATTGTATATGTCTTTGGAGTAATGTCTCTTCAACTCCTTTGTCCGTTTGTAAACTATTCATCTTTTTCATTGTTAGTAAGCTTTGTATGTTTTTCTAGATATTTCTATATGTGCGTGGTAAATACTTCTGTGGCTTGTCTTCACTTTGTTGGTCATTGAAACAGAATTTATATTGGTCAAGTCCATTTCTTCTCTCTGGTCACTTGTATTATTGGTGTTTTTCTTAGAAAGCATTTTCTTTTCCTCAGTGTTTTAGTGTATTTGGTGGTGGGGGCAGGTGGAAAACTGCCATAGGATACATGTGGAGGTCAGAGAACAAATTGCAGGAATCGGCTCTCCTCTCACCATGTGGGATCCAGGGATCAAACTCAGGTTGCTAGGCTTGGTGGCAAGCACTTAACCTGCTAAGCCATCTTGCCCTTAAAAACCATTTTTAGAAAGCCAAGTTGCAAAGATAGACTTTTTTTTTCCCCTCTTAGTACTTTTTTTTTTTTTTTTTTTTACCTCTTACAGGTAGGGTTTTTGTTTGTTCTTTAACCTATGTTGAATTAATTCATTTTCTGAGGTAAGCATCTAATTTCATTTTTCTGCATGTAGATGTCTTAGCATTATTTGTTCAGAGTTTTGTTTTTTTGTTTGTTTGTTTGTTTTGGGTTTTTTGTTTTGTTTTGTTTTTCAAGACAGGGTTTCTCTGTGTAGCCCTGGCTGTCCTGGAACTCACTCTGTAGACCAGGCTGACCTCAAACTCAGAAATTCGCCTGCTTCTGCCTCCTAAGTGCTGGGATTAAAGGTGTGTGCCACCACTACCCGGCTATATGTTCAGTTTTCTATCATTGTTTTGCCATCAGCTGACCAAATCCAAGTTTACGTCTGCTCACCAGTTCTCTCTCATTGATCTCTGTATCTTCACGCCACTTTGACACATCTGGATAACCTGTTTGTAAGTTTTGAGATCAGGATGTTTGAATTCCCTGTTTGCTTTCAAGACTTTCTTCCTCTGTATGGAGTCCTTTGCATTCCCTCATGAACTTTGGAACCAGTCCATCAAGTTTTGTACAATGCCCGTTCTTAACAGGAAAGGAGGCTATTGAAACGTATTATTTCAAATAATACAATGTAAGTGCCTAAAAAGGACTACACAGAATGTGTCTAGTCCAACACAGTTTAGTATTGAATGAACAAAGCTGTGGTTAGTTTAAGAGGCACAAAGCTGGTTAAAGGCAGGGTTGGAATTGGAGCCCAGCTGTGGAGTCTATAGTTTCCAGAGCCAGACATGGTGGCCCACCCTTAGCTTCCTAGTGTGCAGGAGGCTACAGCAGAAGTATCACCAATCAGACATCATTCTTGGTTCCATAGTAAGCCTGTCTCTAAAAGAATCCAGTGTGTCACTTAAGTTCCTTAGTCTGTTTGCTCTGGCTTAGGGATAATGTGTTCAGTTCATCTGCTTTAAGAATGGTACCTGATAGGACTCCAGCATGAGGAGATAACTGGGGTTGGCAGGTGGCTGTTAGCTGACTGATGTGTGGGTACTGGGAACAGAACCTAGGTCTTTTGCAATAGCAGCAGGGGCTCTTGACCACAAAGCTACCTCTCCTGCTTGCACCTCTCAAGGCCTGGAGTTACGGGCACATGCCGCCATGTTGGCCTTTCAGTGTGTATTTTTGAAAAAACAGGGTGTTCCTTACAACCCATCACTTCTATTCAGGAAAATGAAGACTGATAAAATCCTACCATTTCATCCACAAGCCCCATTCAGATGTTGCTATTTATTTGTTTACAGCCCCTTCCCCCCTACCCCCAAGCACAAATAAAACATGCACATAAGCCATCTATTCACTTTCTAGCTGCACAGCCTGGCGTTGGGATTGGTGAGCCGGCTGTTTCCGGGTTGGTTTTGAGTTTCTGGGCGATCTCGGCACAGTAAGAGTTGCTCACGTCAGGAGCACTTCCAGCTCTTTAACACTGGACCAGAAACTTCCTGAAAGCCACTGGGCAGCATGTGCCCAGTTTTGCTATCCCATAACCAATGTTGGGCATCAGAATCTGACCCTTGAGTCTTCTCACACCCTGTTGTTAGCACCTCTGGTTTCCACCAGTTGAGCCTAACTTTGAGGTATCTTTTGCACTTCTCGTTTTGACAGTCGTGGACTTCACCAGAGGCTAGAAGGCAACCACCTCACAGGCAGCCCCAAGGAAGAAGCTGCCATTTGTTCTTAAAGTGCTCTTTTATTAACTCCTCCCATGACCATGGGTACATGCACACTTAATTCTGTTTTCTTTAATCTCCTTCAATCAGAGCAGTCCCTCCCTTCCTTGGTTTCTCTCTCAAGGGCTGGACATTTTTGAAGAGTGTGGGCCAATTTATAGAATGAGTATCACTATGGGTTTGTGGGATGTTTTGTAGGGATTAGATCCAAAGAAGCCATTCTGTGATCTCTGCATTGTATCAGGAGGTACACGGATCAGTTGTCCCCATTACTGGTCGTGTGTTAATTTTTAACAATTGGGCATGCTGTCTTCAAAGTTTTTGTTTGGTTGGTTTTTGGTTTTTAGAAATGGGATTTTTCTGTGTAGCCTGAGCTGCCCTGAAACTCGATTGATAAACCACGCTGGCCTTGATTAGAGACCCACCTGCCCTGCCTCTGGAGTGCTGAGGTTAAAGGCATGTGCCACCACCATCTGGATGCTAGCTTCAAAGTTTTTATACTAAGAAGTTAATGACTGCCTCCCCAGCCATATGGTGTGCTGATATCCATAGTGAATGAACACTACAGGTGCTTATTCTACAGGAAGTGAGTGCAGGGCCCACTTTTTTAACTATGGTAATATTCTTTTTTTTTCTCAAACTTTATACCCTAGTTTTAACATCCATTAATAATTCTTATTTGAGTCGCTAATTGCCAAATTTTAATTTTCTAACTCTACCACTGTGTTTACATTTGATTGGCATTCCATCTGTCAGGTGCTTTCATCAGCCCATTTATTTCCATCAGTAGGCAACACTGATTCCTGCATAATATCTGCAAGGGCTCCTGAGTACTTCCAGGCAAGCTCTAATGTCCTGACATGTCCCCCACAATCCTTGGAATACTTCCTTACATTTCTGGTGCTACAAGATGTTATCCTGAGTGCTCCCTAACCCAGTCATGAGAGCAACCATTTACTCCCACAGAGTCCTGACTACCTTAGGGAAGAGTGATGTTTAGAGTTGAAAGAGGTGCTGAGCTGGGCTCCTTGCTACCTGTGTCGTCGCTGCAGCTGTGTCCTTTCAGTGGACAAACTTGAAAACGTATATATGCGTGCATACATACCTGTTTCTTTATTAGTACCTATTAAAATTCACAAGTTCTGAGCTCCAAGTTTCTAAAACAGAGCTTATCCTGGTCTTCTTAGTTGTTTAACATTTAAAATAGTCCCCCACAGTCTTCCATATAGGCTGGTTCTTTGTTACAAGCTCCAATGCATTACTGCTTAAGGACCATGTTTTATAATGTTTCCCAGCAACCAGTGGCACCTACCGATGAGCCCCACAGGGAACATCCTCAAACTGGCTGGCACCTTTAGTTCAGATGGTAGTGTCAAAACTCAGTCCAGTTCACCCAGTGTTTGGCCTGGTAAAATAACACACTGGTTCTGACAGTTTCTACTCTGGCACTGTAGTCTTTAGACTCTTGACTGTTTTGGGTTTTTTTTTTTTTTTGGTTGGTTGGTTTTTGGGCTTTTGGGGGGTTTTTTTGTTTGTTTGTTTTTTCTTGCTTTTTAAGATTTAATTTATTGTATGTGAGTTTTGTTGTTGGTTTTTTCAGTATGTGTATCTGTGCATCATGTGGGTGCCTAGTGCTTCGTACAGAGGTCAGAAGAGGACGTGAGCCCCTTCTCCCCCACCCCAGGTGCTGGGAATTAAACCTGGGTCATGTCTTCAGCCCCCCTGTTTAGGCTGTTTGGTTAAACATTTTCCCCACAACTCTGCTCTGTCAGTAAGCTTTATATTTACTGCTCAGGCAAAGATGAAGTGATGATTGGCATGCTGGGGCCTTCTGAGTGGAGGGAGGGATGGATGAAAAGAGTGAACAGTACTGATCTCAGTCTATTTTCTAAGCTAGAAAACGTTGCAGAAACAGTGGTTACAGCGCTGAAGGAACGTGCCAGTGTGGTTTTGTAACTGTCCTTGCTGAAGAACTTTGACTGTCAGTCTGTTTGGATTATCCACCCCCTTACCGCTGGAGTTTTAGGAGTTGTCAGGACCAAGTTCACTATAGTGAGTGTGGAGATGTTTTTTTATTAAACAGTCATTTTTCAGTCTTAGCAGTTTGGAGTGGGAGGAATAATATGCCCCTGGACAAATGCTTCCTTTGTAAGTCCAGTTACATAACCAATGCGGGCAACCTGTATAATCCTAGAACTTGTTCTTACCTGTGGGGAAAATGGGTTTTATGAACATAATTATTTCCATGTTACAGACCTGACTCGCTTAATGGGAATAATTTTCTTTTTTGCAAAAAGACAAACAAAAAACCCAAGCCCCTAATCTATAGTACCTCTCACTGAGTATTTGTTCCATATGCTGTGCTAACTACTTTACATGTAGTGTCTCAGTCTTCACAGTTGTGGGCAGGATAGAGAACTTACTGTACCCATTTACAAATGAGGAAACTGAGGCTTACAGTCTGTCATCGATTGCCCTCTAGTTCCTACACATGATAGCCATTACAGTATATGATGGTCTTTAAAAATAGTTTTTAAAATTACGTTTAATTTGTGTGTGTCACAAATGTGGAGGTGGGGTCAGAGAACAGTCTGAGGAGAGTTGCTTCTCTCCTTCTACCATGTGGCTCCCAGAAACTGAACTCAAGCCTCTGAGACACCTTAATGCCCCCAAGAGTGTGTAATAGTGTTTTGTTTTGTTTGGGGCAGTCTCACTATATAGTCCTTGTTGGCCTGGTACTGGATAGGTAGACCAGGCTGGCCTCAGACCCAGAGGAGTACTGGGATTAAAGGTGTGTGCCATCATGTCCATCCCAATGGATAGTTTTGAGATGATATCAGAACTCTTCGAGTTTGAGTCACATTAAGGACCAAAGAACCTTACTGACACAATCATTGTCTCCACCGATCAAGGCAGCAGGCCTGACAGTCTTTCATAGTACCGGTAAAAGAATGGATGGGACAGCTACAGTTTGTGCCTTTCCCTACATGAGGTCTTTTACTGTGCATCAATTCCATGGCTAATGTGATGTTCTTACTAAAACTAGCTAAGGAGAGGTCTCCATGAGGATTTGAGTAACTATTATCAAAAGGTAAAAAAGAGTGTGCTGTGATTCAAAACAAGTATCTACTCCACAGGCACATGGTTTGAGAGTCAAGGCTTAAGGCTCAAGGGGCCTCAAATGCCACGGCCATCATTTTGTGGACTGGACCAGTGGCCTTCCTAACTCTTCAAGTCAGTGAGGATCAGTGGTATGAACCATCCAAAGCCCTCAGTATGTGCAGGGACAAGGGCATCTCAGTGCATGTTCATGGTTAAACTCAGTGCCTGCAGCGTTGCCTCATGGCTCTGCATTATGACTCTTAAGGCTGGGTGTCAGCTCCATTTCCAAATTTAAAAGAACTTGCTCTGAGGGTCTAAATGGCTTTTCAAAGTCACACGGCTGATTACTGGTGAGCTGGAGCTTTTAACATGCCACTTTGCCTACAAAAAAGCACTCTTAACATTTATCCGATCAGCTTCTAGACAAGAACCCTCTAAAATAACTTCCAATTGTATTGCTCACAATGTCTTCTAAACAACAGGGGGATTTCTACCATGTGGCCTAATGTAGGTCTAACACATTTAATGTAGCAAGCTTTCTAGTTTGATCAATGAGATAATGTATTCATTTTAAAGTTACTGAATATTCTCTCTACTGCTGGTTTTATGCCCTTTCCCACAGAATAAGAGAAAACAGCCTTTCATTGTTCAAAAATAAGAAAATCCATGGGCTGCATGAGAGTCTTAAAACATGTTTATCCAGGAATGCTTCTATGGGGTCTTTAAAAAGTCCCCTGGCGGTTTCTCATAAAATCTTTATGGATAAGCGAGAAAGATGTGCTGGTTTGGAGTCAATCAGTGGGCTTCAGATCTTCTCAGCATCATTTCCAAAGACCACTCATTGATGGGTCTGTGCTAATCTGAATTTGCAGGCACTGTCTTCATCTTGCCTCTCTTGACATTTTTATAAATCCTGGTTGAAGAGATTGATGACAAGTTAGGAAACTTGGCAAATGACCTGCCACTGGAAGAAATAGCCCTCGTGTGAGACACCTGAATCTTGATAAGTTTGGGCAATGGGCTAAATATACAAAAATGAAATATTACCCATCTTTCTAAATCAGCAACACAGGTATATAATGTAGGCTTAACGGTTAGAATTCTAGATTTTTTTTATAAAAGAAGCATTTTCTGAGACTAAATGTTGAATATCAACATGGCTGCCTAAAAGAAAGGAAGGAAGGAAGGAAGGAAGGAAGGAAGGAAGGAAGGAAGGAAGGAGGTTGTAGAGCTATATTGCTAACAGACCAGTGGACTCTAATTACTAGTAGATTTTATAATAAGGTTGGGCTGATCCTACTTCCTTTTACCAGTAAGACTCCATCCATTGAGAGCTCTTTCAGTAAACTTTATCCCTCTCAACCTTTTATTTTCACCTCAGATACGTTGTAAAGACTCATTATATATATATATGTATGTGTATATATATATATATATATATATATATATATATATATGTATATATGAAATAGGTACGAGAAAACACAAGTAGAAATGTCCTATACTAGATACAGCATTTTTATCATTTTGGCCAATACCTAACTTTTTTTAAAAAAATGAAATATTACTATACATATATGTATATATTGTGCCCTTAATGGGGAATCTTCCTATATTTATGAACAAATGGTTCATCAAATGCCTCTATCATTATTTATTCATTTTTCTCCTAATCACTGGATAAGGTTTCCAATTTTTTTCTCTGTAATTGGAAATACAGACATGCATCAAGTCAGGCAGCGTGGTAAAATCTAATCCTAGCAAACAGTTTCAAATAGCTCAAGTACAACTTATTGAGAACGTTCATCACTGATGTAGGTACAGAGGAGAGAAGCTAGCATATTCAAAGATCTGGAAGCCACAGCAAATAGGAACCAAAGATTGTCAGGTTAGATGTACAGTAGGACTCATCTGAGAGAGACATCATCCTTCAAAGCTGCAAGCTAATGATCATCAGGCCTCTAAGAAGCTGATGGTCAGGTAGGCTTCCATGCCCTTCATTTTGTGTAGGAGACTGGAGAAGATAAAAGTCTTCAACATTTAACAGCAAAGTGAGAGGCCAGTAGATCAGTGATAAAGAACTTACCTTGCATGTGAAGGTCCTCTATTTGACTCCTAGCACCACATTAGAAAAAAAAAAAAAAAAAAAAAAAACTAGGCTGGGGAGTTGGATCAGTGGGTGAATCATGAGAACCCGAGTACAGATCCCCAGGACTTGTATAAAACAGATGTGGTCATGTACATCTGTAATCCTGGAGCTCCTGCAGTGAAATGGGAACCCACGGTCAGGAAACAAACAGGTCAAAGAGCCCCAGGTTGGCCTGCCACAGTGCTGGCGTGAGGGAAAGCAGAAAGCCAATCGTGAGGAGCAAGAGAACTAAGTCAGGGTGTGGGCAGAGACTTGGTCCCTCCTGAGAAGTAATAGGAAGAGCTAGCTCCATCCTTAGAGCATCATCTGAGAAAACGCTGGAGTTTGGCAACTCTGAGCCTGAGGCTGTGGATGGGTCAAATTCTAGAGCCACCTGTTTGCCTTTTACTGGTCTTCAGAGCCCAGGAATGCTGGGTCCCCAGGGATGTACTGACAGCTGAATCCCTCCACCAGAGTGGTTAAAACTCAGAGGCCTTGAACGCACAAATACTCTGTGTATACGAACTTGTGTTGGTATTGCTTCCTGTTTTTGATAGTCAACGGTGAAAACTATCATGTGAACAGACACAAAAATCTGGTATAGCTATTCTGATACCTGATCAAGAAAATTTCATGGGGCTGGAGAGTCTTGGCTCAGTGATTAAGTGCATTGCTCTTCCAGAGGACCTGGGTTCAAATCTCAAGATTTAACAAGTGGGATTATGTGGCATTCAAAAGTATCTGCATGTCAACGGATGATCACCAGGGAAGAGAGGCAGAGTAGAAAATGGGAGGGGAGATCTTTGATAACTACACATCAGACAGGGGATGGATATCTGAAGTATATAAAGAATTACAAAACTAACACACCAAAGAAACAAAGCAATCACTAAATGACTTAATGAACTGAATATACAGGCCTCAAAAGAAGTTAAAAAAGTTAAAAATGGCTCCCAGAGACTTAAACCACCAACCAAGGAGCATGCACAGGCTGGACCTCCACTACTCATCAACCTGACCCACACATGTGTAGGGTCTGTGCAGCTTGGTGCTCATGGGGATTGCACAACAACTGGAGGGAAGCAGGGCTGTCCCTGACTCTGCTTCCTGCCTGTGGATCCTGTTCTAACTGGGCTGCCTTGTTTGGCTTCAGTGGGAGAGGATATGCCTAGTTCTTCAGAGACTTAGTGTGCTGGTGTAGGTTGGTACCTGGGGTGGGGGGTGGGGGCTCCCCCATCTCAGATGAGACGGGGTAGGAGATAAGGAAGTAAGGGTTGTGGGGGGGGGCTGGAGGAGAGGCAGGGGGTGCAATCAGGATGTAAAGTGAATAATTGATCTAATTAATGGAAAAGTTAAAAAGGCCAAAAAGTACATGAAAATTGTCTAATATTCTTAGTATGCCAGTTGTTTCTGTGACAGAAACAAGAAAGGTTTATGGAGGCTCACAGCTCAAGGGCACAGTCCACCACAGCAGGGGAGCTTATCATAACTCACAGCTTTAGGGCGCTGTCTCCATAGCAGGGAAGGCATGATGGCAAATGCCTCGGCTTGCTGATCACATTACATCTGCAGCCAGAAAGCCAAAGGCCAAATTACTTGAGTTCAAATCATTTACTTTTAATTCTATCTGGGACCCTAGACCATACGCAGAATAGGTGGGTTTTTCCCACCTCAGTGAACATAACCTAGATAATCCCTACAGACACAGCCAAAGGTTCATTTTCTATAGTGACTCTAAATAACACTAAGTAGACATTCGAGATCAATGGCTGCACTTAGTCATTAGGGAAATGCTAATTAAAACGACTTTGAGATGCCATATCACCTAATCAGAATGGCTGTTTTCAACGAAAGACAACAAAATCTGGTGGCAATGCAGGGGAGCGCCGATTCTCCTGTTCACTGCTGTCATGAGGGGTACGTCCTCTGTGGAAATTAGAATGGAGGAATAAACAAACAAGAAACAAAACCTATTATGTGACCCAGCTCTGCTACTCTCAAGCATACACCTGAAAGACGAAGTCAGCATACACAGAGATATCTACACATCCATGTTTGCTGCTCTTACTGTTTACGATAGCCAGAAAACAGAACAAACTTAGATGCCCACCAGGAAACGAAAGGATGAAGGCAGTGTGGTCACGTACATGATGGCATCTTACGGTGTAAAGGAAAATGAAATCATGACATTCCATTCACAGGAAAATGGATGGGACCAGGAATCATTGTGTCACATGAAATATTCAAACATACAAAAGATCCTCATATATGTGTAACCTGGGGCTGTGTGGTGTGTGTGTTGGGGGAAGGTAGTGAAGACTAGAAAGAGATCACAAGATAGGAGGGAGAGAGATGAGAAAGGTCATGATACACACACAAACACACACACACACACACACACACACACATAACAAAAGATGGGTCAGTAAGATGGCTCAGAGGACATAAGCACTTGCTGCCAAGCCTGACAACCTGAGTTCAAATCCCAGGTTCCAAATGGTGGAAGGAGATACCTGACTCCTGAAGCTTATTCTCTGATCTCCACATTCACATCCCTGCATGTGAGGGTGCACATACATGCACAAAATAAAAACATATAATGTAGTAAAAACATTTTTTAAAAGAAGAGGGAACTCTCTGGGGATTGGAAGGGAGTAAGTCACAGGTGCAGAGGGCACTGGAGAAGGAAATGAATGCAAACAAAACATAATGACAAAGACACCATTACTTTGTATGCTAATCCAAATAGATTTTAAAGGGCTGGTGTGAAAAGATCTCTTTCAGCCAGCTAGATGGCTCAGTCGATAGAGGTGCTTCCCACACAAGCCTGATGACCTGAGTTCAATCCCTGAGACCCACATAAATGTGGAAGGAGAGACGTGAATCAGTGAAGCTGTCTTTGGACATTCACACACATGCTACACACACATCACACCACACACAATAATAAACACAATATTTTTTTAAACTTTAAATAAAAACAAAAAAAAAAATGTTATTGGTGGTGGTGGAGGGTAGGGGCCACTACAGCAAATGCAAATCCACCCAGGCACCAGCCTTGAGGAAACATCCTCTGACTTTTGTTTCCTGGGACGCAAGGCCAATATTAGCACTAGTTAGGCCCAGTACTCTGAAAGGATGAACTTATATTGAAAATCCTACAAAAACCAATGATGAACAGCAAATAAAATAAGCCATAATGACAGTGCACATTATGTTTTATTTCCTATACTGAGCCCAGTGCTTGCACCCAGTCACTAGAGAGCTTGGATTGAAACATTGACCGTGTGTCCCCACACCTGCCATGCATTACTTTGATTTAATCCTCCAGTCTCTTTTGCCGGATCTAACGGTTATCCTACCCTACAGATGAGGAAGTGAAGACCCAGGCTCAAATTTCTCTGGGTGCCAATCACTAAGAAATAAAAACCACAATCAGGATATGAATCAGATTTTGAGCACTCCCAAATGCACACTTATCCTGAAGTAGATTAAATATTTAAAACAGGGATGAAGGAGGGGAAGGGTGAGAGAGGGGGGTGAACAAAATTACGGATGCCTGAAAGGTTTCCTATGGAAACCCACTCCTATGTTAGCTAATTTAAAAATGAAATTTAAAAAAGGAGTTTGAACAGAGATACCCTTCATGGATACACAATGCTTTTCCCAGAAGAGATAGATGGGTTAATACGTGAAAATCTCCATGAGGCATCAGACTCTTATAAGATATTGGCAACAAGACACCAGAGGACTCAAAATAACACAGGTTAGAGTCATCTAGTTATTCTCTTGGTTTCAGCATAACTAAGTAGTCAGGACCTGTCGATCCTATTGATGGAGACATCACACATTTTGGTTACAAGACAGAGAAATTTGTCTTGAATTGACCAGGAAATTCTCCTTCTTGGCTGACTTTTGTGGTGGTAGATGCAATTCAGCTTGTTGGGAGAGAAAGACATCAATGGTCTTATTTGGTGCTGGATCCAATACTGACCTGCCAGGCAAGATCCGCCCACTGGTGTAATAGTGTCATAGCTGTGAAGGGAGTAACAAATGACTTCCTGATTGGGTTTGAGGTCTACTCCACAGGAGAGAATTTACACCTGGTAATATAAACCTGGTTAAAACTCCACGGCTGGGGAGGTCTGGGGGGGAACCTGCTATTGATGTTTTGCTAAATGGTCACGTTGTCAAACTGCCTGTTGAATATGTCTACGCCAACAAAGCAGGGCTCTCCTCAAATTTGGTCAGAGAAGCTTCCTTTGCAGCATACAGCAGTTAGTACAGAGACTCATAGCTGGTCAAAATACTTGTAATAAGTAACTCAGCCCTAAACAGAACATTTATACCAACCGTCCCCGATCCCCAAGGCTCAGGGAGAACACTTGAAGTGGAGGTAGAAAGAATTTAAGGGCTGGATGACAGAGAGGAGCGTTGTGTAATGCCGTCGTGTGGATATGACAAAGCTGCTACATTCATGAACCCACAGTAGTTGTGGTCACCTGCCCATGATCAAGCCAGTCAATATCCCAATATTGATAAGTAATGACTTGTGAGGCCCCGCCCCAACCTGAGGGGCAATTGGCTGTTGATGGCTGCTGAGAGAGACAGAGACACAGAGAGAGACAGAGACAGAGAAAGAGACAGAGAAAGAAATGTTTTTCTTAGGGGCTTTGGCCACTGGTGAGGTACCAGTGCCCCAGTGGATCGCTCCATACCTGTGTGCATATGGGCTTCACTAATTGAACTTGGAATAAATACAAATATATTAAAAACAAAACTATCAGCTGGACAGTGGTGGTGCATGCCTTTGATCCCAGCATCGGGAGGCAGAGGCAAGTGGATCTCCAAGTTCAAGGCCAGCCTGGTCTACAGAGTGGGTTCTAGGACAACCAGGGCTCAAACAAACAAACAAATGATCCAAAACATCAAAAAGGAGTAGCCAAGACTGTTAAACTCATCCTACTGTGGCAGTAAGAAGAGCTGGGCAGGGCACATAAGAGATCAAGGCCAGCCACACTACATAACCAACACCTTATCTAAAAACAGAAAGGAAGGAAGGAAGGAAGGAAGGAAGGAAGGAAGGAAGGAAGGAAGGAAGGAAGGAAGGAAGGAAAAGAAAGAAAGAGAGAGAGACAGAGAGACAGAGAGAGAGAGAAAGAAAGAGAAATTTTGAGGCCTGGGGATGTAGCTTAGCGTAGAGTAGCCTAGCATGTGTAAGAAGGCCCACGAGTTTCATTCCCAGCACTGGAAAAGAAAGGGAGGGAAGGAGGGAAGAAAGTAAGAAAACAGGCTGGCTCTGGGATAAAGAGGAAGGCGGGATTATAAGGCTGGGAAGATAGGATTTAAGTAGTTCAAAAATTCCATTTTCTGCCTTCAGAAAAAGGAACCTCCAAGTTCCTTTCTATTGGATTGAACCCCCAGGAATCTGTTTATTATTTCTGGGGCTTTCCTTGTTTCTCCTCTTCATTATTCACAAAATGAGTTTGCAGCACCATGCCGATCACCTGTCCCACTGTGAGGACATGTTTCTGCTGCTGGAGAGCTGCTCTAGGCGGGTGTAACATTTCGAGATTTCCACCTCTGAAATACAGTAAGAAAAAGACTAAGGTCAAATGCGAACCAGAAATCAATGCTCGGGCAGAGGTACCTTGTGATAAGTGAGAGGCCTTGGACTTGCTCGCCTCCACTTGCATTCTAATTCTCTGACTGCGGAGGCAGGGAAGGGCTGAGGAAGGGAGGCCGAAGACTGTGCTCTCTCTCTCTCTCCCCTCTCTCTCTCTCTCTCTCTCTCTCTCTCTCTCTCTCTCTCTCTCACACACACACACACACACACACACACACACACACACTGTGCTAGGCCTTTTAGATAATATGACCTGGCCATACTGTGTAGTATTTAAACCTCCTATGACTGGGTGGTCCTAATCCTGATCTGAAAAAAAATGTTTATGAAATATTATAATAATATCAGTAAAATGCCAGGCATGATGGTTTCATGGCTTTAATCCCAGCCCTTGGGAGGCAGAGGCAGGTGAAACTCTATGAGTTTGAGGCCAGCCTGATTTAGATAGCAAGTTTCAGGACAGCCAGAACTGCACAGTAAGACTCTGTCTCAAAACAAAACCAAAGAACTCCCCACAAACTAAAGGTTAGTAAGGTGCAGAGAAGAGTCAGGTCATTTAAAGCTATCTATCAAATGGTGAGGGAAGTCTAGGCACTGCCTATACTGAAGATGAAATTTTTCCCCAGTTAGGTGGTTTATGACACTCACTGCCTTTTGCTTTTGTCCCAGTGAATAAGTACTTTAAGGAAAATCCTGACCTTGCCTACTCTCCGTGCTGGTGTGCAAAGGAGTGGAAGAGGAGATGGGTGGAGATGGAGGGGGAAAGAAAGGAGAAGGGCAAACAGAAGGCATCACCTGCTGCAGAGCCTGGCCACCCACCTGCATTGTTGTCCTCCACACTACCCTAGCACAAGTGGCCCGCTGTCTTTGAGAACATCACAATGTCACCTCATCTATGCCCACTCCATTTCTGATACGTGATCCATTGCCCTTTAAGAAGACCGGACCAGCTCAGATATTAGACATGGTTTCAGGAAGATGCTTGAAGAAGATGCCCATTCAATTTTGGCCGAGGTCTTAACATCATAGCGTGCTGAAGGACAACAAATGAATGTCTATGCAGAGAGAACTGACTGCAGATTTGGAAGGCTTGGTTGTCTCTGGGCCTCTCTGTTCCTTAGTGTATTTGCCTGTCAGGTGAAAAGGGGGTTGGGGTTGGACCAGATAATAAGATCCCTGTCTACACTTTGATTCTGCCATCCATGTTACATATATGTTGCTGAGGACCTGCCATGTCTTAAGAGCGACACCCTGGGAGTAGGTAATGAATGTAAGGCCTGGCAGATGAAAGCCTTTCTGGGTTCTCACAGCTGCCATCCTCCACTCGGCCCTCCCGATCCTCATTGCCAAGAGCACCCAATGGTATAAACAAATACTGCATTAATCCGCTCCCTCTTCAGCTAAGGGGAAATGTAACACAGAATTTTAGCTCTCGCAAACAGCATTCCTTTGTGGGATCAATTTACTATCTGCCTCCCACAGACCTGTACTAGGGACACTCTTTGTTGTATAAATGGCCATCCCCCTGAGGGTAATTTCATATTGAAACCACATTTTCTTTATAATAAATAGGTTTTATTAGTACTTTTCAATGGTGGTAAAACTAACGATTCCAACTTAACATCTAATCATTAGAAAGGGTAATTAGCTAGAGTCATTAAAAATCCAGCAGCTACAGATTTTTAAAAACTCATACAGGGCTTTGGAAAACATTAGTTTTCCCTTTAAAAGTCTCCCCCCCCATACCCTGCCCTCTCCCCCCAATACCCTGCCCTCCCCACCCGTGTGTGTGTGTGTGTGTGTGTGTGTGTGTGTGTGTGTCCACATTTGTACTACATTTGCATGTGGAGGTCAGTTGACAACTTTTGGAAATTGGTTTTCTCCTTCTCTCATACAGGTCCCAGGGATCAAACTCAGGTCATCAGGCTTGGTGCCTTTATCCTCTGAGCCATCTTGTGCCCCTAATTTCCCTTTAAACTCTCCCTCATACAAACTAAGCTAAGCAAATGACATACTCCTTGGAATAAGAGAAGTTCTATAAAGAGCAATGAAGGTGATAAATCTTTAATGCTCTGACTTATTAACTCCCTTTTCTCAGCCTGAGGTTGGGGCTGGAATCCAAAAAAGACATAAAAATGTAAGAGAATGAATTCCATGACTTCATCTTCAGTTCTCTGTCTTCAGAAAGAATGTGGAAATGCAGAAGAGGAAGTTTTTACAGTGAGGAGCTAGGCTAGGAAAGGACACTCTTGGAAGAGATTATTGACAAAGCATATTTTGGACTGGAGAGATGGCTCAGCAGTTGAGAGCACTGGCTGCTCTTCCAAAGTACTTGGGTTTGGGTCCCATGAACCCAGATAGCAGCACACAACCTTCTGTAACCCCAGTTCGAGAACATTCGAAGCCGCCTTCTGGTCTCTGCATCCATCAGTAATGCAAGGAGTGCACAGACATACATTCAGGGAAAGCATCCACACACATGAAAATAAATAAATCTTTTAAAAGGCATATTCTGACGAGTCAGTGGAGCAATGGGTCACAGATCTGACCACAGATCAGGAAAAAACAAAAATTCTACAGGGCAACCATATAACACACTGATTGACAAAATAACCCGGAACTGATCTTTGTCCTATGCAATGCTATACAACTGCTTCCATCTATGCTCCCCAATCCACAGCTTCTGAAACAGTCTATGATTAGAAAAGTTAAATATAGAAGTGAGTAGTACCTGTCACCTGCCATGCTTCCCAGCATGTTAACCTTCAAGTAACTCACACAGCAGGACTGGTGCCAGACAGAACCATTATTGGAAATTGACTCTGGAGAGCATCCTGGGCACTCTGGAGGAGGAAGACATGAGGTGTGGGGTCCTGGCTCTGGATAATTACATACTAAGCTATAGACAGTGGGCTGGGGATATAGCACAGAGGTAGAACACTTATCTTGCTTGCCTAGCCTGGGTCAAGCCTGGGTTCGATCCTCTGCAATGAAGAAGCAAAACAAGAGAATGGGAGACCTGGGCAGTGCAGTCAGTCTCTCAACAGATCAGAAAGCAGTCAGAGAGATGCCTGAGCTGACAATGGAGGAAAAGAGGCACAATGGGCCCTGAGATTTCTTTTTGCCTCCTGGAAAAGTCTAAAAGGACAGGGGAGGGTTTGCATAGTGGCTGGCTTGTGCTTGAGGACACTACCTAAACACACAGGTGTTCTTTAGAGGGTGCTGGGAGCCCAGGCAGGGATGGAGACAAGCTGGGATTCCTTACAGCTGAGGAGCTGAGGCATGGAGTAAAGGAGTCAGAGTGGGTTTCCCTCCACCAGTGTGGAAATAGGCACTGAGATCTGGACACAGACATGGCTGTACAACCCAGGACAAAACCTCTCCACTTCCCTTGCCTAAGGAGATCATAGATGTAAATGGATTTCCACAACTTTTGCCCACTCAACATCCATTTCCCCCTTTTTTCTCTGAGAAACTCACCTCTTCTCTGCTCAAAGGAGCTCCAGGTCTGAGCCTGTGACTGTAGGTAGACTCACAGTAACTTACTTAGCCAGGGTCACAGGACTTCAGCCCAAGACCAGAGTTTTGTGTGTGTGCTGGGTACCAATCCCAGGGCTTTGTGCATGGCTTTCAAAGTGAACACCCTCACACTGAATTACATTTCCAGACCCAGACCAGATGGGAAAGAACACTCCACTTCCCACTAGACTACTGATTTGGTGGGATCTAGCCCTGGGGAGGGGAGTCATCTTTGCCTCTTTTTAGGGAACAGTCTGTCCCAGAAAGAAATCAACACAGAAGAAAGCTGAAAGGTAGGGAGTTAAAGAGAAAGCCGCCAAGCTGTCACTTGAGCACCTCAGGAAGTTAACTACAAACACCAACAGGTCCTTGATCCAGGGTGCCTGTGTAACTTTAGTTTTTCTAAACCTTATTTTTAATGATGTTTTTAAATGTTTTAACCTTCCTTGTAGCCCACCACTCACCAGAGGTAGTGGAAAAAGAAAGAATACGGGGAAGTGGACCTGCTTAGAAAGGATCTTCGGAGCAATTCTCCTCTGTGTTGTCTGGAAATTGGCAGTTTAGTTATAGGTTAGCAGGCAGAGGCAGCTCGATCCACTCGCAAACACTTCACAAATACACCAGCAGTCCAGTTTGATAGAGTCGGGATAGCAACAGCAGAGCAGAGACAGCCAGGCCTTAGCTGGAGTCAGCAGAAGGGACCAGGAACTCCAGGAGAAGTTCTCAGTTGTGCCGCTTTCAGGAAAGCAAAGATCAGTGAAGAAGTGAGACCCACAGATGTTGCACAGCTGGCTGTACCAGCAAGCCAAGCACTGTCTCCGTCAATCTGTGGAATCCTATTTATACCCTCCAAACATAGCATGTCCTCGACATACCTTGCCTCAACACAGGTCTTGCTTCAGCACATGTATCTAATCAGTCCAAGTCTGCAGAGTCTCAACAAATGGAGTTCAAACTACAGCGGACCAATATGTGTCATTAGCAAAGAATCTTTCATCATGTGCCCTTTCATGTGTTTGCGTTAGCAGGACATCCTCTCTCCTGTGTCTGCTTCAGTGAAACGTTCTACTTGAGTCTGCCTTAGTCTTTCACCTATGTCCACTTAAGGAAAACATTCCTTCATGTGTTTGTCCCAGCAAAACATGGACTCAGGTGGCAATGCAGGCTGCTCCAAAGAACTCTTTGCTGACTCTCCAAAGGACCCTTAAAGTTTCTCCTTCATACTTACTTATTCATTTCAGCTAGTTTAAGCTGGCTTTTCTAGAATTTGCAAACAAGAGTTCTGTCTGAGGAGAGTCCATAGGAACAAGCAGAATAGAGTTCACCCCCTCCCCCAAACTTAAATCTCAGCTCCTACATCTACAGACTGGAGCTAATACTAGTCCTGTTCACCCCACAGGGCTAAAGAACCAAAGAATCACACAGGACAGACAGATAAGCCCTTTGAAATACTCAGAATACCCCAAATTCTTGACAATTCCAAATGGAAATATTTCAAGCCGTGAGACCAAGTTGATTTAAATTTTTCTTTGCTTCTTTTCCTGTAATGAAGAGAAGCACCAACCAGAGGACTGGGGTGAAGGCTCAGCGGATAAGAATTCTTGCTGTTAGGTCACAGAGACATGGCATGAGAGTGGGGCACCACTGTGATGAACAAATACTCGATGGAGAGAAGGGAAAGATAGAAAATGGAGCAGGACCTGCGGTGTGGAAAGAGGTGGAACTGGAGATGAGATGGGACACAACAGCAGTGAGGACCAGGCTGATGTGAGCAGCCTGGATTGCCACCTGAGTACAAAGTGATGTCCTGCCCTTGCTGCCATTAGGGGCCATGTTGAAGTAAGTAATCCTGTGCCGCCACCTAAGGCCACGATGATGTCAGTGGTCCGAGGCCCTCGTCTTGGGGTGGGGGGGAGAGAGAGTGGACTGTTCGAGGTCTGTGCTGTGCCCTCGCCAGAAACCATGTGGAATCCATGATTCGTGATCCCATTGACTGTGCACAGTTGAGAAAGGGGGACATGGAAGGCTTCTGTTAGAACCCCTATCACTACCTCAGCCCCCCAACTCCACCTCAAAAGTAGCAGCCTAAACAGGAAGCCATTGAAGAGAAGAACTCTTAAAACGTGAAATAAGGATGGAGAAGTTAGCTCTCCACAACTGATGGCCTCTGGCTTGGGTGTGAGAAGGGAATCATTCAGTTCTATTTAAGGGGAGGGCCTCTGAGAGTATGATGATGCTCCAGTGGATATATAGATAACACAAAATGGACTTGTTTTGGTTTGGTTTGTTCAAAATTTATTTATTTGGGTGGGGGAGGGAGGTCACAAGGATGGGGAGCAGACATGAGAGGACTGAGAAATGAGTGTGATCAGGGTGCATGATGGGAACTCAAAGCATCAATAAAAATATGTTGAAAATATGTTTAAATATAAAAATTGGTTTTGGATAATAATAATAATAATAATAATAATAATAATAATAAAACCCCAAAAGCATGCTGTACAAACATAAGGACCCAAGTTCAAATCCTCAGTCCCCACATAAAAAGCCAGCTATGGTCATACCTACCTGTAACCCCAGGGACTTGGATGTCTGCATAGCTCCAGGCTTAGTGAGGGATCCTATCTCAGAAGAGTGAGGTGTGGAGAGACAGAATAGACATTAACATTGTCTTCTACATGGGGGATGTGCACACTGGCACATACGTGCACACAGCATACATACATATGAGAGAGAGAGAGAGAGAGAGAGCAGGCTCTGTGAAGAGCAAAGCAAGTTCAGTTTAGATTCCTAAAGCTTTTGTAAACATAGGAAAACAGCACATTTCTGAGCACTGATAGGACTTAGATTGACTTTGAATTTTTCAATGCTCGATCCATAAATTCTTCAGACACTGGATCTTAGGAAATAGAACATTGGTGACCTATGGAGACAGGGAGAAGCAGGCAATAGTTGCTCAGTGCAAGGCTCCCTGTAGCCGCCCATGCTTCAGCTCTAGTGCCTACTCCCCACTCACTCTTCCTCCCCCACCAGGATGAGAACACCTTGAACAGCCAGGGTCCTTATCCCACTGTGGGAAGATGTGCTCGCTCTTCTGATGTTGCAACAGAAGGAACTGCCAGCCTCCTGCTTCCAATGATGGAAGAGCATTAACGGACATGCCTGGCCCTCTGAAACTTGAATATACTGTCGTTCTTCAGCTGACACTCAATAAAAATATATCAGAACAGTTGGCTCTAAGGAGGAATGCAAATCTCAGACCTTATTTCTGTGGACAATGAGGTGAGGTCTCAGGCAAACAGCGTCTGCTTTAGTTAAGTACCCAAGATGCTTTACGGGACTATCCTCTGAGCCAAACTACCATCTTCTGCTGGGTAGCTCCTATAAGATGATCATAACTGAACCTGTTGACTATTTAACTTTCCCTCATAAAAGAAGCAGATGGGAAAGGTCACAGAACTCTCACTTGAGTATCTAGCCTCCCCTACTAATCAGCCATAGGCAAGTCTACCCTAATTGTATGTGATCTTGGGGGAGGAGCTTAGAGGATTTAAGTGGGGGAAGAATGGGGGTGGGGAAGCCATCATCCTTGCTGACTTCGGATCTTCCAGCTTGGCTGCTTTAATGTTTCCCATTCTCCTGTCAGTAACCCCTCACCCTAAACATGGAAAACAGCCAGCATCCCTCTTCAACTGAAGGTGGCACCTATTCCTCGCAGGTGGAGCTGCTGAGCCCTAGCTGGAAGGTTGCTCTAATCCTGCTCTCTCCCTAATTCCCTGCAAATAATCTCCCAGGCCGGCTTTAGCCTACTTCCAAGGCTAGAAGGCACAGGAGGTAAGCCAGTGGCTTAATGACCTCTGGGAGATAGAGACCCACATCCCTTCACAAGCATCAACTGGATGGCGGGCCCAGGGAACTGAGATTCAGTGAGGCTGTCACTGTCCCAGGTTACACAGCTCCAGGGACTTGAATTCTGCCATTCCACCATGAAGCTCCACTGGGGAAAAGATGAAGCCCTTTGTGTGGTGAATTATTAATGAACTCATGCCTCTCTCTGAGCCCTTCTGCTTTTCTGGGGTGTGATTGTGGTGGAGTGGCTTTGCTGCAGCCCCTGAGGGGAATGTCAGTGTGTATTCCTTGAAATGACACACGGGTCAGGCTGCTCATCTCCACCACCAAAGGATTATTCGGGAACAGGATCAGCAGTGCGGGCTTCCGCACGGCTCCTGCACATGCGCATGCGCATGTATGCTAGTACAGGCCAGTATGTGGGTGGGTGGCTGCTTCGGGATTCCACTTGGCTCCCAGAGCCTTCCTCCCCAGTTGGCTCAGTTCACCCAAGGCTTGGGGCTCTGTGTTCACTGTACAGACCCCAGGCTAGCACCTGCTGTGTACCAAGCGCTGCTCCAAGGGTCTCACAAATGCTAGCCCTCCTAATAACTCTGAGCAGTTTCTAGTTTAGCTCCAGTTTAGCTCCAGTTCCTCAGTTTCTAGATGGGGAAACTGAGGCTTGGGGAAATGAGGTTATTCACTGAGGTCACACAGCAGGTAGATAGAACAATGATGTAAAGCCATATTATCAGGCTTACAGCCCTCATGCTCCAAAGTGCTCCATCGTTTAGTCACTGTTGAGTGCATGCATCCCTTACGCCCTTCAGAAGGGACTAAGATAGAAATGGCATGACCCCCCATACTCCTAATGCCACCTGGAATAACAACACCTGAAGTGCTGGGTAGAAAAGGGTGAGATACTCAAAGCCAAGTAGAATTAATTAATAATTAATATGCAGTTGACATGAGTCATATGTTTGTTAGCTTTGTTATTAGCTCCTGTGCCTATTGTCTGGAGACAGACAATAGAATGTAAGTTCTATGAGCATAGGAGTGTTGAGCAGGCCTGGTGGCCTGAGCCTGTGACCTCAGCTGTGACTGAAGCAGGTGGGATCTCAAATTCGAGGTCCGCTTTTACTAGAAGAGTGACTCCAAGGCCAACCTAGGTAACTTAGTGATCCTTTGCCTCACAATAAAAAAGTAGAAAGAGGGCTGAGAATGGAGATCAGTGGTAAGCACTCCCTGTACTGAACTCCCAGGTTCAGGTCTGAGGACAGAAACGAAGGAGCTCTGTACAGTCTCCACACCCAGCCTTTACAATAACATCTAATGTCCAGTAGGTGCTCAGTACAGATTTGTTTGAAATCATATGTTAAAGGTGGGTATGCATTCTTTGTGAATTCTCCCCCTGGGAGGTGGGCTTGTCTCTCCTTACTTTGCATGGAGACTTGCCTCAGCGCCTCACTTGCCCTTGTAGTTTACTTGCCTTGGTGACTCCATTGCTTCCTTGGCTTGCTTGCTTTTATGGTTCTCTTGCCACAGTGGCTTGCTTCCCTTGGTGGCTTATTTGACCACCACAGCCCAGCAGAAGTGATTCTCTGGGACCCCTGAACCTGTTGTAAGAAGTGTTTAGGGTCCTGCCCGGAGTTCTTGGAAAGCTCGCTCCTCTGTGTCTCCCTTTTGGACTCTGTTTTTCCTCTTCAAAGCATTCCAAGACAGAAGAGGCTGTGTACAGACACCATCAGCAGCTAAAACCCAGTCCCCGTTGACTGTCACCGCCGACTGCTGACCACAGCAGGGGCCAGTGTAGACACTCAATTTAGATGAGAATTCAGACCATCATAGTTGCAAATATTTGCTTGCAATAACATGAGAGACCCTATGTCAGAGCCACCTGGGGGCCTGGTCACTCCATGGAGCCATGGGAGATGGAATAGAACTTTATGTATGCAGATGGAGAGAGGAAGTAGTCACATATCTGTGATAAAGCAGCTTGCATGTTTTGTGCTCATTCATATGAGATCATGGATGTGTGATCACATATAAAATGAACCCAGAAGATGGCCACCAAATAGTTAATAGATTAATCTCAAGATGGAGACATCCAGGGCACCTTTGGCCGTCTTCATCTTATAAAGATTCATTCAGGTTGCTTTCAAGGTGTCTAAGTTATTTGTATAATTTAATAGAATCATCAAGGTTATTAAAGGTGAGATGAAAGAAAAATATTCAACTCAGAGTTTTTCTGGAACACAGTGGACAGCCAGCCTTGACGTAGATTGCCATGGCTGCCCCCCTGTGTATCACCCTTGTACAGGAGTCATGCTACTCTCTGAACCAGTGGTTCTCAACCTGTTTCGACCCCTTTGGGTCACATATCAAGTCTCATGCGTATCAGACATTTACATTACAATTCCTAACAGTAGCAAACTTGCAGTTATGGAGTAGCAATGAAATAATTTAATGGTTGGGGGTCAGCACATTGTGAGGAGCTATACTAAAGGGTGGCTTTGGAGGGTTGAGAACCACTGCTCTGGACCATTTTAGTTTTAATATATGCGCCGCTCAGGCAAGCACACATCTATTCTTTTTAGGTAGTAAAATTAAGAGGACTTAAATTTCCCATCCCTAATCTTTTCTTTAGATCCTGGGTCAGATGAAATTGAGGAACTTCACAAACTTTACAATGCTGCTAAATCAGTCAGAACTTTATTCGAAACAGAAACCATCTCTGGTTGATTTAAGCATAAAAAAACGTATTAAAAGGTCAATGGGCATCTATTTATGACAAGAATTCTCAGCAAATTAGGACTAGCAGGGACCTTTTCACCCTAATAAAGAGTGCCTGCGAAAATCGATAGCTACCATTATACTTAATGTGAGAGGCTAGATTCTTTCTCCCAAATTGGAAAAGGCAAAGATGTCTGCTCTCGGCATCCTGGTCAACACGTCGTCAGTATAAACAGTTGAGAGAAAGAGAGAAGAGACAGAAATAAAATATATCTTATATAAAGAAGAAATAAAACATCTAGCATTGTGTTTACATAGGAAAGCTCAAAGAAATCCTAGCACATGAGTTTAGGAGAGTGCCAGATACCAGTTCAACATGCTAAAATGTATATATTTCACTGCATTCCTACATGTTAGCAACGAGCAGTGGAACACTAAAAGAAATTCAAATAATGCCATTAACAACAGTACCAAAACCATAAGATCATTGGAGATCAGCAGTGAGCAAGATATGGAAGCTGAAAACGGCAAATATTGATGAAAGAAATCCCAGAAGTCTTAAGTGAGATACTTAAATGAGATTTTTGAGTTCATGGTCTCAAAAAAACCCAGAACTTATCAACATGTCAGTACCTCCCCAGCCCCCACTCCTACCCCCACTATCCTATAGATCTCCAGATTCAACGAAATTCTAATCAGAGTACTAGCAGGTTTCTATTGAGAATAGGAAAGATGATTTTAATATTTAATATTATCCTCACCATGATGGAATCTATCTCTTAGAACCAGTAATCCAAACTACATCTGGGCTACAGATTCCCCTCCCTCCATGCCTTCCAGTCTCCCTACCTCCTCCCCTCTCCCCCAGACCCGCCCCTCCTCCATTTCCCTTCAGAAAAGAGCAGGCCTCTCAGGGATATCAACTAAATATGGAAGCATGACAAGTTACAATAAGATTAGGTACAAAGCCTCACATCAAGGCTGGGCAAGGGAACCCAGTAGAGGAAAAGGGTCTCAAGAGCAGGGGAAATAGCCAGAGACACCCCTATGCCCACTGTTAGGAGTCCCACAAGAGCACCAAGCTACACAACCATAACACATATGCAGAGGACCCAGAGCAGATCCATGGTTGCTGCTTCTCAGGAATGCTGCTTAGTTGAATTTGTGGGCCATGTTTTCCTGGTGACTGTGACCCCTCTGACTCTTACGATATTTCCTCCCTCTCTTCCGTGGAGTTCACCAAGCTCTAAGGGGAGGAACCCATATTTTATCACAGCAACAGAATTGAGATGAAGCAAAAAAAAAAAAAAAAATACAAAATCGGCAAAAGATTTGAAGGGATTTGCGGTGAATAATAGCAGCTGCAGTGAACAGTTATAAAGCACACACGGTCTGCAATGAAGTGAATACAAGCGAAAGCTGTAGTAAAACTGGTGCTGAAGGCTGAGGGAGAAAGATTGCATATGAGTCAAGAAGTTCAAGGACAGCCAGGGAACAGAGTAAAATTCTGGCTCAACACACACACACA
>JANHMN010000022.1:27095495-27112948 GCA_030674055.1 Rhabdomys pumilio | reverse complement strand
GCCTATGATGCAGTACCAGACTGGGATAATGGAATCTCGATCTAATGCTATCCAATGCTGGTGAGGATGCTGAGTAGCTCGGACTCTCAGCCTGTACTGGCAGAAATGAGGTGACCATGTTGGAGAACAGTTGGGCATACTTCTACATAGTAGTCTTACCTCCCTTGAGTCTAACAGGACAAAGTGTGTGCACCGGAACCCTGTGCTCCACATATGCAATCATTTTATCAACTCCCCATGCTTGAAAATGTAGGGTGTTTTCTGTGTTCCCGTTTGGCACATCTGTAGCAGGAAACTTGCTTCATCTTCTCAGTTAGGAGATTTACCACAAAAGAAAAGGTTTCCCATTCTAGAGACAGAGAGGGATTGCGAAGTCCACTATACCAGTATATGTGAAGGGTGCATTCCCAGCTCTTCTTATCTTTCCAATCAAGGGTAAGAGATTAATTACAGTTTGGCAGGTGGCTATCAATGGCTCACGAGATCTGGAACCAGTTAAAAGCGGTGGACACATTACTGCGCATACTTTAGCTGGCCTTGTTGGCCTGCCCACCTGAGAGCCTATCTGAACACTGCAGTTCACGAATGCCCTCAAGAATGTTCTTTCTTGGATTAGAGGCAGATAGGCTACCCCCCCAAATAGAGGAAGATCAGGAGGGATGCCTCTCTACTGTCCCCTGTCACAAAGGCTAGAATTTCCATTAGCATCGGTGCCCTGAAGGAGGAGACAGAAGCAAAGAATCCCATAGAGGATGAGGAGAGACCAATTTGAGGGTTGGAAATCAATCTTTTCCCCATTGGATTCCCAGATAAGCTCAGCTTAGAGTATCTTGGGCTTCTTTCACTGTGTCCTGCTCCAGGCTCTTCGTCTACCAACTCTACCAGCTTTTCAGGACTCTTTTTCCCTCTCCAAAAGCATTCAGATTTCTCTGCCCAACTCTCACCAACCCTGCCACATCTTCTAAATGCTCAAAGGATCTTGGCTCTCACCTAATTACATCTATCTGTACATACCTACATTTATCAGTAAAACAGCACCCATAGGCTGCTATCTCCAGACAGATCCCAACCAATGAAGCCAGGAGGATGCTTGGAAAAGGAAATGTGGGAGACAGAAAATATGGCAAGGAGTGGGAAGTGGGGTGGAGGTAAAGAGATATCAGTATCCAACTGATAAAGTCAGAGATACCCTAATTGAATTATAGAAATTAGAAGGTAGGCTGGAGGGATGGCTTAGCAGTTAAGACCACTGGCCACTCTTTCTGAGGACCAGGGTTCAATTCTTAGAACCCACATAGCAGTTTGCTACTGTATATAACTGCAGTTCCAGGAGATGAAATTCCTTCTTACGATATCCTTGGATACCAGACACACAAGTGGTATACAAACATACATACAAGGAAAACATTCATACACACAAAATAAATAAGTAAATAATTTTAAAAACCAAAAGCTAGAAAAGGGCAAAGATAAGAGAAGTGAACCAGTGAACAGCTACAAGAAAAACCAACAGGAAGATGCTAAGGTTGAAATCTTTACTTTTCCGCCACTGCAAACAGATAGCCAGGGTTGTCACTGGTTCGCTGTAAACTTCTGGGACTGCTAACTCTAACCTGTCCAGAAGCAGCAACGACTTCTTATGTGCCACCCCCAGCCCCTCTTCTCTTCAGCCACTGTGAGTTACAAGGTCTTCTTTCCCCAAATTTCTGATAGCTATTGTTTTGTTCTGGTGCAGTGGGCATTTTCCAGTTGTTGCCTAGGCCTAGCTGCTGGTTTTAGGAATTTGTCTCAGGGCTTGAATTTGCTTTTCTTGGCTCACATCCTTAGTGGTGCTGAAATCTCTTTGGACTTCCAAGATGTTTTTGGATTCTTGGTATAACAGACACCAACCATTTTCTGCTTTCTTCTCCTCCCACAGAGAGATCGAAATGGCCAGATACTTCCTTCTTCCCCTCCAGACCCCATTTGTAACGGAACTGGGGGATACATACTCTTATCCAGCTCTATGAGACACACTAAGAGGAGAGACATTTGGCTGTGTCCTGGGTAAAGTTTTCCTCTGTAAGATCAAGAGCTGAATAGGTAGTAATCCTGAGTAGGTAGTAATCCTTCAGATGTGGTTCTGCATATGTGTGATGTTGGAATTGTGTCAATCATCTCTAACAACAGGGATGAGCGAGGAACAAGCTATTACACTGAAGAATGAGCAGACCAAGAAGCCATAGGTTATTAAGTGAACATCCCAGTGTTAGGTATGGGATACCTTGTTGCAGGATATTTGATCACACTGTGAACTCTGAGATGATACTGGAAAAACCTGTCTCTAGCTGTGATGTGGCTCAGCCCTAGCACACACTTTGATGCAAGAGCTTGCTGTTATTCTAAGCAAAGTTAAACAAAGTCAACCATTGGTCAAAAGGCAGAGCCAGCCGCTGGTTGACAAGGAGTGAACATAGAGTAAAACCATTGAGAGTGAGAGGAAGTCATGAGGAGAGACAGGGAGGTGCATAGAACTAGAAAGGAACTTTCCATTGGAAGGTTTTTTAAAACAGTGTGGAGAAGGAGAGCAGGCTCTTTCCTTCTGGGATATCAGTGGAGTAGGAAGGTCAGTTAGGTTCTTTCCCTGCCTCTTTAAGATAGCAGTTTTCACCCCAGTATCTTCATTTGTTAAATTGAATGTTTGGGATTTAAAAAACAACAACAATACCTCCTTATGCATCGTTGGTCAGGGAGTCCTTGGCTGCCTCTGACACAACATAGTACTGGGTGATTTACTAGGTAATAAGACCATATTTTGAAGACACCGTGTATTTTGGTTGTGCAACATAGAGGAGTCAAACTGGAGTTGAGCTGGAAGCTTCCTCTAGCAAGGGTCTCGTGCAGCTGTTAGCCCCAAGTGCTGCGATTTCAACCTGCCAGGAACTGAGCATGCTCAGAAATGTGCCCACCATCTCTCCTGCTTGAACTATGACCTTAAAATAAATGCGTTCAGGACCATGCTTGCCCTTTTGTTTGGAGAGTATGTTGCTGATTGTTTGTTTTGCTTATTTGAGACAAGGTCATACTATATAGTGAAGTCTGGCCTGAGACTCGATCTTCCTGTCTCCTCTGTGAATATTGGGATTAAAGTTATATACCAACAGAGCCTGTGAGGGCATTTCTTTGGAAATAACTCCCCTGTTTTCCTTATGTACTGCAGCTAATAGATCTTTCTCTGTTCTTTTATCTCTTGGCTATGCTATTTTTGGCTCTGTGCTCACAGAGATTTGAGTCCATTATGCTCAGTTGCAAAACTTCTGCTCTTAAAAAAAAAATCACGGTTGGATTCTGAGTACTTATGCTACTTTTGACGCTCTCCCTGGTGCCAGCAATGGAATCCAGACACAATAGGCTGTTCGTGCCGCTGTTCTAGTGTGTCGGAGAGTGGAACCTCTTCCCCCTTTCCTGGCCCTCTGGCCTAGCTGTCTCCATTCTTACACTGTACATTCTGATAGGTTAGTGACACTTCCTACAAAGGTGATAAATAGGATGGTGTACTGGGAAATAATTGGGGTTTCTGGAAGTGAGATGAGGGGGCATTTCAGACGGGACAGCTAGCAAAAGCTTCATTATCAACGGGGCACACTTGCAATGAGACATGATTTGAGGAGTTGAATCACAGTGTGAAGACCCAAGAAACCATCTCTGAAGCAGAGAAAGCTGCCCCGTGGCAGGAAACAGCCAGTGAGCATTGGGAAGAATGGAGGGAAAGTAGGTTGGGAGGGAGGAACCAGATTCTGCAGGTTGCATAGGCTGTGCAGTGGGTCTCCATGTGATTCTAGCTAAGAAGTCACTGAGGGTTTTGTCATGTTTTGTTGGACAGAGCTGTGCTATATAACCTAGCCTTGGACTGAAGTCTTAGCCTTAGTCTCCAAATACGGGATTCAGGCTGTACCACCATGTCCAGGTCATTGAAAGAGTCTCAGAAAAGAAGCAGCATAATTCAATTTACTTTTTAAATGTTAAAATTGTTTTGATGCTGAGCCTCATACATTGTGCTGTATCTCCGGCGCCCAATTTACATTTTTTGACAATTCTTTCTTGACTCTGTGTGGAAACTGGCACACACCTTCCTTTCTTCCTTCCTTCTTTCCTTTCTCTCTGTCCCTGTCTCTGTCTCTCTCTGTCTTTATTCTCATGGATGTGTGTGGGTACACAGCGTGTGTCCATGCAGGCGTACATGTGTGTGTGTGAATGTGCACGTGGAAGCCAGTGACCCACACTGGGCATCTCCCTCGGTCATACCTTATTTGTTGAGACAGGCTCTGGAGGTTCTCACTGAATCTGGAGCTTGCTGACTCGGCGACACTAGCTGCCAGCAAAGCCTACGGAGCCTCCTGTGGCTGATTCCCTCGTGCTGGGATTATAGGCGCCTCACTGTATCTGAAAACAAAAAGACCTGGCATGGGGGATCTAACTCAAATCCTTATGCTTTTGTGACAAGCATTTGACCAACCAGTTCCTCTGTGTGGAAGTTAACACTGAGTCTGATGCTGACTGTCCTCTCCAGTCTGCAGCATGCCACAGGGCTCCCAGGGCCCTGCTTGTGCTCAAGTTTGTACTGTTCTTTGAGATCCTTCCCCACCGCATCCTCCCCGTTGGAGTGTTCTTTGCACCAAGGGGGAACAGGCAACATACTACACATGCCCTGTTTTGGAGGAGGGCAGGTAACAGGTACTTCCCTCTACCCAGTGTGAAATTTACTCTTTCTCCTGTGAAATCTTCTCTCAGTTCCCTTCATCCACATTCCTTCTTTTGTCTTTAACTGTGACCACAGAGAACGTGATGCACTCCACGGAAGTCTGCATTATCATTTCTGCATCTGTCTCCAGGAACTTGGCAAAGGTTTAAAAAAAATAAATAATAAAGGCATCTCTGCTGGCCAGGAAAGCATCATGAATACTCACTGTTCACCAACTTCCCAGCTCTGTTAGCACCTGCACCCAAGTCCTAGACCCCATTGTTTTCAGAATGACTGCGCCTTCAGGGTTTCAGCAGCTAAAGTCTCAGTCTGGACAGGAGTCCCTTGGCTTTTGTGGAACAGAAGGTGCAACATGTCTGTTGAAGAAAGGTTATTTTGCATACACAGGCTCCTTCCTTCCTTCTTTCTTTCCTTCCTTCCTTCCTTCCTTCCTTCCTTCCTTCCTTCCTTCCTTTTTCTGTTGTTCCCTACCCCTCTTACCTTCCTTCTAGTTGCAATTCACACACCCTGAGGGGAGGCATCAAGAGACTCTGGTCCACTCTGTAACCATTATGCCTGATAGAGGAAGTCTCTGTATGGTAGCCATGCTTTGCCACAGTCAGATAACATGAGCTTTGAAGGTGAGCATGTGCCAGCCCTGTGGCCGGGGCAGTTAGTGTGAGGTGCTTATGTGAAGGTGGGATGCTGTTCTCTGGTACTGAGCAGAAAGTCTGACTCAAAAGCAGGCTGATTAGACAGCAGGGCAGAAATCAGCTAGCAGTTGTCAGAGGCTTCCGCAGAAGTGCTGAGTGTGTAAACCTATCATTGCTTACAAATGAGCAACCCAGAGGCTCTGGCTTCAAAGAGCTCAGCCTCAAAGGGCAGCGGGGAGCTGTTAGAAGGGGCTCGCCTATGATCATGCCACATACAAAGGGTATACTCTCTGTTACTCCAGTCACAGCCGACAGCAAATCATGGAGGCCTGGCTCTGCCGAGAGTCCGGAAGACTGGTCATGCATTGTGTTTAAAAAAAAAAAAAAATAGAGGGCTTGGGCAGTGGAAAGCTATAGAGAGAAATCAGAAGACACTGAATGAGGATAAAGACCAGTGCCATGGCACAGACATACAATTAATATTTATTGAACGAGTGTATACAAGGATAAATGGATGGATAGCACACCAGCTTTCTAAGTACTGATCATCTGTGAACAAGCAGTAGATTAGGCTCCTGCCCCCACCTCGTGAAGTGGCTGTTCTAGAGGCAGGGGAAGAAGGTGACTGAGAGAACACGCAGACATCCGATGGCTTCCCTGGAGGAGAGAAGTTGCAAGAAGAAAAGGGTGCAAAGCATGGGACAAGTGCATATAGATCACATTACTGATCAAACAAACAGAAGAAAAATAGGAAGCCAGGCATAGAGGTGTGCGCTTATAACCACAGCCCCTGAGAGGGAGAGAGGGAGGAGAGAGGAGACTGAGGGAGGGAGGAAGGGAAAGAAAGCAGGAAAGAGACCTTGTATCCAAAACACAGGGTGGGAGAATAGCAACATATGAGGTATCATGTAGCCTCCATATGCACACATTCCACGTGCATGCACAGTCTTCCATGTACATCTACACATATGAATACACACACACACACACACACACACACACACACACACACACACACATCACATACACACAGGAAAAACCAACCCTATGTGACAGAAAAGTCACTCAGAATAAATCTAGCCCTGAGTGGCCCCAAGCTTCGGACTGGGCTCTGTGCAGTGAGGTGGTTCTCCTGAAGTCGCACGAGGTAATTGAGAGGAGCCAGGTGAGAGCATGCCCTTCATCAGGCCTGGCGCTTGGCTTCCCTTTGACATGACTAATTTGTTTATCCTGTTGTGTCTTTTGTCTTGATCCTAGTTAATGCCCCTGGCAAAAACTTGAAGGAAGATTTCTACCAAGGAAACCTGCCCATCTTGAAGGATAGAGATAGAGTCTGAGACAGACCCATTGTCCTCACTTTGTTGAAATGAAGCTACCACCATCACTGGGAACTGTTCAGGGTTTCTCAGACAAGTAGCTTAGTGAAGGCAGCACCGCATAGGTTGTTCACCCCTCTTCTGAGTGACCCCCTTAGAAGCAGCAGTCTTTAGTGTTGATTGACATTTGTGGCAGGGTAGTTCTAGCCAGGGCCAGCCTTCTGCTCCATGGGCCTGCCAGCTCTGCAAGATTCCAGGCCCAAGTGAGAAGGCTTCTGTGGTACTTACTCACATCTGATACTCAAATCTGGCAGATTTTGTTGGGGTCCCACATGTAGCTCCTCTCTCTCTCTCTCTCTCTCTCTCTCTCTCTCTCTCTCTCTCTCTCTCACACACACACACACACACACACACACACACATACACACACAGAGAGAGAGAGACAGAGAGAGAGAGAGACAGAGAGAGCTTTGTAGCAAAGCTGTCTGTCCTGCACACAAGGACTTTTGCCTTGTGCTGGGAATGTGTTCTACCCCCCATGTTGGAGGCCAGTCAGAAGTGCCAATGAATGAATGACCCTGGAGCGACTATCAGTATGCTATAGAGTCTGTAAATAAATGTGCCCAGCTTCCTTGACCCTCGGTTAAAACAGTCGCTTTCTGGAGTTTTCAAGGAGGACCTAGTTTAGCTGCCCATAGTAATCATTTGACAGTATCTCATTTATCAACTTTCTTTCCCCACCTCACTCCCTTAAAAAGGTGTTTTGGGGGTATCTCGAAAATAGACTAATCATCTGAAATTCATTTTCTCGGGGTCTGTTTTTTATCAACCCAAACTAAGACACAGTTGATTCTATGAGTTGGTGTAGGCATGCATCTGGAGACTCTTGTTGAGTCATGTTAGTGAGGCACTAAGCCAAGAGAGTTTAACTATGGAGGTCCACAGAGCCAAGGAACAGAAGTCACAAAGCACCCAAGATAAATCTTTCTCTGTGCACCCATCAACTGTTTCCTTCTGTTAGTAACTCTATACAGGCCGTTTACAACCTGCCAGACATCCTCCTATCTGGTAGATATGTAGAGCAGCCAGATTGAGCATACAAATATTCCAAGATGCCTAGTTAAATTCAGGACACACGCACACTAAAAATAGCTATCAATCTCAATTCCAAATGTATTGGTTTCTAACTTTTTCTGGTAAACCTATGGCCAATAAGTCAAATATTCATACCACTTTGTAGATAGGAAACAGACCAATAGAGGTGTCTATCCAGCTTTGCACAGTTGCTCAGTAGAGGGCTGGACTGGAAAGTCTCAATCCAGAACCACCTCCTCTGTAGAGCCTGGGTGGGTTCTTTGCCATCCAACAGTGAGGTGAGCTCAGAGGAGCCATATTAATGTGTTGGAAAGACAGACTGAGCATTGAACTGGCCAGTAGAGAGGAGCATGGGAGTTCTTGGCCACAGTGCTGTCAGTCATTGAGTACCTCTCTTCCCAGTCTTTGCAAAGGAGTGGCCTGGTGTCTATGTCATCATAGAATCTTGTGGAGTTGTATCTTTCCTTCCACCATGTGGGTCCCAGGAATTGAACTTCAGGTGGTAGGTTTGGTGGCAAGTGATTTACCTGCTGAGCCATCTTGCTGGCCCCATCTGCAGTGGTTTAAATGTGAAATGTCTCCCTAGCCTCACGTATTTGAACAGTTGGTCCCCAACTGGTGGCCCTGTTTGAGGAGGTTGTGGATCCTTTGGCAGTGACGCCTCACTAGAGGAAGTGGGTTGTCGGTTACAGGCCTTGATAGCTCAGCCCTACTTCCTGCTTACTCTCAGCTTCCTGGGTGTGGATGTAATGTAACCAGCCAGTCTCCTGTTTCTGCCACTGTGCCTTCTCCACTGGGATGGGTTGTATCTCCCTAGAACTGTAAGACAAAATGTATCTTTTCTCCCATTAGTAACCTTTGTCAGGGTATTTTATCTTAGCAACAGAAAAGTCATCAAGATGCTATTCCTAATGGAAATATTAACTCCTTATATTTCCCAGCCCTTTGCCAGCTTTTGGTAACCCCTGTTGCACTTTCTTTGTGGATTCCACTACTCTGCCTGCTTCATACAAATGGGATCATATCAGACTTGTTACTTTACAACTGGCTTAGTGCTTCCAGGGTTCATTATTCTGTAGTGTGTATCGGAATTTCTCCCTTTCTAAGAATGAGTAATACCCCACTACCTATAAACACTGTGTATCTATTCTTGGCATGTGGGCTGCTTCTTCTCTTTGTCTTTTGTGAACAATGATGCTATCCACAAGAGTAAACAACATTTATTTCAGTCCTTGACTCAACTCTTTGGGGCACTTGCCCAAAGGCAGAGAGGCTCGGGGCAGATGCTCTTTCTTCTGTCTCTGTTTAAGAAGATTCTGGGGAACTGGCATGCCATTTCCTCCTTCTTAAGAAAAATGTGCTGTTTTATTTGTCTTTTTAAGAAAGGGTCTCATGTAGCCCAGGCTATCCTTGAACTCCTGGTCCTCCTGCTATCCCTCTGAAGCACTGGGACTTCAGCTCTGCACCTCTTGTAAATGGTCTGATCTTTGATGGCAGCCACCCTCTGAAGAATGATGTGCTTGCTCCCTTCTGTTTTGATTGACACTTTCTCACTAAGGAGTGATGCTCTGAATCTTCTCATGTGCTTACTGGCTACAAAACATCTCCTTTGAAGATGCGTCTATTCAGTTCGTTTGTTCCCCAAATGGGTAGGATTAATTTTAAAGAACAGTCATTTCAGATGACTCAAGAAATCTGGCTTACAGAGAGCTGCATAAATAAATACCCTTTGCTGTAGCTGTTGCTACTAAACCGTTCCCTTTGAGCATCGTGTTCAAATGCTAGTAACCTTAATCTTTTGGCACAAATTGATAATTCAACTATCAGATTTATGTCTTCTGACTTTTATGTGACCGGTGAGTCCAGCCTCCTTGGATGTTTGCGAACACCTATATATTGTATCGAATACATGGTCGTCATCAGCTTTCTTGAGAAACAGAAAGGTACTTAAGTGTCTTTTGGATGCTCACAGATGGTCTTTCTGAACGACATGAAAGCACCGCTAAGCAGAGCAGGGGCTAGGAGGAGAGATGCTCTCAATGGCCAAGGACTTTCATGCTTCTCTCCATCTGCTCAGTGCACAGCCTTTGGTTCCAATGCATTAATATGACCCCTAATCTATGACTTCCCATGTTTCCTACTGATAAATTCATCGTCAGCCTGATGGCTTTAAGTTATGATCTCATAGATCACAACAAAGGCTACAGCTACTGGCCACTGATACACGTGCCCACAGGGTCTAATACATCAAATCAAATACTTTTTTCTATACACCAGGAAAAACAACCAGCAGTTAGCTTTCCCTGGTCACTTGTGCTATAAAGCATTCTGCCTTTGAGCCCATCTGTATGCTGTCTTTGAAAAGGAGGTGCTGGCAAATTTGTACAGCAGATATGAAGGCTACTGGTAGCAATCATCTAGATTTGATTACAGATTAAAGTGTTCTCTCGGGCTGGAGAGATGTCTCAGCTGTCGAGAGCACTTCCTGCACTTCTAGAGAACCACAGCTACCAACATGGTAGCTCACAATCATTTGTAGCTCCAGCCCCAGGGTGATCTGATTCCCTCTTCAGGCCTTCATGGGCACCAGGCATGCACATAGTACATGAACATATATGTAGGCAAAACACCCATATATATAGAATATTTTTTTAAAAAATTAAAGTGTTTTCATGTTGCTATGGTTTGAATATTACCTCCAAAGTTTATGAACTGAAAATTTAATCCCCTAATTCATATATTAATAGTATTTGAATGCAGGATCTTTGGGAGGTAATTAATATCAGCCAAGGACATGAGAATGGAGCCCCGGTGATGGCATTAGTGACTTTACAGGAAGAGGGACCAGGTTGACATATTCATTGTGTCACTGTGTGGTTATGGTATAGAAAGAGGGGCCTGGACAGATGCCAAGTAGATGCTAGCACCGTGGTCTTAGACTTCACAACTTCCAAAAGCACGATTCAAATAAACTCCTCTTTATAAATTACCTGGTCTCGAGTATTCTGTCATAACAACAGATATGGACTAAGATACATATTACACACGACTGGGTGAGACCACAAAAGTTAGAAGTGCCCAAGGAATGTCTACTAAACTCGTCCAATCTGTCTTATTAAAGATAATACAGTATAATAAGATGGATGTTGATTCATGCTGGGAGTGGTGGCACATTTCTAGCCTGAATTCCACATAAATACAAGCCCAGTCTGGGAGACACAGTGAGACCCTATCTCAAGGCCCCTCCTCCTGCTACAGACACATATAGGCCGAATCAGATGAGCCTTCACTAGAACAATCCTAGAAAAACTAGGGCAGATAGATGGTGGCTTACCACAACCGTTCCACAGGAACATTTACGTGCCCTTTGCCAGGACAAGCTCTGGTCCCCGCATCGTACCAATTTCCCCTTTGCTCCTCTACAAAGCACTTCTCAAAGGCAACTCACTTGCATTTGATATTTCCCAGGGGAGAATCAAATACCCTTCCCCCTGCCCTCCTCTGCTTCATGTAATTAAATGTAATTAACAGCTGACTCAATGGATGAAAAGTAAAGAACTTGTTTTAAAAAGTTCTGGAGAACAATAAACTCAAAGCCATGAACTTGCTATAGTCCCTTAATTCACAGGCTAACCATCCCAAATCAGTTAAAAAGGTTAAAGAAGGACTGGGTCTAAGCCTTGTATTCCTAAATGTGTTATGTTTTCTATATTTCATTTAGAAATAGCTGAGAGAAGATAACAGACAACAGTCCAGGTTACCTTACATGGATAGTTGGATTTCAAAACGTCAGAAGTCCATATTTGACATTACAAATATTTCTATATTAATGCTCATTTTGATTAGAGACCTGTCTGCTCCTGACAGCTTCCTGTCTTGGATTCTAAGAAGAAATTGAGCATCCTTGGAGCTACTCCAGTTGTGCGGAGACAGCTACCAGGCAAGAATTGCCTCTTTCCATCTACAGACAAATTACTGTCCAGAAAAGGACACATTTGCAGAATAGTCGACTTATATCTGCCTAGATTATATCTGCCTAGACAGAGTAATCAGCCCTTAATAATTCTGCATTACTAAGGTCTGTCAGATGATTCTGGGCCAAAAGGCTGAAGATTTGATGCTCCAACGTTCGGTAGTATAGGGGCTGTCCAGGTGTTCAGCGGTCTCTATAAATTGGCTAAGTTTTAGAAACTATGCTTAGTGCTTCCCATAATTTCAGTTAACTCAGTCATTCTGGATTTCTGACGGGGTTGAAGACCTATAGTCTCATAGCCAATCCTGGTTATTTACTTTGAGAGAAAAGATCTGAGTGGATAGTTCAGCTGACATTCATTCTAAAGCCAAGAAAAAAGCCAGGTTCAAAACTAAGTGTTCTAGTTAGGAGAGACGACAGAGGTTCTGATTAGTCATCAAAATGATGGACTGGGTATTAGGACTTAGGACTATCTTGTTTTTTTTTTTTTTTTTTTTTTTTTTTTTTCTGAAAGTGCTGGGATTAAAGGCGTGCGCCACCGCCCGGCTAGGACTATCTTGTACCTCACTGGTACAAATAGGAATAATTATGCTCTAATCGTATTTTGAGAGAAAAGTTTTATTTTAACAGGAAGGGTGATATGTAGGAGGAGCTAAGGGGTAAGGAGTACCAAGAGGAAGAGATGGAGTAAGGAGAGGAGAAGATGAAGGAGAGGAGAAGCTAGGTGATGAGAGGGAGAAAGAGGGGGGGCATGAAGGCAGATGTTCACGTGTCTCCACCAGTCAAAGATAGTTTATATATCTAGGTTGGGTATTCGGTTACACTTCTGATTGAGCATTATCATGCTTATAAAGCCTTTGATTAACATTTAAAAAAATTGTATAAAAGCAAAAAGGAAAAGGGGGCACGGGATAGGGGTTTTCTAGGGAGGGAAAATGGGGAAAGGGGATGGAATCTGAAATGTAAATAAAACATCCAATAAAAAAAAAGTTCTGGAGAGAATAGTGAGGTAGATCAGCCATGTGAGTTTATTGAACTTAGGTTGCTGCAAAGTGTAATGTACACATTACATTTTACAGGGTTGCGGACGGAACTTACGGCCTTGAGCATGGTTGGCCAGCACAGTACCACTGAGATATACACCCATCCCCACCCAGGTAGTATGTGTTGATCACAAATAATAAAATCCAAATTAAAAATGGCCGAACGAGAAATTTTCTAGTATGAATGTATTTTACCATGAAGAAAAACTCTCTTGCTCATTTTTTTTAAATCCAAGGCTATCCTGCACGTGTGCACATGTGCAATGAGAGGTGATGGCTGCAGATGTGTAGGCCTCAGCCAGAACAACCTCACAGACAGGCCAAGTCAAGAGCAACGCCAGCTGCTGGGTCAATGAAGGATCAGTTAACTCTAAACAGGATTTGCTTTTTCTCAGCAGATTCACGAATTCAAAACAAGGCTTTAGGAAGCCCATCCTGCCAAAAATAAGACATCCAAAATGAATGCAAACATGACCACAGATTTAGTTAAAATGCCTGGCATTCAAGATAAAATTGGCTTTGTGGTCTCAAATATCCATTTTGGCAGAAGGTGGTTTCACAATAAAACAAATGATGGTTTTGCTAAATTTAACTATCAAGTAGCGATGACCCTGGAATTGGTTGTGATGAACTCGGAATTTCTAATTCATTCAGAACAGCTGTGATAATCTAACCAACTGAAATTAAAACTGCAGTTGTTAAATGAGACAAATATTTTTATATATATCCAGAGTAGCTGTGATAAAGCTGAAATCACATTCAACAGCCACAACAAACACTCTGGCACAGAACGTGTTTGCTTGCTTTGCTATAAGTCATTAATCCGTTTAGAGATGTCTGCGCTTTTGCAGAAATCTAACACTGAGTAGGTTCCAGGGGTCCCTGAGCACACCCAAACTTGGAGATGGAGGCTCAGATCCCTTGTGCGAAATGGCAGAGTGTTGCATGTAACCCATGCACACCCTTCAGGGTACTTTCCTTTGCCTCGTGATAGACTTTGAACACTTAAGCATGGATGTCCAATTCAAAGTTTGTGGACCTCCTGTGTCCCAAGATAATTGGGAATGCAGCCCAACAGAAAATCACAAACATACTTAAAAAGCTGTGAGATTTGCTGGGCATGGTGGTATACACCTTTAATTCTAGTACTTGGTAGGCTGAAGCAGGTGAATCTCTGTGTGTTCAAAGCCATCCTGGTCTACATAATGAGATCCAGGCTATCCAAGGCTACATAGTGAGACGTTGTTTCAAAAAACCAACAAAACAAAACAATACTGATACATATTTTTTGCCTTTGTGTGTGTGTGTATGTGTGTGTGTGTGTGTGTGTGTGTGTGTGCATGCGCACCTGTGAGAGAGAGAGACAGAGAGAGAGAGACAGAGACAGAGTCAGAGAATCAACTGCATAGTTCTCAAGCATGAACTTTGCAGGTGATAATACATGTCATGATATCATTCAAACACAAGGACTGTTATTTTGACACTCCTAGACTTAATGTGTGGCTTGAGGCAATTTTTCATCCGTTGGTACAGAGAAGCCCAAAGGATATATACCCCTGACTAAACAACATAAATGCTGTGTCAACAGTTGTTCTAATACACCAGCTAGGAAATAAAAACAAAAGCATCTGTACGTGTTTGGCAAAGACACAGCTCTTCTCTGAAATATTTTTGATTCACAGTTGGGTGGGTCTCCAAAGGTCAAACCTAGGCATATGGCAGGCTACCTATGCATATGGCAGGCTACCTATGTGTATGGCAGACTACCTATGCATATGTGGGCTATCTTTGTGAATCAGCCCAAGTCTAACAATCGTAGCAGACTTTTGATTTCTTTTTTCCAGAAGAGGTTTTATATATATATATATTTTTTTTTTGGTTTTTCAAGACAGGGTTTCTCTGTGTAGCCCTGACTGTCCTGGAACTCACTCTGTAGACCAGGCTGGCCTCGAACTCAGAAATCCACCTGCCTCTGCCTCCCAAGTGCTGGGATTAAAGGCATGTGCCACCACCGGCGGCTTTCTATATTTTGATATAAAAAATCACTTGGAAATAGTTCATCAAAATACTCAGTGCATGGAACCCTAATGAAAAATTTAAAAAGCTGTTGATAAATTTTCAATGATTAAAATCAAAGCGTACCTATGACAGAGTGCTTGTCTGCCTGGTGCAAGGCCTTGGGTTCAGTTTTCAGCATTGGGAAGAAAAGAAAAAGAACTCAAGGTTTGCATTTGGCAGAGTGTGGAGGTGAGTGTGGAGGTGAGTCCCTGAGGACCAGAAGGGACTCAACACAGGCAAAGGTGAGCACATATGTAGTACCACCACACTCTGCTCCAGACAGTCTTAACTTGGGGGAAGAAGGATTTGAATATTGGAATAGTTGTATAAATTCATATATTTCACCAGAGTGGGATAGAATTAAGAAGGCTAACGCTTTAAGAGTGTCGAGATATTAAAAGAATAATAAAATCTTTTAATTGATGATTAAAAAAAACTTGTAATTTTATTTTATCAAAGAGAGGTACTCTTTAAAGCAGATAAAAAGACAGTTTCTGTAAAAATATTTGGGTTGAAATAGTTATGCTTTGGGGTATGTACATGTCTGTAATTCTAGCACTCAAGAGGCTGAGGCAGGAGAATTGCCATAGGTAGTAGGCCAGCCTGAGCTATTCTGTGAGGGTCTGTCTCAGAAGGACGTTTTCTCCATTGAACATATCATGATCCGTAGAGAAGTCTATTTAGAGATGTTGACAATTTCAAATTTATTATCAATACAATGTAAATTTGAAAACAATTTCAGTCTACTTTATGAAAACCCCAAAATAATAAGGCTAAAACAACCCATTCTTTCGAAGTATGATTGTAAGAGAGTATTGAAATATATATATATATATATATATATATATATATATATATATATATATACACATATGTAAAAGAAAACAAGAAGAGGTATAGGGGAGAGTCTGTAGGAAGAAAAGGGAAGGAAGAAATGATGTAATTAGATTATAACTTCAAAAACTAGAAAAGTGCAAACCACAACCCAAACCAAAAACTAAGACGGAGAGCACTAAAGAAGATACCACGCTGATCTCGGGCCTCTGCACATGCGCGCACCCGCGCACACACGCGGATATATCCACACAAACCTGTGCACAAAGCTCCTGATCAAGCTTTAGTCTGAGCATGCCCCGTGATTTTCAAACACTGAGCAAATGAGCCCAGCTTGCCTGAATCAAAGACCTAGAAACTTCTCCCAGCTCAAAAACACAAGCCTCCTCCAAAAGTCCAGGGACACCGATATTTTAAAGAGTTGTTTCCTGGCGCTGGAGGGATGGCTAAGCAGTTAAGATTACTTGCTGTTCTTGAAAAGGATCAGGGTTTGGCTCCCATCACCCACATCAGGCTTGGCTTCGGACACCCTGTAACTCCAGCTTCCAGAGGATCTGACACCTGTAGGCACTTGCACATATGTGCACGTGATTCCCCCGACACACATTAAAAAGGATCTTCCTCCAAGGATCACAAAAGGCCTCCCCAAGATGCCTGCACTGCTAGGGGAAGTTTCAGGGTCCCCTAGGCTGGGTGACAGGTCAGCCAAACTCAGAATTCTAATAGGTATTTGTTTCTCGATTGGGTCTGGTCAGTGCCACTGAACACTAATCCTCCGGTGCACCCCCGATCCCTCCTGTCATGTCATGCCTCTCCCAGTCACCCCTAACTCCTAGCAATAATTGTTCAACTTCTCATTTCAGTGGAATCCTACCAATTCATCCTTTGGTCTCCCTTCTAAGTGTTAACCAGGGCAGAGCCTGCTTAGCTTTCACGATGAGCCACATTCAGGGTGGATGCTATTGACTGTTTGTCCTGTGACTGGATTATCTTGCACAATGTCCTCACATAGCTTGAGTCAGAATCTATCTTCCTTGGTTTATGTGCACCCTCTGTCTTTTGTGAGCAGTGTTTGTGTAAACATGGTGTGCTGTATCTGCTCAAGTCCATTCTTTTGAACACGTACCCAGAAATGAGATTTCTGAATCATATGTAATTCTGTATTTAGTTTTGGGAGCCTGCTAAACCATTTCACATTTGTATTTCCACTAGCAATGTGGAAACATTCCAATTTCTTGCTGCCTTCTCCCATCCCAGTGATTTTGTTTTCTAATCATGACTATCTCATGGGTATAAAATGGCATCCCAATGTAGTTTTGATTCCTATTTCCCTTTTAATGTGTGTGTTGTCTATCTTAGTATTTCCTTTGAAGAAATATCTATTGAAGTTCTTTGCCCATTTGCAGTTATTGTTGGAATAATACCTCTTTTCTATAGGAGAGAAATAGATCATGAAAAGGCTACATGGGAAAAAAAGTCAAGTGTGGTGGTATACACTTTAATCTCAGCACTCAGGAGGCAGAGAGGGGCAGACCTCTGTGAGTTCAAGGATAGCTGTGTCAACTTAATGAGTTTTAGACCAGTGAAGTCTACATGGTGAGAACCTGTTTCATAGGGGGAGGTGTTATACAGGACTAAGAGTAGCTCAGTGGTAGAGTACTTACCTAGCTTGTGTAAGGTCTTAGTTTCATCTCCAGAACCACAAAAAGTATAAACACACACACACACACACACACACACACACACACACACACACACACA
>JANHMN010000022.1:27077293-27095485 GCA_030674055.1 Rhabdomys pumilio | reverse complement strand
CACACACACACACACACACACACACACACACACACACACACACACACTGTATACTTTGGGCTTGGTGGCATCTATCTGCATATCTATATCTCTGAAGAGGTGTTCTATATCTCTCCAGAGGCTAAGACTATAGCATTACAAAGCCAAAGTCTGACTGGGCTACAGAGTGAGTTCAAAGTCATCCTGGGAAGATTAATGAGACATTGTCTCAAAATAAAAAGTTAAAAAGGTGCCGGGCAGTGGTGGCGCACTCCTTTAATCCCAGCACTTGGGAGGCAGAAGCAGGCAGATTTCTGAGTTCGAGGCTAGTCTGGGCTACAGAGTGAGTTCCAGGACAGCCAGGACTACACAGAGAAACCCTGTCTCGATAAACAAAAAATAAAAGGGGGGGGCTGGGAATATAAGTCAGAAGTATAGCACCAGTCTAGCAAACACAAGGCCCTAGGTCTGACCCTCAGCAACACACACACACACATGCAGAGAGAGAGAGAGAGAGAGAGAGAGAGAGAGAGAGAGAGAGAGAGAGAGAGAGGGCTGTGACATTCAGGTGGAATATAAGTCTAGAGTGTCCTAACATCTCAAAAGGGCTCTTTGTTGTTTGATTTCTGATTTCAGTCTACACAGAGGGAGAGCCTGTGGTTCAGGCAGTTCACTATACACAATTCCTTTCCTTTCCAAACGGAAAAGTACTAATCACTGTGTGGAGATAGTGTTTTTAATGAGATAATTAAAGCTATTTGACGTCCAATTTTATAGACTCTTCTGGGAGCTCCTTATTTTCCCATTCTTCTGTTCCTTACATGGCTTGACCATCTGGTCTACCTCACTGTGTTTTGGGTAATCCATTGTCTCTCATTGTGCTTGCTGAAGATTCTAACCCAATAGGATCAGTGTGTCCATTAAAATAGGCAAGACACCAGATGTGTGTACACCATGGACCACAGGAGAACAGAGGAGGAAGGCACTACCTGTTAGCCAGAAAGAGCCACCATCAGAGTCACACCCTGCTGACCCCTTACTGTGGACCTCCAGGCTTCAGAATAGAGTTGGTGACAGAATATCACCCAGCCTGTGATATTCTGCTGTGGTAGATTCTGCTGGAGAGGACACTTGGATTCCAGAGAGATCTCCCAGGCCAGGAGGATGGTCAAATTTACCAGCAGGATTGTACCTAGGCTGGGGTCATGTTAGATCTTTCTGGAATCTTATAGGCATAATCTGGCAGCAAATAATTCTCTCCTGGCAGAGCACAACTTCCTTCTGTTGAAAGCAGAGCTTAACAAAGGTTACTGGACTATCTCCCAAGGCTTCCTGGGTATCAAATGGCTTTCATCAAAAAGTGATGCTTTAAAAGCCCCAGGCATATGCATATTGGGTTTCCCCAAAGCTTGTATGCTTTTACAAGTTCTCTTCTCACAATCCTTAGCTTGGATCACTTTTCTCTTGGCCACTTCTTTATTACTATTATATTTTTATGTTATGTGTATGAGTGCTTTGTCTGTGTGTAGGCATGTATGTAACATGAGTGCCTGGTGCTCATGGAGGCCACAAGAGGGTGTTAGATCCTCTGGAACTGGAACTGCAGACTGTTGATAGCCAACACGCAGGTACTGGGACTTGAACCCTGGTCCTCTGCAAGAGTAGTAAGTACTCCTAACTGCTTAGTCATCTCTCCTTCCCAGAAGTCTCTTAACAATGTGCCTAGAGCAAAGGCTGAGTTGTAGAGACTAAGGTAAAACCCCAATCCCGCACTAGGCAGGAGTTTGGTACCACCAGGATTATTCTGCACAGCACAGGTCCCAATGTCCACAGACAAAGTTTATAAGTCATTAACTTCTTCATTCCTGCCCCTCTTCCTTTGTTCTATTTTCCTGGGCTGCAGTCCCTGGCCTCCCCACCATCCTTCCTGTCCCTGCCTAGGTCACATATCTCTCAGCTATATTCTGGGTAACCTTGTGTCTCTTCTTGTCTTTTTGCTTGTTGAAGACTCAGCATAATGTCACATCCCAGGACTTCACAAAGTTAAAGGTAGGACCCTACTAAGAGGCTAGGACTGGCTGAGACTCGCTGGGGTCTACTGACTCCAGAACTGAGTAGATGGAAGTCCTAGATGGAAGGATCAGGAAGGGGTGAAGCTGGACTTTATGCTTAGGAATGAAGATGTTAAGACTGATGCTCACTCCACTCCAGCACCTTCTTTAGTGCGAATCTGGGACCTCCCCATGCACTGGCTATACTGAGGCAGGTCTAGGAGTGGGTCCTGGATGCTGCATTTCTAGAAGCTTCTAAGAAGTGTAGCAGATGCTAGAGGTGCATGCACTTTAAGTATCAAGGCCCCGTGGCATTGTAGTTTTGGAGGGACACCTGAGCTGGGATTGTAGGAGTCTTGAAGGCATGAGGGCTTCTCAGCACTATGACCTCCAGGACCATGACCCCTGGGAGATGAGAAGTCCTGGCCCTCCTTCTGCCCCTGCACTTTGGATCTGCAGACAGTTTATGCATCACTGTGTATTAGAACCACTTGGAGGGCAGAACACAGCAGCTGCTTCCCCTCCCCCAGCAGACTTTCTGATTCAGAAGCTCTAGGGTTGGGCTTCAGACTGCATCTGTAGCAGCTTGCCAGGCGACCCTGATGCTGCTTGTTGGGAGAGTGCTGTTAACCAATCTTCTATAACCTCCCCGCACCTTGTAATACCTCACAGGTTCTGTAAGAAAGGATCACATGAACCTGAGTGTGACGCCTGCTCTGTCTTTTATCATCACTCTGACCCTGGGCAAATCCTTCTCACTTTCTGATATCCTACTTCTAGTCTTCAGAACCATGATGATGCACTCGCTCTGTGGAGCTCCTGAACAGATGGCAGCAAATGTTGGCATGGACTCACAAAGGCTCGTCCCTACACTGATTATCCAGCCTGCATCAGTAGCGTCACACTAATTAAAAAACCGGCTTTAGAGGGTGGCATGTAGCAGAGTCTAAGCATTGCATAAAGGAGGCCCTGACACCATAAATCCCCAGGGCATAGCCATTTCAGTTGCTTCACTTACCCTATGCATAGAATGGAGTTAGTGATCTGAATAAATTGATATTGTTTGTTTTGTTTTGGGAGATTTCCAGATAGAGATGGCTTCTCAGATCTTCAAGCGCTAACATGGTTTCTAGATCTTCAAAATGATGGCTTTATTGCGTAGTAAGGCAGGGACAAGAACTTGAATATTTGCATTTCTAACAAATTCCCCGGTGGTTTTGGTCTTGGGGACCACACTTTGAGTGTCAAGAATTTTAGAACGGCTCAGCAGATGGCTCAGTGGTTGAGAGTACTTTCTGCTACTGCAGAGGACCCTGGTTCAGTTTCCAGCATCCATGCGGCAGCTCACAACCATTTGTAACTCCAGTTCCAGCAGTATCCAGCTTTCTTCTCTGGCCTTCATTGACTCCAGGAAAGCACATAGTAGTACCCATTCGCCCATGTAGGCAACACACATATATATATCAAAAATTTAAAAGCCTTTAAGAAAAATAATCCCATGGCCCTGCCCAATCTTAGCCTATGATTTCCCGGCTGGCTTTTCAGCAAACAGGAATTTGGAAGCTCCTCTCTGTGTCACTTTGAGTATACCTTGAGTCCTAGATAAGACTGGCATCATCACCTGACCAACTCTACCCTGCTTCACAGGCCTGTGGGGTGGGGGAAGAAGAGTCTGTTTCAAGTCAGGGTCTGTGTGATTCGGTGGGAACCATTCCAATTGATTTAATTCTCCTAAAATAATCTGTTCATCTGTAAAATGGGAAAAAATTATCTGTCCTTGTAGTAAGTCACTGCAGAGCTGGATGACCCATTCATTGCATCAAAAGCACTTTGGAGATTGCAAATTTGTAAATACAAAGGATTATCTTTTAAAAAACCAGGCTCACAGCAAAGCTCTCTGTCCCAACTTCCGAAAAACTGACTTCAGCGACTTTGCAGGGGGATCTCAGGATGAAGGCAGACGGCAACAAAAGCGATCAAATATTTTGGTGTTGTTCCTGACTTTCTCCAACAAAGCGTTGTAATCTTTTAATTTTGACAACCTCCAAGGACAGGCAGCTGGAAGGAAACACCATTTAACAATCAGTTCCACTTAAGCTGTTAACCATACATCACCACATCAACAGTTAGGCACACATGCCTGCCTGCGTTCAAGACACTGGGCTGAAGGACCAGTTTCACAGCACAATCAACATGGTCCTCACTTGAGCTCCAGCACCAGCCCAGAAGCTCATTTACTTCCTCCTGTAGCTGAATCCAGTCATAAAATACAAAAGTAAAAACGTGCAAGAGTGTGAAAGCTTCCAAAGCGTTTCTGGGTCTATGATTATCTGAAGCTCCCAGCTATGCTCCTGTAGGATTTTACATCCTTTCCATTTCAAAGACCAGGAAGTTGACATTGAAAGAGGTTATGGGTCAAGACTCTAAAGTTATCGAGTAATGGTCCAGGCTGTGTTGGAACTGCTGATTTCAAAACAGGTGTGCTTTATAGGCTTCTAGAGGAAGCCCCAGTGTGCAGTTCTCAGCCCTGGATTGTGGGTTCTGTACCTCTTTTACACACACACACACACACACACACACACACACAGAGAGAGAGAGAGAGAGAGAGAGAGAGAGAGAACAAGACAATAACAAAACCCCAAACCTTCAATCTAATCTAATCTTGTTTAAGCGATCTTTATTTTTAAAGTGTCCTCTCCTGATGCTTTCAGTGAAATCAGCTAAAAATCTCTGTTTCTGTCTCTTTCTCTGTCTCTCTCTGTGTTTGTCTCTCTGTCTCTCTTTCCCCCTCCCTCCTCTCTCTCTCTCTCTCTCTCTCTCTCTCTCTCTCTCTCTCTCTCTTTCTTTCTCCTCCTCTCTTTTTCCTAGGGTGCTGGTAGCCATTGCCCCAGGGGTCCAGCCTTGGACTGCATATGGAAGAGCAGAGATCAGGCAAGACTAGCCTTCTGTTGTATCTCTGAGCTACAAAATCAACCAGTCTAAAAGCCCTCTCTGTACTGCCATGCTGTTGACGCTGCTGCCTGTCTCTCTTACTTTGAGAAGGTCTCCATCATCTGTATCTCAGAGCAGGGTAGCTGTCATGAGTGGTGTTGTATTAGACTCAGGAACCCTCTCTCTTTTTGGCTAATTAGACTTCAGAGGTGCATCGGAGAGAGTCTGGGGTGGGGCAGAGGAGAGGAGAGAGAGGATGATAATTTGATATTCAGGGTCCTGACATCAAGACAATCCTATGACTAAAATCTCAGCTTGTTTCTATTTCAGTATGGAAGCAATAAACACCCCAAAACCCTATTAACTTGAGTTAAACAGAGGGGAGAGCCTGAGATACAGCTTCAATCCTAAGAACACAATTTTATTCTATTGTCAAGTGTATTGTAACTGGACCAAGCTCGGCCAAGAGGTCCTGCTGGGATGTTCTGGGGAGATGCAATTAACATATTGTTGCTATGCCAACACTAATCATTTCTTTGGGGACTTGTTTTCTTCATATAGGCATTGTGGCTGAGTCAATGGTGTAGAGGAGGCAGCTGCCATTGGAAGGGAAGGTTAACCTGTTTCAGGGAACAGGCTGTTTTCAAGGACTTGAGCAGTGGCCCTTGGCAGGACAACAGAGTGCTAATTATGCATTCATTAAAGAAGGCTCCACGATGCCAACCTAGCACTGCCCAAATGCCCACAGGTTTTAAGTCTGAGGAATCCTGGGCACTGCTCCTTCCGTGATATGTGCCCCGAGAGGTGGCAGTGCAGATGGCTGAATACAGGAATTCACTGTTAGGGCCAAAGAGGCACACACTAGCCATTTCCAAAGACACTTGAGCAGGCCCCATGCATGTGAGGGAATTTCTCATTCGTAGGAGAATGGCTGAATTGGGGCTTCTTTGGTAACTACTTGGTTGCCATAGGCCTTTAGGCCCTCCAGATTAGACTTCGTCCTTAGTCCCTTATTCCTCTCCAGATTTTCTCAGTGACTTCTCAGACTACCAGAAACCTTGGAGACAGGAGCAAACTGGGTTGCTTTGATAGCAAAGAAATATCAGCTCAATGTTAAGAAAGCTGCCCTACGATCTCCACATCCATTTAGATACGGGTGGGGAGAAGACCCCTTTAAGTAGGGAATGGGATCCCTCAGCTGTCACATGTGTTGGAAATCATTCCTTGAGCTATGTTGGGTCTGGTTTTCTTTCTTTCTTCCTTTATCACCATGTTAGGGTTTTATTGCTATGAAAAGACACCATGATCATGACAACTCTTCTAAAGGCCAACATTTAATTGGAGCTGGCTTATAGTTTCAGAGGTTTAGTCCATTATGATCATAGCAAGAAGTATGGCAGCATCCAGGCAGACATGGCGCTGGAGAACGAGCTGGGAGTTCTGCATCTCCATCTGCAGACACTAAAAGGAGACTGTGAGCCACACTGGGGGTAGCTTGATCATATGAGACCTCAAAGCATGCCCCGACAGTGACACACTGCCTCCAACAAGGCCGCACCTCCTAATAGTGCCAAGCATTCAAACTTATGAGGCTATGGGGGGGGGGCATTCCTATTCAAACCACCACAATTGCATACAACTTTTCTCTTTCTCCCTTCATCTGGAACACCTGCTTTATGTCAAACATAGTGTAGCACGAACGTGAAGGAGAATGAGATGCAGAAGCTGCTGTTGTGGGTCTCTGAATCTAACGAGGCACATGCAGACATTTGTTCATTCACACAAGGCTCTAGTATATGTTGTGTACAGGAGAACGAAGAGGCAGAGCCTTCCAGCTGGAAGTTGAAGGTCAAAGTAGGCGGTCTGTGCCCAGGAGGGAAGAGTAGAGCAGTGGGCAAAGGCTTGATGACCTGGTAATGTGAAGATGAGTGACCAGGACAACGGAGGACCTGTGGCTTGTGGTGTAGTGGCCTTGAACACAAGTTCTGCACGTGGGTTAGCTGGGTTAGAACTCAGCAGGACCTTTGGTGTGTGAATTTGGTTTCTCGTGTGTGAAAAGCAGAAGGATCACATGCATGCTGCAGCCAGGGGTTTGGGGTGGGTGGGGGGAGACAAAGCAGCTGAGCAGCCCCCATGCAGGTAGAAAGTTTGTTCATTCACTAATTTCCTCAGGCTTCTTTCTGGGGAAAGACTTGGCTTGGGATTTTGTTCTTCTTTTTCTTCTTCTTTTTTTTAACATTTTAAAAAATGAATATGGGGGTTTTGCCTGCTTGTATATCTTTACACCGTATTTAAGCAATGCTCAGGTCAGAGAGAGGTCAGAGAGTGGATAGGATCCCCTGGAACTGGTGTTGCAGACAGTTGTGAGCTGCCATGTGGGTGCTGAAAACTAATTCCAAGTCCTCTGGAAGAGCAACCAGTGCACTTGACCACCGAGAAATCTCTCTAGGACCCAGGGTTTTGCCCCTTTAAAAGCAGTGCTCAGGTTTCTTCTTCAAGCTACTTTACTTCTGTCGGGCAAGTCTTTGCCACAAGAGCTGTAGGCTATTTTTTTTTAAGTGATGTTCAGGGGCTGGAAATAAGGCTTGGCCTGTCAGTAAAGTGCTTGCCAAGCAAACATGAGTACCCAAGTTCAGGCTTTCAGACCTCAGGTAAAAAGCTGGAAAGGGTGGCACATGTCTATAACCTCAGCGCTGGGGAGACAGAAATAAGAAGGTTGCTGGAGTTCACTGGCCAGTCAGCCTCACAGAGGTGATGAGCCCTAGATTAAGTGAGAGAATGTGGTTCAAAAACACTAAAGTAGAAGGCACAGAGGAAGACACTTGACAGTAGCCTCTGGTCTTTTTTTTGTACCTATACACATGTGCACACAGAATTGGGCACAGATATACAGACACAAAGACATGCACACACCGCACACACTAAAAAAAAAAAAATGAGGCTCAGCAAGATACCATATAGAAGTAAAACTATCAATGTAATTTCATTATGTCAAAAATAAATGTTTCCAACTTTGCCAATAGTAAACCCTTAACAGTTAGACTCTGCCCCTGCCCTGAAGCCAGGGCCTGAGTCTGCTTTGCCAGAGCTCCATTGTTGATCTTCACCTGTGCCCACGGAGCTACACCCCCTAGCCTTCCAGCCAGACTCTAGACTCTCTTTCCCCTTCCGGCCTCTCTTCCTCCCTGCCTTCTCTCTATCTCTCTGACCCCCCTGTCCCTTCCTTCTTTCCTTCTTTGATAGAATCTTGCTATGAAGCCCATGCTGCTTCACATTAAAAATTTTCCCCTACCTCTGCCTCCTGAGTGCTGTTATTACAGGCATGTGCCTCCATGCCAGGTCCAGATTTCAATTTTCTACACCGTCTATCAGTGATGTCAGAGCACTGCTGATTCTCATGGCTTGAGTCAAAGACAAAGAAGGTGGAAAATTTGGGGTCACTACTTACTGTTGCCAGAAGGACGCATGCTTTCAAAACTGCCAGGGGCATCCCCAAGTGCTCACGAGGGTAAGCCTGATAATCTGACCCTCAGTGAATGTGGTTAATTGGCGCAAACTCGTGAAAGGCCATGAGCACAGAGCACTGTGCAATCGAGAAAAGCTAGTCTAATGCTTAACAAAAGGATAATTGAGTGCCTTGAGGAGGCTGGCAAGAAGAATGTTCTTATGTAGTTTATAAGTATTGACAGTCATGGGCAGTTTGTTTCTGTGTGTGACGGTTTGTGGTGACTGGGATGTGCATGTGAGCCTCAGCTGTACTCTTCACTAGGAGACTGACCCTGACAGGCTGAACTTCTCAGGAGTCTGGTTGAGTCAGAGCAGTTGGGAAGGAGGCTGGGAGTCGGGAAGACAGTCTGTTTTCCACTGTGCTCTGCCTCCAGAGAAGTCTTTGCACTGACTTTCTTTCCTCCCTGCATGGCTTCTATGGCTACAAGCTGTCATCCTTATGTGAGATTACAGAGACCAACTTCTCCCTGGGGCACTGAGACAGAGATAAAGTCCTGTTAAATGCTACTGATCACAGTCAAATGCCATTGAGACACCAGCTAAACTTTTGTTAGTCTTATCTCACAAACACCTTTTGATGTATTTCTGCGAATGAATGGAGCTGTCACTCTATTCAGCAGACTAGGCAGCCTTCTGCAGGGCCGGTTTATGGTTCTGTGCTCCAGCTGCAAGGGACTTGGGTACCACAGTTGCTGAAGATGTGACTCCTGCTTCAGGAGGCCTTGCTCCATATCTGCAGCAGCGTGGGAAGCCTTCACTCCATGCATGACAAATCTTGATAGACTCTAAGTGACCTCACTTTTAGTCGTTCCAGAGAGCCTGACCTCTGACAATTCCAGTGTAGTACAACCAGACCAAACCTCAACACTCTAGACCTTGTCAAAGCATCTTCTTCTACCAGATTGGAGGAGCTATTAACTCAGAAAAATCAGATATGGGCAGGGGAGAGGATTGTACCAATGTTTGGCTCAGATGAGCTTGACAAAAGAAGTGTGCTGAGTGGTGCAATTTTTAAGTACCGTATTTGCATACCACACCCATGCCACTCCTCTTGGCTCTATAACCAGTCAACTCCATTCATTTTTAGGGTCACCCAGGAGGTCCCTTCTGCGTGGCCCACCCCAGTGTTGCAACACTAGGTCCTGATAAAAGGCTTTCTCTCAAGTCTTTTGGTCTCTGGTATGAAGTGCTGCTCTGTCTGTCGCCACTGCAACACCAGCAGCCACAGCACAGGAAGGCAGCTGGAGGGTGTCAAAGAGCAATCAGGGGCAGAGAGTCAAAGAAGCAGAGCTAGTGGAGATGACCAAGGGCTGTAGGCGAAGCATGAGGATGGGGAAGGTTGAGTCAGTGAACAGCCCAAGACAAAGGGCCACAGGTCATAGTAACTAAAAGAGTTCCAGGGAGCTGCCAAGGCCTAAAGGCTGTAGCTGTGCTAATCATTATGTCCAAAGGCACAACGACCAACGTTCTTTTTTTTATTTATTTTTTATTGGATATTTTATTTACATTTCAGATGCCATCCCCTTTCCCCATTTTCCCTCCCCAGAAAACCCCTATCCCATGTCTCCTTCTCCTTTTTGCTTTTACACAATTTTTTTAAATGTTAATCAAAGGCTTTATAAGTTTGGTAATGCTCAATATCAATCAGAAGTATAACTCAATACCCAACCTAGATATATCAACTATCTTTGACTGGCGGAGACACGGGAACATCTGCCTCCATGTTCCCCACCCCCTCATTCTCTCTCTCTCTCTCTCTCTCTCTCTCTCTCTTGTCACCTAGCTCCTCTCCTCCACCCCCTCTCCTTACTCCTCCTCTTCCTCTCCTTACTCCTCCCACCTTAGTTTCTCCTACATATCACCCTTCCTGTTAAAATAAAACTTTTCTCTCAAAATACAATTAGAGCATAACTATACTAATTTGTGTCAGTAAGGTACAAGATAGACCTAATACTCAGTCCATCATTTTGTTGACTAACCAGAACCTCTGTCATCTCTCCTAACTAAAAGACTTAGTTCTGAACCTGGCTTTTTTCTTGGCTTTAGAATGAATGTCAGCTAAAAACCATCCTCTCAAATCTTTTCTCTCAAAGTAAATAACCAGGATTAGCTATGAGACTATAAGTCTTCAACTCCGTCAGAAATCCAGAATGACTGAGTTAACTGAAATTATGGGAAGCACAAAGCATAGCTTCTAAAACTTAGCCAATTTATAGAGACTGCTGAACACCTGGACAGTCCCTATACTACAAAATGTTGGAGCATCTGATCTTCAGCCTTCTGGCCCAGGATCATCTGACAGACCTAGTGATGCAGAATTATTAAGGGCTGATTGCTCTGTCTTGGCAGATATAATCAGTCAACTATTCCAAAAGTGTGTCCTTTTCTGGACAGTGATTTGTCTGTAGATGAAAAGAGGCAATTCTTGCCTAGTGACTGTCTCACTACAACTGGATTAACTCCAAAGATGCTCAATTTCTTCTTAGAATTCAAGACAGGAAGCTGTCAGGAGCAGACAGACGACCAATGTTCTTAAGGAAGAAAAAGTTTATTTTGGCTTACAGTTCCAGAAGGATAGCGTCTGTTCATGGCAGCAGGGCATGGCAGGGCAAGAATGGGAAGCTGGCTCATCAGATTTTCATCCACACAGAAAGCTGAGAAGAGCAGCAGGAAGTAGGGTGAGGTTCTAAACTCTCAAAGCCTGCCCCCCCCACCCCCCAGTGACATACTTCCTACAGCTGGGCTCTGCTTCCTTAAGATTCCATAGCCTCCCCAGGCAGTGTCCACATGGGGATCAAGTACTCAAAGACATGAGCCCATGGGGGCATTTGTTACTCAAACCACCACAGCTACAATACCCCAAGCCCCAGAGCTGTAACAGGAGTTGCTGTTAGGAACACCAAAACCCAACTCCCTCAAGACTGACTGCAGTAACAATGGTCCTCACCTGCTGCTGACTCAGCAACAGATACAGCAGGTGGATCTGGCTTGAGCAGGATTATGTACACCTAGAGAAGAGAGTGCCTTTGCAGGACCCACCGTTCCTCCAGGAACACGATCTGATACTATTGTTAATAAACCTCTAATAAAGAGTGTGGATGTTTTAACTAATATCATCAGAGCCAGTCGAGATATTATTGTGTGCCATAGAATGATGTGTTTGATGCCATCATTCCAGAAGTAGTTATAGGCTTTCCGGTAAGACATCAAGATCAGCCATGCTGTCAGCAATCTATCCACTCACCACACATTCTCACATGTCAACAGGACAGTGCTAAGTTGCAAGCCCCATATCTCTGTTGGGGCTATCTCTAGTTATTCAGGCCAGTGTGGCCCACACGGGGCAGAGTAGAAGCATTTAGAGACTGGTCACTCTCCATCAATGGCTGTCACAGAACAAAAGATAAGAATCCTTGTCTCCTGGAGGGTAGCTCTGAGCTGCCCTTTTCACCATCTCCTGTGTTTCCAGGGAGGCCTGAGTCCTGGTTGCACACTGTGATAACCTGTTTGTTCTCTGAGCTTCTGTTCATCTCCCCTTTGGATATCTTATATCCTCACTCTATCAGGTAATATCTAGAATCACTTACCAACTTCTACTCATACCCTCCCGTTGGCATCTGCCTCTGGGGGAATCCCAACCTAGGATAGATAGTATTTTTCAAAATAAATCAGTTTGGAATAATTTTGGATTCATAGTCAAGTTGCAAATTGTGCAGAGAGGTTGTGAATATCCCTTCCTGGCTCCTTCTGTGGTTCCTACTGTGATGCTGTCACTGTCACTGAGAGGTCCACATTGGTTTGCTCCAATTAACTAAACGCTAGACCAATGGTGCTCAGCCTGTGTGTCATGACCCCTATGAGGATGAATGACCCTTTCACAGGGGTCACAGATGATGACGATTCATAACACTGGCAAAATTACATTTATGAAGTAGCAACAAAAATAATTTTATGGTTGGGGGGTCACCACAACATAAACTGTGTTAAAGGGTCTCAGAGTTAAGAAGGTTGAGAACCTCTGTTCTAGAATGTACTGGGATAGGATGTCATCCAAATTTTAGTGGAAGTCTCTTTTCTGAGGCAGGATTTCATGAAGGGATGCGATCCATAGGTCTCCTTGGTGCCCGCTGCTCTACCACAGCTTCTCAGTCCTTGTCTCTCTATGACCTTGCAGTTTTGAGGAATCACATCAGGTTTTTGTAGACTTTTCCTTGGGTTGAGTTTAGCTACTGTGGTAGGTTTGGACAAGGTCTCACAGGCCAGGTGCCCTTCCTGTTCCATCACACCAAAGACACTTCGTTTTAAAACTTAAAATGATTTTAATCTTCAAGTCATCACAAGGAGCCCTTTCTTCTGAAGAGGGAGCTGGCTGGAGAGGGGGGTGTGTTTGAGTTGTCCCAGCAGGAGTCAGTTTCCTGTGTTCTGCTGTTCTGAGATTGTCCTCTCAGTGTTTTGGGACCTGTTGAGAGTCAGGTCCTCCTTAGTCAGCCAAAGGGATACAACACATGGAAACACTAAGATGATACAAAGGCATGCAAATCAAAACTACAGTGAAATTCCATCCCCAGTCAGAATGGCCATCATCAAGAAAACAACAAATCTTGGGTCGGATTCCAAACAGTTCCCTTATTCACTGCGGGAGGATGTAAATTAGTCCAGTCACTATGCAAATTAGGACGGAACTCTGGGGAAAAAAAAACCCTAAGAATAGAACTTCCTTATGATCCAGCCGTTCCACTGTTGGATGGAAGACTCAGAGCTGGCATGCTTCAGGGATAGCTGCATTATCCAGAGTAGTCAAGTTATGCAATTACTTTAAGGTGTCTGTTAACGGATGAGTGGCATCTATACACAGTGGGCTGTCACTGAGCAATAAAGAAGAATGGCATTGTGACTTGTTTTGTTTTTTAATGACTGGAACTGGAGAGCAACATGCTCAGGAAACTAAGCCAGGCTCAGGAAGATGTTTCCTCATACCTGTAAAAACTAGGAAAAAAAATAAAAGATTTAAACTAATGGGGGCCATGCTAGGGTTGTAGAAGAGAATCAGGAAAGAAAAGGTGTGAAGGGCCATAACAAAAGATGATAGCTGGGTGCAGGTGATCCAGGTACATGATCTGCAAGTATGCAAATGTCACAGTGAAACGCTTTATGTAGCAAATTAACATATGCTAATTTAAAGGAAAAAATGTAGAGCTGGATGTGGTGGTATAAACTTATAATCTTAGCATTCTAGAAGTCGGGAGGATGGGGAGTTCAAGGCCAGCCTGGAATATATGAGAGCTGTCTCGAACAAACAAAAATCATGGTACTAAATAAGAAATGAATGTTCCAATCTGGGGAAGATACTCTATCCATTGTAGGACGGTGGGTCATAGCTACAGTGTGGCTGACCTAGAGTGAGCCAAGAGTGTTTAGTAACCACCTGGAGCCATTCTGTTGCTGATGTTTGTCTGTTTGCAGAACCTGGAATCCTGGATAGAATCTAATTCACTGTTTTTGTTGTTTTTTAAAACCATGTTTGAAATGTTTTAAGAAATTTAATGAATCAAATTCATAATCGAGAAAAATGGGTTTCCTTAGTTCTGTAGATTAGGTACAATGGGAACACATGATAGAAAACCCCTTAAGAATTAGATCTATCAAAACTTCAGGTGGGAACATCAAGCCCCACTAGGCTCTTTTAAAACGGTTAGTTTTCAGGCTGTTGAAGTAATAAGGAAGCCCCTATGAAAGCTATGGCATTCTCAAATCTTTCATCTCATCTTACCTGCGTTTGGCAAATGCAGAAAGTGAATATATTTTGTTGTAAGAAAGAGATCACTGAACCAAAAAGATTTCTTTGAAAATCAGGCCTACTGGCTACAGGGTCTACACAACAGCAGGCCCAGCTCCCCATGGGTGCATCACCTTCAGCAGTTCTAGACATCCAGAGTATCTTCGGGGGGGGGGGGGGGGAAGGGGGGAGGTAGTCTTTCCTATGGCATTTGTGGTGTCTGAAAGTTCTTTCTCAGCACTCCTGTGCTTACTTCCTGTCACTGTCTAGGACTGAATTCTGTGTTCAGGTTTCAGCCAATCAGAAGAACAGAGTTACCATGACTGACATGTACCAATCAACTTTTGTCCCCTGTGATGGGTAGTATAAACATACAATTAGATCAGTAAGGAAAATGAACAAGACAGCATAATTGGAGGACCTGAGAGGGAGCCTGGCTGGGCTCCTGCAAAGACTGGGATCTTGGGAACCACCTTACACACCTGGCATTTCCCACCAGTCTCCTTGAGATCTTAGCATGAGAACAGGCCTTGAGATGGATTCAGCTGAGATGGTGTATGGCCATCCCTTTGGGAGGTGGAGGGAGGCTTGAACTACAAGACTGATAGTTATAGCTCCTTGAGTGTGTCCCTTTGCCTGCATAGATGGGATGAGGAAGTGCAAGGGGCACAAGGTCACAAAGCCAGGTTGGAGGCCACAATATCAAAACCTCCATCTTTTGGTCCTTCACTGTGTTCCGTCTGCCATTTCTGACCACTCTTCTGGTGGATAGACCAACTCACCTCCCTCCGTCTCTCCCATCTCCCTCCCTTCCATTTTCTTTCTTTTTTCTCTTCTTCCCTTTCCCCCTCTCTTTCCTTCCTTCCTTTCTTCCTTCCTTCCTCCCTTCCTTCCTTCCTTTCTTTCTTCCTTTCTTTTTTCTTTCTTTCTCTCTCTCTTTCTCTCTCTCTTTCTTTCTTTCTTTCATACTGGGGATTGACCATAAGTCCTCACACATACTAAGCAATCACTCGGCCATTGATCAATATTCCCAGCTCTCACTAGTTGCCCAGGCTGGCCTTGAACTCACTCTATAGCCCAGAAAGACCTTGGCCTTCAGGTTTTCCTGATTCAGCTAGAGTATCTGGACTTATGAGTTGGCATCACCAGCCCCATATTTTGTGTGTATTGGTGTAGCCATGGAGGCCAGAAGAGCCCATGAAACTAGAGTTATAGTTGGCTGTGAGCCGCCATTTGGGTGCTGGGACTTGAACCAAGGTCTTCTAGAAGAGTAGTCAGGCTTCTTAACTGCTGAACCATCTCTCCAGTCCTATGTCTATAACTTCTGAGAAGCAGCAGTTTTGGTTCCAAAACCGGCTACTGTCCTCCAGAAATAAAATCAATGAAAATTCTATAATGTCAGGCTTGCTCTGTTTCCTGTGGCTGTAACAAAATACTGGAGAAGTGCTTTATAGAGAAGAGTGGTTTATGTAGCTTGCAATTCTAGAAGGTCGAGAGCATAGGGCTGATATCTGCCCAGCTCAATGCCACCCCAATGGTAGGAAGGCATGCTGAAAATGTCATACATCACGGCAGTGAGGAAGGGATGAAAGAGAGGGAAAGGGGAGCTCAATGTTTATATACCCTCTTCTGGTAGAAAGTGATTCACCAGACCTGCTACACTAGATCAGCAGGACCCTTCTAAGGGTGACCATAACTCAGTCACGTTCTCTATGACTCACCTTTCAAAGGTCCCATGGCCTTTCAACATGGCTACACTGGGAATCAAGCTGTCAGCACATGGAATCTTTAGGGGCACATGAGCCATATCTAAAGCTTGGCATTGACCTACAGTGTGGTTTCCAGCTGCAGGTGTCCACACGAAATTTACCAAAGGTATGGTAGGTAGCCTGCTACATTCTCTTTTGGGAAGGCCATGAGGCTACAGGCAAGGACACTGAGTCTGGAGTTATAGGACATTACATTCGAGTTGCTTCTGGGAGGCAACAGAGAACTCAGACATCGTCATGTTCATATGGAGCCATGTATGCTGCAGCCTGGCCAATCTTGGTGTATAATTGTCACTACAAAGGTCTGTTACTTTTCATGTCCACATCTCTCCACACTCTAAGCAGGCTTAAGGCCTGGCTTGACCTCAGTAATCTATTAATCTTTGAGCCCGCTAGTACTTGACTTAAGGTCTAGCAAATTGTTGTAAAAATGACAGTGATGGTCTGGGGAAGACAGTCAGTCTGTAAAGCACTTCCTGAGCAAGCCTGAGGACTGGAGTTTGAACTCCAGCATTTACAAAAACCAGGTACACTGGCTTACCTGTAATCCCAGCTCTGGGAAATTGGAGACAGGGGGATCCCCAGAGCTTACTGGCCAGCTGAGTTAGCTGAACTGGTGAACTACAGGTTTAGTGAGTCCCTGTCTCAAAAGATAAAAGAAGACGATCAAGGAGGACATCTACCCACACATATATGTGTGTGCTCACACACAGAACATGCACATACAGAGAAATATCATACTACAAGATACAGCACTCACTATGTCTGCCAAGCATAGTTCATTCATGTGTCAACTCATTTAATCCCCAACAAGTAGGCCCCATGATTGTGTAACCCTATGTGTGTGTGACACACACACATATACTTACACACATACATAGAATACATACATACATATCATATCATAGTTAGGAAATCAAGCACAGGAAATATAGATGAAAGCACCCACCATTCTGCTACATTTACTTGAGGTCTAGAAAAGACTGCACTTGTGCCTCTAGCAAAGCTCCAGATAGCTTCCTGTATCACCTGTAACTTGGTGGTGGAGGCAGGGCTGAAAAACACAGAAGATAAGACTCACTTCTTCTGTTGCTCGGGAAAGGAATATAGATACTCAGGTTTGATGCTTTGAAGGTGTGATGAAGACTGGTCAAGCCAAGCAACTTCAAAAGCCTCATTGGATTTGTCCATGTTCACAGTCTGGGGATAGAACTTTAGAAGGGTCCCGTAGTTCTGGCTGCCAAGTGGCCCAGAGCCTGCTGTCTAGGCAGGGCTATGACTCTTTCCAAGGCTGCCATGCATCAGGTAGAAGTGAAGAGGGCTCCCTGGAGCAGGAGGATGTCGAGAGGTAGTGCAGGAAGTGGACAGTTGAAACACCTGTCTTATGGCCAGGCAGCACTGTGTTCGAATTCAGCATCATCAACCATAAACTGTCCAACCAGTGATAAGGGGCTTATGGGGTTCTGTTTGCTTGGGGTGAATGTAGAAAATGTGGGCTCCACAGGCCTTCCCAGGAAATGGGAAGCCCTGGAGATTTGAAGACAGAACATTCTGAACAGGGAATTGGGCTCCCAGGTAACAGCTGATCTGGGAAGCCAGTGTGGAAAGTAGGCATGCTAAAGATAAATAGAAACTAGCTCTGGGTCTGAGGGTCCCAGGAGGAGGTTATATGACCCTAGCCTAGAGTTACACAATCATGGGGCCTGGCCCTGTCACTGTGAACAGCTCTAGTCACAAGACCACTCGAGACGAAAAGAAGAGATCTCAGGACTCTGTCTCTGCATTTCACTTTCCTGGCTGAACTCAGGAGATGGCAGAGGACATCACTGTTATCAGCCAGAACAGAGAGACTCAAAACCTGCTTGGCAGGCTCAGGGAAGGCACTCAAGACCTAAGATGCCTGGACTCATTTTAGGCATCATCAGCCCTGTGACCATCTCAGACTCTAGACCCAGCCTACTTCCTTAAGTCGTGGTGTCTTCTGGTATGACAATCCATTACTCCCTCCAACTCTCTGTGTGGGAAACTCTAGGCTGTGTAACACAGGAGTCCTCTCTAGTGGCATTTTATGAGCTGACAAAGCATAGGAGGGGTTCCTCAGACCAAAGGACCATCGGGGCCAGAGGAAGGCTGGATGCAGAAACATCAGGGAAGTAAGGATTAAAGGTGTATCTCTGCC
>JANHMN010000022.1:27062293-27074793 GCA_030674055.1 Rhabdomys pumilio | reverse complement strand
AGCGAGTCTGGTTCTGGTGACTGCCTCATGGATTCGGGGTAAATTTTCTTACTTTTGGGCAAGCCTTGTAACTTCTGGCTGGGGGCTGGTTGTATCACACTGGGACACAGGAATGGAAGTAAGCAGGCAGTTAGTGGGAGGTTTCAGTCATCATGTATTTAATATTTAATGTGGTTGTGTGCTATAAACCCCTTAGATTCCTCTGCTGTCCTTGTTTCATCTCCAATTGACTTTGACTTTCCCTTCTTAGCTTTCCTGCTTAGACAAAAACTCTGTCCTGTAGATTTCTCAGCTGTAATCTGCTGTTCCGATGTTGAACTCTTCTTGTGGTGCTCTGGCTTCTCATTAGCTTTGTGTCTTTAGACATGTTTCTTCACTGAGCCTCTTTTCTCATCCATAATATGAAACAGGAATAATGTCCCCTCATAGTACTGGGCTGAGGATTAAATGGAATACTAAATTAAAAATGACGAGCACTGTGCCCTAGATAGACCACATTCTTGATTGAATCAATGGATCCTTCGGGCTCTGGATCACTAATTGCTACTTGTTGAGCTGGATGCTTGCAGAGTGTTGCTCTGTGTCTTTCGGCTGTGTAGTTAGAATAGAAACTCATCTCTCCTCGTCCTAGTGGCTCTGCTGTACGGATGCTGCAATAGGCAAGTATCTTAAAAATAAATGAAGGTGCCTTCCAGGTACCCCAGATACTTTAAGCAGCACCTAATGACATATTTAAGTGCAAGACCTGCCGGAACCAGAGAAAATAATAACCTCCTTAATTGCACAGACATCCAAGCTACATTCTCCCATGTAAATAATACGCCCTTCAGAAGCAGCCTAATTAGGTATTTACCTCAGCGATTGCAGCGGCTTCACCCTGCTCCTTAGGGACATAGTAAACATCATATCAGGATGGCTGGTATTGAAAACAAACCGGCATCAAGAAAATAAATGGTGTCAAAGATGTGTGTGTGTGTGTGTGTGTGTGTGAGAGAGAGAGAGAGAGAGAGAGAGAGAGAGAGAGAGAGAGAGAGACAGAGACAGAGACAGAGACAGAGACACACAGAGAGAGACAGAGAGAGAAGGTAGATGGTGGTTGGGACTCTAGTTGGGAAGAGTGGAGGGAACCTCGGGGTGGGCAGCTTACCTGTGTATTGAGGCCCCTATATGGCAGGCAGAGAGGTAGCACCTCCTGTCCATACCCACTTTACAGAATTAGGATTTAGGTCTACAGGGGCATAGCTCCACCTAGTCACATACTGGTAGGGAGAAGGGTTTTTACCATAAAGAATCACTGGTTTGGGAGATGCTGAGGTGTGAAGATATCCTGCCAAAGCCCTCATTTTTATTGTCCTGGGTCATCTGCAGTCCCTGGAGAAACAAAGGAGCCTCTGACAACCTTGGCCAGAGATATGATGGTGACTTGCTGTCCTATTCTCTTCCTCTTCTTTCTTCTTCCCGTCTCTCCTATTGCTCTGACATCCTTCTCCTCACCCAGACCTGCACCTCCTCTTCCATTATTCCCTCTGTCCACCTGCAGTTCTTCCTCTCCAGAACCCTGAGATGCCCAGACCATCCTCCTGCCTACATATCACCTCTCTCTGGCTGGGGGATGGCATGCCCTGGGCAGCTAACTCAGTGCTTCTAAAGTAGTGATAGTGTGGGGACATCCAGACAGCTCCCCACTAGGATCCAACAGTGATCTCAGTTCTTTGAGTCTGTTCTGTCACTTGCAGGCACCATCACTGTGCCCCAGGGTCCAAGTCTTATAGCCTTGTGGGCCTGGGCTGTTTGCTGATATACTGTGAAGTCCACAGGACTGTTTGCCTTTGAGGTTATCTCCCAGATTCTACAGGTAGAGGTGGAGGGATATGAGACTAGCTCACATGGACAGCAGCAGTTTGGGTGCTAATGGGGCCCAACAGAGAGTTTGGGTGTTGCTGCCACCTTCCCTTGTGCTGCAGTAGTCCAAAGGCTTGACCTTCCTATTTGCATCCTCAGCACCTATTACGGTTCTAGTATGAAGTGTGGCTCATAGGCTCATCCTCTGTGCGGTTGGTCCCCAACTGGTCGTCAGTTTTAGGGGAGGTTTTAGGATCCTCTGAACACGGAGCCTATCTGACAGATACAGGGTGGAGGCTCATGACTTGTCCTCATGACATAAAGCCAAGAGCTGGTTCTGCCCTGAGCTCATTTTCTCTGCTTCCTGGTTGGTGCTTAGATTTGAGGAAGCCTCAAGCCGCTCCTGCTGGTGCTGCAAGCGCCATTCTCACCACCACACCTTCCCGCCATGATAGGAGGCCTCTCACTCAAAACTCAGAGCCAAAAAATAAATCCTCCATTAAAAGTTGCTTCTTATTGGGCATTCGGTCATAGCAAAAACAATACATATCTGGTGCCCTTCTTGTCTGGTAAAGGTGCCTTGGTAGCATGAGAAAGCTGAAGGGACCTATAGCATTGTCTAATTCTGTAGTTTTTAACCTGGTATCTATTGACTGCAGAGTTGTGTTAATTTGTGGGTGGTGCTATAACAAACACTGTGGGCTGAGTTTCTGTTTTGTTTTGTTTTGTTTTTCAAGACAGGGTTTCTCTGTATAACCCTGGCTGTCCTGGAACTCACTCTGTAGACCAGGCTGGCCTTGAACTCAGAAATCCACCTGCCTCTGCCTCCCAAGTGCTGGAATTAAAGGTGTGTGCCACCACTGCCCGGCTCTGGGCTGAGTTTCTTAAACAAAACCGAGTTTCTCATAGTTCAGGAGTCCAGAAGCCCAAGGTCAAGATGTTGCTTGGTTTCTCCTGAGGTTGATCTCTTTGACTTGCATATGGCTGCCTCCCTGGGTCCTCCCTTTGCATATCTGTGCCCTATTCTATGCTGTTAATAAGGTTAGTAAGTCTCCATATGACATTATTGAACTGTAGTTTGCCTGTCTGCAGAACCACATCCTTAGCTACAGAGATTTAAAACTTCAACATATGAGGTGTGTGTGTATGTGTGTGTGTGTACACATGTGCAAAGGTGTACCTGGGGGCTCTGCATGTGTGCATGCAGGTATATATGTATGTGCGTGTGTGCATGAGAACACACACCCAAATATACATGCAGGTACATGTGTGTGTTTGTATCTGTTTGTGGTATGCATGTGAGTGTGTGCACATGTGCTCAAGTATAGATGCACATGTGTCAAATGTGCACATATGCATGCGGGTGCATGTATGTGTGTGTGTGTGTGTGTGTGTGTGTGTTGTGCACATGTGATTGTGTGCACATGTGCCTAAGTGTACAGGCATATATGTCAAATGTGTACATGTGCATGCAGGTGTTGGTGTGGCAGTATGTGTAGACAAGAGAGCAATGTCAGATGATTTCCTCAATCTCTCCATTTTGTTGCTGAGACAGGATTGATTGCTCAGTAATTTGTGGAGCTAGTGAGTGGCAGAGGTCACCTCTCTGTGATCCCTTCTTCCCTGAACACTGGAGTTATAGATGTGTGCCTCTGTGTCTCTTGTTGGGATCCAAAGTCAGATCCTCACGGTGTGAGGCAAGCACTTTGTAATTGAGCCATCTCCCTAGCCCCTAACTTAAAATTTTACGAATAAAGTGGAGCCCAGAGAGGGTGATCCATACAGCTGGCTCTTGTGGGACTGTTACTGTGAGTGAAACTTAGGACTGAGGGTCCCTAGCTATGTCTAGGTCTGCTCTGTCACCCTTGGTTAGGTGTTTTCTTGTGGCAAGAACTACTGTAAAATCACTAGCTATAGTATGGATTTCAAAACACCCTCAGATTGCTAAGACACCTCCTATGCTCCCCCAGATGCCAAGGGGAGCATAGGAGGTGTCTTATTTTCAAATTATTTTCAAAGGTGTCTTATTTTCTTATTTTGTTTTCTTTCAAAGCCGTGTACTCACTCCTGACATGATATCTCAGAGGGCTGCTTATACAGGCTACAAATGGGTTCTGTCTCCCATCACTCCATGTAGCAGAATGATCAGCTTGTCCTGGTCTGCCAGGATTAGCCAGGATAAGCACTGACATCCCATGTCCTGGGCAACCTTCAGTCTCTAGAAAACATGGATGATTGAAAACCTCCCAGCCAGATTCCTCCCTGAGCTCATCTTACACATAACTCCAGTGGCCTGTCCAGCCTACTACCTCCTTCAGTACCCCAAGATGGCTCTCTAAAGCCCAGTTAAAACCATTGCCTTGCCAATATCTTCAAACCTTCAGGAATTGTGGCATCTGAGACTGGATCTCCATGCTCCTGGCAGGCTGCTCAGGACCCTGGCTGATGGGTTTTCTGTCTGTCTGTGGTTCCACCTGCTGCTGTTGGGCTTGTGCAGGGGATTACTGTCCATCTCTCCTTAATGTACCTCCTGCTTCTTAGGGTCCATGTTCGCATACTTTCTCTTCTTGGTCCCTGTCCTGAAACCTCTCTGAGGGGGTTCTCTGCCTTGAGTAACACACACCTAGCAGGTTAGCTTCCAATTCTCAGCCTCCCCACGTCAGCTTTCCCTCCGCACAGCGAGAAGATCTGTTGATGTGGATTTCTCAAAGCAATTAGTGCTTCCTTCCCTCTGAGGGAGACGTCTACAGGCAACACTGGAACTGCACTTCATCCTGCTTCCGAGCTTTGCATCACTGTGAATGACGCCCTGACATGAATGTTATAAACGCATGCATGGCAAGCTGTCATTCACTCACTTGAGAATGACATTTATCAATCAAGCTCTGGCATGCGCCCACACCGAGCAAGGATGTGTAGACACAGAGATAACCGGAACCACATCCCTTGTGCTCAGACTGTTCTCTCTCTATAAGGGAGACAGGCTGTCAGCAGCACCTAGCAGGAGCCATGGATTACAACCTACCATCTTAGTGAAGATGTGAGCATTCCTGCTGAGGGTGGGCCTCAGGAAGAGGTAGTGTGGAGAAATCTCAAACAGTGCATGGTTAGGAATTGATTGGAAATGTAACTACCTGCCCAGCCCAGCCGTATCCAGCCTCCCTAGATCAGAGGTGCTGGGATGAGACTCAGCAATCTGTTCTGAGAAGCTCTCTAGGAGTTTGAGAGCCACCTGGTAGCTCCACAGTGTCCTCAGTAGGTCATTGTTGCTGACCCTTCATTATTACCTCTTTGCTGGAGAATTGGCCCTGGTAGCAGGCTGCCCCACTCAGTGCCTCTACAGTAAGATCAGTGACTGACATGGCTGTACAGTCACCTCCCTGCCTCCTCTGTGGAGAAGTGCTAGTCTGGGGATGCAGAACATGACCCATGAATCCTCATATGCTCCATCTGTGGTCCCCACTCCACTTAGCCAAGTCCTGTTCATTTCTGGTTCCTTCATATCCATCTGTGTTCTGGAGATCGACCAGTTAATTGCTTGAGTGAGAAACCCTGTCTCAGGCTCTGCTTCTCAGAACCAAAGTCAAAGGCTTCTCTGGGGAAGGGAGTCTTTTGCTGGTCTTTTGGCAGGACCTGCCAATCAGGAAAGCAGAGGACAGATAGGTCAAAAGAATCCAGTGTGCAGAGGCCTAACGGTTTGACCAGCATGAGAGGCTGGGGTGCTGACGGTTTTATAATGGCTGCAGTGTGGGTGCCTGGGGAGAGTGTGGGAAGTTGGGACAGGAAGTCAGGTGGAAACCAGGGACCGAAAATGTTATGAGCCATAATGAGGGCTTGAATGTCATGGACAGTGAGTGGGAGGCCACAAGAGGCAAAGGAGGATGGGAAAGACTAGATTTGCATTTTGGACAGATGACTGTACTGTAAGGAGAGAGGTTAGAGAGTGGAGAGACAGGAGGCTGAAGCCACTTGGGAGGAGCATCCAGAAGTCCCAAAATTATTCAGGCTGGGGACTACTGCAGAATGAAGAAGAGTTCTCTGAGTAAGAAATGCAGCCTGGGGACTTGGGCAAGAGTAGATGACAATGCCTCCTGCCTAGATGGCTGGACAGAGCTGGGTGACAGAAATGAGTCCATGTGGTGTTGTTCCTGAGGAGAGCTGGACTCAGCTATGCATCACCCATGATCAACAGCAGTGTCTGGAGGTAACTGAAGATGTCCACTTGGCACAGAGAGGGCACTTGGATTTCCAAGGGTTAGAGTGAAAAGTTTAAAGGCTTGAATAGCAGGTGGAGGATAAAACAGAGACAGACACAGACACTGGAGCTGGCATGATGTGATGTCATGGGAATCAGGCACAGAGCAGGAGGTAGAAGAGGGAGGTCATTGGAACCAATCAGAAGGTACGCAGCTGACCACTGGTTATCAGTCACCTTAACTGCACCTCACAGCCAGGGTGTATAAACAGCCCACTGGCTGCGAATTGAATGAAGTCTTAAGAGATGCAGAATGATAGGAAGGTAATTCCATGAAACTTGGTCATAATGGAAAAGAGACAGCTAAACTCTCCTGGTCCTTCCCCCTCCCCCTCACTATCATCCTGGGTCTTTCTGGAGCTGGTAGTATGTCATTGTCAACAATGGGTCACAGCTGGGTGGAGGCTAGATGCAGGGAGGTTGTAAGGGTGACCTCCACCTGGTATGCCCAGCTTTTACCTCCTAAGCTACCTGCCATACAGAGGGTGTTGATGTAGAAACTGGCACACATGTAGATGTATAGAACACACTTCAAAATTTCTCTGCCTTCCAACGCACTTGGTCTTTTGTATCTGCAGAGTAATTTGTATTTCTCTGGACAGATGGTGGCCCGATTTATTTAAACATGTAGCTTCCACTTGAGATGCAAATACACTCGCAGAGGTAGGTTTTTGTTTTTGTTTTCTTCTTCTTTTTTTTTTTTTTTTTTGATACTTTTTAAAAAAAGACACACTAACCAATCACTTCTGATTCCCTGGCTGCTTATTGGAGCCATCAATCACTGAGAACTCTCCTGACATTCATGAGAATGTCAGCATTACTTCTCTAGTGTTCTCCCAGAGACTTGGCTTTAATTAACAAGATTATTATTTCTGACCTGTTATTAAAGTTTCTTTCCCCCACTGCTTCAAAGCTCTTCTCCCCTTGGGATCAGGTCTCCTGATCTTCCAATGGTGAGTTGTTTGCCTAAGATTTAGAAAGGGCAGACCTAAGCCAAGATTTCTTCACATAGACTGATTAGGGGCGGGGCATAACTGCAGGTGTTTCCAAATCTTTTTCAAGCGCTGCACCTGCCTCCCTTGATTTTGAACATTTATCTTTTCCCCAAGACTTGGTTGGCATCCTCCAGGGATCTGATAGTTGCTAGAGTTCACAAGGAATGCTCTCCAGAGTCTGAAGATTCAGGACTCCTGGACAATAATGTTTAAGAACAGGAGGAGATCAATGTCCCACCCCTTTTGCTTCTCTCTATGTGATATACAAACATAATGTCTGCTCACACTGGTGAGGGATGAGCTTCACTCTATGTACTGAATCTAATGCTAATATTTCAGGAAACACCCCGACAGATCCACCTAGAAATAACATTTTCCCAGCTTTCTGCCCGTTCCTTATCCTAGAGAAGTTAACACATGGTATTAACTATCATGACCTAGGTGTTCAGTGAGCATGGGCTGAGTGAGTAAATGACTGTAGGTCACACTTTGCTTAGCTTATTCCCCACAACGGACCTTCATCTTCTCCTCCCTGGCTTGGAATGATGCCCATATGCTCTATTTTCTAGCCCCCACCATGCCATCTTTTGAGACTTAGCTCATGTATTGTTTCTACCTGTCTCTTGATTTAGTTACTTTTCTATTGCTGTGAAAACACACAATGACCAAGGCTACTTATAAATGAAAACATATAACTGGGGACTTCTTTACAGTTTCAGAGGGTGAGTCCGGGACCACAATGGCAGGAATCATGGAAGCAGGGAGGGGGGGCACTGGAAGCTTCTATCAGATCCACAAGCATAAGGCAGAGAAAGGGGGGGTGAGGGAGAGGGGAGGAAGGAAGAAAGGGAAAAGAGAGGGGAGAGGGAGAGAGCAATATACAAGAGTGCTAACTGGGAATGACTTTTGGAACCTCAAATCCCACCCTATGCCCTAGTGACATACCTCCTCCAAGGCCACACCTCCTGATCCTTCCCAAACCGTTCCACTAACTTTAGTCCAAGCATTCAGATATATGAATTCTATGGGGATCATTATCATTCAAACCACCACATCTCTCTTTTAGGCTTCAGAAAAACAAATGTGGTCCTGCCCTCTCTTCTAAGACTTTTAAATATCTTTCTATTGTTACTTACTCATATAAAGAATATTCTTTGAACTCTTGCTGAAAACTGTAATGGGCCTTTCAGTGACTGGCACAGAGCCACACGAGACCAGAAGGTCTGTGTCTTCTTGTAGCTCATGTTCTAGTAGAGGAGAGTCCACAGACAAGGAACGATACCCTGCAGGCTATATCCCTTGGAACACAGGGGCCTGTGACAGAAGATCCATGCCAAGGTTTAGAGATTGTAGTCCCATTCTGCTTGCCTCTGCCATCTCTGTCTGGCTCTGAACCTCTGTCTCTTTGACATACAACTCTGGCTTATCAGATGGTCACAGAAAGCTAAATGCCACATTGAAGACAGCAGTTTAAACACAGAGGATGAACTTCCCTGGGACATGGTTTTGGAAAGACTTTCACTGGTCTGGAACTTGCCATTTAGGGTTTGTCGGCTGTCTGAAAAACTATAGGGATCCACCTATGCCTGCCTCCTTAATGCTAGGATTATAAGTATTATATTATCAAGCTTGTTTTGATGTGTGTGTGAGTGTGAGTGTGTGTGCATGTGTGTATGAGTGTGTGTTGTGGGGCTGACATGGCTTTGGGGATTCAAATCAGGCCCTCATGCTTGCCATGCAAGCATTTAACCAACGTCTCCCTAGCCTGCAATTTGATTTTTCAATTTTTTTTTTTATAAAATGATGTCAAGTAATAAAGTCCTGTGTCAGTCTATTTTCTGTTACTAAGACAAAAATATCGGAGGTTAGGAAATTTGTGAAAAAAAAAGATGTCTAATTAATCCACAGGGGCATGGTGCAGGTTCAGCCTGACTCTGTGAATACCCCATGGCAGGCACGTGTGAGAGACAGTGAGGGATCATCTGGTGGGACAGGAAGTCAGACAGTGACCAAGAGTCCTGTGTTAATCCCTTCCTAGGCATGCCCCCAATGGGCTAATGACCTCCCACTAGGCCCTGCCTCTTAAATATCTCACCACCTCTTAACACTACCAACATTCAAGCCAACCTTCCGATCCACAAACACATGGGGAACACACTTAGACCACGTCCAAGCCACTGTAGTCCTCCATATAAGACAAATGAGAGAAAAAGTTCCGGCTGTAGCAGGTCAGAGTTCTGCCTGTCTTTCACCTTGGGTGGTTTTGAAGAACTTGTAGCAGCCTTTGAAGCAAAGTTTCAAAACTGGCCTATAGACTAAACTCCTAAAGTCTTTGTACATGGCCCGTCTGTGCTGATCCAGCTTGTCTGCATTGTTCTTGGGCTCTACCTTTCCACTTCATCCCATACAATAGGAACACATGCTTAACTATATGTGTAGTTAATAGAACTACACTCGATTAACATGTTTGTCTTTCAAGACACAGTTCTATAGCAGGAAGCAAACCCAGCTCAGCATGTGGCTTGGTTCCTTTATGCCTCTTTGGCTTGAAGCCTTAACTGCTTTGTAATGAGTCTCTCTCCTCACCCAGCAGAGTTGTGAGTGACCATGGGCAGGGACTATGCTTCTTAGTTTTGCAGGTTGAGCACACGAGCAGAACACAGGAAGCCATAGTGGAATGAATGGGTAGAATTTGGGTAACTTCATGTGTAGTCTTACCTAAGTAAGTTCTTCCTGACCCACACATGAGATCAGCGTCATCTCTGTTACTGAATATTGACATTGCATGGTATTCTTAGCTCTGTCCCCTGTGCAGCAGGAGAAACACTGTCACAGTAGGACCTGGATCTCAGCAGCATCTCATTGTTTCCTCCTACAAATATATTTATGAGGAGCCTACTGTGTGTCATGAAAGGACTGATAGAGCCTGACCAAGCCACATGACAGTTTGCCCTCAGAGTTTACACGATAAGTACATAGCTGGAGAATGAGCAAAGGAGCACTTTGATGGGGGCAGCATTCAAGCAGGGAGTGGGGGAGGGGAAGTGGACACAAGCACAGAGCAGTGTTAAGGGGTCATTGTCTTCAGCAGAATAAACACGTAGATCTCAGGAGTGATGGAGCACTCAAGGGCCCTGTAGCTAGGGAGCCAGGTGAGAATCTGGGAAGAGGAGCCAGCAAAGACAACGGTCCCGAGGCAGTGAGATGATAGACCTCTTTAAGGCATATTTTACTTTGGGTGTGAATATGAGAGTTTCGCACATGGGTGTGGGGACCACAGGTCAGCTATCTTCCTCAGTCACTTACCACCCTTTTGTATCTCTCTCCCACCCTCACTCTCTACCTCTCCCTCCTTCCCCTCCTCTCTCCCTCTCCCTCCCCCCCTCTCCCTCTCGAGGGCCCCCCCCTCTCTCAGCAGGGTTTCTCACTGAACCTGAAGTTCACTGATTTGGCTAGACTGGCTGGCCAATGAGCCTCAGGCTGCCCCTGTTTCTGCTCCCCACTGCTGAGATTACAGGTGCATGCCACCATGCCTGGCTTTTTGTGTGGATACTGGGGTCTGACCTTGGGTCTGTGAGCACCTTCCCTAGCTGACACCTCCACAGCCCTCAGACTTCACCTTGGATCCATCAGCAGATCTCCTTAGCCACATCCACAAAATAGTACCTGACTGCTTCCCACCAACTCCTCTGTCACCTCCCAGGTCCAAACCAATGATTTTTTTCCTTTGAGTAAATTTATACTTACAGACTGCTGCCACAATCTAATTTTAGAGCCTGTCTGTCATGTCTCCTCTAGCCTTTGACATACGTAGATCATACCATATTCGGTATGCGGTCTCTTGTGTCTGGCTCCTTCCATCCCACATAATTCTCTGAGGTTATCCATGTTTCGGCATGTATGAGCAAGCTAGTTGTATCTTGATACTGAATCATGTCTGTTACATGTCAGGAATGGCCTCCTCGTGGGTCTCCCTTCCTATCCACCCTGACTCTCTGGAGCACAACAACCATACAGATTCATTTGAAATCTAACTTAGTACGTGCTGTTCTAGACTCAACCCCTCTCATGGCTTCCAGTGTGGAGTAAATGTCAAATTCTCAGCAGAGGTGTCTTAGCCAGCTCAGATTGCCATAACAAGACACCTAGAGCGGCTTACCTAGCTCTGGAGGCTGATGGCCTGAGCTGAGGGTGTCAGCCTGCCTGGGTACTGGTGAGAGCTGTCCTACTGGAGAATGTACCATGACCTTCTGTCTGTGTCTTCAAGTGGCCATTCCTTAGAGGGTATTCTACCATCTTAAAAACCTTAGTGTTTTTCCCAACACCTGACTCTGAATACAACCACACAGGCGTAGGACCTCAGTAAATGGAAGAACAGAGGAAACATAATTTAATAGATAGCAAGAAGCCATCGAGGCTCTGCCTGATTGTGCCTCAAAACTTTATTCAAGATGGAAGGAGCCAGACACAGAGACCACATGCCACATATGGTATGATCTACGTATGTCAAAGGCTAGAGGAGACATGACAGACAGGCTCTAAAATTAGATTGTGGCAGCGGTTGTGTAAGTATAAATTTACTCAAAGGAAAAAAATCATTGGTTTGGACCTGGGAGGTGACAGAGGAGACGGTGGGAAGCAGTCAGGTACTATTTTGTGGATGTGGCTAAGGAAATCTGCTGATGGATCCAAGGTGAAGTCTGAGGGCTGTGGAGGTGTCAGCTAGGGAAGGTGCTCACAGACCCAAGGTCAGACCCCAGTATCCACACAAAATGCCAGGCATGGTGGCATGCACCTGTAATCTCAGCAGTGGGGAGCAGAAACAGGGGCAGCCTGAGGCTCATTGGCCAGCCAGTCTAGCCAAATCAGTGAGAAACCCTGCAGAGAGAGAGAGAGAGAGAGAGAGAGAGAGAGAGAGAGAGAGAAAGAGATTGATTGAGGAAGACACCTGATGTTGACCTCTGACCTCCACACCCACGTACATGCACCCACACCCTAACAGTAAAACATGTAAGAAAACAAAGAGACAAGGGTTGGTCAGATAGTTAAAGAAATTGGTAACACTTTTGGTCTCTCAACCTAGGTCTAGGTCTTTTACAGAGGTGAAAAGACTGCATTCTTACAATAGCTCTACAAAGCATCTCATTTTACAGAGGAGAAGGGACTTTGTTAAAGCACAGAGTACTAAACAACTTGCCTGAGTCACATTGTTAGGGTGACCCCAAGAAATGGAGTTGACAGATGCTCGGATGAGAAGCATCTGTGAGAGAAGAGTATGCATGCAGTGTGTATGGGCGCACCAAGGGAGCGAAATATACTCGGGATAAGGGGGTCAAGGAAACGTCTGAGAGAGGGGAGAGGAGAGGAGGGGAGGGGAGGGGAGGGGAGGGGAGGGGAGGGGAGAGGAG
>JANHMN010000022.1:27025591-27046838 GCA_030674055.1 Rhabdomys pumilio | reverse complement strand
TCTTCTTCTTCTTCTTCTTCTTCTTCTTCTTCTTCTTCTTCTTCTTCTTCTTCCCCTTTCCCTTCCCCTTCCCGTTCCCCCTCCCCCTCCCCCTCTTCTCCTCCTCCTCCTTCCCCTTCCCCTTCTTCTCCTTCTCCTTCTCCTCCTTCTCTTCCTCTTCCTCCTTCTCCTCCTCTACTTACTCCCCCTTCTTCTCCTTCTTTCTGCTGCTGCTTCTGCTTCATCTGTTTCTGCTTTTGTTTCTTCTTCTTTTGCTTTTTCTACTTCTTCCTTCTCCTCTTGTTTTCTTTTCTTTTTTGCATGTGTGCTAAGGCTATGAATTCAGGCCCTTGAGTGATGCAGTAAGTGCTTCCCCACCTGACCACTTCCCTGTCTAGGTTCTTTTGAATATAGCAAGACATGGACCTTTCCTCCTCGGTTCTTCAGAGAAACATATCTTCAGCCTGCCAACTGGCCCCAGTACCTCACAGACACTTTGCTGTCTTGGAAGGCCTCCTGCTAGAGTCGGTCACTGTGTCCTTTTGCTGACTCCCAACCTCAGTGAGTTGCAGCCTTCTGAGCATACTCTCACCAACTGCAAGATACAGTTAGCCTGGAAAAGGAGATTCAGACAAAGATACAACATAGGATCTGGGTTTCTGAACATGAGTTTACCCCTGAATCCAAGAAATGTGCTCTGGGACAAGGACTTAGGCAAGAGATTTGTACCCCTACTTTCTGGGGATCTTGAATGAGACATTTTACCTCTGTGAACCTCAGCCTGTTCACTTGTGAAATGGGTCTACAAATCCTACCCAGTCATTTTCTTTTAAGATTTTGTTTTGTTCTGTTTTGTTTTTTTCGAGACAGGGTTTCTCTGTGTAGCCCTGGCTGTCCTGGAGCTCACTCTGTAGACCAGGCTGGCCTTGAACTCAGAAATCTGCCTGCCTCTGCCTCCCAAGTGCTAGGATTAAAGGGGTGCGCCACCACCGCCTGGCCTACCCAGTCATTTTCTTAGTCTTCTTTCAGTGTCAGAAAATGAGGGCCAACTATTTGGCAGTGGGAATTACCTATGCAGGCATTGCTTTCCCCAGGGTGACCACAAAATCCAGTTTCTTGGGGAAGGAAGAAGAAAATGAGGGTGAAGCAACAGATTTAATGTCCATCTGTCTGCTCCTCACTCAGGGTTCTGGGCAGGAGGACCAGCCACAGCAGAGAAGACCTCCAACAGAGGCTGTCTCCAAAGCTAAACCCCGACTCTCACCTTAGCGATACCCCACTCCCAATCCACTCCACTGATTTAATTCTTTACATTATATGTGTCTTGTACATGTGTATACATGTGTATGTATGTATGTATGTATGTATGTATGTATGTATGTATGTATGTAAGCATGTGTATGCTTGTGTATAAGTGTAAATGAGTGTGTGTGTGTGTGTGTGTGTGTGTGTGTGTGTGTGTGTGTGTAGAGGTCAGAAGTCAGCATTAGGCACCTTTGTCTGTCATTCTATACCCTCTTTTTTGAGACAGGGTCTCTTGCCATATTTGCCAGACTGTCTGGCCAGCAAGCCTTTGGGATCCCCAGCTCAGCCACCCAACACTGTATAGACACTGTACAGCCACTGTATAGACAGGCATGCCTGTGTTCAGTGTTCACGTTGGGACCAGAACTCAGGTCCTTATGTTTGCGTGGCAGTACTTTACCTACTGAGCCATCTCTTCGGCCTCCTATAATACTCTCATAATTGGGAAACATATGACCCTAGTACCTTTCAAATCCCATCCCCCCTCTGCCCTCCCCTCCTTCTCATCTTCTCTCCCTGTCTCAAACCTCATCCTCCCTCTGAAAAGTTTCTAGTAGAATGAAGCCGCTGTTCTCAGAGGCTCAGAGCATAAAGAGCTCACTATGCACTTCAGCAGAAATTATCCCCTTTGAAGAGTCTCCACTTTAATCTCCTCCAAGGCAGGTCTTTGTGGTAAATAGAACAAAATGACAGAATACTCTTCAAACTAAAAGCCTTATTAAGTAGCATTCAGAAAATCTTGCAATTCTCTCATAATTGGAAGCATAATTAATTGGGTAGGTGATTTTTTTTAAAATAGTATTTGGTGATTAGGACTAATCAAATATTTCAGATAATCTACTCAACTTTGTGCAGGGCAATTATCATCCCTAACGAGTGACTTAAAAACAAATATATCTTGGCTGGGTTAACACGGGAGCTAAGAGCTTCATGGCAGATTCGGTCACATCAGTGTAAGCATCTTTCTTTTTCTTCTGGGGGTCTCTCCTGATACAGTGAGAACATTTAAAGATCTGCTTGTGGGTTTAGGAGTGTTTTTGCTGGAGCACAACCCAAAGAGAATGCTAAGATGGTGATTGCCACTATGAGAATGGCTATACTGGTCATGGGTGTTCCTTACACCCTAACAACTGCTAGTGGGCCAGCATACATTAGTGTGTATCCTTTGCCTGCACTGTCTCCCACTCAACTGGAATTCCCCATAACCCTCACAGCCAAGCTCTCACTGATCGGGCCCACTCCTCTCTCAAAAAAACAAGAGTGGGATAAGGGGGACTCAACCCCAGGATAAATTAGTAGAAGCATTATTTACTATAAATTTTTAAAATTTTGACAAATAGGGACTCTTCCCAGCATATAAACACTGGGGGCTATGCTGCCAAGAATAACTCCTTTGTCCCTGGTCTATTGGAGAGGCCTTATAAATAACACCTGAAGAAGAAGCAGATAAGCCCATTTGGGTTCCTGACAGATCCGTCAAGCTCTGCACTGTCGATGGTCCAGATGAAGTTGATGGAGCCTCTGAGGACAGTCTTGCAGAGGACATCTCCATCCATCCATCCAGCTGACCTGAGGGAATCTCAAGGTTCTTGTGAACCAGGTGCAGAGAATGCATTCAGAAGGACCAGAGACAGAACCATATACCATTTTTCTACTAATGTGTGCTATCATAATGACTTATTCTCAAGTCTAGCCACCCTTGTGGACTGCTGTTTGGAATCTGCCCATTTTTCTCTCTGTTATTTGGGATTCCTGGTTGCCTATCATGTACAGTAACAGTTTCGCAATGGGAGAGAGAATTCTCTGTTAACTTTACTCTGGCACTTCCATTTAACCAGTCATTCAACCTGGCCCCAGGGGTGGTGGGGCTTTGTCTAACAGAAAATAGTGCCCGGGGGATTTTATCCTACTGGCTCAGGTAGTTCCCGGGGACTTCTCCAAGTGGGTTAAGGCTCACTGAGCAGGCAGTGGACAATATGCTTTGCCTCCACTCTCTTCCGACAGGGAACCCCAACAGATACTTATCAATGGGTCTATGTCAGGGATAGATAGGACATTCCCTGTCCCTCAAAATGTCGAGGCTCAACAGTATGCAGCAAGTCACTATTCTTGGAAGTCCTTAGCCTTGAAATAAAAACAGAAGGGGACCTGTAGGGGATGTGTAGGTCAACCCTGTGAAGGAAAAAATACGACGGAGAGCGAGGCACCACAGGTTCCTGTGACTCCTGGAAGAGTCCTGATCTGCAGCACTCAGCATTAGATCCAAGGTGTCTCCCAGAACCCTGGTGAGACAGCAAAAAGGAACCAAGGTCAGGGTGGTGGCTGCGTTCCCTGTCTTCACGGAAGTCCTAGCAGGTAAGGGTACTCCCCTCTCCTTCTGAGTAACCTCTTCAGACAGGGCTTTCCTTTGGGCATAATGATGGTGAGGCAGGAGACGATTGGCCAAGGATTTAGGGGCTTAGGACTGGCTCAAACACTGAATATAAGCTTAAGGCTGCTCAATAAACTCAGATCTGTTCCCTGATGCTGGTCTGTGGAGTCTGAATCCTGGGATTCGTCACATGACTCCATCACCTCTCTCACACACACCCCGCCCCATCCTTAGTCCTGTTCCCACACAGGAGAGAGAGTGATGGATTGGGAGCATCCACTCCTCCATATAGTAACCAGCATCCCAGGAGGCAAACCCCTCACCTCTTGCTAACCGTGAAAATCCAAGAGTGTGAGGTTTCTGGGTTTTCAGCAGGACAAGAGAGCCAGGTAATGCTCTTCCTCACCTGCCTCACCATTGGAGAAAATTAGTCAAGTTGGTCCTGGAAGCAAGTCACATGCATATAAATGAGAAGTGTATAATGGGAAGTGGGAAATGGCCTCTGTGTAGCCTGTGATCCCAGAGACATCTGAATGGAACTGGGGAATACTATGATTTTCTTTAGCTTCAACTCTACATGAACCCTAACTCTTCCCTTCAGGAACTGATCTGGACACGCACATCTGCTATACATTGAATCATATATAGAAAACTTGATCCTGTTGGAGGAGACAATAAGAGGTAGTGAGACCTTTAAGAGGTGGAGCTATGGGAGGCTATAATTGGATTCTTCCTGGGACTGGCTTTCTGTTTTGCTATAGATTCTCTCCTCACACCACCTCTGTCATAATTCTGTCCACCACAAGACAATGTAGCTAGCAGGGGGCCTCACCAGACCTGACACCAGGCAGTCATCTCTTGTACAGCGATTTCTTGGGACTGATGTGGGGGGATCACTCTCTTTCATTCCTGCCTTTGGCAAGAAAAGTCATGATGCCTATACTCAGGACACAGACCTTAATCATTTCTAAGAGCTGAGGAAGAATGTGGGAGGAGAGGAGGAAGGGAGACCATAACTAGACCTTTTGGAGAGGACATTAGACACCAGAGCACCTGGGTCAGCAGGAAGGACCTGCCCTGGAGCAGTGGTCCCAGCAGGAGTTGAATGTTTGAACACCCAACCTGGACTGTAGGGATTTTACCTCCACTTACTGGTACACCATTCTGTAAAGCTGGTAATGGAAGAAGTCAGGGAACATGTTGTCATGAGGACATTTGGGGGTGATTCTGCAGGCAGCCCTTCGTGAGGAAAGCATTTCCACACCTGTACCGTTCAGTATGAAATGTCTGCCAGATCTGACCATCCTTTCAAGGTACATGGAAGCCAGCTGAGGTCATGCAGTTCTACACGGTGGGTTTTCCAAGGACATTTGTAACACCAGAAGAGGCACATCACTCGGCGCTTATTCAAGGGACAAGAACTATATCTGGGTTTAAGGATGAAGGAAATATAAGGTTTCATGTGAGCTCCCTCAGACCCGTATATATCTGGTTCTTCCAGATTCTTAAGACAGAAGCTTGGGAGCCATCCCAGCTCCTCCTCCTTCTGTTATGCCAGGGTTGCCTCTGATCACTAGCCAGTTCATTCCACTCTAAGTGGAATACCGACTCTCTTGAGTCGGTACCCTGATGTCTAGGCTCACTGTCAGGTCACGATACCTGGTTATCTTTCAGCTCATTTGCCTCTCCACAATTGGTTTTTCTTCAACCTTTCTTCCGTGATAGCTGCAGAATAGTTTTATTTTTATGAATTTATGTATTTGTTTGTTTTGAGAGAGAATCTCAAGAACTACTAGGTAGTTGATATTCTAGGAGGACTTCAAGATTATCCTGGTCCTCCCGATTCTACCTTCTAAGTGCTGGGATTATAAATGTGTACCACTCAGTATACCTGGCCTTGGAATTTATTTAATGTATATGGAGGTGGAGTGTGTATGTATATGGGGATGGGTGCTTGTAGAGATAGAGGGATAGCCTCAAGCATCATCCTTACACGTGCCATCCACCTCCACTGAGCCAGGGTCTTTCTGGCCTGCAATTTTCTAGTTAGGCTTAGCTGGAGCCAGCCCTAAGGATACTGTCTCCACCTCTCCAGTATTGGCAATACAAACAAGAGCCGCCATGCCCAACACTTTCATGTGGGTCCTGAGGTTTGAGTGTAGCTCTTCATATTAGTAAGGCAAGCTTTAGAAACTGAGCCATAACCCAGTTCCTCAGAAATGCTTATAAAATGTATTTTATTTTATATTTATGTATATGTGCATAAGTATGGGTGTGTGCAGGTACTCACAGAGGTCAGGAGAGGGTGTTAGACATCCTGAAGTTGGAGTGACAAGTAACTGTGACACACCCAACTTGACCACTCTGAACCAAATCCGTGTCCTCTGGAATAGCAGCAAATACCTTTAACTGCTAAGTCTTCTCTCCAGCCATCCCACCCACAAGAACAGTTTATTTAAAGACAGATCTGACCGTATCATTCACTCATGCAGAACTCTTGGGTTCTCTTCCTCTCCACTTCCATTGCCTGGTACACCAGCCCTGAGGGCATGACCTTCGTTGGGTGTTCTACGAGCACCTTTGATCCTAACACTGTCAGTCTTTCCTGCTACACCACTGGTAGGCTCAGGGTGTCCATTTCTTTTGTGCTGTCAAAGTTCTGTAATTCCAGAGACACATCTATCTAAAACACTTAGTTTTCTGGTTTCTGCCCCGATGAGTTTCTGGGAAGCAGACATAATCGGGCTGAGAAGCCAGCGTGACAAGTGACCAAATCCCAAGAGAGGTGGGAAATGGACAGAGATGGGCTCTAGGATTCAAGCTTTACCTTGTGGAATGGAAAAGGAGAATGGGCAAGGTTAAAGCAGTTTGGTCAGGATGTGTCTTGAAGTCACATGAAGAATGGACGGAGAAACGGTGAGAATAGAGGGTAGATGAGAGAACTAGACCTTAGAAGCAATGATCCATAGGAGACACTAGAGATGAAGTCTCATCAACCTGGCTGCCTAAACAAGACCTGAACAAAGACAACACCAATAGACATACTAACATGGAAGGGGTGACTCTCACTGGGGATTCTAAACAGAGAACTACAGGCAACCAAAGGATGCCAAGAGTGGAAGTAATAGTTTTCCTCAGAAAAAGGTCCCCTAATTGGGTGTGCAATACCAAGTGGTCAGCCCTGAAACCACTGACATACAATTAACATTAGAAAGCCTGAGGAGGTAATATTTATACATTTAATTGTGTGTGTGTGTGTGTGTGTGTGTGTGTGTTGTGTAAAACAATGAAATATAAAGAAGCCATGAATTTGAGAAAGCGATGGAGGAGAGGGAAGACAGAAATGATGTGATTAGATTGTAATTCCAAAACATTTTTAAAATATATTTTGAAAAAGCAACAGTCTACTAACACATAGCTAATAATTATCAGAGGAGGGCACACTTCGTAAAGAACCAGACAGCAAATTTTTTAGGTTTTATAGACCTTTCTGTCTCTGTCAGGTTTGTGTATCTGTTGGTATAGTAGCTTGAAAGCAGCCAGGCACTTTGTAATTAAATAGTCATGGCTGTGTTCTAATAAAACTTTATTTATAAAATAAACATGTTGGATGGTACCCTGTGTGGAACAATACCCAGAATTTTGTTAATCAGAATTCTGTGCCTGGCAGAGATGAGGAGTCGAACAAATAAAGCTAAAAGCTAGAAAGCAAAGACTTGTAATTAGAGATGAGAATACAATAAAACAAGAGTCAGAGGCCGAGGCCTTGAGGCACTCGGTGAAGCAAGAAGACATCCATATCCCTAGGTGTGAAGGTTCAAGAGAGTGAATCCAGTCAGTGGAGCCTGGGCATGAGATGGGGTCTAGAGAGAAGGACCTCCTGAAAGAGCACATGACTCCAGTACAAAGTGATGATTCTAAAGATTATACTCCAACCAGAAAGAAGAAGATGGGGACAGATACCCTGACATTTTCTTTATCACTTATTTTTTCCCAGAATTGGCATTTGCCTCACACCCTCATCTCTATCCCCATTCTGTGTGTGGTTCATCCCTCTGTCTCCAATCTATATGAATCTCAAACCAATGAATATCTTTAAGATATCCCTGAAAGGCTGTTTCATGATCCTGCTTCAGTAACTATATTAGGAAGGGAGGTGGAGATCTGATGACGAATGGCTTTTAAGTCAATTCAGGCTGGCTTTGTGGGCACAGGGGCATGAATAGAGGGTCAAGCAACAGTTAAGCCTGTTGAGGTTTGGTCTGTTACTACATATTTTATAATGCTAAATTCAGCCCTCCCCACCCCCAAGATGTGGTTGTCTCAGGGACGACAAGATCATCACACACACCAAGTGATGCTATGTAACCTTGCTCCTTAATTTAAAACTATTGGTCGAATAAAGATGCCCACAGCCTGTGGCTGGGCAAAAGAGAGGTAAGCGAGGTTTTGATTTCTGGCCTTGGGGTCTGAAGTTGGATCACAAGGGAGGGAGAGAAGATGGGAGAGGAGAAGATGATATGGGGTAGGTGAATTGTGAAAACATGCCCCTGAGGGCTAACCAATTGGAATAAGAGTGCCCAGGAGGAGCAAGGCTAGTCACATGCCATGGTTATTGGCAGAGAATTAAACATAATAGCATAAAGAGTAGATATCTTCCCAGCTCTAGTGGTGACTAAGGCTTATTACAAAGTTTTGTGTATTTTATCTGGGAACTGAATGATCAAATGAGGGGTAGAAACATCTGATTGAGATTAAATATATACTACAACATAAGCCCGTCACCTTGACTAATAAATATTCATATTAAAACGTTTAAAAGTCTCTGTCTTAATCCCTGACACCTTGCCTCCTTTGCCTAGCTCCTACTTTGACCTGTTTATGACTCAGATAGATACTGCTGTCCCCTCCCCCACAGCCCTTAGTTTGATTCAATCTCTTTTCAACTAAAATATCTTTTTTCTAAACAGTTCAATATCCATCTCGACTTCTTATAAACTGCCTTTGGAAGATTTGCATGATAAAAGGGGAAAGATGGAATTGTCTTCTCCTTAGGGAAATAATTTGTGTGCCTTCCGTTTGGAAATTATTCCAAGTTTATGCTTCATAAGAAAGTCACAAGTTGTTTCCTGGGATGGCGCTAATGAACCCATCCACAAATGTGTTAACTAGAATATTCCACGGCCTTGAGAAAGGGAAAAGGAGTCTTGGAGGAAGGTCACTCTTGGGCATTTGTTCTTTTCTTGGCGCGCGCGCGTGTGTGTGTGTGTGTGTGTGTGTGTGTGTGTGTGTGTGTGTGTGTGTGTGTGTGTAAAATCTCATGTGTTATTCTTTAGGCACCTTGCATTTTATTTTTTGTTTGAGGAAGTGTCTCTCATTGGTCTGGAGCTTTACAAATTAAGCAGGCTAGTTCGCCTAGTCAGTGGGCTGGCAGGATCTGCGTGTCTACTGGCTACCTCACCATCTCTAGCTAATGCCACCGCAAATCCGGTTGTATTACAAGGGGTGGTTCCAGGGATCTAAATTCAGGTCTTCAGACTATAAGACACATGAATTATGTCCCCAACTCTTGTTCTCTCCCTTATTGGGTATTTATTAACAATTGGTTAAGGGCCCAACACCAGCAAGATCTAGGCAGTACACATGTGTGTGAAAAAAGAATCTTCTATACAGCTGGAGCCCAGGAGAGCAGGGCTTTGCCTGTCTGGTGAATGTTTCAGGCCCATCTCTAGGCCAAGATTCAGCACACGATAGGTGCTTCATCACTGTCTACTAAGTGAATGAGTACCTGCAAGAAAGCTATGCTGTTTTAATCTTAGCCTCTAATAACAAGCAAGCCAGCGTGCTCACCTATAAAAATGACTTGTTTAATCCAGTAAGAGTTAATGAAGTTCTGCTTCTAAAATGTCACACACATGTAGTCACACACCGCAGCATCATACTTCTTTATCCTGAGTGGGAGAGATTCATCTAAACAAATGTTATAAGCATCACAATCTCCAAAATGTCACCATGTCCTCTATGGGCCTCATAACTATAAACAGGATAGACTAAGAATCCAACAGAATAGACAGTAAACGGGAGCATGAGTAACTGCTTTTTCAGTAGCACCCCCACCATGCATGGCTTTTTTTCTTTCTTTCTTTCTCTCTCTCTCTCTCTCTTTCTTTCTTTCTTTCTTTCTTTCTTCCTTTCTTTCTTTCTTTCTACATGGCTATCAAGAAGAGCAGGCACAGAGCCCTGCCAATTCTCCCTCCGTCACAGTTGTGTGGAGCCAGTTGATGGAACTTTCTCTGTCCCCACTGGTCACACAATCAGCAAAATGATCGGCAGAGAGTTCAGTGGCTGCCCTACTCACTGCCCTTTGCTTTGTGGTCAACTGAGCCCTGACAATAGCCAGCCAGTGGCCCTTTCCGTGCAGTTGTCCCAGCTCAGATAATAGGTCCATAGACGTCAGCCCCACATTTGTTGGTTGACAATGGCTCAATTCTGCAGGGTGGCATTATCTAAAACCTGCTTCCCCACGCCCCACCCTTGAGGGAACTGTAAAAGAGATCTCAGCAGAGCTGAGCCAAGCCAGAATGTAACAGCAAAGAGGCTCTCCTGAGAGGCCTGAGAAGCTTCTCTTGTAATAAAAATGTCAAGTGGGTTTATGGTCAAGAGCAGAGGAGCAGGGGACACATATCCTGCTTGCCTGGCAGAGTTCCAGGTAAGATGCCTTTTGACAGCGGTGGTCACAGGTGTGGGGCAGAAGAGGTGGGGAGACAGAGATGGTTCAAATGTCCTGTTTAGGAAAATGCCATTCTCCTGTCCCTGGCACTCTTTCATGTGTGAGGTATTGAACTTTGATCCATGCTTAGCAGTTATTAGAGCCACTGTGTGGTAAGAATATGTTATTATCATCATGAGCTATGCTTTTGACTAGCTCTTACAGTTACAGAGGGCTTTGTCTATTTTGCCATTTGACTCAATTGAAACACACAAAGCAAGACGCTCACATTTACACACCAAAAAAAAAAAAAATCGGGGTTAAATGGTTTGCTTAGAGTTGCCAGCAAATATATTTTAGAGCTAACTACTCTGTGGTGGGGACTGACTTCAATCTCATCATTCCGAGTTATCTTTTTTGTAATATCTTGGAAAGTCACCTCATGTCTGCTAGAAACCCAAACAATGAGGACCTAGTCCCCACAAAACAACCACCTTACTGCACTGCTAGTTAAACCCCAGTCATTAGCATTATGGAACCCAAGTTGGCCTCCCTTTATCTTGTGCCCAATGATCATTACTCCTGCTTTGACTGCATTGAATAGGTCAAGATTTCTTCTATGACAGTCTTTTTTAATGTGCCCTCACTCCCGAGGGCTTCCTCTTCAATCCAAACAATCCCTCAATCCAAACAATTCCCCAATGATCAATGTTGCTATTAACCATGTTTTAAATGGTTAATTCAGTTCAAAATGGGGCCACTAGCACACAACATGACATGCAACCTTTGGCCTGAGAATCAGCATAGAATTGCCTCTATTACCTGTTAGCTTTGGGATCTGTGCTTCCATGAAGCAGGGCCTGCATAAGCTGGTTTGGCTTAACTTCTACTTGGAATAATAGCATACAGAGAGCATAAGATTCAGGAACAAGAAATCAAGAAAATAAGAGATGCTGGAATGGAGGGGGTTACCGTGGGAACTCCACAGTTGGACTCAGGCAGTGCTAGGGTGCTAAAAAGGAGCAGATTAGACACGAAGACCGAAAGACCTTGGTCAGCTGGTCCAGCCACACCCCTTTCTCTACCCTCCTTGGATTCTTGTAGGCACAAACACCTTTAGGCATCTTATTTTCAGGCTGAGCTGATTTAAGCCCCCATACTGTCATTGCCAGGGTGACTAGAGGGCAGGTCCTGCTGAAGCTGCTAGTGGCCCACCCAAATCTGTTCTCTCCTGTTATGTCTGGATCTAAGCTGTCCCCTGGAAGCCAGGTACTAACTATTAGGTTGCTAGCTGATCAACTCTTCCAAAGTGATTAGATCATGCTGGCTTTGACCTTACTGATGACAGATCAATCTACTGACAGACTCATAGCTGAACAGGCTATGGCAGAGCCATAGAAGATTGCCCTAGCTATAGGATGTAGATTACTGGGTCCTTGAAGGGGACCTATCATGGCTCCTCCCAGCTGTTTGCTGACTGCCATGAAGTGAGCAGCCTTCTCTGAGGCATGCTCCTGTCACACAATGTTCTGCCCCACCTCAGGCACAAAGCCATGCAGCCATCTGATTGTGAATTGAGAATTCTGAAACTGAGCCAAAAAGAAATCCTTTGATGCTTTAGTCGTAGTGTGGTACAGCATCCCGTAGTTCTCTTTCTCTTCCTCCCCTTCCTTCTCCCGAGACAGGATCTCTTGTATTTCAAGCTGGCTTTGAACTCACTATACAGCCAAAGATGACCCTAAACTTTTATTCTCCTGCCTTCACCTCCTGAGTGCTGGGATTGAAGGAATGTTCTACCGCGTGTAGTTTTACACAGTGGTGGAGATAAAACCCAGGGCTTCATGCACAATAGGCAAACACATTGCCAATGGAGACACATTTCTTCCATTTTGTAAAAATAGCTGTGGCTAAACACACACCTGCCTTACTGGAGATGACACTTCTTAGCACTCCTTGTGGGTAGCTCTGGCCATGTGACCAGCTATCAATGGAGTGTGAGCCTCTTATTAGCCTAGATAGGTTCTTCCATGTTTTTCCCCTTCCCTCACCCTGATTTTCTCTATCTGCAAGAGCAGAGGGTACCAAAGAAACCTAGCTTCAATCAAACTGAAGAGAAAAACACCTAAGGTCTGCAGTTCTCAAACTCAAGCTAATCAGAATCACCTAGAGAGTTTGTTAATGTATCCATTTCTGGACCCACCTTCAGGATGTCTGGGGCCCAAGAATTGCATCTTTGTCTTGTCTCCCAAAGATGCTGCTGCTGCTACTTGCTTCTGAACCATTCTCTTGAGAGCTCCTTCCCCAGGGGATGGTGAAGCAGGAAGATGAAGGTGGGTTCCTGAATGACTAGCCGTCTAGACCAATAGAACTCTAAAGCAAGAGAAATATGAACCTCTTTGGCTTGCTAGATTTAGCAAATACGAAGGGTGTTCAGTTAAAATGAATGAATTGGTTAAACCAGTGAATCACAACCTTCCTAATGCGTGTGACCTTTTAATACAGTTTCTCATGCTGTGGTGACCCTAACCATAACATTATTTTTGTTGCTACTTTATAACTGTACTTTTGCTACTGTTATCAGTCATGATGTTAACATCTGTGTTTTCTGATGGTCTTAGATGACCCCTGTGAAAGATTGTTTTGACCCCCAAAGGGGTCACGACCTACAGATTGGGAACCACTGGATGATAGATGGAGCATACTTATGTCAAGATACTAGTTTTCAGACACCCCAAGTGCCTTGCGGTGTTGCATTTTGTCTAGCAAACTGATGATCTTTGGGCCAGCATATTTTAGGTTGTCCTGATTGCAGGAGATTGACCTTCCTTATCTCAGATACAGAACTCAGCCCAGGACTTGGCAGAAACCAGAGCTGAGTCCTAAGTCTCAGGCAGGGTCCTCCACATTTTGCCTGATTTTGGGTCCCCATGGTAACCACAGAACCTTCTTACTGTCTTCTTGATCCAGGTCTCTTAGTGGGGTTCGTGCTTTTCTCTGTTCTAAATCTCACTCTGGCAACTGCCTGGAAGCTCGTCAGTGACAGAACTGAAGTCATGACTGTCCCCCAGCCACAGCTCCTTCTGTGTCATTATTTACACTAGGCCTTTGTGTTAGTCAGCTACTCGCTGCTGTGCCCAAACACCCAAGGAAGTCATCTAAAGGGAAGAGAATTAAATTATACGTGGGCATCGTTTCAATGTATCATAGTGGAGAAGACATGACAGAATAGAATATAGTCATGATGCTGTGATGAGCAGGAGGGAGGGAGGGAGGGAGGGAGGGAGAAAGAGAGAGATTAAAAGCTATACTACTTTTTTCATTTCCCCCTTTAGTCCATCTGGGTCCTAAGCCATTGGTGCTACACACAGTCAGGGCGGGTCTTTACCTCTTAGTTACTGCCCACATGTCAATCATCTCCAGAGATGCCCTAACAGACAAACAAGAAGTGTGTCTTAATAAATGAGGTGCTTCTCCATTAAAATCAAGTCAACATTCAAGATTAGCCATCACTTGTGTCAGTGATGTGGCTCAGTGGACAAAGGCACTTGCCACTGAGCCTGACCCCCTCAGTTCAATCTCTGGAACCCATATGAAAGAGAACCAACAGGTTAGCCTCTGATTTCTACATACTCACTGATATCCACCGTGGCATGAACATGACTCCCTACACACACACACACCCCTAAATAAATATCCTAAAAAATTATTGTCTCTAGTCCCCTCTCTTAGAGGAGACTAGAACATCTTGAACATCTGTCCCCCTGAACATCTTGGGGACAGAAGTTATCTCTTTTTTAGTCTCAGTCTTCTCAGGGATCAGCACAAGATCCAAACAGTCATTGTGACGGTTTGAATGTATCTCCCAAAGTTTACCTGTTAGAAACTTCATCTCTAATTTACATGTTACTAGCTGGAGCTGAGGCTGGAGGGAGATATCCTAGTTAGCTTTAACTTTAAATTTCAGCTTGACACAAATCTAGAGTCACCTGGGAAGAGAAAAACTCAACTGAAAAATTACCCATATCAGACTGTTCTGTGGCCATGTCGAATGAGGCGTTTTCTTACTTTCTAATTGGTGTAGGAGGACCCAGTCCACCGTGGGTGGTACAATCCCTAGGCAGATGGGTCTAGACTATATAAAATAGGCAACTAAGCAAGCCACAGGGAGCAAGCCACTAAATACCACTTTCATTGGTTTCTACTTTAAGCTCCTTCCTTGAGTTCCTGCCTTGATCTCCCCTAATGATGGACTATAAATAAACCTGTAAGTTAAAATAAACCCTTCCTTCCTCTCCACCTCAAGGCTCTGTCTTATTAAAGAAACTAAACTAATGGAGGAGATAAATAGGTTTAGATGACGTCATGAGATTGGGACCCAGTGATGATATTAGTGGCTTCAGAAGAAAAGGAAGAGAGACCAAGTCGGTACATTTGCATTGTCTCATCATGTGATATATTGCACCATGCCCCTCCCTGCAGGCCACCAGGAGGCCCTCCACAGGTGCCAACACTGGGCACTTGGACTTCCTGACATCCAGAGTCAGGAATCAAAGAAGCAGCTATTGTTTATAAACCATCCAGTCTTCGGTATTCAGTTATGGCAGCAGAAAACCAACTACAGCAGTCACCACATAGATATGACATTAACAAATGTTGTCTTGAGCCCAGGTTCTTTCTGACATACTGGGGACTCCAGGCTTCTTGAGTCAGTTAACTGACCTGGTTTGTATCTAGGCTATAAAAGCACATGATGTTGGATCACCCCCAGACACAGCATTGGTTCACTGAACTTGCAGGTTTTTGGGAGGAGATGGGAAACAAACAAAGAAGCTTCCCTGAGGAAAAGGACCAGGATCCAGCCCCTGTCCTCTGAAGTGACTCTGCTCTTCAGTGTACTTCTGTGGCAGATGTTGTAATGCAGTCCTTATACTAGATTCCTTGGGAGACTAGATGGAGGCAGAATGTTTCAGTGAGGGCCAGAAGTCAAAAGCAAACAGGTGTTTAAATTCCAGAAGACACAGGTCCCAACCAACTGTAGAGTTTGTATTCCAGGGAAGTGGTTGGAAAAGTAATTTTCTGGGTATCTTACCTTACTCCTCGCAGAGCCACAGTGGGCTGGGTGAGACTCCACTGCCGGGCAGCACAACCATAGCCACCTGCAACCTCAGGCTCTGCCCAGTTGAAGGGGTATCCAAGTTCCTAGGCAGGAGGTGAGAGATGTCTGGACCTCAGTGCTGCACACAGAAGCACCTCTAAGGGATTCCTTGTCCTGAGACTGCACTTGACATGGAGAAGATGAGCTATGCTCTGGCCCCCACTGCCAGCAATGCCACTATCTGCATTCTTGAGCCTGGGAAGCCATAGGCCCAGGACTCCAGATCCAGTTCTCTGAAGATGAACTCTATTCATTCCTGGAAACTCCCCTTAAACTCGGGAGCCGTCCACCCCTGGAAGAAGAAGAAGGAGGAGGAGAAGGGGGAGGAGGAGGAGGAAGAGGAAGAGGAGGAAGAGGAGGAGGAGGAAGAGGAAGAGGAGGAAGAGGAAGAAGAAAGTGCCATTTCTCTTGCTACAAGATGAATCTCAACTGATAGCCCCCATTCTTTAGGGGCTGATATCCTTCTAATCATGAACCATGATCAGGTTTTTTCTGGAAGAACCTATCAGGACCAGGAGCTGCTGGACGATACCTCCTGTGTCCAGGGCACTGGGCAAGGCACACTTATCTTCCTCCGCCTATCCAACCATGCTACCAACTTTTTACAAACAGAGGTATCCTGGTTCCCTGAAAAAGAAGGTAAGGTAAATTTGTTTTTCATTAATTACAAAATTCCCATGAGGTAAAAGTTATTATTTCTATTTCTTAAAGCAGAAGGTGCCATAAAGATGGCTCACCTAACTATTTGCACTTGCTACATTTGCAGTGGACCTTAGTTCAGTTCCCAGCACCCACACACAGGGCAGCTTATAACCACCTGTAACTACAGTTCCAGGGCATCTATGCCTTCTTCTGACCTCTAAGGGCTCCAAGCATGCACATACGTACAAAAGTGCAGTCAAATGTACATGCAAAATAAAAGCATATTTTTTTTTGTAAGAGCCTTTGCTTAGAGAGGTGGTGGGCACAAATAAGGGCAGAACTCCAATTTGAACATTGGTTGGTTTTGATTCCAAACTGTATTCTCTGCCCCCAATTAAAAAAAAAATAACTGAGGCTACGCATTTGGTACACATAAAGGAATATATGTAGTGCATATGTAGTTATAAAATTTAACAATAAATGCTATCCCTGTGAGCCTGGCACCCACAGGCTCACAATGCTTCCAAATGAATAGTACCAGGACCTTACCAGAGAATAAGCAAATGTCTGTAGCCACTATACCCATGACACCCTTCACAGGTATTTCATCTTTAGCATACAGATAGAAACACAGAGGTTTTGAGTTCCCAGTCTCACAAGTGTCCCTGGCAGCAAGATATGGCCTGGGAAGTCATGCCTGTTTTGATTGACGCTTTGAGCTCACAGGTTTCACACGAGGCTGCTCCTTCCGTGCTCTGGGTACAGTTGTACAGTTTTGAAAATGTAGGTTCCAAAGCTGCCTCCCTGGCCTGGTGAGTAAGAATTCACAGGACTGAAGGCCCCTACCCCAAATTCTCCAGACAACTGGGGGTGGAGCTGTCTTAGCATCTGCCGTATTTATTGAGTTGCCTGCAGAGGTTCAGACACATCTACTTATCTTGTACTGCATCTGGCTCTGCTGCTCAGGTCATGGGCGATCTGCAGTCCTCTGGTGGGGAGGGTGGGGTCACTCTGACACCCTCCTGACAAGAAGACACCAATCTTTCTCTAGACAGACAGCACACTATTACTAAAGGCTGTGGCTGTCGCATACAATCAAGGTCACTTAATAGACGAGTATTGAAGGTTTCCGGTGTGTGGCATGTGTAAAGTCAGATACACTTACCTACAGAGACTATAAAAGGCTGACATTCAACATCCCTGTAAAGTTCAGCTGCCACCTAGCTCTGGGTAGCAGGGATGGCTGGGAATCCTGCACTTTGGGGAAGGCTCTGCATCAGTGGTGTGGTAGCCGGTGGGATGGGCCTCCAGGCACTGCTCTTGCATGGCTTACAGTGCAGTGAATTCAGCAGCAGGTGTATCCATGCAGACTTTAAAGGGACAAATGACTAACTTGGCAGTGTGGACAACTCATCAACAGTGGAGAAGCTTTAATTTCCTAGTAACCAGACTCTGACATTACAAACACTGACTCCCATTTAAGCCATCTATAATAATGTGCAAAAACAGACCTCTGACTTCGTCCAGATTTCCTTATAAGTGACATGGCATATTGTCCCACAATCTCTTTCCACTGGAAATTGGGACTGGAGGGGGCAGTGTCAGTGGGATCTCTGGGTGTTGTTAAATGAGTCCTCTGGCAACAATACATGAGAAGCATGCTGCATCTGAAGGTTCAACTCTCAGCGCTGGAGGAAGCCTCACCTACAGAACCAGGAGCCCTGTGTTGCTCTGTTTAACTAGCTAGATAGACATGCAAGGTAGCTTCTTCCTATTTTTTAAGAAAAGGCCAGGAACACAGTCAGTGGCCACCTGCCCAGTAATGTGATATTTCATTTACAACAGCCCAAGAGTGTAGCTTGTATGTGTTAATATTGGATTATTTCTCTTCGTAGTTAGCTGCCTCCTCACTTCACTGTTTCCATAGCAACACTCCTCAAACATCACTTCCTACTCTGAATACACAATGTAAACAATCTGCTGTTGAACATTTCCCAATTTAGGGGATTGGAGCCAAAGCTGAGAGGCCTGTGATTAGAGAGGAAGGTGAGATGCTGAGAAGTGGGGGTTCTGGTATCCACTCAGAGGGGTGCCCGTAACACCTTGTGGAGATCAAGATATCAGATAGTTACAGATCACTCCATTCTTTCAGTGAGGGGACATTTAGTATAGAAAGAGTTCACAGGACTCCTCTATCATCAATTGGGGACAAAGAGCCTCAGGATCCCAGAAGTGACATAAGTCACTCCTATTGTCATGTTGCTTGTGATGGAACATAGCAAGAATTAGGGCTTGTCTGAGAAATAGAAATGTTTTCCCTCCACATGTGTCCCAGCAGCCTCTGTCCTGAGCCCATGACACTGCGGTGCACCTGGACATTCTCCTGCAAAGCCTGCGTACTGAGCAATTCTTCCTAAGGTCAGCACCGTGTCTGTTGACCAGTTGGACAGTTTGCCACGCAGCAAATCCCTTGCTGAGCGTGAATTCACAGGGTCTTAATCTTAAGGCTTCAGGAGTTGTATTTCTCTGCTGAGGAAAGTAGGGACTCAGCCTGATGTCCCCAAAATAGCCTAGGACCCTGCTCAAGGCATTGCTATTTTCCTTTTTATCAAAGGAGCTATTTTTGTTCCAGTCTCACCCACACATAGTAGTGTCCACGATTTCTACATCTTCAAAAGCAAGGCAAGACTGTTTGTTCTTTCTTCTTTTTTTCCAAGTGTGTGTGGGGGGTTGGGGGGAGAGAACTCAGACCGTTTTCTTTCAACTTCTTAGCAACCCTTGGCATTCTTTGACGTCTGAGCAAGTGATCACATGATTTCTGTGTCTTTAGCAATGAGCCAAAGGACACTCATGGCCTCAGGAAGTTCAAGAAAGGCTCACAGATGCCAGCACCCAGCTGGGGGATGGGTACTGTTGGAAGGTGGTAGAGAGGTTACCCACCTAGCTGCTTGCTAGACTTTGGAGCAGGGAGAGGTATGAAGAAATTCATCATTGGGAGATTTTAAACAAGTGACAATCACTTAGGGGTACTGGTACAGAGCACCTGCCACTCTTGCAGGGTCCTGGGGGACCCATAGCTTGCTTCATTCACTGCCACCAAAACATTGCTATACTGGGGTAGGGCTTGTCTGCTGTCTATCCTCCTAAGGGATAACCTATCAGGTTTTCCCACAGACACCAGCTAGAGTCACTAGGGACTCCAAGAGGGTCCCCAAGAGGTAGGCCTGCCCTTGTTGCTTGTTCTGAGCAGATCCGACTGAAGTCTCCATCAGACTTCTCAGGCCCTCAGAATGTTTGATCTCAGATGAGATTTACAAGTCTACCAGGGCTCCAAGTTGTGAAGATCCGAGACAGTATAGAACAAGGCAGTAGAGAACATTAGCAGGTGACAACCCACCCTTAGCCTCTCAGACACAGGGCTGTCCCTTCTGCTCTGACACTTTCCTCTCAGAAAAACAAACAAACACAAAACAAATCAAAAACAACCCAAAACTTTTAAGGAGATAAAGAGAGCTCTGGGACAGGAGATCAAGCTCAGACATCTGACTTCACAGCCACTTCACTGTGACCTTGAGAAAGTCATGGTCCTTTCCTGAGCCTCAGTTTCCCTGTCTGTGGGGTTTAGTGACTAGTTTGTATTCATATTCTTTAAATAACAGTGCTATAGGGATACTGGGTGGTAGGAGGAGCAAAAAGGACCCCAGGTGATAGAGGTTTGAAAATGCCAAATGCAGCAAAGTACAAGATGCTTCCCTTATGAATCTTCTCAGCACCATCTGCAGGCGGTCCGAATCCCCTAAGGGACAGACAGAACGTAATGTGCCCAAAATTGTGAAAATGAAATTTGGTTTTGTAGAATTTGGAGATGAGAACATCCTAGATGAGGCTATAATGTCTTGTTGGGAATTAGAGGTTGTAAGTGAAAGAAAAGAAAGAAGCAATGGAAAACAAGGGTAGGGGGTGGTGACTCTATCTCCAGAGGTCCATGGCATCCTTAACTTCCCTCCCAGGCCTGGTGTGAATGTTCTGAAAGTCACTATGTGGCTCTCCATTATGAAACCCATCTCCTGAATATTGATGCTCCATAGTAGAGACAAAATTATTGTCGTATCCAAAAGTCTGTCTCTTACAGGTCACCAGGGCGCCATTTATTAAATCATCATTCAAGGGCACAGGGTTCTCTCTTGCTCAATGACACAGGCTGCTCACTAGGGGCTGCCTCTGTGAGAACTCAGGAGCCAGGTCGAGGAGCTGAGGAATGGAGGCAAGGGTTTCTGCCTCCTTCCATTACAGAGCCCAGCCTGCACACACACACACACACACACACACACACACACACACACACACACACATCCCAAGGTGACTGAGAGAAGGTACCTAGGAACCAAGGTACACCCAGTGTGGAGAATCAGAAGGGAGTTCTATGGCAGAGTTCTGACGTCCACTTTTCTGTCATCTGCTGCCTTTCGAGTGCTGGCCTTTGAAACAAAATGGTTATAATAAGTTTATATACTATATTTGCCAGCAGCCTGAGGGATTAGCATTCTCTGGACTTGAATGGCCTCATGACTACTCACACGGGTGACCTACAGGAGAATGTTTTTAGCCGCTGGTGATGAGAAGGACAGAAAGCTATTCTACTCTCAGAACCAAGGAACTCTTTCCTGTCCCCATTTTGAGATCTTCAAAGGATTTGCATTTTCCCACCTGGAATTGTTCCATCTAGTAGCAAGTAAGAACTTGTTCCAGATTTTGTCTTTTAAACCTGGTTTAAAAGGAAGGAGGGAGCAAAGAGCAGTCCCCAAAGCTAACCAAGAGCATCCATCAGAAATCCTTTAAATTAAATTAAAACCCTGAATCATTCAGACCCATCCCATTGCATAACAGCCATTAAAGTATTAGCATTACTTTGGGGGTACTCTGTTATGCAAGCTACTGCTAAATCTCCTCTGGGCCTTTAAAAAAAAATTTTCCCCAAAGAGTTGTTGTTTGCTAATTTATTTTTAAATGGGCTGCGTCTGTGTTGATCCTAGCCTTCAAATTTTTTTTTTTTTTTTTTTTTTTTTTTTTTTTTTTTTTTTTTTTG
>JANHMN010000022.1:26959591-27016202 GCA_030674055.1 Rhabdomys pumilio | reverse complement strand
TGTGCATCTGGGAGTCAGTGTGCACCTGTGAGTCAGTGTGCACCTGGAAGTGAGCATGCACCTGTGAGTGAGCATGCACCTGTGAGTGAGCATGCACCTGGCGGTGAGCATGTACCTGGTAGTCAGTGTGCACCTGGTGGTCAGTATGCACCTGGAGGTCAGTGTGCATCTGGGAGTCAGTGTGCACCTGGGAATCAGTGTGGCTGGGCACTTAAGGGTTAATGTTGCTGGGAATGTGAGAATCTGTATGCCCAACATCTGGGTGTAAGTGTGGCTGACACCTGTTGATCACCTGTTGGGCACTTGGGGAGCAGATAGATGTTCACCCAAAGCTTTCATCCTGGGCTAGTGCTATGATAAAGGTGGGCTGGGGCTTCAGGTTAGCAGTTCAGGAATGTGGCAGAGTCTCTGCATAAGAGGTGTTTGCATGAGGAAGTCAGAGTTGCTGCTACCAAGGCTGGGGCCCAGTATGCATAGTAGGCCATCATGACAACCCTATTAGGAATATAGTTTCATTCTCTCTCCTGCTAGAACAGAATCCTAACAAGGTCCCCAGTGAGTTGGGTGTACACCAAATACCAGCGAGCCCCACCCTAGAGTGTTGCTGGACACTTGCAGGTAGGTGGTTGATCAGTGTTTGAATGTTAGGCTGGAGGTGTAGAGTATTTGCCAATCATGTACAAGGCTCTGCCTTTAATCACCCCAGCATTGAAAAATCACTTGTGAATGTTTAATAAAAGTTAAGACTTGGCTTAATGTAGTAATTTTCCAAAGTATTTGCTTATTTATTATACACATAGGGAAATAAAAATAACTCCTTAATTTTGGTCAATGATGTCAATAGAAAATTCATAATTTTCCCTCAGAGACTTGAAGGCATGATCTAGACTCCAGGCCTTAGATATTTCTTTTCATAGTCTAGACCAGTGGTTCTCAATCTTCCTGTGACTCTCTCATACAGTTCCTCATGTTTTGGTGACCCCCAAACAAAAGATTGTTTGTTAATACTTCAAAACTGTAGTTTCACTTCTGTTATTAATTGTAATGTAAATATCTGCGTTTTCCTATGGCCTTAGGTGACCCTTTGAAAGGGTCATTTGGGTTGTGGCTCATAGGTTGAGATACCCTGGTCTATGTAGAGCAAGCAATACAGAAGTCAACAGGTCAGTGTATCCCAAACCTGTGCCATGGTAATGAATGGCAGGGACCTTGAGTCTGTCACTGGCTGCTATAACAAAATACCTCAGGCTAGGTGGCTAAGAAGATGCTTTCTCACAGATCTGTGTGTCCTTGGGAGGAAGGCTGGGAGGACCAGGCTGAAGATGAAGGACCTTGTAGCATTTCAGGGGAGCAGAGCAAACTGATGCAGGCTTTGGATGGAGGATGCTTTGTGATCCACTTGCTTTAGTGACTCTGCCCTATGGAAAGTTAAAGATGGAGCTACTGATTTTTCTGGTGTCTTGGTGAGGACTGTCTGCCTTAGAGAGAGATGCCTCTGTGTGGCATGTTCCTATGATACTGAGAACACTATTGAGCTTCCTTCTGTTTCCCTTCCTCCTCTTTCTCCTCTTCCTCCTCCTCTTCTTCCTCCTCCTCCTCCTCCTCCTCCTCCTCCTCCTCCTCCTCCTCCTCCTCTTCCTCCCCCTCTTCTTATAAGGGCAGTAATCCATTATAGGAACCCCACCATCATAGTCTCCTTTAACCCTAATCCCCATCTCATACACCCAAAGGCCTCCCAGTACTCTCATATAGAGGTCTGTGGCTTGAACATAAAGATTGGGACCATGGAGCCCATTCAGTCCACAGAGGTAACCCACAAGTTTCCAGGCCCCTCTTGGTGGTAGCACCTGGAATGTTTAAGGATGGTTCTTCTCAAGCCTGGCCTGCAAGAAGAGACACTTCCTGGGGAATGCAGATGCCAAGGCCTGACCTGGAAATCAGGATCAGTGAGAGGAGCATTGCATGGGCAACTTTTAAGGCTTCTAGGCTTCATGACCTCCCTGTCCTTATCTCTCATGGGTTTCTGCTCATCATTGCAGCATCCTAAAGATCGTCCCCTGTCCACCCAGTCGTTAAGTAGACTCCCAAACCAGTGCCTGTCATGATGTCTTGTTCCAGCCCATCACAAGTGTTCATTCTGCCCACTGTCCTATTGCTCACTGCCCTGGAACATATACAGTGAAAGCCTAGTTTGCTGTCTGAAGCCACAGTGTGCGTGTCAGCTTTCCCATGTGCAGCATAGGATGCAGGGGTGATGACTTCATCTGGTTCACAGGCTCACTAGGATTATACACATTATCTGCATCAGTCCTTAACCTGCTGTTTGGCATGTAAGACATCCTCTACCCTGTATTATAGGACAGTTACACACTTGGGTTTTCACCCGCTGTCTCTGGTCATGAGACAGCTGGGGCATTACAAGCACTGGGCAGCCATTTGTTGATGGAGCTGGGTGAGTATGAGCTAGCCACGCCCCTTACCAAGCATTTGCTCTTGTCTAGTGGAAGCAAACATTTCTGAGTTTGCTGTACCTTATCTTTGAGGATTTAGACTTCCGAAGTTTATCTTGGAACAGTTTTACATAGAAAAAAATGTTTACTTCCTACTTTGGTTTGGGTGTTTGTTTGTTTTTGTTTTAAACTGTGCCTATCAGGGCTTCTCCTGTCCTTATCCCCACCCAACCCCTCATTTGAGTTTGAGTGAGTACCCCTTTTTCAGGCTCTGTCATCCTGCATTCTGGCATCTAGCGTCTTTAAAAAGTAGGTGAAGGAGAGAGGAGGTGGGTTTGTTGTTACTGTGGGGGATTTCAGCCCTCCTGCAGAGTCTGCTGTGTTATGTTGAGGTTCCCTCTTTGTGAATGAGCACTCTGAAGTGCCTAGTGGCTGTGTGTCCTTGAGAGGAAGGCTGGGAGGTCCAGGCTGAAGATGAAGGGCCTTGTAGCATTTCAGGGAAGCAGAGCAAACTGATGCAGGCTTTGGATGGAGGATGCTTTGTGAACCACTTGCTTTTATGACTCTACCCTTGCTTTTGTTTCTGTACTGGGGAGAGCTGGAGGCAGGTGTGAAGGAAAGTACGTGGCAGACTGGGTAAGGATGGGACGGGCATGCCAACGGGAGCTGATACACAGCTGAATCAAGCAAAGATGAAGTCACTGGACAGTAGCCCAGCAACAGGTCTCATAGATGGCATGTGCAGGCGTCAGAGGTGCAAAAAGCATGAGAAAGAAAGAGGAGGAGGAAACCAGAACTGCAAAAGGTACATCAGGATTGTGTGGGGAGTCACCAGACACAGGCTACAGGAACAGGGCTGTGGTAGAGCCAGCAGCCTGATCACAAGGGGAGACTGGAAAAGACAGGCATTTGTCATCTAAACACCCACCTTTTCCTGCTTGGTGGGTGGGAAAGGGTCAAATGGGTTCAAGTCTTTGGGAGGCAGAAGCCTGGATTCTAATGTCAGCAGCACCAAGACTCTACCTGCTGGCATTTGGGCTTTTTCTGCCTCTCTTACCTGTGAACAAAAAGAGGTCATGATGGCTAAGATTTCCAGGAGCTAACAAAGGCTTGTGTCTGCACATCTTGGAGTTAGTCATTTGTATGGTGAAAGCAGGCCTAGGGTTTGAGTCCCAGCTAACTTCTTATTGGTGATGTGACCTTGAACAAGTTATGTAATCTTTACAAGTTTCAAGTTTTCCCTTTTGTAATGAGGATAAAAGAAGTTTCTACACACTAGACTGCCATGAGACTTAAGCCACTTGACAGGTGGAATTGTTAAGTGGTACCTAGCACATGGTAGTGCTGCCCTGGGGCGTCATGTGTTGGGCACATCCTGAGTAGACTGTCTTTCTCTTCTTCTAAGAACTCTTTACAAAGGGGCTATTAATGCTCTTGTTCTGCCGATGAGAAGACCAAAACCACCCAGAGAACAAAAGAGCAGGGGCGGGGAGGAATATACTCAATATACTCAATAATTATTTTTCTAGAGAAGTTTTAGGTTTATAGAAAAAATTTGAACAAACAGCACCAACAAAAAATTATGGAGAGCCACTTACCTGGTCCTGACTCTCCAGCAGTGCACACCTAGCTATTCAAGCCTAGCTTTAGAATGTTACATTTGCACACATGAACTAATATTTATACATTGTTATTAGCCAAAGTCTCAGTCGACTTCAGCATTCACTTTGCCCTCCTTTGTGGGTTCTGATAGATGCGTGTCCGCCATTACTGATTCATACTAAATGATTTGGCTGTCATAGAAGTCTCTCCTGGAACCAGCTTGTAAAATGTGGTCTAGGGATGTGGCTAAGTTGGTAGAGCATTTTCCTAGCACACCTGAGGCTCTGGGTTCTCTCCCCAGCACTGCACAAAACTGAGTGTAGTAGTACATGCCTGAATCTCAGCACTCAGGAGGTGGGGGCAGGAGGAGCAGCGGTTCAAGGTCATGCTTGGCTCTATAGTCTATTCAAAGCTAGCCTGGGTTATATAGAACCTTGACTTTAAAACGAAGTGGGCTTGGGGGTGGAGAATGGAGAGATGTCTCAGCAGTTAAGAGCACTAACCGTTCTTCCAGAGGTCTCAAGTTCAGTTCCCAGCAACCACATCCATCTGTCACCGAATCCAAGGGCCTCTCATGGTGTGTCTGAGAACAGCCATATACTGTACTCATATACATAAAATAAATAAATACATCTTTTTTAAAAAAAGGAGTAGGGGAGGAGAGTGTTGAGCCTGTATCCTGATCCATAGTTATAGTAAATGGGGGTAAAAAAGACAAAATAGGAAAGAGAGCCCATCCCTGCTAGATGCACCTCTGAGGAACTAGGTGTGCGAATCCCTGGCAGCAGCAAACATCAAATTGCTTCTTGGTATGTTTCTAATACTAATTTGTTTGCAGCAAAAAAGCAGTCTTTCCATCATCCAAACGATTGTGGCCATCTGTGATCAAACCTTGCTCCCTGCTAGGCCATCTGCAGCCCCCTGACATGCAGATCCTTAGTTCCCCCGACTCCACTTTCAGACCTCTTGAAATCCAGAGGCCTCACTCGGCTTCCTGCTCAGCTCTGAGAAGCATTCCTGCCTGGGTTAAAAATGGAAATGAGTAAGCACTGCCATGTGCTGCTGCCTCGGGTAGGAGCAATCTCCACCCGGGTGTCACAGACTTAAGATGGGAATCTTGTGTTTGATGTGGCCCCTTATTGATAAAGTACTGGAACATAGCATCTCACTTTAAAACAACAAAAAAGACAGATAACCATGCTGGATTCTTTCAGTGTTTCTCTTGGGAAAGTTGGGAATATCCTCCTAGGGAAAGGAATGGGAGTCCACTAGGCGGTTGAGAAGGAAGGAATGGGAGTCCTCCCTTGGCAGATGGGACTCTGTCCTGTTGAGTTATAGCCCCATAGCTTCCTTTGATACTTGTAAATACTTGTAAATGCACAGCCTTGGCTCTGTGCTTAAAGCAACTGCAACACAGCACTCATTTTTAGATGTCCATCTGCCTGCTTGGCTCTGTGCAAAGCTCTGAGCCCAAGGGACCCAATCCTTGCTGCAAAGGGTTAGAGACTTGAAGGAAGGAGCCTGTCCTCAAAGGGACATGACAGCATGGAAGGACAGCTAAGCAGATGCGTTTGAAAGTCACAGCATCATGTCCATACCTGGAGGAATGCTTACCAGCAAAGCCTCGCTTCATGACTGACCCAGGGGAGAAAGAAAACAAACAGCGGCCAGGAGTGCTGGCACAGTAGCGAGTAATTAGGCTTCAGGGAGTTGTCAAGCAGTTAAGGTGAGGCCAAAGCAGATGACTTTGATCTTAATATTTTGTAGCAAAAGGGGTAGGGGCTGGGTATGTATACGCCGTGGGGCCAGATGAAGTTGCCAGCTGGTTCCCAGCAGCCAGTTAGTTAGGAGAAATATTCATCCCAGTTCATAGTCTATGCTGCTGGACCCATGAATGAGAGCTCATGGAAGGTTGCAAATGAAATGATACAGGCATTTTCTGGTCTTTACTCTTCAGCCTTTCAACTCTGTGAAGGCAGGGACCAGATGTACTTTGCCCTTGCCTCTGAGACTAAGGTATAAACTCAGCTTGGAGTATATGGTAACTGGCTGCAGAGGCCCCTTCATTCTGTGCACTGGGGAACTGTGCCCCACAGACATGGCCTCTCTTTCAGCTGTCTCATCTAGCCTGTGCATACCATGGGGTAGAGCAGGGACACACATGAAGGGGAAGTTGAGGATTAAGAATATAACTCTAGAGACAAGCCTTCTGGTCTCTAAGCTCCTAGTTCTGAGACCTTGAACTCTAGTTATCTTCTAGCCTGAGGGAAGGGGCAAGGTTGGTTCTGTGTGTGGATGTATCACTACAGCCTCAAGTCTGGAACCATGACTGGTATGCAGAAAGTGGTACACCATACACATGTGGCATGTGTGTGTGTGTGTGTGTGTGTGTGTGTGTGTGTGTGTGTGTGTGTGTGTCCCTTCCTTACAAGGCTGTGAGCACCACATGTGTTCATATGAGAGATGTGTTTGAGTTTAGGCTTTATTTTGAGTGCCACAACCCTATCCCAAAGAACAAATACCCTACTCTAGGCTTGCTACAGTTTCTTTGGAGAGTGAGACTGTTATATTTTGCAGGGATGATCACAAGACAATACAGACTGTGTCGTGCAATGGTCCTTAGTAGGTCTGTTCTAAATCTGGGACCTTCTATGGGTCATGTGATCCCTGAGAAATAAAACCGGAACTCAGAGACCATTTGTTATGCTTTGACACTGACTGCCCAGAGTTTGTAGAAGACACTGGTTATCTGAGCTTTGGTTTCCTGGCTGTGAAATGGGCAGAATTCTGGCACAGGGTATCCCTGGGCTTCTGTAGCCTCAGTAGCACAGGGTATCCCTCTAGCTTCTGTGGCCTCAGTGTGAAGTGTTGTGTAAATATAATCACACTCACTTGCTCAGGGTATTAATGCATCTCTCTCAAGACCACCCTCTTCCCTGCCACAGAGAGAACCAATTATTCGGGACCTTTCAGAATCAACCCTTTTATAACTAGGATTTGGTGAAAATGTGCCACGCTGTATAAAGCAAAGACCCCACTGATCTCATGTATAGCTAGAGTGGAAAGATAAAGACCCAAGCAGTCAACGACAGCTATACAATCCTAAATTTACTTCAAACTTTATGAAGGGCGGTAGTGGTGGTGGTGATGGTGGTGGTGGTGGTGGTGGTGGTGGCATGTGGTCTGTGTGTATGTGTGTGTGCATGGTTCTTGATTGTGAATTCTATAGATGATAACATCATTCCCAGTGTTGGAAAGTTAGATCCATCTGCTAGACCATCTGTTTGCATGCTAGCCCCAGTGTGTCCACCATTGGTTAATTTCATCCAAACTACAAATGTCTGACTTTCAGTTATGGGCTCCAGTCCAGTGAGAGTTTGGCAGATCCCACACCAGCTGATTCCAGTCAGTAATGTGTGCTTACTGAGGTATCTACATGTATGTAAAACGGTCCTGAGGAGGTGGTCCCCTGGGTCATTTCTTTGGAGTAAGAAGTCATCTGTGTGTTGTAATATAACTGCAGGTCTGTAGACTGGGCCAGCTTCCTAAGGATGGACCCTGCCTCCATGGAACATCCATTCTAGTTAGGAGGGTAGAAACCTATGGAACTAACCTGTAGTGTACACAGTGCTACACTCTTGGTGTAGTCCTCAGTGTCGGGGCCATAGAGAACATCACATAAAAGGAGGGACCGGAGGTCAGGAAGGCAGATTGTGAAGGTTAGAGGGCAGGCACTGTTCTAAGCACTTGACACACACGCCTTTGTCAATCCTGATCACTCCTGCAGTAGGGCAGTAGGGTAGCATTCTCATTTCCATTTTTCCAAAGATTTAAGTTAGATACAAGAAGGCTAAGTAACTTTTCCAAGGTCTCTAGCTCAGAGTTGAATCTGAGCACCCTGATCCTAACCCCTTAACACTGTGCTTAATATGGTTTTTTTTTTTTTTTTTTTTTTTGTTGGTTTTGCAAGAAGAAAGTGAAATTGGAACTACTCCACACGATTGTAAGGAAATTTAGGCAAAGATAATAGTCTTGTGTAGGGCGCCATTAAATAGATCGATATGTGCAGAATCTGTTGGGTAGACTTGTCAGCTGTACCACTGTTGACATCTGTGGTCCATAACACCACCACCCTCTGAGATGGGAGCAAAGGAAGTTCCTCCTTCTCTCCCTCCCTCCCTTTCCTCATAGACTTCTCTGTAGGAACCCTAATGCACCCTTCATTTTTTAAGTTGTTTTCATCAGGTATCTGTCTCAGTGAAAAGGGAAACAGAGAAGGCCTTTCCCACACACACATTGCCTGAGTTTTACCTTATACTACAAAGGGTGCCTCTGACAGACATTCCCTGGGCATCCATGTCAGGACACTGGAGGATGCTGGAAGTAAGGAAAGGCATCCTAATCCTCAGGCTGGAAGGATAAGGTCAGCATATCTTCATTCCCCACAACCTGGAATGGCACATGAAAGGATCTGGTGTGGATGGGAGGTTTTAAGGGGATACAGCGGTTAGATATCCCTTGATGAAGATGACTGTTGTCTGGACAGATGGGGTGGTTTGACATTCTTGCTACAGGAAGGCCAGAGAGACCCAAGGGTAAGGGAGATATTTTCAGTGGGCTTAGCTTTGTCTCCCTGCCTATCTTCCCTGTTTTCCTATTCACTGTAACAAACACCTGACGAAAACAATTGAAAGAATGAAGGGTGTACTGTGGCCCACAGTCTGAGTGCACTGCCCATCATAGTGGGAAACGTGTAGTGAGAGGAGCCTGAGGCAGCCGGTCATATTGCATTTGGCCCCTGAGACCCGATGGTGACTGGTCCTCTGTGCTGCCTCTGAAGTTGGGACTCTGCTTGCCTCCCATCATGGGAGATTTGAAGGGCAAAAAAGATCACTGTTGCCTCCTACACTGGGCAGATGGGTGGCAGATTTGGGGACTATTGAAGTGTCAGTCTCATGAAGCATCATGGAGAGGGAGCACTGGTTGTTCCAACAGTATGCTCCCGACACATGGCATTTCCCAGGTGTGAATATCCAGTTTACTATATTTTTAAAAAAAAAAAACATTTATTTTTAAGTGTGGGTTTGTGCACATGAGCACATGTACCTTTGGATTCCTGAGGTATCAGGTCTCCTGGAACTAGAGTTAGAGGTGTGTGCTGTTAACTGAACCTGGGTCCCTACAGGAATAGTATGTGCTCTTAACTGTGGCGCCATCTCTCCAGACCCACTTACTATACATTTTAGCCAGCAGGCTTTACTACCATAGTTGTCCCCCTTAGACCACTGTGCAGGGATGTCTTTTGGAAGTAATTTGAGAAGCCCTTTAAACCACAAGGGAAATTAGGAAGTCTAAGCATAGCAATGAAGGACCTGTGGCCCTCGCTGTGAGGACCTTGCCTGTCAGGGTTCTCATCTCTGCATCTTCTGTCTCATTCCACTACCCTGCTAAATCTTTTCAGGAGGAGCTGGTAGCCTCCTGTAGGAGGGTCCATCACAAGCATGCGTTTTGGGGGAAAGGTGGCTGCAATCGAGCCTCATTAGTGGGGCCTGGTAGCCATGTGTCTGAAGTTATTTGGAGATGAACTCCTGGGGAGAGGGTTCCCTGACTCCTTACTGAAACGTCTTCATGGGCATCACCACCTCAAAATGCCTTCATCGAAGGGAAGCCTGGTTCTAGAAAGGAGTAGAAGTTCCCCAGGGGTTCACACGTACATTGATAAAGACGATTAGTGGAGAAGATGGAATGATTTATGAGCAAGATTAGAGAGGCTAATCGGCTCTGGCTGAGGCCCCATGAAGGAAGACTGTGAGAACAGGCTCCTAGCCCTGCCTTACAACAATTCACTTGGCTTCAGGGTGAGGACCTAGGGAATCTTTAGGCCTAGAAGAAGCAGCACCAAGGGTCAGCTTCCTCTGTTAAAAAATGCTTCTGGAACAAAATGCTGGCTTCTCAGCTTCTCTAGAAAACCACAGGGAAGGCCATCACCTGGGAGGCTTTGATTAGCTAGGGAAGGGCATGGGGCTTTATTGGGGAGGGAACCAGTAGGGCAGGCTAGCTGCAGATCTGTATCTTTTCACTCTGTAATTCGAGGTGATTCCTCTGTGGACCCAGGAGTGGGTAGACTCTGCAAAGAATTGCTTTGAAACTCTTTGATCATCTAAACCTTGCCTATGTGTTCCTTAGCTGGCAAATATTCCAGTTTGATGTATTGTGACAAGAAGCTAAATTACTTGTAGCCTTTGGCTGACCCATATCATTAGGAAGAAGCAAGGGGGGTGAGGGTCAACAGGTTCTACATTTGCAGGCCTCACACTGGGCAAGATATTGATATGGTCTCCACCTAGCTTACCATGCATCTTCAGCAACTACAGGGTCAGGAGAGAAGACGGCTGGGGCGGGGGGGGGTGTTGTAGAGAGGGGAGGCAGAGGAAGGCAGCATGTCCCACTAATGGACATGCTCACCTGGGCCCTTGCTGAAATGCAGATGCAGGATGTCTGTATCTCTGCCCAGTTCCCAGATACCCCAAGGCTGCCTGTCTGGAGGTCAGCATCACTTTGGATAGTAGCAGTATAGTCTTTCTGCTCTGGGTTTGTGTTCCTGATCTGTCTCTATGGCCCTGATTATGCCATAGAGTCATTTGTGAGCTAGGTAAAAATACCTATGACAGGTTCTCCCATGGACCAACTGGTCAGACCCTTTATGGTCAGAGCCAGGACACAGGTATTTCAATCTCCTGGTGATATTCTGAGGGCCCCAGGTTGGGAGATGCTGTCTGACACAATCTGTGAGCAGTTCAAGCTCAGATCAAGAATTGGGAATAACTGAATCCCAGGATGCCCTGTGGCTTATCTCCTGTGTGGGTCCCCCTCATTCAGAGCCTCTGCATGGCTCGGAGTTCCTGCCACAGTCTATCAGGAGTATAGGGAGGCAAAGATGGAACTAGCAGGATTAACGGATGGATGGATGTCAACAACAGCCTTGCCTCTGGCTCCCAAAAACCCTCCTCTGCTAAGGAGTCTGGGAGGGTCCTGTCTGATAGGGGGTACCCAACAAGGAATGGGTCTGTATCCACATGAAATCACCAAGCAGATGCACATGACAGGATGCAAGCCAGCACCCACACCAGGATCCCCTTCTCTGTACTAGGACCAGACTCTGTACTGTATGCAGGACTGGCTGCAGCTTCAAAGAGTTGTTTTTTAAATATGGATGATGAGTTTTTGTTTGTAAAGCTCTGAAAACACCAGAGTTCACACTCCTCAACAAGGATGGTGGCGTCTGCTGTCACTTAGAATTCAGGAGATTGGAGTCTCTGGCCTAGCATTTCTGACCACACAGCCCATGCTCATGAATGGCACCCCTCCCTAGAGACAGGGGTTTACCTCACTGCAGTTTGACTCCAGAGCCCCTATTTAGTGGTCTGCCAGCCTGTCTGGCATCACGATGTCTGAGCTCACTTTGGTTAGATGTTTGAGAGTGTGGGGAATAACTTCAGTTATCACTTCTAAAGCAGTCTGCTTTTATTCTAAATGAAGTCTTCTGACTTGATTGCCCTTTAGAGGTGTCTGATGCTGGGGTCTTTTGAAAAGAACTCCCCCCACCCACCATTACAGCAAGTGCTAGATCCTAGCAATGTTTTACCATATCCTCCGGGCACTCTGGGGACATCTGTTTCCTGGCTCCCTGAGCACAGTTTGCAGGAGCAGAGCTGGTGAACCCATGGTAACGGGGCCCACATGTTCCCTTCAGACTTAGTAACCAGTCCTCAGGCAGGCTGCTGAGCCTAGGATGAGAAAACCCCCTTCCAGTGCAGTGTCTCTGACCATAGTGTCATGGGGCGATGGACTGTGGTTATCATTCTTTTTCCATTTGGAGTAAGTGACCCATGTGTTTGGCAAAGATTCTCAGAGCTGGTTTCTTCCATTGTGATGTGTGACATCAGAGGGAGTGACTAAAGAACAATAGCAAAGGTAATCACTGGTCCTTAACAATAGCCCCCTTCAAAGAATTTTGATGGGGAGAAAAATCTGCCAATACTATACTTGCTGTGCAAGCAGGAAGACCTGGGTTCCACCCCCAGAACCCACATTTTAAAAAGCTGGAAAGACCTGTCTCCTTTAAAAATTTTTAAATTGGCTTTTAATTCAGATTTAAATATTAAATTTAAAAATTTAGCTCGGTGGTACTGGATTTGCTTAGTGTCCCCAACAACAAACATTTTTTTAAAAAAGGCCAGTTTTGTGGCTTTGTGATGACCTCAGTTTCTAGTGTCTGTGCTGGCAGCTCTGGCTACTCCTTCTTTAAGTATCAGGGTGCTGCATGCATATCTTCTTACAAACATTTCCTTGTACCAGCCATAAAATTCCACGGAGTGGGAACATCGCATTCTTGATAAGTGTGTGAGTTTGGGATCCTGGGCTGGTGGGCTTGGCTTCCAGGGCTTGCGGCTGCAGGTAGTCAGGGCTTGTCATCTAAGCACTTGGCTCTGAAACCCTGAGCCACTGTTCCTGACCCTGCTCAGCTCGCCTTTCCGCTATGTGCTATGTAGGTCTTGTGTCCAGCATTCCCACTCTTCTCCCTTCTTGCCTTCAGCTAGATGAGGTCAGGAGAGCATAAGGAACATCTGTGAGCCCCTGAGAGGCCAGGATGCAACCATTCTTCAGGTCTGCTCACTGGGATTTGATGATGGTTCCTCTTCCATCTCTCTACGCACCCTTTTCTGCGGTTGGAAAAGCTATTTCTGAGTGAATGGGTGTTTTGCCTGTAGGCATATCTATGTGTATGCATGCATGTATGGAATTGTCAAATAATAGATAAAAGATATTCTATTTTTAAAATGATCTAGAGGACTGGAGATGGCTCATGTGTATGCAGTGTCCACAGAGGCCAGAAGAGGGCATTGATCCCTAGAAGTAGCACTCCAGATGACTGTTAGTCACCATCTGGGTTCTGGAAACAGTATCCCGGTCCTCTGGAAGAGTAGCCAGTGCTCATAACTGCTGAGCCATCTCCAGTCCTCCAGATCATTTTAAAAATAGAATATCTTTTATCTATTATTTGACAATTCCATACATGTAAATGAGCATCTTAATCAGGTGCACCCCAAATGTCCTCTTCCCACTGCCTCAGGAACCCCATCACACTTTCCCTTGCAGTCAGATCTTGAGCTCTGCCTTCTGCCTGCTGGCTGTCAGGGAACTGTAGTGCCTGGTGTCTCTTTTCAGAAGTAGTTGGCAGACAGTAAGGAGCGCCTGCAGACTTATCAGACATTTACTGTCACTCTCCATAGGCTTGAGTGATGCTTACTTTCAAGAACAGCTAATCCCAGAGGCTGGATTTTCCTAAACAGCTCAGCTTCTCTGGCCTCCTAGGCCAGTCAGCTTCCACTTTCCTTTCTCTTCTCCCACCTCTGGGGCTGAAGTCTACTCAGGCATCTGCTTATTTATTTGTTATTTAGTTCAGAAATCCCAACACCTCTGATGTAAGTAACAGCTCAGCAAGTGCAGATGAATAGAATAAAACTCACCCCGAGGAACGCTCAGAGAGATGGGGAGGAGAGGTGGATCTGACGTCTCACAATGTAACTGTTCAACAGCCCCTCCACACCACACATAATCTCTAAATCAGATGGAAGGCTGGTTCTCCATAAACTCATCTACTCACCAAATGAGCCTTACGTTAAAGCTGTGTGCAGATGGCTCAGGTAAGGAGATAAGCTTCCTGTTCAGGGATTTTAACTCATCACCTGATAGGAAAGTTAAACCATGAAGCACCGTAACTGAGAAATATATGGATAGAGTCATGTATATCTGTATACCCAGGGAGCAGAAGAAAACATTCCTAAATGCGGGGGAGCAAGAAAATTTTCCTTGTGGTCTCCAGGAAGGATTGGCCTTGAAGGTAGGGGTAATTTTGATACGATAAGGAGAAGAAGCGTAGGCCCCAATGCCCTGCTGGCTTGTGCTGTCATTTGCATTGACTTACTGCCAACTCTACTTATACAGGTAGAGAGGGTCCAATTCAAAGACTGAATCTTAATCAGAGTGACTTAGATGTGGCAGCTGCCTAGGGATTGATGGGGGTGAGGATTGTTTTCTTGCAGGAGAGGAACCCTTTTCAGACTGGCAGGGAGGATACGCTGGCCCAGTGTGCACTCTGGCTGCCCTACCAAGTGTCCTAGCATTGCCTCTATCCAAACTGCAGCCTTTGTTTGTACAAGCAAAGCAAGAAGTCTAGGGAGCCATGCCAGGTGTTGGGTGGACTTCAAGTTCTCACTCTGCTTTGAAATCTCTCAAGGTCCCGCTGCTATTCTTGTTGAGGGGATGGAGGTGTGAAGAGGCTGTCTGAGATGAACGAAATGATGGCTGTGAGGGGTGAGCCCTTCAAGTGTACTGTACCCCATAGCAAAATGCAGGTGTCCATATGTAGGGGTCTCATTCACAGCCCTTCACATCTGTCAGCAGAATACCAGTCATTCATCAGTCGCTCCTCATCTAGGAGTGTGGTTAAGAGAGCAGACTGAGCCAGGTATGATGGTATCTCCCCCCCCCCCCAGATATGCAAAGAAGTATGGGGTGTGCTGCCTGGTTCTGTTAAAGCATGGCTCTGCCATCTCCCACACTGGCCTCCAGCAAGCCAGTTGCAAACCCTTCTGTGCCTCAGATTCCTTATGTGTACAGTGGGGATGAGAATTTGAGGGTGATGGCTTTAGTGAGAGGTGAGTGTGTGTGTGTGTGTGTGTGTGTGTGTGTGTGTGTGTGTGTGTTATTCAGGAAACACCCCTTACGTGCTCCAGGCACTAGAGAGACAATAGTGAATAAAGCCTTGCTTTGGGGAGTTAGATTTAGTGCAGGCAAGCAGAGAATAAAATAAATATGCAAACAAGTAAATGCATATCTTGTGTCAGTGATAAATACCACGAGGAAAACAGTGGATAAGGAGGTAGTTACCAAGATGAGTTTGCAGGGCTGTGGTGAGATGTTTGGGAATGCCTCTTGGATGCTATTGGTACCCAAAGACAGTTGAAAGGACTGTGTTGTTATCTGGCAGAGAAGGGGACTATGTGGACTTTGGACTTCATATGTCTGGACAAGGGACAGGAATTATGAAGGCCTTGAAGGGGCCTGTCCTGGTCTGTTCCAGGTATGGCCAGCACAGAGGGAACTCATTTTGATAGTTTCTCTGTCCACTGATAACATCATAGATCTCTACATTCACAACACAACTAGGTTTCATAGTGTATGCAGTGTTCTAGAAAGTACTACAGCAGGGTGTGAAGATTCCCACCTGTAACCCTAGCTAGCACTTGGAAGCCTGGGGCACAGAAGGACAATCATGAGTTCGAAGCCAGCTTGGGTTACCATTAAGACTCCATCTCCAAAACAAAGCAAAACACAACCCATGAATCAGTGCTAGCCCTGGGAAAGGGTGACTGAGGTCAGGATGGGAGCATCTCCCAGATGACACACCAGGATAAAAGCTGAGCTCAGCAGAGAGAGGTGGCTCACTAATGAAACCATCCTCTTAAAAATGGAAAGGGTCTGTCTTCCAGCTGTGATTTGAAACCACAGTGGTTGCTTGTGGTGGTGATGTCTCCAGTGAGAGGAGAAAATGATCCTACAGGTCATGAGCTGGTATCTTGGGCTGTGGTTCTCTGTGGTGGCTGATCCATCGTTACCTGGGAGCTTTGGAAAGCCCCCGGTTCTCAGACCCATCATAATCTTGGGCAAAGAGCAGTCTGAGTGGATGGTAAACTTCTCCCTTGACAGAACATGTAGCCATGGTTAGGAACCACTAAGCTGGGCTGGGTTGGGGTGTAACCACCCTTGTTCTAGAAGATTCTGGATGGACAGGTTCAGGATCACCTCCTCTGAGGCAAAGATCATGATAAAGAATGGCCTCCAGGTCAAGGTTGCCTAGGCTAGCTCCTCTGGATCCTGCTTCTTGTGTACTTCATTTATGCAGCTGTGCAGACCTTTTTAGTTTTGTAATCCCCTAAAATATGTGTCATAAACAATAGTAATGCTTTAGGAAGAGATCCACTCGTAGTTAAAAGGCAAGGGCACACTAATTCCGGGACCCGTTATCAGTCTTAGCTTATTTATCCCAGGGAATTAATGGTAACTCTCAGTCAGGGTGCTATAGGGTAGTGATGTGATACACTGTGTTTGTGTGTGTGGGGGGGTGTCCAGATGTGAGTATATATATATATATGCATGCACAGGTGCTCACGCCTGTGTGTGCATGAGCAAGACTATGACATGTTTCCTCACTTCCTTATTCCTATGGGACAGAGTCTCTCACTCAACCTGAAGTGATATTGGTAGGCAGTGGGTTCTAGTGATCCTTTTGTCTCTGCCCCTTCCCCACCACAGCACTGGGGTTGATGATGTGGCCTCGTGGTCATGCCTGGCATTTGATGTGAGTACTAGGAATTTGAACTCTGGTTCATATGTTTGTACAGCAAGCAATCTTATCCACTGAGCCATATCTCTGGCCCCAATCTTATAATATTGAGACAAAAATCTCCCACTGGGACTTAGAGCTTCTTGATCAGGCCTGTCTGAGCATGACTTCTCCACGCTGTGACTTGGCCTTTGACATTTTTACTCTGCTGTCAAACCATTTGGAACTATTTGTATTACAAAAATACTTTTAGGGCTGCAGAGACAGCTTAATCAATAACACGCTTACAGAGCAAGCAGAAGGACCTAAAATTGGGCCCTAGAACCCAAGATTAGGAAGCTCACAGATCCCGAAGCTTGCTGGCCTGTCAATCTAGCCTGATTTGTGAGTTCCAGATCAGTGAGAGAGGCTGTCTCAAAGTACAAGTGCGTGGTGCCTGGGGACTTTCAGACGCGTGTGCATTTGAAACATACACACAGGCACACACACTTTTGAAGAATTATGCCTTGTGCCTAGCTACCTCACTGGCAGAGTGGTTCTTCTTATTTTAAAAAGAATAGATGAAGTGCCAGGGCTGCTTGTACATCCCAGCCGTCCCCAGATGAGCATGCAAGGGTAAGAACCAACTCTTCAGAAAGAGCTCCCCCGTGCCCCACATCTCCTTATTCATGAGATGCCAGTGGGAGCTGCAGTACAGAGTGACATTTGGATTCATAAAAGTGAGTTAAGCTCTGAGCAAGTGACCTGTTCTGAAACACTGACTTGGTAATATTTTTATACCGAAGTTTGCTCTAAATCAGTAAATGAATGGGTTACAATAAAGCTTTATTCACACCAGGCTGAGGTCACAAAGTTAATCAGCAGTTCTCAGTTTCTACAGCCTGGGGCTCCTCCAGCTCCATGCTACTCACCATCAGAAATAGAACTAGCCACTGACTGCTTCAGGGTTGACCATTGCTTCCTTCTGTGGGTCCACTTTCTCTCTGGGAGTCAGACTAAGTAAAGGCTTTATTCATGCCCTTGTGTTTCTCCAAGTTTTATTTAAGAGTTGTTTTGGTGAAGGCTTTCTGGAGCCTGAGACCCTGAGATGTGGGGTCTGATGTTTATAAATGGCAGGCATTGCTTGCAATGAGTGATTTGTGGGAGTGGAAGAGAACTCAGGATAGAAGGCCAAGGGTGGGTTATGACCCAGTTACAAGGGAAAAGGCCCATTCATGGTGACAGCTCAGGGAAGCCCGTCAAGTAGACCATCACAGAGCCTTTCTTCCAGGTAGGAAGGCTGGGTGAGGCTGGCTTGCTGTGTCCTGACAGCTCCCCCAGGTTCCCATTATCTAAGGAAAGCAGCTGGGAGGCATTTCCTGAGAACAAAGTGCATTTTCCTTTTCAGTCTCTTTAGGCTGAACTTTTCAAATTGAGCTAATTGCAGATTCACACACAACTGGAAAAAAATACTTCCATTTTCTTGTCTTTCTTACTTCCATTCCCCAGTGGCAGAATTTCTGAAAACTCCAAGACACAACCACAGTCAAGGAGCTAACATTGCACAGCCAAGACACAGAGCTCATCCGTTAGTCCAAGAAGGATTTATTTTGAGTCATGATCTCACTATGTATCCCCTGGCTGGTCTGCAACTTGCTCTGTAGACCAGGATAGCCTAGAACCCACAAAGATCTGCCTGCCTGTGTCTAGGAGTAAAGGCATGTACTACCACATCTGGTGTGAATATAAGCTTGTGTTGAAATTTTGGGGACCTAATGGCCAGGGGTGACTAGAATGTGTTAATGACTCCCATTTTCAAATGTTGCCTATAGCTAAGCTAAGAGCCTTGTTGTCAGCACTAGCATCCAAGAGCTTTGCAAATGAGCATCTCCCTAAATGGAAACTCTTGTGGCTTTGAGGATGAGCTACCCAATGGGTCCCATAGGGAAGATCTTTGCCTTTTCACCTGGCAGACACTGAACAAGAGGAACCTAGGGGCTGACCACAGACATTATCTTTTCTGCAAAGCAAAGATCGCTATGGAAACTTGCCACGGTGAGCAGAATGAATTCGCTCATGTTGACTGCGGGCAGATGGATGTATGGAACCTGCTAACATCTCATCCTACATAGTCAGTATAGAACAATGGCTACCGCTGACTAACCTGTGCCATCAATAACACAGGTAGATTGGGGAGTGGGGGGAAGCTCCTAAGAGCAGGAATCAGGACCAGATGCTTCCCAGAACCCTGGCCACAAGGTTATAGAGAAAGTGTGTTGCTGGGGCTGGCAAGATGGCTCAGTGAGTAAATCACTTGCTGAGAAAACAAGAGAACCTAAGCTCTACTTCCAGAACCCATGTAAAAACAGCTGGACATAGTGGTGCACAGCTGTTATCCCAGCACTGGGAAGATGGAGCTAGCTGGCCCACCTAGCCTAATTTGTGAATCCTGAGCTAGTAAGCGACCTGTCTCAAAAAACGCTGGAATCTGACCTCTGGCTTCCACAGGCATGCACACACACACATACACACGCACATACATGCACACACACACAAGCACACACATACGCACACACACATGCAAATGCACATACACACATGCATGCACGCACGCACGAACACACGCGCATGCACGCACACACACACACACACACAGAGAGAGAGAGACAGAGAGAGAGAGAGAGAGAGAGAGAGAGAGAGAGAGAGGAGAGAAATGAAAATATGCCTCACACAGATGTCTGATCTTCAGTAAGTCAGATGGAATCTCAGCACTCCACCCGTACTTTCAGGTACTCTGAATAAAACCTGCAAGAGAGAGACTCAAGAGCGGTCGGTCGTACCCCTCAATCCTGAACAGCAATCATACACATGCATGAACATGTGGCTCACCCACAGTCAGGTTCACTGTACCATGGCTGGAACTCAGAACCATTTGGAGATCAGGCTTTGGGTACCATGCTAAGAACCCAGGATGTAGGTGTCTATCCTAAGTGAAGATGATCTCTAAATTCCCTCAGCTTATCCATCCATCTATCCATCCATCTCAAGTGACATTGAAGGCATCCAGGCATATCCATTTTTAGCCCCCACTATGCTAATGACTGTCCTAAGTTACCAGAAAAACCACCTGAATTTTCAAATTAGCAGAGCAGCCGATGTTCGTGAGAAAGAAGTAGGTCTGTGGGGTTTGGTCAGTCATCTTGGCTTACTCAGAAAGAACCAAACGTTTGTGCCCCCACCCTCAGGGTGGTGGTATTTGGAAGTGGAGAGTCTGAAAATTAGATCACGAGGGTGACCCCATAAATGAAATGTTTGTAGGGGGTCATTCTACTCTGTTTTCTTGGTTGGGTGGGTTACTGTTGCATTGGGTTTTTGTTTTTTGAGAACAGACTTAAAGTTGGATAGATAGAAAGGGGAAAAGGATCTAGAAAGACTTGGGGGAGAGGAAAACATCAAAATATATATACTTTTTAAATTGTTTTAAATAATAAAAAGTATAACAAAAAATTTTTTTCTGGACCTTGGAATACTTTGGATTTCAAACTCACCCATCTGGGAATGCTCACCTGAAAAAGTCTACATAGACATTCTAAAGTCCAGAAACATCCCAAATCTAGATCCCTTCTGTCCCCAGGCACACTGGAAAAGGCAGACTCAACTTGAGTGTGTACAGAGTATGAGGTGTATCATAACCCAGGAGTTTCCTGCTGCGGTAAGAAGCCTGATTCTGGTGTTATTTATCGTATTCCTTCTCCAGCCTCAGAAGGCCAGCCCTGATCATAAATAAAATGGAGTCGGCCTTCCCTTCCCCCCTTTCCACCCAGATTCTGCTGTGCTATGGGCTATGGTCATTCCTACCTCCCTAGGGATCCACATACGTTTACACTGATGCTGCCGCCCAGAAGAGAGCAGAACCAATGAGCAACGAGTAGCCCAGAAACAGCAATCTCTGGCCCAGAGACAGTATCACATGGTCCTGAATTAAGTTCTCATTGGTTGGCAACCTCATCCTACCTCCATGGAAGAGAGAGCCTGGCTGTCCAGGACTCATGTTGTTGTTGGTGGGAGGTGAATCAGACATGGTGGAGCTTTGAGTCCTGCTTTTTACTCATGATGGGTGCTAAGTGTCTTCCTGTCTGTGTCACATGAGCTCCCACTCTGCCAGCTGTTTGTGGTTCAGACCCTTTTCTTTGCAGACATCTGATCAGTCTCTCCTGGCTTGAGCTTGGTGTTAGAGAGGGCACTAGATTGGTCAGACTGACAGACAGACTCCTCAGAGGTCAGCCTAGTGTAGCCAGGAAAGGGCTCAGGTTTCTAAAGTAGCTAGTTGTCTCACCTGAGTCTGCCATAGCCCTCTAGGCCTAGAGCTACCCCACAGTTACCCACTGAGAGAACTGCCTGTGTTTTGTGGCCCTCTCATGAGCTTGGTCACAGGGATTTGCCTATGGGAAATGCAGAGCTGGGCTGGGGCCTCAGGGTGCCAACCTGCCCCCTGGTGAGGTATGTACAGACCCTGTGCTAGCCTCCACATTACTAGCCTGGATCATGTTTGACTCGTGCATTCATTTGTTATCAGAGACATGCATGCAGTGAATGATGTGGGTACTTTTCTCTCTGGAGACACAGTGGTATTCAGACAGTTGAATGCCTACCCATGATGCTTATAGTCAAAGGGAAAGAAAACAGACACATTGCCCAAGAATGTGTGGAAGTGGACTTCGCAGCTCACATGCCTTTCTGACAGGGCAGTCAGCCTGTGCCTGTGGGATCTGGGGACTCTGGTGAGGTGCAGCTCCTAACTAGAGACACACTGTGTGTGTGTGTGTGTGTGTGTGTGTGTGTGTGTGTGTGTGTTTCCCTGAGATTGTACATGTTGACTAGCAAGGCCCTGAGCGCTATTCTTCATGGGAGAAGAGAGCAGAGTGAGGAGACCCAGCACGCTGGCATCTCACTAGGCTCCTCAGCAAAGGCCTCACTGACAGAGTGACATTTGTGCCAAAGAGGGAATGAAAAGGGGGGCTTGAGGGGAAAGCCACTCTGTGAGGCCTCAAGGTGGGTGGCTGGGGACTAACAGGTGAGGGGAGCTAGAGTCAACTGAGAGAAGATCAAAGGATGTGCTCCAGAGATGGGAACAGGGCAGGGTGTCCATCCTGGTGTCAGTCATTCACAGCAATAGGAACTGAGGCTGCTCACTCATGCTGACAGCAGCCCCTGAGGGTCCAGCTCTCATGTAGAAGCTGCATGGCACACCTAGGTGACTTACCCAGAGGCTCTTCTTTCCCTGTAGCTCAGCCTTCAATCCCTGGCATCTGTGCTTGAAGATGAAGGCATGGGGGACACTTACCATTCACACAAATATTGGCCTGTTGTTTCAATGCAGACTCTGGCCCACAGAGTTTTGGATGCTTTTCAGTCTTGGATATTTGCATATGCATAATGAGATGCCTTGGGTATGGAACCCAAGTTTAAACAAAAAAATCTATTTATATTTTATATACTTTACACTTGTAGCCTGGGGGTAATTTTATTTAATATTTTAGTGTATTTTTTATTGTAGTGTATTTAGTGTATTTTTACTTTGGTCTATCACATGAGATTGAGGGTGGAATTCCATCGTGTTGTTAAAAATGTTTCAGATTTTAGAGCACTTTATAGTCAGAATATTTTTTGGGGTACATGGTACTCAAATACCATCCTGGGGGAGGGGCAAAATAGAGAGTGAAGCTCAGACGAAGTTTCTGTGAGCAGTCAGTACATGGAAACCCAAGGGTACAGTGCCTAGAGCATCCTTCATACTTGGGAGTGCCCAGCAGCATGGACCACTCCTCCTTGACACAGCACCAGTCAATCCCTGTAGATAGAAGACAAAGTCGAGAAGGCCATAGGCTTGTTTAGTTCTTAAGGAACCAGGCTCTGCCCTCTCTTCCTGCTCCTCCTCAGGCTGATAGTCCAGGTCTAGTGGGTGCTCTCTCACATTCATGACCTTGAGGGTCTCATACTCTACCAGAGCCTTTCTGAGAGGGTGAACACTGAGGAGAGCTGATCACCCCAGTATGGCAGGTTGCTAGGTGGACGGAGACAGGCAATGTCTGGTCCTGGGACTGAGTGCTCCTGCTTCCTTCCCATCTCCACTGCACTTCCTGCTTTGGTTGGGTATCAGATAGAGCAGTGGTTCTCAACCTGTGAGTCACGTGAGTCTCAACACGTGAGTTATGAACCCTCACAGGGGGGGTCACATATCAGATATGCTGCATGTCATATATTTACATTACAATTCATAGCAGCAGCAAAATTATAGTTTTAAAGTAGCAATAAAATAATTTTATGGTTGGGGGTTACCACAACGTGAGGAACTGTATTAAAAGAATCACACATTAGGAAGATTGAGAACCACTGAACTAGACCATTCCATTCTTTCCCAGGTTTGGAGCCATGTTCCTTAGTTTTTTGAGTTTTTTTTCCCGTGAGACTCGACAATAGAGCCTCACGGGATTCGAACTCGCCCGCCCTCTGCCGTCGGACGCCCAAGCGCTGCGCCACGGCGCGCTCGCTGAGTTTCTTGAGACATGAGGCATTTTGTCATTGGTGACTGCCTAGATTTCATAAGCTTCCTTAGAGGGATAGGTTTGGGGTCAGATGTGGCAGGATTTGGCATAGCTAAGACCCAGAGAGAACTACTTCCTTAGTTATTCGTAACCATCAGAAAGGATGGTCGCCTGAAGAATCAGATATCCTGGTGTCAAAGCAGAAACTGGTCACCTTTATTGAGTATCATGACGGTATCCAAACTGCAAAGAAGAGAGATTTGTGGAGTGGTTTTTATTTGGAGTGGGATTTTTTTTTGTTTGTTTGTTTAGTAGCAAGCAAAGAAAGAGAATTTATTAAGAAAGATGAACTTCCAAAGAAGGGATCTGTCTGAAGCAGAGGTAGGTTTGTTACTTTTGATTTGTTTCAATTTTTAAACACAGAGAGAGAGGGGTTGGTTTTGATCATGTACACAGGTGGGTATGCAATTTTGTTTGTGTGGGTATTCATGAATGTGTGGGAGTATGGAGGCCAGAGGACACTCTGGCATGTCATCTTTTGCTGACCTGGAACTTTACCAAGTAGGCTAAGCCCATAGCCGGTGAGTTTGCAGGGATCTGGCTGCCTCCCTCTCCCATCTCACCACTACAGGGATTAGAAGTACACACCACTGTGGCTTTTTATATGGATCTGAACTCAGGCCCTCATGCTTGCAAGGCAGATACTCTGCTGACTGGTGACTGAGCCATCTCCCCAGTCTCTGTTTGGTTTTTTATTTTGAGTTGTGTTTTTTAGGCAGGGTCTTGCTAGGTCGCTGAGGCTGGCCTTGAACATATAAAACCTTCCTGTCTCCACCTCTCTAGTGCTGGGACTACACTCATGCAGCACCACAGGCAGCCTTAGAAGAGATATTTGTACATCTGTGCTCAAATCGTAGCAGTCAGAGGGTAAACAGTGAGAATGTCTATTAACAGCTGAATGGATTAGCAAACAAGGTTTGTACAAACAGTGGGCTGTCATTCAGCTTTGAACAGGAAGGGAATTCTGACACAGGAGACAGCACAGATGGATCTGAGGACATCAGGCTAAGAACAATGATCATGTCCCAAGCCTACATGTTTCCGGGTCTCTGAGGCACCTGGAGTAGTCAGATTCATAAAGATGGAACGGGGCTTGCAAAGGCCAAGGAAGAGTAGGGCAGGTACCCGGTGAACGGGTCTAGTTTCTGTTGGGGGAGACTCACAGTCCTGGAGATTGGTAGTTGGGACTGTATAACAGTGTATGGAGTCAAAGCCATTAAACCATGCACTTGAATATGGTTGGTAGTGAATTTGTGTCATGTGCATGTTAACATGATTTCTAAAAATTAAAGTATATGAATTGGAATTCAAAATCATAACCCACCAGGGAAATTTGTTTCACCCTGTCTCAACCTGTCCTCTTGAGGGGCTCTCCTCAGGTCTAGCATTGTTCTGGGACTGTGTTGTTAGCTGGCCCAGCCTGGCTGGTGGTCTAGGCTGGTGCAAGGCCTTCTTACTATGCTTGCTGCCTTCCTTCTCTCCCTCTCTTAGTCAAGAGGCAGCTGAAGCTCCCCCAAAGGCCATTAAACATTTTTACACACAGACAAGTGTGTAAAAATATGTAAAGCAGAATTCTAGACAGAATATAGAGTGAGCCAGTGACTGACACACTGGTTCCAGAGGCAGCTTTGCCAGGACCCCAAAAAGCCATCTCCTGTCTGCTGCTCAGCAGACAGTCAGTCTACCTTCCCCAGAAACATGGGCTAACCCAGATATAACCAGCCCCTGCTTTGTGTTTCCTAAACTGAGTTCAGCTTGCTTGATCTTACTTTAAAAACTCCTTTCCTAGTGAATGGAGTCATTCTTGGGGGGCCTGTTTAGTGAGTGAAGCACTGCCCAGCTCGTCCTATGCACTGTAGATGTGTGGGCTGTTGTTTCCTGTGTACACCAGGTGTCCCTGTCACCTGACACACCTTCTTACATTTCTGTTGAGTAAGACATAGAAATAGACCAACCGCTTTCCCCAAGCATCTGTACCAGCCTATGTTCCCTCTAGTGGTATTTGTAAGTTTTGGTAGTTCTAGAATTTCACAAAAAGTTAGTTATAGTTATGTGCAAGTCTCCTGCAATAGTAGCTCAGAATTGTTATACTCCAGCAGAGCTGAGCTACTATCTGGCTCTGACTCACTGTTGATCAAGTGTGTAAGGCAGGATTTTGTGGACAAGAAATCTTGTTGGAAAATGATGTATTGTCTTAAAGGCTTTTTGTGGGGCCAGGGAGGCGGCTCAGCTGGGAAACTGCTAAGTGTGAACACGAGTTCAGTCCCTAGCACCCAGGTAAAAAGCCAGTCGTGGTGGCATGCATGTTAAATCCTAGTGCTGAGGTGGCAAAGACAGGAGGGTCCTTGGGGCTCACTGGTGGCCAAGTTAGCTGAATCAGACATCCCCAGGCCCCAGTGAGACCAACATGGTCAACAGCTCCTTAGGAATAACATTCAAGGTTGATATATGTTCCCCCCCACACACAAACACACACACACACACACACACACACACACACACACTCACACACACACACACAGAGAGAGAGAAAGAGAGAGAGAGAGAGAGAAATTGAAGGTACTATTGATTATATTCAGAATTTTCTTTACCATCATTTGTATGGTGCTTACACAAACCAGGCATTGTTGTTATATTAATTCCTTTCCAAAACAAGAACTCGGTAATAGAAGCCATTTGGAGTCAAAATTAGTGTCATTGTGCCCATTTTTCAGATAAGAAAAGTAAAGGATGACTAAATACAATTAAATACTCAAGTTCATCTAGCTGGGGCATAGAAAGACTGGGCTGCATGTTCAGGCAGGAAAGGGGTACATCTGGCACAAAGAAGGAGAAGGGGAGGCCATTGTCTTCCCAGGATTTTCAAGCCTCAAATCCCCAGCATGCACTGGGGTCTACAGTGGCGTCTTCCAGGACCTCTACCAACTTGACCTGTGGTATTGGGAAATGCTTTAGCACCCCAGCACCCCCAACATCCCCCCAGCATCCCCAACACCCCCAGCACCCCCAGCATACCCTCAGCACCCTGGTACTCCCAGCATCCCATTACCCAGCACTCCCTGGTTCCACGTGAACACAATCCACTTTTGGCATTACTAGTAGCCATGTACTCATTGACCTTGCATGGAACAGATTATTAGAAGTAAGTTTATTGTAACTTGAAATACATTTGTATTTAGCAATAAAGGGGAATTATACGTAAACACGAGTAATACTGAGAGTTTGAGCACATTTCTTTCCATCCGTTCTTTAATAAATGAAGTTGGGTTTTTTTTTTTTTTTTAATTTTTTGTTTGTTTTGTTTTACATACAGACGAGTATATTGATTAGGCTTCCAGTCTGATTTTTCTTCTCCTTTACAGGTTGGCTCACAAATCAATTTCAGCATTCAGTTTTTCTGGCTTAGGGCTCATTCCTGGAAGTGGAATTATTTGGGCAGAGCATACATGGTTTTAAGGCCTTGATTTGTCAAACCACCTTCTAAAGGAAATCATGCTGGTTCACTATCTGTGAGATAAAAAAAAAAAATTCTTTTGTTTTTTTAATCAAGCCCATTTTTTAATTAGAAAATTCTGGGGTAACTGATGACCTGAGTTTGATTCTTGGAAGCCAGGAACAGCTGCTATTGGTGATTTTTGTCCACCAGGGGAGTGTACAGCCATCAGAGCAGAAGAGTTGCTGGTCAGAGATGAGCTTCATCATGGCTGTCGGGGCTGGAGGTTTAGCTCAGAGCATGAACACGTCAGCACTAGGTCCTGGCTATGGAAACTCACATCCTTTGGCCTGAGCCTAGCCACATATGAAACCTGCTATGAATCTGGACTCAGTTTCTCCTGTTCACAGCTGGAGCAGGAGTTAATGTCTCCACAAATCTCCCTCCCTTGTATTTTAGTAGCATCCTGGAGAACCTAAATGTTTGAAGTCCAGAGGGGAGATCCTTATGGGAAAGGATGTGGAGTGTTCTCATTGGTTGCTGGAGAGGAAGTATTGGCTGGGTGCCTACTCCACATGAAGTCTTATATTCCTGTACTGCATACAGTTTGTAACATGTAGACATACTGAGTCTCCTCACGTGATCCTTGCAAAAGCTGGTGAGGCAGGAAGAAAATCTGTCTCAGTCTATAAGAACCCATTGATGGGTGAGGGAGCTTCTACACAGAAGCCAAGAAGTCGATGGGCTGTCCATCACCCCCTCTGACTGTGGAAGCCTGTCTCCCCAAGGCAATTGTCCTCTCATCTAAACTGTGGTATCTAACAAACACGTTTCATGTCACCTGTCCAGCTTGGGTCAAATCCTTGGGTGACACAGATAATAAGCTTCCCTCTTGACACCTGGATCTGCCATCTCCCCTTTTATCTACCACACACATACATGCAAGTGACCACAGAGCCTCCTCTTGGAATTTTTACCACAAAAAATCCTGTATGTCCAGCTCAGCTACACCTTTCATAGGACAAGACAGTTTGTGCTGACCAAATAGAATAAAGCACTTGAAGCTTCTCGGGACACATTTGAAACAAGGGGGAATATTTTCCACAAAGGTCACGGTGCCGCAGTGTCCCAGCATGCACTGGAGCTTGGCTTCCATATCAGAGGTGTCAGGATGTGCAGTCATAGGTGTCCACAGCCAAGTGTGTGCCCGTGGCTGTAACTGTCTCCCCACACATGTTTCTACTAAAGGATGTTGACAAATTATGTAATAGAATGCTTTTTAGTTCTGAAGATATCGTCTGAAAGTGCAAAAATGTTCCCTGCGCTAGCTATAAAAAAAGAGAGTGTTTTAAAAACAATCTTCGGCTCCATGTATTCTCCTTAGAATGTGTCACTTGGGGGAAGAGAAGGCAGGCTGGAGCGTTTGGACAACTTAGAAGTAGTGGGGGCAGGTGAAGTCATTTTTGTTTTTTAAATAACAAGATCTCTGCTACACGATTTTTTTGCTTGTTGTCTGTATTTGTGATGACTAAAGGCTCTGAAGGTCAGGATCCCAAGGAAAGGTGTAAAGGGAGAGACAGACCTTCTCAAGCCAGCTGCAGGAATGTATTCATTCCAGGAGAAGCTCAGGTGTGGGACAGAGTACGACAGAATGAAGGGTTCAGTACATGGTGGCTCACTCCAGGGTAGAGCAGGAGAATGGTCAGCAAGTGAGCTGTGATTAGGATTGTGACCAGCACAGGTTATCATTACATCTTGAATAAGGACATCTGGGTCAGCAAGGTGGCTTTGTGGGGCAGGCCAGAGCAGCTCTGCTTTGGTGGCTTTGGTGATGAGGTCCCCATGGCTCTTCCAGGCAGGAAGAAGTGTCCTGTTAGAGGTTGGAAATGGAGCTTGGATGTCAGATAGGTCAGAGGCTGGCTGTGGGATCTTGAGGTAAAGTAAAGATCGTTCCTTGGGAAATATCCAGTCTTGAGCCACTGCCCCTCCCTACACTCCTTTTGCCCAGGAAGATTCCAGAACAGTGTCTGGGCTCCTGTGTGCTTGAGAGAGATTGTTGAAGTGATAGCCTGAACTGATAGCCTGAGCCAGGGAGGCATAGCAGGCCTGGCTCCTGACCCTCATGTTTGAAGCATAAGGCCTGGAGTTTTCTGTCTTTCCTTGCTTGGATCAGAATATAAACCTCAAGGAATGGATTTCTTATAAACTCCAATGTGGTTGACCTTGGTGTGTGCCTCAGTTCTGCGCCAGGTTTTCCAGGGCTTGGAGGAACCCCAGTGCTCCATTTCCAGGGTGCCTGACTCCGTCAAACCTCAGCCATAGCATCTCCATGTGCCCAGCTCCTTCTGGTCTGTGTATCTTCTACCCATACACACTCCTCTCTCTATGGATGAGTCTCTGTTACCCACCCACTGCCACTCAGGGGTGGACTGGAAGATGTGGCGGAGGAGCCAGGCAAGCCAAACCCTCTGTAATTTACATCACCTGACTCAAATGGATACCTGCAAGAAGGATCTGAGGTCATGGCAGGGCTGATGATGTCCCAGGAGCTTCTGGGGGAAATGGAAACTTTGATGAAAAGTGAGGGAAGTATTCTCAGAAGCCTGTAGCCCTGCTCTGACAATGGCCTCTGGTTTTGCTGCCTTGTCTTGCCCTGAGGCCTCCTGTCTACATAGCCTTTCTTGCTCCGTCTACAGAGTGTTCTGCTCCTGGCTCTTTGCTGGGTCACTAAACTTTGCTCACGTGACTTTGCAGAATGAATGACTGCTCTGTGCTGCACCTAGTTGGCTACCAGCACCTTGCTGATGCTGGCTACTCATTGTGTTCTCCTTAGACATTTGAGGCATTACTCAATGTTAACAGTCTAGAGAAACAGCCTGGCAGGGGCCAAACATTGTGTTTGCCTGCAATCCTGACTTCTGAAAGCACTTCCTAGCCACCTCTGACCTTAGGTTGAAATCTCCAGACTCCCCCATCCCCCTTGGAATGCAGTAAAACTTCCCAACCTATGGTTCTTCTATCCACTATAACTCCATTTGCATAGGATTCCAGCCATATGGTCACCACAGTGTTCCTTGTTGGTGGCACCTCAGGAACTCCCTCACCTCTGTGCGCCTCCCTCCGGTTGCTTCCAGCTCCTTCTTTCCCCAGCCTACACAGCCCCTCCCCATAGGAGAATTCCCCAGCTTGCTCAGGCAGTGTTATTCTGTTTTTTCCACTGCTGCTTTCATGACATAATTAGATTATAATTATTAATGTGTCACATAATTAGCTTATCATAATTAGCTGTCTTTCTAGACAGGCTGTGAGTGCTGGGGCTCACACCAGCTGGTGGTGGGTACAGGATGGTCCCTAACCCCTGTAGGGTAGACTAATGGAGGGTGCTAGTGCTTACAAACAGGGTATCCTGCTTGTCCCCACCCCAGGGCACCAGAGAAGTGGGAAGGCCAAAAAGAAGCCAAGTAGGGGAGCCCTGCGTGGGAAGGAGGAGGCAGGAAGACTGCTCTTGAGGACAATGGACAGGAAGGGACTAAGAGTTATCCATAAACACACAGTGCAAAGATGGTATACACACAGCAGCAGCTGTGTGCAGCAGATGTCGGAGCTGGGGACAGTGACCTCAGGCAAGAAAAGTGACTTTGGACACCAATGTTTCCCTTGCTGTCAGTGTGATCATAGGAGGGAGAAGGTTGGAGAAGGATGAGGGAGAAAAAGAGAAGAAGGGAGGGAGGAAAAAAAGGAGGAGGCAGAAGTTAGGGAAGAGGGAGAGAAAGGAGGGGGAAGGGAGTCACCTCTGCCTAAGATTTTCTTCCCTGCCTTTACATGGTCAGCTCCCTGCCTTTCTTCTGGTTTCCTTCTTGTGATCCTCAATGTCCCTGCTGGATGGCAAACTGCACCAATGACCAGAACAGGCACTTCCCATTTAAGCAATCTTTCCCCAAATGCAATCTTAATGTCGTGAATCACAGCATCAGATACCTGTTGGCTGTGTGGACTAAAGGAAGCTCCTCTCTTGCCCTTTTTCCTCCTCTGAGTGACCTGTTCACATCTCACATGTGTCCTGGAATCACTCTGCCCCTGCATTCCCCTCTCTCACGTTGGCCATTTCTCTCCTTGAGCCCCTGTGGTACCCCCATGTCTTTTGGGATGCCTCGGTGTGAATGGGGATGTACTCAGTCAGCACAGCCAAGCCACTTGGTGTTGACATCATCCTACTCTGCCAGGTCTCCTACCATCCCATAATACTGTCCTGTCTTGAGAGCTGCCCAAGCATGAGGCCCACTTACTTAATATTCTGGGGATTGAAAGTTTGAGTTCAGCTAAAATTCTCCTGGCTGATTGTTGGTAATCTGCTGGGTGGCCACCTGGGCTCTTAAGAGACCTCTGGTCACTCCATGCCATCCTGTCACCCCTGAGATCCTCACTCAGAGAAGAGCCTTCTGTAGGACTCTCAGCTTATGGCCAGGGCATTTAGTCTGGACAGCCAGCCTGTGCAGGCTTAGCCTGACTCCTACAGTCTTTGACGGTCTCCAGGTATTGGGAGCTCTCCTGAGCTCTGAGGACAGTTGAGCTCTAAGTACTCATTCCTGATTCTCTCTTTTCCTAAGCCCTCCCCTGAGCTGGATACCCATTGTGGCCTCTCTTATGCTGTGGCATGTTGGGGACAACCAACCAGACTTCCTTCCTAGCTTGTTAAAATCACTTGGTTTCCAAGCAGACCAAAGAAGGCTAGAATGTCACATTTCTGTTCAGCAATTACTATGCATTGAACATTATTCTTACAGATTAATGTATAATAAGCAATCCTTACAAGAATTAGGGAAACTGAGGCAGAAGGTAAGAAAAATGAACTTGCACTATTCCATGGTATGAGTGGCAGGGGTAGTATTGGTTAGGTTTTGATACCCACCCACATTCTCAGGTCTGCCCCTCAGCCCCATGGGACTGCAGCAGGGATGGGATAGAATTTTGTTCCCAGGAGGATGACTCCCAGCCTGGTTTAGAAGAGAAGACATCCCTCTGAGCTGGAATGTTCCACCTGGAAAGTGGTTGAGAACCGAGGGGTAGCAAGGAAAGAGGCCAGCTGTGTAGAGCAACAGCAGGTGGGTAGAGTCACTAGCAAGCACCTCCAGGAGAGAGATGGCCCATCCTGCTGTTGGGGTCAGTTTGGCCAGGTGGCTGATGTGTGCTGGGATGCAGAGGAGTGGTGAAAGCATACACCAACCCCTCTAGACTTTACTACATGGAGAGCATCTGAGGTTGGAGTCTTTCAGGAAATTGATACCCACAGGAGGTAATGCTGCAGCCTGGGGGCCAAGTGGAGAAAGGAAGGAAGCATGGCTGCCTGTGGTTACTGGGACTGTCAGAGGGAACCCAGTGGGACTTAAGAGGACAGTGGATACCCATGTATATCATATTGGCTTTTTGTATAAATTATTTCCTAGAAGTGGTGAGTCTGGGACAGGTGCCTCTGAATTCCTCCAGTAAATGGTTTTGAGATCCAGTTGCTATTTCAGTATTAAAGTCCACCAACTCACTGTTAAACACCGAAAGCTGAAATGCATCCTGACCTCCATTGCTCCTCAGAGGCCCATCACAGAAACAAGAAATCAATTAAAAAGTTAAATCCAGGAAGTAAAGAAAGCAAAAAGATCAAGGATTCTGGAAGCTGGACAGAAAGGTCTGAGAACAAAGTCAGTTGTCTGGAGAAGGCTGTGAGTGTGTGTGGGAGGGGACTTTAGGGATGGAGCGGGCAGGGGTGGACAGGGTGTGTCAGGGATGTGGCGGGGGGTGGACAGGAGTGTGTCAGGGTTGTGTCGGGAGTGGGCAGGGGTCAGAGCGACAGAGGGCTGGTACATCAGTCAGAGATTTTTGTCACTGTGACGAATACCCAAGAGAAACAATTTTAAGGAGAATATCTGTGTTTTGCCTCATAGTTGCAGAGACATCAGTCTCATAGTGTCCAGGAAGAGAGAGCACCTCTGTGCTAATGGGCTGTCCCTTTCGTCTCTCATCCCATCTGGGGTCCCAGCATTTAGACTCAGTCTGTTGGATGTTGCTACCCAGGTTCAAGGTGGGTCTCTCCCCCTTGGCTGTTTTTGGAGACACCTCCACGGACACCAATAGGTGTGCTTCACCAGTCTCTGTCCTGCCTCTTAATCCTGTCAAGTTGATAGTCGGTATTAACCAGCACAGCTGGGAAAGGCCCAGAACCCCTTGCCCTTCTAGCATTAATAGAATTCCCATTGCCTTTGGAAGCAAATGTGGGTTGACTAGAGAGAAGGAAGCAGGGAGCATATAGAAGAATGTAGTTAGGAAGTAGTATATCATAGAATGCCAATACTCATAATCCCTTTCCCCATATCAGCCAGCCAGTGGCCAGGTCTGGTTCCCATCAAGAGACTAGAAAATTTTTCTCTGGGGAGACTGCTCAGCCTGAGTGTAGTATTCTACAGACCCTTTCTCCAGAAGTATCTACCGAAGTCTCTTCATCACCCTATTACAAGGTCTGTAGCAGCCAACTGTACCCACACACACCTAGAGCTGGCTGGACGTACATCATGAAAAACCAAGAAAGGCATGACCTCATGAATCCAAGACAAACAGCTTTTATTCATCAAGATATGAAGCTCCAGGACACCCTTCAAACCTGGGATAAGCCCCCACAAAATAACCACCTAACATAACAATGGCATTGAAGTTGCCTGCCTGCCACAACACACACACACACACACACACACACACACACACACACACACACACACACACACGCTATTATGACTGCCAAGAAAAACAGCGTGAAGGCAACCAGTCATGAAAGGTAGGAGATGAAAGCAGAGAACCACATGCTGCTGGAGGAAAGCGGGCTTTGTCTTCCCCATGGAGTGCTCTTGCCAGGATATGGCAGACCCATATGTGGGGTGCTCTGTATTGGGCTTGTCTGGAGACCTCAAAGGTGTCAATGAGAAGAGTAAGAAGATCTCCAGAACAAAAGAGACAGTAGAGCCAGCCCCACCAAACACAATGGGAAGCTTGAGACCAGAAAACATGCCCTGTTTTTTTTTTTTTTTTTTTTTTTTTTTTTCTGAACAGTTCAGCAAGCCAGTGTGTGGGGCAGAGAAGATACCGGCAAACACCCACTGACCAACCCAGTAAAGGGCTGGTGACTATTGGCTATATATGCTTTGGGAAAAATTAGAGAATTCTGAATGTGAGCTATGTATGATCATTAAAATTAAACTCCTTGGCAGTCCACAGTGTGGGTAGATAGTGGAGGAGATGCCAGCTTCGATGTCATTGGTACATTGGGTGTGATTGCTTTGCTGGGGATCGGTCCTGGGCTTTGAAGGGTGTCTGGCTGCCTTCTAGTCTCTACCTACAAGATGCCTGCCATGTAGTCACCTCCATATCTTAACAAATAAAAGAAAGGCATCTCTAAACCTTTCAAAGTTTTCCTTTTGAAGGAGATAGTCTGCAGATTTGCCCTTACTTGAGGCCCATTGACAGAGAAGAGAAAAATTTTGTTCTGGGGAGGAAGAAAAAGCAAAATATTTAGGGTAGGATTGCATGGGTTAGCAGTCTCCTTTCAAATGACTTAGGCAAACAAGTGTACAGGAGCTCAGAGAGATGGATTAATGACCTGGGTCAGAATCCCCGGCACCCACATAAAAAGCTGGGAGTGACTACATACAGCTGCATCCCCAGTGCTGGGGTAGGTAGGCGGAGACACAAGGATCACTGGGGCTTAGTGTAGGCCTATCTAGCTCAATGTCCAGCAAGAGAGACAGACCCCATCTCAAGGGAATAAGGCTCAGGACACACATGTCCTTCTCTGGCCTTTGCACGCACATGAGTCTGTGCTCCCACATGAGTGCACGTACAACACTCAACACACACTACATGTGTACACTCACACACACCACATGTGCACACTCACATACACTCACACACACCACATATGTACACTCACATACATACCACATATACACACTCACATACATACCACATATGCAAACTCTCTCTCTCTCCCTCTCTCTCTCTCTCTCTCTCACACACACACACACACACGCACACACACACACACACCACATATGCATACTCCCTCTCACATACACACACACCACATATGAACACTCACCTACACACTACATATATGCATGCTCATACATACCATATATGTACACTCACACACCACATTTGCACACTCACATACACCACAACAACATAAAATGAGTGTGTCGTGCTGTGTGGCAGTTTGCATTGGCTGGTCTGAGTAAAAGACCCATGGGTGTTCATTGAATCTCTAAACTTTTATTTAGGTCTGGGAACACTCAATATAAGTTGATGCAAAAATGTCAGAAGGGAGCCCGCAGAAAAAAGTACAGATGAAGTAAAAAACCCTGAAGTGTCCCAGAGGGTGGAGCACAAGGACCACAGCTGCCTAAATCTGCAGTGTTAGCTGTGTGACTCAGGGACAGCTCTCTCGAGTCTATGAGTCTTTGTCACAGGGTGGAGGAGAGCTTGTCACTCCTGTCTGCCTCCCACACAGTGGTTTGGTACAAAGTGAAGACCTGATGCTCAGAAGAGCTGCCTTCCAAGGATGGCGTCTGCCTACCCTTTGCTCTGATTGCAATTTTGGCTCATTTTATTTATTTAAGAAACATTATTTGAAAAATGAGTGTATATGGAGAAAACATTCTTTCACCGAGACAAATGTGAAAGAATTAAATGAGAGAATACACCACCAAAATGTCCAGTGCCTAAGATCCAATAACAAGAATATTCTAGAAAAGGGAAACGAAACAAAACAGAGGATAGCAATCATAAAAGTCAATCTGAGAACATTTGGAATTGACTTTCCAAGCAATAAGTCTGTTAAGTCCTCAGTGTGGGCTTGGGATGTGGCTCAGTTGACAGAGTAATTAGTACCCACAAGGCCGTGAGTGTGATCCCCAGCACCACATAAACCGAGTGTGGTGGCATATGCCCGTGATCCCAGCACTCAGGAGGCAGAGTCAGGAAGATCAGGAGTTCAAGATCAACCTCAGTTAGTTGGAGCATTTGAGGCTAGCCAGAGCCACACGGGATCCTGCATCAAACCAAACAAACCCTTAGCAAAAGGCCAGAGTTAGGTTCACTAATTTGACAGGCCTTTACCACTGTGAGATTGTGTTCAGTATTGAGGAAGTGTCTGGAAGCTTCCAAAGGGAGAGGGAGGGGTCACAAACAGAGGAGGTGGCATGAGATGACAATGACGGTTCTGACGCTGGAGGCCACCGGATGGGTCTCAGCAAAGCCATGAGCCTCTCTACTCAATTCACTTATAGCCTGAGCCTCCATTTTGGCTCAGAAAGAAACAGGCAGGCATGTGAGCTCTCACAGGACATCTCAGAATCACAGTGGCCTTCTAGTCTTCATTCTGGTCCCTGGTGGCCTTCCACAGTCTACTGTGTATCCTTGACAGGAAGGGCTCAGCCAAGAGCCTGAGCTTTCCCTCGCCTTTGCTCTCCCTGTCTGCCATTAGTCAGATATTTGCTGGTGACCTCTGATGTCAGTAGAAGAAGATACCTCATAGCCCCTGGACTCAGCTTGTCTTGGGATACCCCATTAAGGTGCTGTGGCCTCCTCCCTCACTGTCCAGACTGCCACAGTCAGAGAAGGGTGACATGAGAGTTGTTGAGGACAGAGCAGAGCAGAATGCTTGTGGCGGTGTGGCTGACCTGTGACGTCCATAAACTACTCAGGGTCTGGGTGGGATACAGGGTACAGGAGGGGAGCCAGCATATATAAAAGCAGATAAGCGTCAACCAATATTGGAGGATTGATAGGTTAGGGGTTACCAGAGTGTGTCAGTTTCCTGACAGCCCCTGAGATATAGGTACAGAGTAAGTGAGCCTCACTAGGCAGGCTCATCCCTCACTCCCATACCCCAGACCCAACTAGAACAGCAAGGTGCCAGGGTATGATCTGGCTACCTTTGACCCTTTCCAACTGCTTCCTATGGGTCTCTGAAGCTGGAATTGAGTTTGACCTTCCAGAGAGTATAGTTTATGGGCATCCCTTTACTGGACACAGAGAACCCTGGACTTGGTCCCTAAAGTGTCTGAGAGGTGATGGGGAGCCATCATCAACCACACTGTACATGTATATGTGTGGGGTGACCCTGTTGAGGGGTGCAGAGGTGGGCCTGGCAGCACCCTACAATCCAAGAGTCTCGGGGGGGAGGATTTTGCAGAGGAATATACCAGGATTCCAAAGTGGAGGCTCTAGCATAATTCGACCACCCCTTCTGTAGTTTCCACTGCTGTAATAAAACACTGACCAAGATCAACTTATAGAAGAGAGTCTTTATTTCGCTTTACAGTTCCAGAGGGGGAGTCTATAATGTCGGGGAAGCCTGTGGCAGTGGCTAGCTGGAGCAGGAAGCTGAGAGAGCCTATCAGTTGCAAACAGGAAGTAGAGTGGCTACAAACTTTCAAAGCCTGCTTCCAGTGTCTTTCTTCAACAAGTGCGTACTTTCTAAAGGTTCTGTGATGGCCAACAGCTGGGGACCACATACTCAAACGCCTGCACCTATGTGGGACCACCACTATCTTATCCATCACCCTGTTAAACCTAACGGTCAGCTTGTGTCCAGTCTCTAATGGCTTCTCCCTGCATTTGCTTCTTCCTGTATTGCTCAGTGAATATCCCACAAGGCAGTTCCCCTTGTCAGCTCCAATACAGACTATTGAATTCTGTAACTGCCACGCCTGCACACTCTTCTCAGACCTGGGAAATCTCTTTATTCAAACCATACCTGGGCTTATTCAAACCAAATGCTGCTTTGGAGGGGGAGCCCCCAAGCTCTAGAGCAGAGAGATCAACCCCAGAGTCCTATACTTTGCTTGTCCTCAGGCCTGGTCCTAGAGACCAGAGCTGTTTGGTGGATTGGGATGAGTGTGAGCCTACCAGGGTCCTGCACTGCCACCAGCTCAAATAAAGCTCTTCAGGGGATGGAACCTGCTGTCTCCTGTGTGAGGAGCCTCAGAGGTAGTGAGCTGCCACCTAACCAAGAGGATAAAGCCCCAGCTTGTCCTGAGGCTGTAAGTGACCCAGCCAAGATGGAATTCAAGATCACCTCTGGCCATCAGCCTGTGAGCAGTCAGTTCCTAGAAAGTTGGCGGAGACAGGAGAGTTGATCTATGACTATGGAAGCTTCTCTTTGGGCCTGAAGCTACCCTGTGGATGCCACTAAGATGGGCTGACCACCTTGTCCACTCAGTGTAGACGTTCTGAGGAAGCTAAACAAGATTCTTTGAGGGAACAACTTGTCTTCTCTAGTAATTCCCCTGTGTGCCTTCCCTTTTCTCACATTCCCCCATCCATTTTTGACATTTTCTCACTAGGGTCAGCCATTATGATCTGAGCTTGAATTTGAAATTGTGTTCTTAGTATATTGAACCTCAAAAAGCAGGGTGTTTTAGCACGCCGCAACACAGTTGGAGTTAGGGGACCTTTAAACAGTGGGCGTGATGCTTTGCAGTTTGCTTGCTTGACCTATTTTTGTTAATAGGTCTTTAATTCTCTTTAAATTTGCCCCATCCTTGGGTTTTATTAAGTTCTGGAATGCACATGTATCGTTGAGTCCTCCGGGGTAACAAAATGTCAACAGATTAAAGAGTACATTTTTTTTTCATTGCCTGCAACCTTCTGGAGTAGAACACCAACCTAAATCTCATTAGAAAGGAGGTTTGCCCCCCGCCGGTCCTACCCCAGAACTTCTGATTATAAGACTGGGAAAACCCAAGAAATTAAACCAAAGATTAAGTTCTCCTCCAACAATTCCAGCATTTACCAAATTCTTCTCTAGGGATTGGGCTTAACAGAATGAGGCGATTTTAACCCTGTGTTCCTCCGAGCGAGCTGTAACATCTAGAATTATGCTCACTGGGTGCTTGATCTGGGTGCTAGTTTGGAGGAGATGCCAATTTAGACCCACGAGAATGTTCCCAGTTTGAAATAAAAGCGTCAGGTAGAACTTGGAGAAACGGTCAGCACTGTGTGTTGCTTGTGGGGATGTAGCATGATGCTGCCATCGTGGAGAACAGCATGGTCGTCCTCGAGTGGGTTAAACCAAGAGTGGCCCACCACAGGGTCTATAATTCCTCTCCTAGCTCTCCCCTTGGAGTAAACACATGCAGATACCCAAACTGAAAGACGGCTGACAAATATTTCTAGCTGTAGTACTCAAACTAGACAAAGGTAAAAAGGATACAGATGTCCATCAGCTAAGAAACGAATGGATAAAATGTGGTATATCCATAAAATGAAACATTAGTTATAAGGAACAGGGAACTAGTTATTTCAATAATGGCAGTTGAGATGGAAAACGTTGTGCTAAAAGAAAGAAGCCAGACATAAAAAAAAAAAAAAGCCAGAGGGAATGATTTCATTTATAGGAAATGATTTGAATAGCCAGATTCATAGACTAGTGGTTGTCAAGGGCTATGCTTGTGTGTGGGGGTGGGTGGGTGGGGGGAATGGATACAGAATATTGGGGTAGAGAAAATGCTTTACTACTAGATGATGTCTCTGCATGCCACCATGGCTACTAAACATATGTCTCGTGAATACGGTTGCATGATTAGATATCAATCATTGGGCTTGCTGGCTTTTTGAAAAGAGAGAGTATGTGAAGTTGGTTAAGAAAAACTATGGTGGCAGAGGATGAGGGAGGGAGGGATTGGTGGAGAGGGAATAGGTGGTGGATCAAAACATATGATCAAAACGCATTGTATACATGTTTGTGAGTCCCCGAAAATTTATCAGAAAATCAAAAAGGGCTGAGAGCTGCAGCTCAGTGCCATGGCATGTGCCTAGCATGCACAAGACCCACACATGAACTACACACACACACACACACACACACACACACACACACACACACACACACACATGCTGGATACCCACAGTGCGGGTACGCACACCTGCAAGCAGCAGAGAAAGAGCAGCAATTTGGGCTCCCATACTCAATACACATCCACGATCCTGTCTGTTATTGCAAACAAAAGAATCAGGTCTTCTCTGGCAAGCCAGTAGCTTACAAGGGCACAGCACAGTGGCAGAAGGGGCACTCGGGAGAGGGAGGCATGGTTTAGTCCTGGCTCCTCTATGCACTGTATTGTTAGATGCGTTACCAATTTTCCTCATGTCAAGTATGGCATGGCCCACAGAGCCTACCTCACAGGGTTGCTGGGGACATAGCGCTATCTATGAAAAGTGGCTTATACCCCACATTCCAGTTACTTCTTCTATATGAGTGGGAACCACGCAGTGGGTCCCTGACTCTTGCATGAAGGATCTCATGTGTGAAAGTACACTCTGCATCCTCAGCCCAGTGGCTCTCAGGCTTCAGGGCAGTGTGGAGAATTTATTTAGTGTGTGGTGTACACCTGTATAAGTATGTGTAAGTGCTGTCTGCTCCTTACACAAGATCGTGTGCTTGTGTGTGCTCGTGTGCAGAGGCTATCACTATTCATCCTAGTTTTTGAGACAGGGTTTCTCCTTGAGCCTGCAGCTTGCTATTTTGGATAAACCAGCTGGCCAGTGAGTCCCCAGGACCCTCTTGTTTCCTCCCCCATGGTGTCCCAGCACTGGGATTGCAGACCCTCATCGCCATGCCTGGCTTTTGATATGGATGCAGGGTGTCGAGACTCAGGTCTCCATCCTGTGTACCAAGCACTTTACTCCATGCAGGCAAAATTCAAAATGTAGCTGGCTTGCCCCTCTCCTGGGACCTGGCTGCTATGCACTGCCCACAGGAGCCTGTGCAAGCTGACCAAGGCCTACTGAACTCTCTGCCAGTGCTAGGCCAGTTCCTACCTGTCTAGCTCCTTCTGAGAGGCAACACAGGTCACCTGGCCCCAGCTGGGCCACAGATTTTTCCACTGAGGATTATATCCCAGTCCCAGGGCCAACTGTTAAAGCAGCTTTAGCACAGGTGCCCAGAGATTTTAGGTTCTTGCAATCAGATTTTAAGACAGGGGCTCCATGTGTTCATTCCACAGTGTTTGGAGACACTTGAGGTTTCTGAGCCTGGATGTGAGCAGGAAGGCTACAGAATAGCCTGCAGGGCACAGGGTAGCTCAGACAAAGCTGTATGTCTTAGGGTATCCATAGTGAGGCCCCTGATCTTGGTGACTCTGTTGCCCAGAAACCTCCCCGTAGGGCTCTTACCCTGTGCACCATCTCCACATCCCAGTAGCTGGGAAGATGTCATTCTACTCCATGGATGAGGACAGTAAAGATTCATAAGGGATGGATGACATAAGACCCAGGACTACCTCCTGGGGGAGCTAGGATTCAGACTTAGATTTGTCCAGGGCCTGTTGATTTAACCACCCATTAGTAAGATGAGGGAAAGACTCAGACCTTTGGCCACACCAGATCAAACAGGAATAAAAGACGTTTACCTAGATAAGCCTGGCTTCATAAGTGCCCTTTCTTGCCTGAGAACTGCATAGTGCAGTCCTCGTTTGTGATACCTCTTTGGAGCATCACGGGGAGGCAAGCAGACTTTCCAACAGACAAATTAAACGTGCCATGCTAAGTATGAAGAACCCAAGGCAAGGGAGACCTGCATCCTCACGCTGCAGAACAGATGCCTGACTCTGTTCTGAATTTGAGGCCAGCATCACAGGGAAGGGAGGAAGGAAGGACATGGAGCAACATCATCGAAGAGGTGGCTGAGTGGTCATCCTGGAGTGCCAGGATAGAAGCATGGCTCTAGAGACGAGGGGGACTTTCCCATAGAACCTACTGTTCTGCCTAAGGAATGGGATATATGGGGGAAAGAGGAAGAAGAACCGGAGGGCTTTCAGCCTGCACTGTGGTAGAGCAGAATAGCTGTACCTCACGGCAAGGCTTTGAATGGGAGCCCTGTGGGAAGCCCCACCACCGTGGGAAACAGGGTTTCCCAGTGGACAGTTGAGGCTGGCCTTGGGAACAGGTGGACTGGAGCCCAGCTGCCTAGGCATCTCACGTGTGTGATGTCCACCTATGGAGTTGTGCACAGCAAGTGCCCACTCTTTTCCAGCTTTTCATGTTCCCACGGTAGGAATGTGAGTAAATCATTCTATGCACTTGATTGCCGATGTTTGGCAGTTGTTGTCTCTGTGACCTGGCACTAGGCTAGTCTGGCTGGCCAATGGGATCCGGGGACCTGCCTGTCCTGCCACAGTGCTAGGGTTACAAACATACAGCTCTGCCACTCTCAGCATTTAATAGGTTCTGGAGCTCAAATTCAGGTCCTCATGCATGTAAGGCAAGCTCTCTTCTGACCGAGCCTCGAGTGCCTTTTCATGTGCTTCCTGGACAGTTAAGTATCTTTGCCGGGTTTTCTATCAGTACTCTTTGTCTTCAGCAGCTTCTACCTACCATCCTGCTTGTTGTTTGTGGTAGTTCTGCCAGCTCTTCACCCAACCCCTGGCATCAGTTTCCTCCCAATCCTTTCTGCCTCAGAACTTTAGCACCTGCTACTACTTGCTGGCAGTTCTTGCTGGAACGTTTACCCTGGATTTTGATGGTTATAAAACTTAACTAACTTAAGTGTCATCTCTTCAGAGAAGCTTTGCCCAGTCTTGAACACACACACACACCTTCAGCTCACAGACACATTGCAGTCATGCCAGGCCATGCTACCCTCAACAGCACTGGGGTCATTTTGATTTGACCCACTGATTTATGTTAAAACAGAAGTGCTGAGAGCCAGTCCTGCCAGGCACGCTCACTGGTCCCCCGTTGCCTGGCACACAGGAAGCCGCTGACAAGCGCTGTTTTCCTGTGAGCAAGGTAGAATGTTTCATGTTGACTGTGCAGTCTAAGTGTTGGCTGATTCTTAATGGGTTGAGTCCACAGCAGTTCCTGCCCCTGGGGTGGAGTTGCTGACAAGGGCTGGGATGTGTGTGAATATATTCACCAGCTCAGTATACAGTCAGCATCTGCATGAAAAGAACAGTCTGTGTGACTTTAGGGTACTGTGAGGCTGGGCATGAGGTCGGTGTTGAATTCATTGTGCACAGTTTCAGTTTGGAATCATCAATGCAGAGGTGAGCTCTGCGGGCTCATACCTGCAGAGTCAACCAACACTGGGTTGAAACTATTTAAGAACTGCACAGGTATAGAAAGTACACTGGCCTTGTTTTTCATTCCCTGACAATATAGTGCAAAAACTGCTTAGACAGCGTTTAGGTTGTGCCAGGTGTTGCAGGATTCAAAGCACATGAAAGATACGCATGGGCGACATGCACACACTGCAGCGCTTTCGACAAAGGACTCGACTACCTGTGCATTTTGCTGTTCGGGGCAGGGTGATTATAAACAGTCACAAGATGATCTGTAAAGATTCCGGCTGCAAGCTGAGGGTCGGTATCTGAGTGAGCTTCAGTTTTTTTTTTCTTTGATACTTTGAGATTTTTTTTTTCTATAGAAAGCACAGATTTTTCAACCACCAGGAAGATTAAAATTTAAAGGGAGATTCATGTTTTTTCAAGATTTGAGCAGTGGCTTCAGGAAAAAAAGAAAATCTGCCTTCAATAAAAAGAAAAAATTTGTAAAAGAAAACAGTACGTAAACACACAAGTGTATGGATATACAGATGTGCTTGCACACGTGCAAACACACACAAGTGCATGTACACACATAAGCACGTGCATACACACAACTGCAAACATACACGTGCATGCTCACAAATGTGCTTGCACACAGGTGCACGAATACAGACAAGTGCATGTGCACATGAAAGCACATGCATGTGCACAAGTGCATCCATAGACACACATGCATACACACATCCATGCATACACATACGCACGAGTGAATTCAAGTATATACACACACGTGCATACATATACACACAGTGAAAAATGGAGAAGATCCTTCGGCTTAAAGACAAATCCATCCTTGTTCTGCAACCCAAAGCTGAACTTCAGGCAAATTAGCTAAGCCTTTTGAGCCTTGGTGATCCCCTCTGTAAAATGGAGGTGGTAATCAACACCATATCATCATCATCATCATCATCATCATCATCATCATCATCATCATCATCACCACCACCACCATCACCATCATCATCACCATCATCACCATCACCATCAACACCTCACACAGTAATCAATACTGTGTGAGGGTTACACATTTCACATGTGTAACTGTGGCTAGCACATAACAAGTATGCCATTTGTGTCAGCTGGCCTTTGGGACACGCCAAAAGACTATGTTAGGCTCTGCTAAGTACAGAATCATAGCTGTTGAAGCCCTCCCACCCGCCCCCGACTGAGTTTCTCTGTGAGGGAGGGGCAGTCCATTGACAGAGTGGAAACTGGACAGGGATTCAAGCCACCTATTCCATAGGGCATTTGATTATTAACTCCAGGACCCAGCCCTGTGACTCCATCCTGGAGAAGCTGCTGAGAAACCTGCTGGACCAAGCGGCCAGGATAGTCATTCCTCCAGGCTGAGACTCTGACCCAGGCGTGCCTTGGACATTCTGCCCTCTGGTGGCAGATTCTGGAAGTGCAACTTTTCTATGGTGTGCAGCCTCCCAGGGGGCTCCCGAGTTCTGTTGCAGTTCAGAAACCCACATCTCTGTCCATGTCCAGACAGGAACAGTGAGGCTTTTGCTACTGCCTCTCAGTTCTGGCTCAAGGCCCACCTTGCCTTCCATCTACCCCTACTGATCAAGATGACCATGGCAGTCATAGGCCAGCTATCACAGGGCCCAGACTCCCATTACACCGGCAGCCTGGTTCCTATCACTTTCATAGGTAAGGAACTCAGGGGCAATCCTGTTCGTGGATGGCTGAACCCCAAGATTGAAGCATGCCACATATCTGGGTCCCCAACTCTGCCCCCTAATCTAATCTGGGGACCTCCTCCCCTGCACACATTTGTTCATAAGCCCAGAGATTGCTTAGAGAAATGCATTTCCGTGTGTGGTTGAAACTGAGTGGAGAAGCTACACAGATTACGTCAGATGGAAGACCAGCATCCTAGGGTATTGCTGGCATTGTGCCCCACCCCCACCCCCATGCACATGTCTACATTGCCTATAAGATACAAACGTGTCTCTTCTCTGAAACATCCCTTCCTGGCCCACACCACCCTGGCTTAGAGTGAGCGACTTGTTCCTCAGCTCTTGCTATATTTAGCTCTCGCCTCTCCCTCACACAGGAATCCCCTGTCCTGCACAAGTTCTCGCCCGGCTATCGTGAGATTGGCAGCTGCAGGCTCAGGTGAAGGGCAGTGTAGGACTTCCCACTTGGACAGTAAATTCTCTAAGGGAGCAGCAAGTGTGTCAGGCACCTCTCTCAGCAGCTAATCCTATTCCAGCAAGGTGCCCAACACAGGAAGGGACCAGTGTTAGTGAATGAATGAATGAATGAATGAATGAATGAATGAATGTGCAGTCATGAGAAATGCTGCTCACCCTTCAACATCAGTAGCCTTCTCTTCACACCCCATGCTTGTGGGGCCTCTGGATCCACTTGCTCCTTTGTCCACCCCAGACTCCTCATTATGCTGAGTGTCTCCAGTACATAAGCCAGAATTACTTTGTAGCAAACATTGTAATGACTTCTGGCTTGACTCAAAAGAGACGTGAGCCCATCAGCATGAGCAAAATGAATTTCTGATTACTGCTCAGGCGCTGTGAATATTTTTGTCTTGCCTGCTGTTTTTTTTTTTTTCCCTTAACTGAAGCATGAAATATGCTGGACAGCTCCTCAGAAGAGGTGGGCAGGGGGAGGGGGGGCTAGTGGAGCTTGGAGGCCGATCTCTGAGGACAGAGCAATGCTGAGAATAATCCACGGGAGAAAGGAAAGGACAGGCTTGATCCGACAGTGGTCTTGGCTCTAGCCTGTAATTATAATTTGCTTTCGATTTCACGGCTGCATTGGTCAAGGCCGGGGGGATAAGAGCCAACAGTACAACATCAACCAGATTTGTGAGCCTGTGGTTTTAGAGGGAGGTTAATGGAGAGGGGGATTGTAAGACTCATTCTAATGTCCAAAAAACGCTCTCAGCGTGTACTGGAGTCTCCTCTGTGCCTGCGGTGTGGGGACGGAAAGGTGAGTTGAGTTGGCTAAGAGCATGGAGCACAGGGCTGTGGATTGAGGTAGACAGACAGGACCTGATGTTCAAATAAGGGCAGTAAGTTCAGAGCCTAACAGGTGATCCTGGGTAGCTTCACGGACGTGGTATCCTTAGCAAGTCATGGCATAGACAGTGTCAGTATCAATCCCCTAAGCTAGCACCATCCCAGGGCTAGTTAGATGGTCCTGTTACTGAGTGACCCCGTTGACTGGAGATGAGATCAGGAGAGCTGTGCTTCTCACCATTCACTCCCTACACCTCTTTCTGCAAAGCCTGGCAAGGATTGGCCCCTCTCAGAGGACCCTGACACTGAGGAAGCTGAGCTCCGTGGGTGGGGCTCACTGCTTGCATTCAAACCATGGCTTTTCACTTTCACTTACTGTGATTTTAGACTCTGGGCCCCGTTTCGCCTGCCTGGAGTGCACTGGGGTATAGATCATACCCAGGAAGCAAGGGGATTCTAAGTGGTCAGGGCAGTTTGCAAGATTTAGAGCCCTGACCAGCAGACAATTCTCTCAGTCACATTCCTGGGCATCCACAGTCAATCTCTCCCTAGGGCGCTCAGGGAAAGCAGTGGGCCCTGTCTGGTGAGGATGAGCTAGGATCTCCCAGGACCATATCTTTTCCACCTTGGACTTTTCTGTACTTTTCAGCCTGACGTTCCAATGCCTGGAACACAAGGGGAGAGGTGAAGAGACCATATGCTGTGCACTTCCTCAAGGGCTGGGCGAGCCATCACTGGAGACCGAAAGTCTCCAGATGACAGCTCTCTTGACCCAAGTGATTTGCAGCCTGCTTACCCTCTACAGGGTGCTGGGCCCTCCCCGGTTTAAGGGAGCATCTTAAGTGAGATGCCCCAGAAGCGTGATTTTCCGGCTCGGAGACCCTATCTTAGGCTTTATGACTGTTTTCCTGTGTGGTTTTACGCTTTCTCTTCCATAGATGTCTCTAACGCAGTGGAGAATATTTGGGAGGGCAGTGTGGCAAGAGGAAGGGTGGCATGGAATGTGACAAGGAAGTCTAAAGTGGTGCCAGTAGGTCAAGTCTGACTCCTGTAAAGCCTCTACTCTTTTGCCTGTAAAATGGGATGCGGATGGACCAATTGTAGTGACTGAGAGACCTGACAGAACCAGCTTCAGAGAGAAAATCATGGTGTCAGAATGTGGGCAAGGTGGGCAGGGTGGGTGGGGTGGGCGGGGTGGGCGGGGCAAGTAACCTTGACTTGAGCTGCAGGACTCCCGAGCACAGGTGGTTCACACCATAGCCAACCAGGAAGCAGAGAGGTGGCACACTTGCCCTCAGCTGACTCCTTTCTACCCTGCAGTCCATCCAGGCCCCCAGCTCATAGGAAGATATCAGTCATATCCAAGGTGGCTCTAGCCCTGCAGTGGCCTTCTGCTGTAATATACTCACAGGCACACCCAGGGTGTGCCACAACCTTCTAGGTCATTCTAAATTCAGTCAAGCTGACAGTGGGCATAAACCTTACACATACTAACCTCCCGAGGCTGCTGTGCAGGATCTTACAGCTGCAGAAGGCTCTTGACATCCCTTCAGCAGCTCCCCTGAAGCGTAGCTGGGAGGCCCCCAGCAGCATGCTGTTCTGAGGTCCAGCTGGAAGCAAACAGCTCAAGCCTTTTTCCTGGGGGAAGGGTCAGTGTTCAGCCCTGTGCCCTGCAGGGTCAGTCCTGAAGGAGGAGCAAGTGGGCAGTGCTCTAACCGAATAAGTCAAGCCCTTCTCCTGTAGACTCAAAGAGCAGTTAAGCCAGTACATAACAGAGCAGGCCACAGGCCATAGCACGAGCCCATCCTTCTAATGGTTCTGTGTGATGTATGTTTCTGAAGAGAGCAGATTGTCTGAGCAGAACTGGGCCCCGTGAGATGTGACAGGACAGACGGAGACCTGAACAGTGGGGCCTATCTATCATGTGAACCCTAAGGCTTGTTCACTCCTTGGGTGGAAATTCCACAGTAGTGACATTCTGGGTTAGGAAGGAGGCACCTATGACTGTGAAAGCATGTCGTCAAAGGTGACTGTCAACCCTGGCACCCATGAGGTCTCGAGAGAGAGAATCCACTGTCACCCTTGACTCTGATAAACCCCCTTCAACAAGCCTCCACCCTTCCCATGAGAGAAGGAAGCAACAGTGGATTAAGAAGCAGGATGAGCAGTGATCTGTCCCCAGAGAGGAGTTTTGATGTTGTTTTTATTGCTGACATGATTTAAAACTGCCAGCCAGATGTGGTGAGAAGCCATGCAGAGTTGACTCCTGTTTTGATGTAGTAAGATAGGTGTGACATACAACTTCTTGTACCATCTTGGCGTGGGCAAGCCATGCCCCACCCAGAAGCCCTGTTAGCAGCTTCTTTCTCACTCCCCTTCACCCTGTGTCTGGCAACCACCATTTCCACTGGCTGGGCCTGTGATTTTGAATATCCTAAGCATCTTGTGATGATGGAATCAGGAAGTCCCCACCCTGTATCTAACTTACTTCTCTTAGTATAATGACTTCAGAGTTCAGCCAGGCTGAACCCACCATCGTGTCCTCTCCCTTTTTCAGGGCTGAATAGTATTCTATTCTTTGCACAAAGCACATTCTATTTCAGTATCTGTTTATGGATGTTTGAATTTCCCCTTCCTTTGTTGTTGCAAATATTCTACTGAGTATAGTCATGTTTGGATTTCTGCTCAAGTACCTGCTTCAGGATCTACACCTGGAAGTGGAATTCCTGCTGGACCCTGTGGTGATGCTATGCTTTGTTTGTAGAAATTTTATCATGGTGTTAAATTGTTTATATGCAATGCAACTGGGGTTTTCTTCAAAATAAAGGGAGGGTGGAGACTGCAGCAAAGAAGGAGAGAAAAAGAGAGGGATGGAAGGAGAGAGGAGAGGGGGGGAAAGAGAGGGAGAAAGAAGGGAGAAGGGGATGAAGAGGGAGAGGGGGCAGGGAGAGGGAGAAGGAGAGGGAGATATCACATCAGCCATGGGCTGGCCATTATCTGAGCTGCGATGGACACATGGGTGTCCACACGATATTCTGTAAATGTCTAGGCACTTTTGATACTTTCTGGATGCAGTGATTCCACCCAGCATGGCGGCCACAGTACTTCATCTCAACACAGTAAGGGTTTACGTCCCTTTGCAATAGTCCAGGCTGAGCTCCTGGCTGGTATACCAACTTCCATATGGTCACTCCAGGACCCAGACTCCTTCCTGCTTGTGGCTCAGCCTCCTTTGGTAGGATAAATGTGTATGCTGTGTGACTGGTGGGTCTGGAGGGCACGTGTCCCTAAACTAGTGAAAACAGGACATCTGGACCCATGTGCCAGTAAAAGGGCCTGAGAAGTATGCAACTTTTTTCTTGCTCTGCCCTTGGAAGGACACCATTGTCTCTCCCATGTGACCGTTCTAGCCACCCTGCCACTGGGCGCTCACACACACAGGCGATGGGAACTACTGCATGAGTAACTGAGGCTTCCTGACACCTCTTCCACGGTGATTGAACTAGGATCTGAACCCAGACCTCTCATCCTCTGCACAACTGTTCTCTGGGTAATTTGTGCTAGGCTCTGAGGGCTGTACAGCCCAAGCTAACACAGCCCCTAGAATCCAGCCTTACCCGGCTTCTCTGGCCTCCCTTGTGGCTTGACCCATCTCCTTTCCCTCCCCATAACTCCTGCCTTGGGTACTATGGCAGAGATGATCACACAGAAAGTTAAGTGGGGTGGTGACACGGCCTGGGACACCGGAGTCCTCAGGGGCAAAACTGCATCCTCTCTGCCTTCTTCCCTCAATCTCCATCTCTGCTGCATCCTCCAAAGCATAACCTCCGCCCTCCCTCAAATCCCAGGACCCCACTGCTCATTAGCATCTGTCACTTCCTGTGCCTTCCCTGGGCTCCTGAACTTTGTTACTCAAATCTTTGCTGGCCCTCGGGGCTCCCTCATTCCCTGAGAGTCAAATTCCCAGGCACCCCCTTCTACTTGTTTTCTTCCGGTTGTTTGGTCTCATAGCTGGCGCCTCCCTGCTTGTTTGCTCTGATGCTAGGAAGTCCCTTCCCCCCATGTGTTTCCAGGAACTCTGTCTTATAGGATCCCTTTGCACCCTTCTTCCCCTGCCCCAGGCTCCTCTGGATCCATCTTCCCAGCCTACAGTGTCCTTGCTGTGCCAACGCCAATGTCTTCTCTCCTGGATTATCCCCAATTCTGTCTTCTTCCTCACAGCTCAGGCTGAGAGTTTCCTCCAGGATCACAAAAAAAAAAAAAAAAAAAAAAGGAGAGCAGCCATGTCAGCCACTGGGCCCAACTACGATGGTATATCTCCCAAACAGAGGTATCAGCTGCTAACAGACAGGACCCAGCGCCCATACCTCTTTAGTGTCTCATGGAGGAGACTCACAAACACTTCTTACTACCTTGGTTCCATTTTCAGCCCCTCCTGATGGAAGTCCTGCCTCTGACCACTTGGTTACCCCACTTTAAAACCTATCATGTGTTTGATTTGTTTCTTTTCAGCCTTGGACTTGAGATTCGAACAGGGCTCTGTCTGTGGCTCTGCTCTGTCCCTTGTTGGCAGCAGGGCAGGGGCTCCTCTGCAGGCCCCTGGCCCCTCCAGGCATTTCTTTCTGCCTCTTTACTCTTCACCCCACTCACAGTCAACAGTTTTCAACGTAAGTGGCCTGGGGACATTATGGCTCTAACTGTAGGAACTGTAGGTCCCATGTGACCAGGGAGGCAGTGTGACGCTGGGTGAGGTAATGCTACACTGTGTGACAAGACCTGATAGTACATCATCTTACTAGTATTCCAGATTGGGTGCTTGGATGATGGAACACCTTCGATACAGTTACTTAGTTACAGGAAAGAACCCAGGCTCCTTCCCTGTTGTGGCTCAGCCTCCTCTTTGGTGGAATAAACACACATGCTGCCTGGCTGGTGGAACTGTACATATGTGTCTCTACACTGGTGAGAATAAGGTATCTGGTCCTATGCACCAGCAAAGGGCCTGAGAAATGTGTCTGGGTGGATGAAACTTGGCAACATTGCCAAAGTTGCCATGGGAAGGGAGGACCACAGGCAGCACTGGTGGGCAGCTGACTGTGTCTGACCCACATGGGGATTGGGAGGAGGAGGGTAGAAGAGAGTTGTCATGTGACTCATGACCTCGGTGAACAACAGGCCTCCTCAGAATCTGCCCTAGTACCTCTTATTATTGCTGCTGGAAAGTCAACCTCATGGAAAGAGACCTTCAGACTCCTGGCTGCACCCCATGCCCCTGCCATGGGTACCAGCATGTAGCAGACGGCAAGGGTTTGTCATGGCCGTCCCTAACAACAGCCTCGTGCTCACTCTGCTGTAGTGTGGCTCTGCCACTAAGTTGTTATGGTTTCTCCCTCTGAGTCTGGGCATAGGACTTTCTGGATCAGTAGCATGTGACAGAAAAGGCCATGTGCTTATTGGAGACCCCATTAGCAGCGCCCATCTGTCTCCTAGAACTCACAGCAGTGCAAGTGACAAAGACAGATTCCCAGCTGACTGCTAGTGCTACTCACATGTGCCCCACACTGGGTGAGGCCTTCGGATGACAGAGCCATCTGCTGCCGTGCCTGAGACCCCCAGGTGTAGCTCTGTATTCTCATCCACCTGCTCTGGCCACAGGAGGACATTGTGGCTCCTTTCTCCATAAGCTCTTTCCCTGTCCCCTGGCCATCATCTTGTTCTTTCTTTTAACAGTATCAGAAACTCAAGCAGGAGTCTTCCAGTGATAGGGCAGGGCTTCCATGTGAGGGAAAGGGAGCATATCTGGTAGCTGATGACTCCTGGGATCACTTGGAGTGATCGAAAGATGAGAGCCCTGAGCTGTCAGCTGGAGTCACTCCAGCCTGGTGTAGCTTCACAAGGCTCATAGATTAGATCTCTGTTTGCTATAACACCAGGGTTGCTTATGTCTGGGTTGTGTGGGCAGATTTGGCTCTTAGCAACAACTGTCCATCATTAGGACTCATCCTGTTCATAGTATTTCCTTCCAGATCATTCCATAGCCTTAGGTAGCCATGTAGACAATGCCTTTGTTTAGTTTGAATTCTGGTGTCCTCCTCACCAAAATTCCCATGTTGAAATTTAATCTCTGTGTGGTAGAGTTAAGATGAAAGGCCTTTGGAGAAGTGAGGGACCAGTGTCCAGGACTGGGGAGATCCTGGTTGCCTGTCATGTAAGGACACATAAAAGGGCTATCACTGACAAGGATGCTGGCACCTTGACCTTGAGCCTCTGAGCCTCCAGAACACTGAATTTCTGATGTTTATGAAATGCATGGTGTGAGCCTCAGAGGCTCCATCTCAGTCATCTCAGCAAAGCCTTCTGAGGTGTGCAGAGGAGGTGTCAACGCACGGAGGGGATACAGCCATTGGCCTAGCCTTGCCTAGAGGGGATACTGCCATTGGCCTGGACTTGCACAGAGGGGACACAGACATTGGCCTGGGCTTGCTTTCCTTTCCCAGCATTTGTGGGATCCAAAGTAGCGTAGTAGCACCTCTTCTGGGGTTTTCCAGAGGACAGTTGCTAACTGAAGGTTCTGGAAGATTCCATCATTGTCCAGCTAGTAACCCACTGTCAGCATGGACTGCACAGTACATGAGCACTGGGTACTGCTGTCCCACATGGGAATAAACAACCATGGTATCCAGGTCCATTCAGGGGGTCAAGCTCTGCATAGAGTTCATGCTGCGATGACCCCTGGACTTTTCTTCTCTGTCTGTGTGTGCCACGTTCTTTATAAATGGGAAGGTTCTGCTTGTCTTAGGAAAAAAAATCACATCCATTTTTAATGTTTTAAAAAATGTGTGTGTAAGACAAAGTAGGGTAGGGAGGAAGGGAAGAAAAGAGGGAGGGAGGAAGGGAGGGAGAAAAGGAGAAAGGGAGGGAGAGAGCACCTATGTAAGTCAGAAGACAAATATTTGAGGACTCATTACTCTCCTTTAACTGTGTAGGTCCTGGGGATTGAACTCAGATCATCTGTCATGGTCTTTACACACTGAGCTATCTCCCTGACCCCAAGACATCTTTTTTACAAAATAGAATTGATGCATTTCTAGAGCAGGCAGGCCATAGTGCAAGGTTCCATAGGAAGTCTGGATCCCCTGCTGTCGACACCTCTAAGTTCTGTCTGTCTGTGTGGACATGCTATGCTGGACTCCCTGGACTGGGGGCAGTGTGCTTTGCTCTGTGAGAGTCTGGTCATTGGTTGTCTTGAGATGGCGCTCCTCTTTCATGGCTGCCCTTCCTGCTCTCTACTGTTAAGTGAAGCCCTGTTAATTCTATCTCTGGCTCCCTTTGGTGGCAGTGTTTGTGTGAATCATGGGGTGAAGTTAACTAGATATGCTATCTTGGCTACCATTTGCTAAAAATTAGACTGAGGGGCTGAGATGGCTCAATGAGTAGAGCGTTTGTGCTAGCATGAGGACCGGAGTTCAAATCTCCAGCACCCACATAAAAAGCTGGGCATGGTCATGCCCGTGCCTATAACCCTAGTGTTGTGTGGGCAGAGACAGTAGGATTGCTGGAGCTTCCTGGCTGCCAGCCTAGCTCTAGGTTCAGTAAGAGATGGCCTCAAAGGAATAAGGAGGAAAGTGGATAGGACAGGACACCTGACACCATCCTGTAGCCTTTGTGTGCATCTGTATACCCATGTACACATATGCACCAACACACACAGGCACACACGCATGTGCACACACACAGGCACACATGCACATGCACACACAGGCACACATGCATGTGCACACACACAGGCACACACGCACATGCACACACACAGGCACACACGCACATGCACACACACAGGCACACATGCATGTGCACACACACAGCTTCGTTGCCTTTTTGGCCCCTTTACTGTGACACTTCACAGTTGGTTCTCAGCTGCTCGTCGTTGAGCCTAGTGTGAAATCCACCAGAGTGGTTGGCTGGGGTTGTATTTGGGAATGTAGAGGTGTCTATTCTGAGACTCCCCCAGCACAGGAGCCGCCTTCTGTGCCCGGCACCTCCTGTTCCTGCCTGGCTCCAGCCTGAGTCACTTTTGCTTGTGGCCATCTGTGACTAAATGAACGATCACGGCCTGGAGTTATTTGGGTTTGTGTCTTTGGCTTGAAAATGGATCTGTAATGAGTCAAGAGTAGCGTCTTCACTCTCTTGCCGCCTGGTGATGAGGAAAGAGCTTTGCACATGTGATAAGGTGGGCCAGAGCTGTGGAGCCTGGGCCCCCTCCAGGCTAGCATCAATCCAATTTTCTTTACATTTTTGGAGTGTGAAGGATCAAACCCAAGGCCTTGCAAGTGTTAAGGCAATGCTCTGTCATAGGACTCTTCGCACAGCTCCTCGAGCAGGGGAGGGTGTATATATTTATTGACTTACTTGTTTCTGAGACAGACCTTTGCTATGTGGCCTAGGCTTGTCTTGAACACCTGGGTTCAAGCGTTGGGCTCAGGTGATTCTCCTGCCTCTACCTCTGGAGTGGTCATGATTATAGGTGTGTGCTGTGCCACCATCCCAAGGAGAGATTAGCAAACTCAGAAAGGGCAAGTGAGCAAATATGAAGCTCAGAGAAGAGAAAGTAGGGTTAGAGAGGGTGATAAGGCTTGAGGGAGGGGTATTTAGAGAGCTCCTGAGTAGGCTAGAGCAATGGGCAGGGCCAAAGTTTGGAGCAGTGAAAATGGTTGCTAAGAGTTCTGTTTGGCACAACCTGAAATCAACACACTGGGGTTCAGTAAAGGTAACCTATGATTTCACCTATAGAAAGATCTTTCCTAACAATACCTTTCTCACTCGGAACATTGGTGCACTAACATACTGGTTCTTTGAACCTATAGAGTGTATGGGATTTGTATCCCAATAGGCCCTGACTCCTCAGCATCCTCATTGAGAACAAGCCATAAAATCAAACCAAATGATTGATGGATGCCAGACACCCATCATCTCGGCAGCCCAGTTGTCCACACATCCATTGATCCACTCATGTCAACATCCAAAATTGGGCATCAAGGTTGCCAAATGTGTTGGAAGCCAATGGTCATAGGCTGTTTTAATGCCTAAGTGTTCTCATCTTTGGGTCGGTAGAAGCCATGGAGGGCCTCTGAAGACCAGCCTGGCCCAACCACATTCGGCTCAAAAGAGGTGAGGCTAGCACCAGCTCACAGCTGGTGACCCCCAACCATAACATTGTCTTGCTTCTACTTTGTAACTGTATGAATCTGCTACTGTTATGAATTATAGTGTAACTTGATATGTGACCCCAGTGAAATTGTCGCTATAGGTTGAGAACTGCTGTTCTGGAATCTTCCAGAATTTTATCACGAACTGACTACAGTCTCTGGATGACTTTATCAATTCACAAGGGTGAAGGTGAACAGGGTTCATAATTACAGGAAAAAGTGAACTGGGTGTGTCGAATGCCCTATGGTGTGTGAGTCCTGGGAGCTGTGGGACCCTGTATTCATATGTTGTAGTCACCTGTCGTCCCCAAGTGCTATCATTATTTGTCTTTTTGAGACATGGTTTCACATAACCATACTGGCCTTAAATTTCCTAAAGCTAAGATGCCCCTGAATTCCGATCCTCCTGCCTCCCCTTCCTCAATGCTGGGATGACAGCCTGCACCCAGAATTCTCATGCCTGATTCACATCTTGCTGAGAATTGAACCCAGGGCTTCTTGTATACAAGGCAAGTACTCTGCCAACTGAGCTACATCCCTGGGCCCCAAAGTGTGCAGAATTGAGGTCCCATGTCCTCCCCTCTACTCTTCTTCTCACATTTAGTGACCACTGGGAAAGAAGCCTTGCTCTCTCAGAAACCATTCCTGGGTGTCTCTAATACCATTAGAACAGTGGTGGGCTGTGAGGTGGCCCACAAGCTGTTCCAGACCCTTAGAAAGTGGTGTGAGGTCACAGCCACAGTGGCCGAGAAAGCCAGAAACCTCCGAGGTCACTGTGTGCCTTTCAGTCTGCATGTACAACAGCAGCTCCCATGGGGATGCAGGGACCTGGGCTCCTGGAGCTCCACTATCTTCCAGAGGTGGCTTTTGAGGAGTAGGTTAGAGCCAAGAAGGGGCTGCTTCTGCATAGCTGTGGACAGTGACCTGTGAATACAATCTGGGAGTGTTTGCCTCCAAGCAGCACCTCTGCCGTGTGGGCACAGGGCCATGGGGAACACTCCTTCTTCTAACCTGCAGCCCCATCTTATGCCAGGGCAAGCAGGATTCATTAGTGCCTTGCCCCTCATACATAGTTCTCAGTAACGAACTCCAGACACTGTTCGGGTCACCTTTAACTAGATTGTGACGTGGCATCTGTTTGATTTTTTTCTTCCACATTTTTCTAGTATACTTCTCTACAGATTCTGTGATGTGTGTTTGGCTGATGGTGTTTACTCCCTGGAAAATTATTACTGCGTTTTAAAAAGAAAACATTTGAACAAACCACTGTAGTTGAACTATCATTAGAAAAGAGTAAATTGGTGCCCTTGGTCCTGTGTGTATGCCTTGGTCCCACCCTGAATAGGCAAGCCACACTGTCACACAGTAGTGATGGAGGGCTGATTGTCTGGGTACGAACTCGACCACTTGCTGTGTGACTTTAGCCAAGCTGCCTAACTTCTCTATGGTCCTTCACTCAGCTATTGTAGAAATATATACAACCTTTCAGGATGCAGGGCCAGGCAGACTAAATTGATCATGGCCTCCACCCAGAGGCCACAGTCTCTCCTGAAAGAGGTTAGGCATGGCCAAATGCCTAATCAAGTGCGGTTGGCATTTGTATCAGGGTGTTAAAGCTGACCTTTCTTTGGCCTGTGGTTGGAGGGACTAGGAGGAGTCTTTGACATTGTCACTGTGGTGGAACCCAGTAGCAGTGGGATCCTAGGGTCTGGCATCCAATAAATGACAACATCAGTGTGTGTGTCTGTGTGTGTGTGTGTGTGTGTGTGTGTGTGTGTGTGTGTGTGTGTGT
>JANHMN010000022.1:26933970-26959581 GCA_030674055.1 Rhabdomys pumilio | reverse complement strand
TGTGTGTGTGTGTGTGTGTGTGTGTGTGTGTGTGTGTGTGTGTGTGTTTTTGTGTGTGTGTGTTTATACCTACAAGTGGGATAAGTCAGGATGGAAATAAAAGGCCAAGAAGGTGACTAAATTGACTTGGGACTTAGACTGTTGTGATACTGAGCTGTGGGTTAATGCAGTCTTCTGGGTCCAGGCTTAAAGAAGTGGCTTCCCCCATGTGGACTTGGCCATCCCAGAATAGCAAGCGGCCTGCAGCCCTGGGCTGGAAACTGTACAGCAAGGGAGCTGATTCTTAAGAGCCCACAGGGGATGGAAGTTACTGTTTCAGGATGGTGGCTTCAGGAAGGGGACCAAGATAGAGAAGCCACTGACTGGGAGCTGTCCCCTCAGGGTAGGATGGTGCAGGCCAATCACAGCCTCTCTCAGCTTCTCTTCTTGCCTGCAAACTAGAGCTAGTAGGCTCTTCCCTTGAGGACCTAGGATAAAAAGAGACCAAGTTAAAGGTTGCTTCCTTCCTTTCTTCCCCGGCATTGAACGTGTGTTACCTCATCCTTTGTCCCAAAGTGGGTCAGTCACTGCATTCCCCTGGGGAAACTGAGTCAGGAAGGTTTATTTCTGAGCCTTCCACCCTTTGCCCCCAGAGAATACAGGGAGCTTTAAGCTCTAGGAGGTCTGAGCTGCTGTTGTCAGCATACATCCAAGACTGGAGGATCTCTCTGAGAGCACAGAGATCTGAAAGGGAGCTTGCCCTCAGGCTCATGTCTTTTTAGTGGTTCCTGATGCACTCTCTGGTCAGCTGTGGGCCAGGCTTCCTGCCAGAGCCAAGGGAGCCTCAGCTATATGCCTTCGGAGAACTTTCTAGAGGACTGATTATGGCTCAGTGGTGGAGGACTGGGAATGTACCAGGCCCTGGGTTCGATTCCATGCAACACAGTCATAAATAAGAAAGATTTCCCAACTTGATCAGAGACATTTCCCTTCTAAGCTAATGGTGAGTCTGCAGAGACTCAGTCTCTGGTCAGGGTGCTGAAAGCAAGAGACAGTTGAGTGTTCAATGTTAAACAAGGTACTTGTATCAGCCATCCAAGGTACTAAGGACATTAGGAACAGAAGGTTGTGAATGCTGTATTATGCTTGACCTAGCTGTGCCACTTATGATCTCACAGCAGCTGTGGTTTCCCATTATAGGGCCTGCTCAAGACTGGGCTGTGAACAATCACAGCTGAGGGAGGGGCAAAAGAGAATGTCCCATTGAAGGATGACCCAGAAAAGTCAGCATTTTGCCACCTCAGCATTCCAGTGTCACACACCCAGGCCAAGTAACAAATACTGCCATTCACAGGATACCTCCTTCCCACTGTCCCTGCACCCTCTTCCATATGACCCCCCTCTCTCTCTCTACTGGAAATAAAGGCGGCTACTTTTGTAAGGATAGCTCTTCAAGGTAAGTACTCTCCTGGCACCAAGAGACTGTCATGGCCCCTACTGTTCTTTGTCACAGTCACAAAAGTAGGGAACCTCACTCAGAAACAAAGTCCTTTCTTCACCCCCCCCCATGTGCCTTAGCCCTCTCATCTCTCAGTCTAAAAGGTGGGTTCTAATATCACCTCTCTTGTACCAAGATGTTGGCACGACATGACAAGAAACCAAGGCCATTCAGAGGAGTCAGGACAATTGACTGGACATGTTGAGAAGGCAGTGACCGTGCACTGGCAGCCCCACAGCTGGATTCCTAACAGAGGGTGTGAACATCTATAGTCTCTGAGCCATCCAGAGATGGGCACTTCCTTCTTAGAGACAGCCTCCTCCTGAGCAGAGGAAGGATTGTGTTCTCTGCAGGAGCAGAGGGTGCATTGTGTGATTGTTGGTCCAGCCTGGATTCTCTGGAGGAGCAGACAGTGCATTATGTGATTGTGGGTCCAGCCTCAGTAGCCCTGCCCACTGCTCTGCCTCTTGCCGGCTGTCTAACTGGCCAGCCTCTTTCTGCTCTCATCCCATGTAGCTCATGATTGAGTACCATAAGGAAGGATGGCCTAAGACCTGACTCTGCCTCTCCAGCATCTCCCCCTAGCCCCCACCAGCCTAGCACCCCCAGAATAGGTCAGGAAGGGAGACAGGAGCTTTTTCTCCTCATTTGCTCTTCTACATAGCCCACCCTGCCACAGGTGTGTGCGATGCCCTCGTCGTGCCCATCTCTGAGAGCAGCACCTCCATCCTTTGGTTAGGCATTTAACCTAAAGTCCTCGTAGCTGGCAGTAGTCCCACTAGCTGCTACTTCCCAGCTGAGCTTACCCTTGTGCCATAAGTCAGTCTCAGGTCCCTGAGGCTCATGTTGCCTGAGTCCATGTCTGCTGAGAACCTCACACTGCCTCTTGAAGTGCCCCTGCAGAGGGTGTCCTCAGCTCATTATGTCTCTCAGCACGCACGTCCTTGGATTCAGCTTTTCCCGGAGCTGTCTGTCCCAACTAGAGTTCATTGTTCATATCCTACAAAAGCCTGGCTCAGCTTCCCACTGTGTCTTGTTACAGTCACCATTAGCCACATCTGTCTCCCCCTTCCCAGCGACTGCAAAGGGAGCCTGATACATCCTTGCTTTGTAACAGCCCTCAGTACAGATCCTCCTGGGAGTAGAGCATGCTCTGTTCTTGCAGCTAGGGAGAGCAGTGAGCGGGTGGCTTACAACGACTACTGCTCCCAGGACCAGCATGCCGGCTATATGTTGTCAGACAACCATCGGTGGCACAATTAAAGGATTGGGCAAGAATGAAATTAAGCCATTCTACATGGTTCAAGGAGAGCTGATTTACTCAGGCAAAGCATGTGCTGATCTTGAAGGATGTTAAGTTAACTTAACTAGATGCTAGGAAACAGATCAGAGAAGCCACTGAACACTCTTATGCATCTCTTGCCTACCAGTTTGGGTGAACTCCTTCCAGGAAGGAAAACATGTATTCTGACGGAATTATAGACTGGTCAATAAATCATGATGGAGACAGGGAGAGTGGAGTTATCAATAAGAAGATGGGGTGAGGCCAGCATCCGTGTTCCATGTGAGAAGAAAGCAGCCACCATTCCAGCTGGTTTGGGACCAGGGTTTCACAGCCAGACATTACTGGCACCTGGAGCTAGCTGACTCCTCCTTATGAATTTTTATAGGATTTTTAGCAGTGTCCCTGGTCTGCCTGCTACTTCCTGTTTGTTTGTGTGTGGCTGTTTGTCTATCTGTGTGCATTGTGTGTGCCTGTATGTGTCTGTGTGTGCGCAGGCAGGCTAGAGGTTACCATCAGCTCTCTTCCTCACATGCTCTCCTCTTTGCTTTGTTGTTGGTTTTTTATTTATTTTCCTCTTTGCTTTTTATTTTAAAAGATTTACATTTTTTATTTTACGTATATAGAGTGATCTATCTGCATGTACACCTGCATGCCAGAAGGCATCAGATCCCATTACAGATGGTTGTGAGCCACCATATGGTTGCTGGGAATTGAACTCAGGACCTCTCGAGAGAGCAGCCAGTCAGTGCTCTTAACCTCTGCACCATCTCCCCAGACCCTCCACTTTGCTTTTTGAGATGGGGACACTTGGGTTTGACATTGGCTGGACGACTACCAGGCTCCAAGGCTCCTCCTGTCTCTGCCTCCCCAGCTCCGGGGCTACGTTGCACACCTTCACAGCCAGCTCTTACATAGCTGCTACAGATTCTAACTCAGGCCTTATGCTTCTGCAGCCAGCACGTCACCCACAGACCCATCTCCACCGCACTGATGCTTTTGACTCCCCGTTTCTTCTCATCATCTGTGTGCACTGAGTTTTCCTTCCAGCATGTACATTCAGGTGAGAGGCAGGACCTGAAGAGGAATGGCTGACCTCTGGTAGGAAGGCAGACCATAGATTCTTCCATGATGAGCAGCTCTGAGGGTCCCCAGATTTTGGAACCTTCTTGGGTGGGGCGGGGACTGCAGCAGTATTTTCCCATCATCACTTTATGTGAGGAGGGACTAGAGCAGTACCTATCCGGCATCTTCTTACATGTTGCTTTACCTGCTGGTCATTTTCCCAAGCTAGTAACTTTGGAACTGGGGGGTCTTGGTGGCAAATCCTGTGCCAGCTCCTCTGTGGAGACAGGTGGGTCATATTGTGTATTCTGGCCCTAAGTACAGGTTAACTCCTGTCTTTGTTGAGTAGTTTTTCTTGGAAGTCTGACGTCCTAGCCTTTTGTTCTATGGCCCAGGGGGGAGAGGCAGCACGAAAATACATAGGCTTTAAATTCAAGGCCTGAAACTGTCAAGGTGGAAATGCCTATAATCTTCGCTGGGTCAGGAAAGCATCCTGTGCCTGTGTGCATGGCAAGTGGAAGGAAGTGCATTGCCAGTGACTTTCACATTGTCACCTTCCCTGGCTGTTCAGAGTAGGCATGACATGCTGTCGACTCAGTGAAGAATTCATAGCATTCCGCGGGAAAGAGTATGAGAGAGATGCCAGGGAAGCAAAGGAGTGACTTCCAGTCCCTATCAGCTTCCTGCTGCTGCCCCACGGGAGGGAAAAGATTGAACTTTAATTGGGCAGACATGTACCAAAGCAGTTCACAGATCACTGTGTGCTCCTTAGGCCAGCTCTGGGTAACAGCATTAGCTGAGCTTTCCAGACATTCTGCCAGTGCCATCAGGTTCCTTGCTCCCTAGCTTCTGTGGTCTGTGTTTGAAGGGAGATGATAATCTCAGAAGACATCTAGAGGAGTAGAAGGCCGCAAAATGGGCCCAGTGACCCAGTAGGTTCATCATGTATTCTGTTCGCTGGTTCCATAAGACCTTCAGTTCATAATGAGCTGAGAGCCTCCTCCAACCTCTCATGCCTGTAGGGAAAGCAACAAACTCAACCGTTTCCTTTATGCTTACAAAGGAAAAGCCAGGAATAAAACTTACACCCTAGTGACTCTCTTGGAAGTGTTCTTTACAATTAGATCCAAAGATGAAAATCAGCCCCAAGCCTAGAAAAAGAATTACAGGGATATTTTTATTCTTCAGAGATTGTAGGGGTTGGAAGCCCAAATCCTGACATCATTTGAATGTTAGTGACATACTTACTGTACGTGACCCACCTGCAAATCACATGGCCTGTCTTCCCTTCGATCTGGGACCCTGCTTCATGTTACTTAGTGTACCCCAGTGGGTAAATGGCCTCCCTGTAAATATCCACAAGGATCATGTCTGCCTGCCAGTACTCGTGCAGAAACTACCTGCTCAAGATAAGTGGCTTTGAACAAGAGCAGGGTTCAATCCTTTCCAGAAAGGTCTCAGCAGACCTCCCAAATATGCCAAGAGACTTCTTGCTTTGAGTCTACTGTAGGAGGAGCAGGAAGGTAGGGATTTGCTGTAAGACACAAGCTTATATCAAGGATGGTGATGCTATGCAATCAGATAAGCCATAGAGGCTGAGAGTATGAAGGCAGGGCAGCCTTGGCCCACAGCAGTGCAGTACAGGTCCCTCTGGGAACTCTCAAATGTTTGTCCTTTTGTCCTTTACTAGCCTGCCTGCCTACTTCTGTCTTATCTGAGGTCAGGGTGGCTCCTTGTTCCTCAGATCCCGAGCCCAAGCATGGCATGGTCCAGTAGGAGCTAAACACTCACGCATGCATGCATGCACGCACGCACGCACGCACGCACTGATATGGTTAAAGCATTGGTTTACAGGCTCACCAGGAGTGGCTAGCAGTAGGGGATTCACAGACAAGAGCTGAGGTGCTGTCTGCAGGCAGAGTCTATTCTAGAAGCCTTAGCTTTGCTGTGAAGTCTTCAACTAACGTGAGTAGAGCTGAATTCACAGCCGCAGTATTGGGAGTAATCTCATTTACTTAAACTCAGCAGATGGTAACTGTTAGCTGCATTTATACAATAGGCTCACAGCAAAGCCTAGATTTGCATATGATTAAGGAGCTAGTTGTGACAGCCCGGTCAAGTTGGCACATACAACTCACATGGCAACCAGCTCTCAGCTTCCTACCCTGAGGACCAGAGCCTGTAAGAGGACAGGAGATCCAGCTTTCCTCAATGTTCCTCCTTGTCCAAGCAAGCCTGAACTACCACCCCTCAGACACAGGTTGAGGAGCCTCTGGACCCCAGAACCCACCTTTCCCCAACCCATATCCCATAGGTTGAGTGTGAGGCTGGTGAGGACAAGGAAGACCCAATGTCCTTGGCAATCACAGAGATCTTTCCTGGCTCATGCCTATAATCCCAGCACTTGGGAAGCTCTGGCAGGGGGATTATCTCAAGTTCAAAGCTGCCCTGGGTTATATAACAAACCCCAAGACCTAGACTATAGAACCTAAGCAGTGACCAATGGCTGTCCCCATGGTCTAGCACTTGCTTACAGTGGTGTTCCAGGTACCTGTGTTCTGTGAACAGAATTAAAGGAGTCAACAGACATGTGTATGATGCAGACTGAGTTGTCTTTCAAACATCATAGTCCTAAATCCTGGAACTTATGACTGTGCAGTTGCTTGGAAACAGGAACTTTTTAATTAGTCAAAATGAGGTCATGCTGGGTAAAGGTGGGACCCAAAGCCAGTGCCTGGTGTCCTTTTGAGAAAGCCACATGGATACCCAGTAAGAGGAGAGTGTGGAATGATGGCAGAGGCTGACAGAGGAGTAACGTGTCTACCAGCTGGGAAATACTGAGGACCTTGGCCACTACCTGGTGCTGAGAGAGACTGGAATGTGTGTTCCCTGAGGCTGCGATGGGGACCAGTCTACACAAGTCTGTTTTGGTTGTTTTTCTTGCTGCTGTGACAAAATACTTGGAAAAAGCAACTTAAAGGGACAAGGTTTGTTTTTGCTCCCAGCTTGAAGGTACAGACCATTGAGATGGGGGAATCAGAACGATCAGAGTGTGAGCTGCCTGGTCACATCGTATCCTCAGTTAGGAAGCAGAAAGACAGATGTGGGTGCCCAGCTCACTCTCTCCTTTTTATTTAGCCTAGGACCCTAGCCTGTGGAATGGTACCACCCACATTTAGGGTGAGTCTTCCCACCTCCGTTATCTCAGGCTATCGAGCCCATCACACACATGCCCAGGCTTGTCTCCAAAGTGATTGTACAATCTGTCAAGTGGTATCTGTCACCCTCTTTTGTCAACACGTGGATTCTGGGTGCCTAGAAGTGTAGTGGGATGGATCCCAGGGATTTAGGCGTGTGGCAGTTTACTTCCTTTCATGGTCCTAGGAAATTCTGCTGGTGACACCCTGCCCACGTGTCCAGATCATGCCCAGTTTGGCCACGAATGCCAAGAACACATCACGACCGCAGCCGAAACAACTCACTCTCAGGAGAGTCCAGCCAGGGGACTTTCCGAAGCCTGCTGCCATCTGGCCCTAGCCAGACAATGAATAATTGTTTCTGCCGGTGGAGAGACAGCTCCAGTTAACACATGGCCTAGATTCACTCAGGCAGCCACCTCTGCCAGCCAAGAATGCGTAGGGGGCACGTGGGGCCTGGCCCCAGCACATTTAGTTCTATTGTTACCGTTGGTGACAGTGACAGCTCAAATGACATCTGTTATCCTGTTCTCTGGAAGGCACAGCACACATTGACAAGGGCTTACCTGAGACTGGTCCCAGCATAAGAGCCTCCCTTAGCAGCTTCCAAGGCTTCTGCAGTTGACTTCTGGCTGATGGAGGCATGTCTGTCCATCAAGCTCACGTCTACCCATGGATAATTTGTGCACACATAGGAACTAGGTACCAGTTGCCTGTTTGTCCTTGTCGTGAGCAGAAGCATACCTGGGCGCCCTTAAGGCTGTCAGGGGTGACATCCTTCCACCTACTGGACTATGATGCATTCAGCTCTGACTTTTTAAGGTTTTGTTTGTGGTATGTGTGTCTGTGTGTGTATGTGTCTGTGTATGTATGTGTCTGTGTGTATGTGTCTCTGTGTGTGTCAGTGTATGTCTGTGTGCATGTGTCTGTGTCTGTACTCAAACCCAGGGCCTTGTACACACTAGGCATGCACTCTACCCCTGAGCCGTATGCATCGCCCCTTATGAGGTATAACTTTTATACAGTAAAATGCAGATTTTGAAGCACACTGTGTCTTGACAAATGTAATTAACGGTGTAACTACCGCTCCAATTACAACCTGAAAAAAAAAATCTTCATTATTCCAGAAAGTTCCTTGTGATCTTTTCTACACAGTTTCTCCCTTGTCCAAGCATTCTGTCCATTATGGTTTTTTAAATGACCATGAAAGGTAACAGCTCTCCTTATGGCACTTCCATATGTTCTTAGGTTTGATTTTTCATCCCTGAGTCCCCACCCCTTGCTTTTGCTTCCTGATTGCTGTATCCTTCTGCCCCACCCCCACTATCCCTCTTTTGGCTTTGCTGTCATATATATTCTAGCACTTTCCTTATCTTCTTTCTTGAAGCCTTGTGCTCTCTTTTCAGGGCCTCATGCATCACCTTTACCCTTGAGTCTTTTTTATGAGTCATAGTAACTTGATTCAATATGTTTGTGATATAAGCATTCCAGAGGGGAGCCATGAAGACCCCTTTCCTTGCTGTGCTTACCTAAGTGGCTTTGGGGCACTTCCCAATTTCTGCATGGGCTTCTTCATTCACAGCTGTCAATAAACCACATGTAACTTAGGCGTTACTCTTTAAAACCCATAGCAACAATCTTTCCACAAGTATCAGGAAGGCGGAGCTATAGTCCTTCTCATTCAAGGATATAGACCCCCAAATCAGCAACAGGGCAATGCCCAAGGAAAGACTAGAGGGAAACATCATAATAATTTATTTAATCATGCTTGTCTTCCTGGACAGCTGGTGGCTCCTAGTGTCTTATGGTTAGTGGTAACAAGAGTCCTCGTGTATGTCTTCCCTCCACCCCATTTAAAATGTTATTCTTAGAACGAACACCAGATGAAGAACTGTTGGACCAAGAGAAAAAATGTTTCATGGCATTTGCTGTATAGTCTAGTGCTGTTGAGAGTTTGCCGGTCAGTGAATGGAGCTGATATTTCACAGGCTTCTTAAGGATTGACTGTGATATTGTGCATAAAAGCCCATCTGCTAGCCTTCCACTGCTATAATGGAATACCTGAGGAAATCCACTCATAAGCAGAAAAGGTTTATTTTGTCCATGTATAATAGTCCTAATTCTTTGGGGCCTGTAAAGAGGAAATACATAGTGGGAATGAATGCCTGATGGGAAAGCCTGTTCACCTCATGGACAGAGAGCAGAAAGATAAAGAGACATGTTCTATAGTCCCCTTCAAGAGCACACCCCCATTGACTTAAACCTCCCAGTATGCTCTACCTTTTCAAGGATGTGCCCCCCTCCCCCCGCCCCCAGCACCATGCATGGATACAATGTATTTTGAACAAGGCCTGCCTCTTGTTACTTTGTTTCTCTTTCTCATCCCACCACCTCCCATCTTCATTTACTCTTTCCTCTCCTACAATCCAAATATTTCTCACTCAAGTCATCTTTTTGCCCTAGCTTCCAAATATTAGAGAAAACGTGGCATTTGTCTTTTGAGTCTAGCTTATTTCGCTTAACATTATAAGCTTAGGTTCCTACCTGGTCTTCTGCAAACCCACGCTTCTTTAGACCTGAGTAGAACTCCACTGTGTATGTGTACAGCCTGTTTTCTTTATCTGTTCATCAGTTGTGAAACTAGGCTTTTTCCGCAACCTGGCTCTTGTGAACAGTGCACAGCAAACTTGGTGCAAGTATCTCTATAGGAAACTATGTCTATAGGAGGTGACTTCGGTTCTTTGGAATGCATACTCAAATACGGTTTGGCTGGATTACATCAAGAGTTAAAAGTAAACCCACATAATAGAAGAGAATTGTTGTTAATATTCATCTGACAAGGAATTAATATCTAAAAAAAATAGGAAGAAGTCAAAGAATTAAACAACAAAAGAGTAAATAATCCATTCAATAAGCGCACAGTAGAATTCAGAAGAATGAAATTTCATCTGACGGTCATCAAAAGAGAGGAAGAATAGGATGGATCTGGCAATCCTCTTTGAGGGTATGTCCTTGATGGCCAAAGGACTTATAACCCACCTTTAAAGCCTCCATGATCTCCTGGTAGTCATTCCTGGGGCTAAGCCTTTAACACATGAACCTTCAGAGGACACTCAAGATCCAAGCTTCAGCAGCTGGCCTTGAGTTGGTGGTCATTGAGGTTAAACCCTGGGCACTGGGGCTGATGACTACTGAGCCCATGTTCCAGAGACTTGAGGTCAGATCTGTTGTCCTGTCTGGGCTCACCACGGTCTGTTTGTATGTTCTGGGTCTTGGAGTTCTGTCACTAGCTGATTGGGATGCTGAGCAAAGCAGCTAACCTCTCTGGACACTCACATCACCTTCTAGACTTGGGGCTGATGAGATGAGACCAGAAAGGGTGGTCGGTGACTCGGAGCATGACTGGGTAACTTGGAGATCATAGCCCTTGTGACACCTGTGAACCTTCATCCCTTTCTGGGTGGAAATAAACACAAACGTAGCGCCTGGGCAGCATCAGGTATAAAATCCCATGCTTCTAGGAAAGGAATAATACCATAGCGAGGTTTTCAATATTTTATTTTTTTTCTAGTCCATAGTCTATTTTTAGAATATACTGAAGATAGGATTTCAAACTCCTTTTCATGCTGGCTAAGGCAACAATTTCATATAATGATGTTTACTCCTGTTTGGGACAGGAGGCAGTGGTGTAAGACCTTAACATGCGAACAATTGCCCATGAAAGGCATGAGAGTTTCAGCAAGGTTATTTTAAACCAATGCATTGAGGGTAGGGGAATCTTGATTTTTTTTTTTTTTTTTTTTTGGCTTTTGGCTTTTGGCTCCCAGTGCCTGAGTGGTTTCTAAAACACATACCTTATGTAAGTTGAAATAATGGAAATTTGAAGCTATTTAAATGACTTCCCAGACTCCCAGTCTCCTTTTCATAGTTTCATAATAAACGTCATGGCTTAGAACATGGGGTTATTTTTACCCAGAAAGCAAAGAAAATGGCATGTTTAGAGGCAGTATCAGAGAAAAAAAATCACTTCACAGTTTGCATTCCCTAAAGAGACTCCACTAATTGAAAGGTTCAGGGAAATTTTGCAGCTACCAGAAAGCCCAGCTCTGTGGACTTTCTGTCTGTGGGAGAGCAGAGTGCAGAGGCTGAGATTCCAGTGTTAAGGATGCAAGGTCAGGGCAGCTAGGCCTCCAAGCCTTCTGAGCAGGGCTTTTTGATTGCCCTTCAGTTAGGTAGAAAGCCAAATGCTTGACCTCCCAAAAGCATCCTGAATGTTGGCCTGGTAGCAGGTTGTACCAGGACCTGGCAGCGTGAGCCTGGCCAGCATGGGTGGGTAGAGCGTGCACCTTGGGATGATCCAGGCCAGGCAGACAGAGAGAGCCAGACAGTGCTGTGCTCAGGTCTGGACCAGCTTCAGTATTTGTCTTCTATGGATGTTGAGACGCTGCCTTGATTTTAGACTTCATGCCCTCCAAAAGTGAGAGAAGTAAGCTTTATGCATTAAGTAAGCACCTCAGGTTAGCATTTTGTTTGTTACAGCAGTGCAGACGGAATAGAATAAATCCAACCCCCAAACACCCTGCTCAAAATTCAGGTTGTAGAGCTGTTGCCAACAGAGCCTGTCAGTGTCTGTAGCCGTGGTTGCCCATGGAAACAGCAATGAGAAGACAGTCTGACCTCTTTTCTGCTCTGGAAGTCCCCATGGTCAACAGGACCTATTTTACAGTCAGAACCATAGCTGTATGTGAGTCAAGGCTCATCAGAACATGGTGTATGATGGTATGCATGTCCTACATGGGAAGGCCCATGGAAGGAAGCAAAATGGAAGCTGAGTGTGTCATAGTCTGTCCTGCACCATAAGCTCTGAGGGAACAAGAGCTATCAAGACTGCCAGGATTACCTTCCTGTAGCCCGTGTAGATGGTGGCCCATTCACGGAGGACACATTTAGGATGCAAATGGAAGCAGCTGTATTACAGCTGCTGCTTGGAAAGGTTAAAACATGGAAGGTGTCTTCAGAGATTAGAAAAACAAAACCAAAGAGATGAGGAGAGAGAGAAGGCAGCTAGGGAGGAAGCCCTAAGAACACAGAGTTCGGGGGTCCTGCCGTAGATGGGGACCCTCTATAGCACAGTAAGATGAGGAACAAAGATGCTAAACAGTGATGGCTAAAGTGTGGGAACATAGAAGATGGATGTCTTTCTGTGTTGTTAAGTGAAAGGCGCTGACTGGAAAAGCTCCCTGTAATAGAACGCCATTGGTAGGATCTTCTGGAAACAGCACCTATCAATCTCCAGTGGCCAAGAAATTTGGGAGATCATGGAACTATTTTGTTATCTTAGAGTACAATGGTAGATGCATGGCCTCATGCATTTCTCAAAACTCAGAGAACTCCACATCACAAAAAAAAATAGACTTTATCATATAGAGGATGGATAAATGGATGGGTGGGTGGATGGATGGATGGATGGATGGATGGATGGATGGATGGATGGTGAGTGGATAGGTAGATGGATAGATGGATAAATAGATGAAAAGATGGATGACAGGTGGAATGAACAGGTGGATGGATGGGTGGATGAGCAGATGGGTGGATGAACAGGTGGGTGGATGACAGGTGGATGGACAGGTAAATAGACAGGTGGTTAGACAGGTGAGTAGATGACAGGTGGATGGATGGACAGGTGGATGGATGGACAGGTGGATGGATAGACAGGTGGATGGCACACAACACATATCTTCTTGTATTGCTTTCTGCCTTTATTTTATTTTTTGAGATTTATATTTTTTTTTACATAGGTAGGTAAAACAGATGTTTTACCTGCATCTATGTCTGTGTACTATGAGTATGTCTGACATTCATGGAAGCCAGAAGAGGGTGTCAGATAACCCATGAAACTTTAATTACAGATGGTTAACTGCAATGCAGGGGCCAGAATCAAACCCAGGTCCTCTGGAAAAGCAGTTCATGTTCTTAATCACTAAGCTATCTCTGTAGCCATTCACATTAATTTTCTGAGATACAGCGTCTTACTGAACTTGAAGATCTTCATTATATCCAGCCTGCCAGCCCCAGGCATCTACCCATCTCCACGCTGGGATCTCAGCCATGCACTGTCGTACACGGAGTGCTGGGGATTTGAACTCAGATCCTCACACTTGTGTAGTAAGTACTTACCCACTGAGCCATCTCCCCAGCCTGAGAAGTGATCTCTCTTACCAATTGTTCTAAGGAGATTGAGGAATACACAGGCTGGGTTACCCCTGGATCCATGGAATTTATAGCGGATTGTGGCCTATAGTGAATGCCAGGCACAGTCCTCTTTCCAAGAGCACCCTCTCGTGTCATGGCCCCTTGAAATCCCAGGAAAACAGAGCCTGCCCCTCAGATAAAAGAGACCTTGGCCCTGAGAAGTATGTCTGTTGTAGATAAGATACCCAACTGAGGAATGCCAGGTATTGGTTGAGCTCCATCTCAGTTCTTCACCTGCTCCCTGTGGTGGTTGTGTGACTGTAGGTGACTCCTTTAGCCTTGAATGCCAGCTAGCTTGTCAGTAAGTGGGAATGAGCTCCTTGGGATTGTTTGGGAGATTAGGGCTTCGATAAGTTGGCAATGCAAGCTTCAGGCCTTGCCATGAGCACTCTTCCTTCTAGGGAGCTCCCTCAGTCCTCCATTTCCCCGAGTTAGCAGTGCCTGGCTCAGTCACCATCCCAGAGGCCTTTTCATGGCTCAGCCAGTTGTTTGCTTGTCCCAGTGCACTAGTCCAGGTAGGTGTGCCACAGGGGCAGATGCCAGGGACTCAGTACCCTGAGTATTGTTAGGCTTGACACCCAGTGTTAGGTGAACACACAAGGTACAGGTAGGGGTATTTCCACAATGATAGGTGTTGTGCTTAATGTTCTGGGGTTTTGATACACCCCCTTGTTCCCTTTAAATATCTATTAGGGATTTCTACCCCACTTCAAAATCATTTAGTTCCCAAATAAAAGGCATAGAGACCTTTATATTTATAATTAGCCTCAGATCAGTAGAACTGGGCAGGTATCAACCCTCTATGCTATTTAGTCTGTTTCCCTGAGAAACTTGGGCCTTTTGTTTGGGTCGCTCCTGCTCCATCAGGCCAGCCCTCGTGGCCATGTGCTTACAATCTACTCTACCCCGTGGTGACCTCTTCCTTCTTCTCTCTCACTCCTCATGGTCCTCACCTGAGACCCCTCTGACCCCTCTTCACTCTGACCCCTCTCTTCTGCCCAGCCCAGGCTGTAGGCATTTTTATTAACCAATCAGGGATAACTTGGGGGTGGGCAAGGTTTATATAACATCATTAGGTGTACTTAAAGATCTACTCATGGAAGGAGGTCACTAGATCTTGGGAGCCAGTATTTAGCATTCGAATACATAGCAGCATCAAACCAACCCCCTACAGCCAGGATTCTACTTTCTCAGTAGATTTGGTCGGGTTACCCTTCAGGATACAGCCATTGTCTTCGAGGAGGTTCAAGATACACTGAATATTATTTGACAGTTCCCAGAGTCTGGGTCCACTGAGTAAGTGCTCTGAAAATATCCACTGAATAAATTTGTACATTTTGTTGAGCAACACCAAGTAGCTTAAAAGCACCAATGTTGGAAGAAAGTCATAACGTAGCTTTCTGTGTGTACAACAATGCTAAAGTGTATCTCGGAGACTTCAAATGACAGTTTGTAGCTGCTGAAGGAATTGTGGGTACTTATAGACCCAGAGCCCATAGGTTCTCTGCCTCAGTGCTCAGGAAGGTGGCTAGCAAGAGAGATCTCCCCAGATGTCCTGGACGTTGTATACATGCCAAAGCAGAATGAAAAACAGGTAGATACTGCAATGTGAGGAGGCCTGAGTATGTCCAGGATCAGGGGTGATATTCAAATCCTTCTTGGGCCAAGGTTCTAAGGGAAGGTTGCCTTCTACCCTGTTACTACCCTGGCTCCTTTCTCCTGAGCTCTGGAGGGTGCTGGCATCACCCTACTTCCCTGAGCTCCACAGGGCCTGCTGACAAATCTCTCCTCACCCCACACCTGCCACCAGGGATTTCTGCAGCTTAAAGGCTTAGATGTGACCTCAAAAGCCATGTGTGTGCCCTGCTGATTCCTCCTCCCTGAGGTAGAGCTTACCAGTTGGGGGGTGGGGTGATGAGCCCTTTCAGACCGCAAGCCTCACATACTTGACTGGTCTGGGTGTGTCTCATCCCGGTAAGCCATAGAAAGGGGGAGAAGGTTTCCTCAGGAACCAAGGATGACTGCTCTCTAAGACAGGTTCTCCTGTGGCCTGTGAAATCCATGGGCTTGCTGTCCCCATCTATGGTCTTGCTTTCTTTCCCCCACAAAACCAGTTTGTTGTCTCTCTTATGGTCACAAACCAAGGATGCATATCACCTGCAGCTGTGGTGACAGATGAGCTGGTATGTGAACAGTCGTTGGGGTCGCTGTATCCCTCATACAGAGTGTGTTGGGATCAAACTTACAGGCAAGGTTCATACAAGCCCCCAAGATGTCATCAGCTAAGGTGACACAGGACCTAAGAGACAGAAGTGTCTCTCAAAACCTCAGTCCATCTGGTCTAAAGACAACAGATGCTAGATCACATGGCATGCCTTCAGGTCAGAGTCGTTCTTGGTGATGGTGTGAGGAGGACAGGGATTGACATCGGTACTGTGCCAGCTTCTGGAAGATTCAGTCCTGTAGCAGGAAGTGGACTAGACTCAGCCAGTAGCTAACTGGGACATGTGGTATGGCTTCTGCCAACTGAAGCCTCTGCTGCCCAAGCAGAGGAACGCCATGCACATTCAGCAGGCCTGTGTTTTCAGTTGATTGTCACTGAAGAGGCAGAGGCTCTACAGGCTAGGTGACTCAGCCACATAGCCCATGGGTAGGTAGCTTAGTTTTTTTTTTTTCTGTTGCTGTGATAAAGCATTATGACTAAAAGCAACTTACAGAAGGATGAGAAGGCTCTAAGACTCAGCCTGGTTAGGGAGATGTGGTAGCAGGCAAGCATGGTGGTGGGAGCAGGGAGCTGAGCGGTCGCATCCCGCCAGCAAGCATGAAGCAGAGAGAGTGAGCTGGGGGGAGGCAGAGCTTTAGGTACTTGAAGCCCACCCACTTTGACATACTTCCTCCAGCAAGGCTGCATCTACCAAACCTTTCCAAACAGATCAACAAGACATTTCATATTCAACACACCAAAGTAGAAGAAACCTGAGATCCTGAAGGTGATATCCAGAGTCTTGGATTCCCTTACCCTGTCACTCCTCTCTCAGCATCTATGTTTGTGAAATATTTTGCGTGGGCACTGAGTACAGGGGGACCATAGCTCCTGGGATCTATACAGGTCACCTACTGATTTGCCGCCAAAATCTAGACTATGGGTGACATTCACTGTACCCTGAAGCCTTCCCGCATGCACTTAAAGGTGCATGGAGGGCAGCAAGGCTTCGTGAAAAGTCTGGTCCTACCAGGGACAAAGCCATTTATATAGCCCTCAGCCCCATCCTGGCTGGAGGACAGATGTCATGTCCTTCACCTCAGGAAAGCAAAGATGTACTCTTATTCCCAGAGCTGCCTCCAGCAGTGTGTAGATCACTGGCTTTCCTCAGACTGGCTTGAGAATCAGGAAGTGTCTTGAAATCTTGCAGCACAACCACCGTCTAGGGATCTGCGCTGAAAAGTTCCAGACATTTCTACTTCTGAAAACAGAACCCTGTCAACAGGAATGTGGAGCCTCTTCCTCCACAGTCTCCCATCTCCAAATAGCAGATCCAGGCCCTTGAAACGGTAGCTGCAATTCTATTAGAGAAATCTGTTTAGAAAATAAAAATATAAAGAAGAGAACAAAGGTATTCTTCATTAAGTACTTCTTGCTTTTAAGAACGAAAGCTCTCTGGTTCCTAGACAGGTGCCAGTTTCACTGTCTTGTCAGGTAAATCTGAGATTGAAAAGTGAGATTTTATTACTTTCATTTTCAGAGTTTAGGGACTTTTGTCTGGATCATCTTTTGTGTACCCACTGTGGATCACACATCTTGTGGACGCTGCAGTTGTGCCAGCATCCCAGCACCAGGAGATGATGCAGATTGCCCCAATAATGCTGTACCATCATTTATTCATTGGATTGTTGAAGTCTATTGAGAGTCTACCACATCCAGTCCAACTTGGACTCTTGAAGATGCAGTAGGGACCTGGGTTGTGTGAATCCTAACCTTTTGGAAGTTTCTAGTTTAGCTGGTGCAATTGTGGGGAGGGGTTTCTTAGGGATCTGGGAGGGTCTTGTTAGCGTTCATCCATGAAAGCACATATCCATCGGCCATCCTAGGAGGCAAGGAAGTGAGAAGGGACAGTTCCTCCATTGGCTGAGGCATTCTAGGGCAGAGGAGCTGGTTAGAGTTGACTGAGCCTGCAGACAGGTACTCGAGTCTAAGCATTGATTAGCTTATTCTCATGTCTGGACCATTAAATAACACAGCTATGAGTTTATGTATGTTTCTGTGGGGGATGTATATGTTTTCCGACTCACTAGGCATATTGTGTCACTGGCTGAAGAGCTCTTAAAGCCTTCCTATTTCTCATCCCACCAACAGTGTGTCTGTCTTTTGGATCACAAACTATCCCAGTGTGTGAAGTGTGTTATTCCATCGTTCAAGACACAACACAAATCTAAATCCCAACCAGTTGTCAAATACTGAGGTATCTGTGGCCAATCCCACGGCTTCTCCTAAAAGCACCAGTCTGCTCAGCACTGAGATTTAGCTGGCTTTTCCTCTGGTCAGTCAGTCTGAATCTAGTAGCCCCTGAGCTCCTTGGTGGGTCGTGGGTCTCAGGCAGGTTTGCTGAAGGTACGTTGCCACCTAACGCCCTCTGTCTCCTCTTCTCTTCCAGCAATTCACGAGTTCCCCACAGACCTGTTCTCCAACAAAGAACGACAGCACGGCGCTGTCCTGCTACACATCCTTGGTGTAAGTGTCCTTCAGGGCCAGAAGCCACTAACCTTCTGGCACAGGAACCCTGTCTGTATAGTATATAATGACCACAGAGCCATGGCTCTCCAGTTCCCTAATTAATTCTGAGACCCTTTCATACAGTCGCTCATGTGACAGTGACCTCTAACCATAAAATTACTCCATTGCTTCTTCATAGCTGTAATTTTGCTACTGTTATGAATTGTAATGTAAATATCTGATGTGCAGGATATCTAATATGTGACCCCTGTGAAAGGGTCATTGAAGCCCCAAAGGGATTGTGATCCAAAGACTGAGAACCACTGCCGTTGTATTCAATCCTTTTAACAGCCTAGGAAGAGAACAGACACTAGGCCAGTTTGCCCAGAAAGAGGATTTTCTTAAATGTCAAGTGGCTTGCCCAACATCACATACTGTTTGTTCCCTGTGCCTCATTTTCTACTTTCATAAAATAGGGGTGGTGGCTCCTGTGTACACTTCAGGACTTCAGACGTCAGCAGCAGCAAATGCGATGTGGTACACAGGTCCTCAGGAATGCTTGCTACTCCCTGTGACTGCTCTCCGACTCCCTTTGCCACACTCCTCACCCTCCTTCTCCATTCTGATGAGACACAGCATGTTCAAGGTGGTTGGCCATAGACAACTCTCTGTGTTCAGACAGACTCTGATGGCAGACGGTTCAATAGCAATTTCAATGAGAATGAGGAATTCAAGACCAAAGTATAGATTGCTGTTCTTGGACAGACAAACCCTAGCCCCAGCCAGATTTTACCTCCCTGCCTATTTTTGCAAAGGTTTGTTCATTTGTTTGAGGCAGCATCATCTGTATCCAGACCTCTGGCTTCAAACATGCTGCGTAGCTCATGATGACCAAGAACTAACTCATCCCCCCCCCCCCCCCTGCACACACACACACACACACACACACACACACACACACACATATATATATATATACACACACACACACACAAAACACACACACACCTCACTCCCAAGTGCTGGGATTAGAGGTGTATACCGCCTTGTCCAGTTTATGTGGTACTGAGAACTAAACCCTCATATATGCTAGGCGAGCAGTCTACTAAATGAGCTATAGCCCCACCCCTCCATGAGTAAGGTCCTTTATTAGAACACAGCCACTCCATTCATGGCTGTGCTCTCTCTGGCTGCTTCTGAGCTTCAGTGACAGAACAAAAAAAGTCTCATCAGACTACATGGTCTACAGAGCCCAATTTTTTTCTGGCCCATGTGAAAACCAGTACAAGAGTGTTGAATGGTTGCCAGGAAGCAAGGCTGGTCTGGGTTGGCTCTTCTGTTTCAGATCAGCCCCAGCAAATTTCCTCCTGCACAGCAATCTGGCTACCCAACACTGTCTGCTTATAAATTTAAATTCAACCAACCACGAGTCTTTTTCTAGAGGTAATTTAATGAAAGAGGAATCTGGAATTCTCTGGTGGAGAATAAAGACCAGAAGATGACAAAGGAGCAGTGTTTTGGTTGGAAGTGGAGGTCAGAGTGAGGATGGTAGGCAAACTGTGAACGGCGGGCCACATATTATTTCTAGAATGGAGTTATTGTCTTTCAGACATCCTGGCACGAGCATCCTATCCCCTTTTAGCAAGAGATGTAAATTTGGCAGATTTTCCCCATAGTTCTGTGGCCCAGCTCCGTAAGCAAAACCTTATGATTGGACCTGAGAGTGAACACCTCAGGAATTTTGCAAGACCCCTTCAGAGTGGTAATTACTAAGCTAAAAGTGAAGGGCTGAACCCATCCCATAACTCAATTTTACAAATAAAGTTTTATTAGAACACACACACACACGGAGGGAGGGAGGGAGGGAGGGAGAGAGAGAGAGAGAGAGAGAGAGAGAGAGAGAGAGAGAGAGAGAGAGAGATTGATTCCAGGGCTGCTTTGGTTTTATAAGAGCAGAGTGGGTATCTAGTAGAGACCATTTGACCTACAGAGTCTAAAATATGACTTTTGTAGAAGTTTACTGATCCCTTCCTTAAAGCAGGAAATCTCACACATAGGAGCCAGTGAAGTTTTTTAATCTTCCCTGTCCCAAAGGAGAGAAACTATAATGCCATCCAGGCTCCATTTTCCTCTCCATGTTCTGAGGTGCCATGAGAGAGAGGCCCTTTGACCTCATGGGTCACTTAGCCTGGATCATGATGTTGGGAGGAATTGGTGGTGGTGTGGAGTATATTTAGAATCCTGGGGTGCATAGTGAGGGGTCCCCCAGTTGGCCTCTCCTTTAGCCACATGCCCACAGTCTCTCGTAGCTTATGGCTGAAGACAATGAGTCACAGTGCTAGGGCAGTCACAGTACAGGCTCACTTTGCTTCATCTCGGTTCATGTGGTGCCATGTGTTTGGGCTGACACAGCCTGGCCTCCTTCTCCATTTTGCATCCATGGCATTATGTCATGCCTTAGAATGTTCTCATCTCCTTTCAGGGGTTCTGGTCCCTGTCTCTTCCTCCAGCTTCACATTCTGCCCTTCCCACTCCTACCTCCCTTCTCCCTGTTGAGCTCACAGTTGCCTGAGAGCCTTTGCATTTTCTGTTTTCTGCTTCCTATAGAGGCTTCATTTACCTGTTTTCTTTGTCCCACACTGGGATTAAGTCTCAAGATGCAGACTCTTTCCCACACACCATCCCTGCCATCTTCCACACCCCATCCCTGCTGTGCACAGTAACACCTGACACATAGGATGCGTTCAGCAAAACCATGTGTCATATAAAACCATGGTCGGTGGTCATACAGACAGACAGGACAGGGAAAGGTTCCTACTGGAAAGCCTCCTAGAAACAACTGCCTGCCCCTGCTTCATCATTAAGTAGAAATAGAAACTGAGGCCTGGAGACATGGTCCATTGAAAGTCATGGGTCAGATGAGTCTCAGAGTCTGCACCTTGTACTACAAACTTCCCTGTACACATGTGCAGATGCTCACTGGACCCTTGAAAACAAGCCTCAGGGATGAGCAGAGGTTTGGCAGCAAGCAAACTATTAATAACACGGAAATGATGCTTTCTCTAAAGTTAAACATGGGAAATGGGAGGTTAATTGCTCCAAGGGACTTCTCTCTTGGCCTTTATGCTAGAACCTGGTTGGTTGGTTGGTTGGTTGGTTGGTTGGTTGGTTGGTTGGTTGTCTGGTTATGATTGGCTCTAGCAATCAGAGTCCTCTTAAACAAGAGGTGCCAGTCTGATATGTCAGTAGTCTCAGTACCTGGGAGGTAGAAACAAGAGGATCAGTCAGCCAAGGTCAGCCTTGACTACATTGTGAATTCAAGGTTATCCTGTGCTACATGAAATCTGGTCTCAACATTTAAACAAACACAAACAAATAAAAAAGCAAGAGTGCCTGAGGTCACATTTGGAGCTCCACAATGACTCTGTCCAACAGGAAGAGGCAGGGCACACCTTCCGCAGAGTTCTCCAGCAGATGCCCTGATTCAGCTCGTTTAGGAAAAATACTCTCTCCCCACTTCCAAGGATACAATGTCAGATCTCGAGGCTCAGGGCTCAGTCCCAAGACTGTCCCTGCTTTCCGTGGAGCAGCCCCAGGCAGTGTCTCCATGCAAGGATACAATGTCAGATCTCGAGGCGCAGGGCTCAGTCCCAACACTGTCCCTGCTTTCCGTGGAGCAGCCCCAGGCAGTGTCTCCATGCTTTGGATTACCTGCTGAAACAGTGCACAGAGCACGGGAAACACATGTAGCTATGTGTTATAAGAAGTCTGATCCAGACATAGGTGACTGTGTGGGTGGAGGAGATGCCCAGAGCAAGCATCATGGAGGAGTGGGGTTCCCCATTCTCTCTGGGCACTGTACCCCAGAAACCTGCCCATGTTCAGCCAACCACAGCAATTCCGAGCCTGTTTTTCTGGGCTCCTGGAGGTTCCCCCACATAGGTACTGTTCACCAGACCAGCCCTCAGTGCCTCTGGACTCTTCAGATATTTGCCTCACCCTTCTAATCCTGCCTGGGACTTTCCAGTGACCAGTGCCACCCTGTCTAGGGCTACCAACTCCCAGACATCTCATTAACATACCTGAGACACTGTAGCACTATAGAGATCCGAAGGGTCCTAGGATGTGTGTGCCAGGGACCAGGGACAGAGGCCTCATCTCTCTCCTCATGCCCCTTCCTTCCTCCTTTCATGTATGTGTATATCCTCTTTCTCTCTTTCTCTTTCTCTCTCTCTCTCTCTCTCTCTCTCTCTCTCTCTCTCTCTCTCTCCACACGTATGTGGTTATGTGTGCGTATACTTATGGAGGCCAGAGTTTCTATATCCAGTGTTTTCCTGAGTCGTATTTTCCCCTTATTTTTTGAGACAGCATCTCTTACTGAACCTGGGCTTACCAATTCAGCCAGACTAGTTGTTCAGCAAGCTCCTAGGGTTCCCCTGTCTCTGCCTCCCCAGAGCTGGGGGTTACAGGAATGTGCCCCTGCACCCACTTTTTACACAGGTGCTGGGGATCTAAACCCAGGTCCTCATGTTTACATAGCAAGTACTTTGCCAACTGAGCCATTTTCCCAGCATTTGAAATACAGTCATACTATGTAGTCCAGGCTGGCCTAGAACCTGCAACCTTCCTACGTTAGCTTCCCAAGGGCTGAGATTGCAGCATGTGCCACCCTGCTCAGTTCCGAATCTGTATTTCTTACTCTGTGACAGTGCTGAGAGAAAGCACAGACCCAGCTCAGCATTAGATTTCCCGTCTCCAGGCCTCAGTTTCCTTATCTGTCAGGGAGGATCTGGAGAGAGCAAGTCTCTGATGCTGGAGCTTTCCAGTATGCTCATCCGCCTGTGTTTCTGCCCACAGCCTGATGTGGGCATAAGGGACTCTCACTGAAACCTGTTCTCTGTCCACAGGCTCTCTATATGTTCTACGCTCTGGCTATCGTGTGTGACGACTTCTTTGTCCCATCTCTAGAGAAGATCTGTGAGGTACGTGGCAAGGACCCGGAACCCCCCACAAAACCCAGGGTGCCCAAGGCAGTGTGTTATGTAAATGACAAGGCAAGAAGGCTGGATGGGACAGGAAGCACTCTGGTGGAGAAGACCATCACACAGCCACCTCAGGTCTGTTCCGTAGCCACACCTCATCCTCATAACACCAAATCAGCATCAGTGATGATATCCTGTCCCCAAGCTCGGCAGAAGCCATGGCCCATGTGAAGTCACTCTCCGGGCCATCAACCTTTAGAAGCCGTGTGATGGGAGCCAAATCTGGTCAGCAAAGGAGCAGGCAAGCCTGTGACTGTACTGGCACATTTCCCAAAACCACAGGTGGCAGTCATCGAGAAGACTTGTGTTCCCTAAGTGCTCCCCCAGGGTGAACACTAGCCATGGTGACAAGAGTCCCCTCGGTCCCACATTTCTACTGTGTTCTCCCTTTACCTAGTTTGTTAATTCATTTTCCCTTTTCTATATGCAAGACCCCGGGCTCCCTCTGTGGTCTGCCTTACTTGTAGCTTCTCATGAAGTAGGGGGGTGGAGCTTGTTTGCAGCTCTTACCATGTGTAGCCCCTTGGGGACTTGCCACTCTCATCCCATGAAGTCAGCTCTTTGAGGCCATGTTGTCAGGTTGAGAACAAGTGGCTCTTAGGGACAGGTACCCACTTGCCGTTCAACGTGTTTCTGGACACAACATAGTGAGAAGGGACTGCTTTAGAACTCGGGTCCCCCAGACTGTGAGCTGGGGGAGTCCAGCCTTCCTGGCCTCTGACTCTCCCTCTGTTTGCCCTTGCATCCCCTCAAATGGAGCATGGGAAGTTAGTACAGAGGGTTCTCTCAGGACCCCTAGAGTGGAGGCTGGGAGACAATGGTTCCTACAAGGATGCTGTGGCTGCCTCTGTTTCCTAGAGGCTGGCCCCACCTAGGAAAAATACAGCCATAGGTCCTGGGTTGTATGAGTTAGATCTTTGACAAGATACCTGACATACTAATTTAAGGAAGAAGATATTTGTTTAGGCTCATGATTTCAGGGATTTAAGTCCATGATCTGCTAGCTCCGATGTTTCTAGGTTGTGTGGGGCAGACGAGATTGTGGGAGGATATGGTGGAACAAAGCTACCCATCTATGGTGGCCAGAAGCTGAGACTGAGAGAGACAGATACTGAATATAAATGACTACCCTAAGGACACACTCCCAGTGACCCACTTTTTTCTCTAGGTCCCACCTCCAAAAGTTTCCAATGCCTTTAGATAACAGCATCAAAACTATGACTCCATCAGTGACTTAATCCATTGATGAGGTCAGAGTCCACTCGACTGAGTCACTTCTTGGGTCCTAGCTCTGAATACTGAGGCACTGGGAATCAAGCCTTTAACCCAGGAGCCTTTTGGAAAATACCTTGAATCAGACTAATGTATACTGAGCACACATCCAGGCCTCTCCTAGACTGATAGTTTGGAAAAACTATAGGGTTGGGGTCTTTGCCCTCTGGGGTTGAAAGATACCCATGGAAAGTGGGCTGAGGTGGCAAGCATTGAGGGTACAGGTGCTGTCAGGGTTGCCATGAGGACAGAGTGTAAGGTAAGTAAGGATGGGCAATGGACTTAGTCTTTCTTTAAGGACCTTAGATGTCAAGGAAGCTAAAGGGATGGAATGTCACTGTTGTGGACAGGCATAGGAAGGCTTCCTGGAGGGAATGACATTTACACAGGCTGGAGAAGTGAGAAGTATGTTCAGTAATCAGAGGGGAAAAGTGGTGCAGGCCAAGGCCAAGAGGTGACAGAGTAGCAGGCAGCATGGCCCTGGTCCTGCAGAAGGTGACTGCTGTGTCAGGTGGGCGTCTCTGCCCCTTCTACAGAGCCTTCTCCTTGGCAGCATTGAGATGGGAGCACTGACCCCTTAGGGAGCAGTGCTGTCCCCCTAGCCTGTATGGAGTCCAGAGCTTTGTCCCTTCTGTAGCTAACTGATCAGTGGGGAGAAGATGTTGGCCCAAACTTCCTGCACGGCTCCAGATCCCTGGCTGCCTAGGGTTATCTAGGTCATCTATCTTCCATTTTGGATCAGATACTGGGCCTCCAAGGCCAAAACACAGCTTTGCTGAGCATGATGGACTCGTACAAAAAGTTCCTAGCCTTGTTCCATGCCAGCTCAATCCTGGGGACAGGCCTAGGGGTGTCTGAGACTCTGGGTGCTGGGCTTGCCATGGAGGAACATCCAGGATGCAGGAGCCAGGAATGTCTTGGGGCTCAGATCCCACAGCCTCAGGACAGCTTCTAGACCTTGTTTGTGTACCACTGGCCACTCCAACCTGTTCTAGGCTCTAGGGACCCACAGGTGACATGTGCCAGCTCTGTCTTTATGGTCCAGGGGCAAAGGTAAGCGAGCCTATGTACAGCAAACCCTCTGCGAATTGCAGAATCTATTTCAATAAGGGTAGAGCCTTATTGCCTTAGATGGCAAGAAAGCCAAAGAGGCGGAATATCACTTTTGGGGAGAGGCATAGGAAGGCTTCCTGGAGGGGATGATGTTTGTACAGGCCGGAAAAGTGGGGAGCATGTTCAGCGAGCAGAGGGGAAAGGGTTCTAGGAAGAACTTCTCAGGTGGCTTCTGAGAGTATATGGCTGGCCCTGGGGAT
>JANHMN010000022.1:26909255-26933960 GCA_030674055.1 Rhabdomys pumilio | reverse complement strand
GCTCAGCAAATGACGTCAATAGGAGAAACAAGATACCTATGTGAAATTTCAAAAGATAAATCCACAGTATCCTAAATATACCATAAATGGGCAATAAAAACAACTCATAAAAGACTGACGTCCTTTTGGTAATCATTTTGGCAGAAAGTCGCTGGAATATCTAATGATGTCATCTGTTGCCTGCTCAGAAACTCTCCCAGCCCTCCGCTGCAAATGCAGACTGGTGCCAATATTTGGGGCTTAACCACAGGGGTGGTGCTCCTCCCCAGACTGTGATGCCATTTCCCAGAGAGAATGATTCCTTATAGACCTCCAAATGACCTAGGAACATTCTTTAGTTTTCAAAAGGGTGCATTTCCCTGGTTGTGAATTAAATATTCACATTAAACACTTGGATTTGTACAATAGTGTTAAAGTCAAGGTCATTGTTTTTCTGTTGCCTGCATATTTGTTATAACATACTTATTACATATTTTACATTTCCATTATATATTATATACTTTTCATTCCAAGTGTGAGAAAACTTCACAGTGTAGAAATGTCTTCATGTCTTCTCAGATTCCTGCTGCCGTTGCCTGTAAATGCCAGTAGCCCTCCTTTGGGCTGCATAAGCTAAAAATGTCCCTGGAAAAGCCTCTCAGATTCTAACTCTCCCTCTGTCGAGTGGCCTTCCTCAGAGCCTTGGGGCCAAAAGGCTCTCATTGATGCCTGGCCAGGGAGTATGAAGTGACTTCCTAAAGCAGAGCCTGTGTGCAGCCCCCTATGACAGACAGTAGAACCAAGCCTACACAATAGTTTCCCCCTCCCCTGCTTCTTCTGGTACCATATATAGGGACCCTTTGTTTCCATAGTCAGGTTGGTGGGAGCAGCCCTGCCACCTCCTCCTACACTGGGCCTCAGAGTCCTTTGACCACAGAGCATCCTTCATTTGTGTCTGGTCCCAAAGATGCTGGATGTGAGGCATGTTAAGTAGAGTTGTGTAGGAAAAAAAAAAACCAATAAGAGACAGATAGATGAAATGATAGGTTAGATGGAAAGATGGATGGATGGATGGATGGATGGATGGATGGATGGATGGATGGATGGACAAACGGATGGATGGACAGATGGATGAACAGATGGATGGATGAGTGGGTGGATGGATGGATAAATGGATGACTGGATGGATGGATGGATGGATGGACAGACAGATGGATGGATGGACAGATGGATGGACAGATGGATGAACAGATGGATAGATAAGTGGATGGATGGATGGATGGATGGATGGATGGATGGATGGATGGATAAATGGATGAGTGGATGGATGGATGGATAGATGGATGGATGGATGGATGATGGATGGGATGATGGAAATGGCTAGATGGATTGACAAAGGAAGAGTAGGTGAATGGGTAGATGGAGATGTATTGGGGAATGGCTCCAGTGATCTTTGATCATGACCCTACAAACTGGAGATCCAGGGAACTCAGTAACATACATCACGCACTTAGACCAAAGCCTTGAGAAACCATGGCACCACTGGCATAAATTGTAGAGTTAAAAGGCTGGAGAACCTGGAAGGAGAAGGAATGGGGTCATATTTACCATTCGGTGGCTTTTTGGTGAGTCTTCCATTAATTCAGTGGTGCCCATCCATCATGGATAAGGATGGCTCATCCTTTCTCAGTCCACAGGTTCAAATGTCAGTCTCTTCCATGAACACCCTCACAGACACACCAGCAATACTATTCTACAAACTATCTGGGTGCCCCTTAATTTGGGCAAGTTGACACTTAAGATAACCTATCACTGTTAGGTTAATCAGTGTTAATTTATCACTGATAAATTCTATCACTGTCCCTCAATCCCTTACCCCATGTACACACACATCTGTCTTTATTTATACAGCTGGACACCTCACCTTGGAATTCAAAATGGTGCTTCTCTTTGTTTTAAAGAAAACTAGTCCTGTGCCACACACACATGTGACTTGCATATAGGACAGGTGGATGGGGACATGTGTATACCTGTGTCTTTGCTGTCTGCATTTTTCTTGAATTTTAGCATCTCTGTTTTAGTAACCGGGGAAATTCCTACTAGGTCTGCCCCAGCAACTTCCTGAACTATATTAAAACACAGGTCACCTCTCTTGGGATAACCACACTGAGCCAGCAGGCAGGAAGCAGCTCAGCTGCCCTAGGTTCCCACTAAGGAAAGGTGAGCTTCCATGGTTGAGAAACTGGGAAATACAGAGATCAAAGCTTTTCATGAGGCCAGTGCATGATAGATCCAGGTGCCTGGAGTCTGCATTTTTATTCCCTGGTAATAAGTGTACTCCTCTGTTTCCTTTGCTTTCTAGTTCATATACGATGAGGAAATTGTGTGGTGAGTTTTTTACGGTTTTTTGTTGTTGTTGTTGTTGTTATTGCTAATTGCCAGTATCTGTGTATGTTGGGTTGCTGAATCATTTGCAGATTTATGTTTGCAAACATAGATTTGCTAGTTTATGGAAATGACAGGGCTATTATTCTAAGCAACCTTGCCTTTGTCCTATTAGAGTGACAGTTGTGTCCCCCAAGGTTTCTGCTCCGCCTGCCATCAAGATACACATCCAAGATACGCATGAGGGCAAGCAGACTTTACACAAAGATAAACAAGAGTGAGAATGGGCCTGGTCATGGGACTGTGTCTGGAGGGAGAGGTAACAGTGGTGTCCTGATGAGGCAGTGAGTGAGGGATAGGCTCTCAGATGCCACTGAGACAAAGATATGCAGAACACATCACAACACTACCTCGTGACTTACAGAAAAATCAAGATCAAGGGACTTAAAGATTTCACTATAAAAATCAAGGAGTTGATAAATACCTGCCTCGCAAGTGTTCAGATCCCCAGCACCCACGTAAAAAGCCAGGTATGGTGGTATACATCTTGATCCCAGCATTAGCGTGGCAGAGACAGAAGGATCTCTAGGGGCTTCCTGTCATCAGCGAACTCCAGTTTCAGTAGAAGACCTGTCTTAAAAAAATAAGGTGAATGATTGAGGAAAACACCCAATACCAACCTCTGGCCTCACATCACGTACATATGGATGTGCAGTTGTATGCACAGGGCAATTGTGTGCACAGGTTAAATATACATAGACCACATACTTACACATCAAAACCAGAAAAAAAGTTTTAAAAATAATTTTATAAGAAAATACAAGGACTCATCTCTGTAATGCTGAACAGAAACTGAGTTTTTTAATTCATAAAGTACAAACTTCTGAGGAACCAGTTGTTTGTTCTTCCATCCTACCCCGTGGGTGTGTTAGCATCTTGGTTCATATGCTGTACAATTGCCTGGTGATTGGCATGGTCTAGAATCTGCCATGGTCCAGAATCTGCATCCTGAAGGAGACAATTTCTAATAATTCACTAAATGACTGCTAAGAGCAGCTACTGCCTAATGCCCGGTGCCCAGAGAATCCTGGTTAAAGTCCACTCCTGGCCTCATTTCCTTCAGCTGTGGATGGGTTGGGCTGGTGGACCTGGCATGATTTGTAGGTCCATTTCTGGCCCATGCACTGCATGTTAGCAAAGAAGGGCTCCCAAAATGATTGGCTATGCCCAGCATGCAGAGTCTTTAGTACATCGTCAGAGAAGCAACCAAAATGGTGTGGCTTCTCAAGTTTGCCATCACAGGTACAGCCCCAGTCTCCACGTGCATAGCTGTGGGCTTGGGCTGTGCTTAGTGGATGGTCCCAGAGGCCTCTGTGCCATCACCATGCCCCTAGCCCAAGAATTGGGCCTCTTCCTGCCTGTTCCCAGAGCCTCTCTAGTCCCTAACCAGACTCTTGAACTGGTCTAGGTTCTCTTGGGCCAAAGGCCATGGGATTTTTCCATCTGGGGGTGATAGCTGGAGGTAGGACTCTCCTGATTCCTGTAGACCCCTGCAATTGAGAAGATCCAGACCCAGCCTTCTCTCAGTTACCAAGAGGACTCTCAGTGATAGAACATCCATATGCTGGGGTATCCCACTTGAATCTCAGGGACAGGAAAGTGAGGATATCCCACCTTACTACTAACCTTGAGCACGAAGCCCCAGCCTGTGGGCACCATGGACTCCTGCACTCTAACCACATTCTTTCTCTCTCTCTCTCTCTCCCCCCAAGGTGGGAAGGCCTGGTGCTCATCATCTTGTACGTGTTTTATATTCTTATCATGAAGTAAGTGAACTCTCTCTTTGAGACCTGGAGGTCCCCTTCCCTCCATACCCTACTCATATCGTTGGCCAGATTAGGGGGTATCCTCCATCTCATCCTCCAGTTCCTTTGAGGTAGCCTTCATCCTCTATGAACATCCTTCAGGGTGATCCAGAGTGGGGACCCAGCTCAGGCACTGGTGTTGTCCATCCTCAGGTCAGCGGACATTGCTGGGTGGCTGATGTAGGGTAGTTAGATAATGCTCTCCCAAAATGATTCTCCAGCAAGGACCTATCTCCCTCCCTGTTCTGGGCAACTCCCCTGCCTCAGGGGATCCACTCTTCTGCATTTTCAATAAGTCTAGTAACTCAGTACCATTCTCAAAAGGCTCTGCAGCGTAAGCCCTACTCCAGGCTTTATTAAATGCCACTTGTCAGGACACTGCTTATCCCAGCAACAGGACCCCACTCATAACTCTGGGGGTATAAGCATTGTGTTCTGGGTTAGGAAACCTTAAGCTAGTTGGGAAGCTGCCTGGGTCTAAACCACCTTAAAGCTGCCAGTGAGGAAAACTAGACGGCTGTGAAGGTGAAGTTCTAGCATGTGCTTCAACACAGATGGACCTTAAAAACCCCACCGAGTAGAAGCAGCCATTCCCAAAAGGGCAAATAACGCAGGAGTCGGTGTTCACATGGTATCTAGAAGAGTCAGGCTCATGGAGAGACATAGTTAGAGGTCAGAGAGAGGCTGTAGTGATGAGGCATGAGTGGGTACAGCCTTGCTGTTGGGATGATGGAAAAGCTGGGAGATATTAATGGTGGTTGTGCAATAACAAATATCATCAACTTCACCCAAGCTTCTCATCTCTCGTGTAATTAAAATGAAAGACAGCTCCATGGGTGTGATGAGGGTCCTCACCTTTTCTATAAAACATAATATTATATAAATATTTCTCAAAGTGGGAGATTAAAGCATCCAGCAGGAGAATTCACCAGTGACTGTCTTTCTTCTAAGTGAACAGCCAGCAGAGAGACTTAGAGATGGAGAGTCACTCTCTTCTCTCAGGGGATGGCTGTGCTGGCCGGGAGTGACATGGGAATTGGATGGCCACTAAGCGGCCCACTTGAGAAACAGTTGCTTCCTGGGGAGGAGTAAAGCATGGCGGCGATGCCTCGTCCTGTAGGTTCAGCTGAATTGCCTGTATTAGGATAGGCTTGTACGGAACATCAAGTGCATTGGCTATAAGGCCTCTGACAGCCCCAGGAGGACACTCACAGCCCAATAGAAGCAGGTGCCCCAGACTGTACAGGATCCCAATAGTCTTGCCAAGAAACCCCTTAAGCTCAGTTGGAGAGCCTCTCTGGCTACCCTCCATGTCCAGTGCCATGTTGACTGTATGCCTGATGCCCCACCCACCTGGTAGAATGGAACTCCCCCCTCCACTGCTCTGACCTCCTGCCTTACCCGACCCACAGGTACAATATGAAGATGCAGATGTTTTTCACAACCAAACAAAAGAGCATTGCAAATGGTAACCCAGTCAGCAGCGAGCTGGAAGATGGTAATGACCTCTATGACAGTAGCTATGACGACCCTTCTGTGCCATTGCTGGGGCAAGGTAAGGCTGAGCAGACAGGAGCTGTGGACCCTTGTGGAAGACACACACACGAACACGCACGCACACACACACACACACACACACACACGTCATACACACCCCCAAATGAGGCGAGAACACCCACGTTTGAGATGCTGCTCAGACTGACATTCACTTTGATGGGAAAGGATAAAAAGGGAGAAAGTCTCCTAAAAACAAAACAGAGAACATGAATTACATCAGAGAAAGAATCTCATGCTTCCAGGGGCAAGTGGGAAGCTTGGTTGACTTTCGAGATGCAGTGTTGTCTCTGCCCAAGAGAAGAGCCCAGAACAGGAAGTTTAAGTGACAGAGCCTAGGCCTCTCTATAAATCTCCTGTCCTTGAGAAATCCATCCTGGAACCATTTCCCTCCCAGGCTGTGAACCCTTGCCTAGAGGGACACCAAGGCCTGAGAAAACCAGCCTCAGAGCTTCCCAGGCAGCCCAACCCAACCCAGAGGCCTGCTTGGAGGCCCACTCCAATGCACCTTCATTTCCTTACCTCCTCTGGAACCAGGGGCCTCTGGAGCCAGGCCCTGTCTTGTTGCTCTCAGCCTCAGAATTGTCTTAATCTGAGAGCCACTTCCTTGGAAATATCCTCAATTCCTAATAATCCAGCCAGTTGTCAGGTAACACCCCCTGCCATGGGACAGCTACGCCATTCAGAGCAGCATTAAAGCCCGGGTGGTAGGCACTTGTGATAGGAAAGGGAAATCCAGGGCTACATGGCATCCTTGATCCACTCCAGTCTCAACGTTTTGTAGGGGTCTTTAACTTGTTTGTGGCATCAAGAGTGGGTAGGCTCTCCTTGCCTGTGGTGGCAGCTAAGGAATCTCTCTGTCCTGGGCAGAGCAAGACAGAAGTTTCCTCGCAAGTACATTTTGCATAAATGTTTTCTGTTCTGTCTTGGGTATTCCCAAGAAGATGACATTTGTCACAGATGCTCCACTGGGTGGTACGTCTTTCTACATGAAAGGAGGGAACTCACAGAGTGGGGAGCCGTTCCAATTCAGAGGATCCCACTCTACCCACTGGAGTCACACCAATGAGGGGTGGCCAGTGAAGCCCAGGTCATGGGGGTGAAGATGTTACAAGTGTTTCATAAATCCCCAGCGAGGTGTCACAGAGAGCAGGTTGTAGAACAGCCTCCACGATGGGGAGGCTCTAGCATTGGCCATGGTTTGGGATTCTCACCTCCATAGTCATGAGGTTCTGAGGTACCCATTGCAAGTCCCACAGTCTGACAGGATAGAGACCGTCTTGCTCTTTATGGTACTGGAAGCTCCTTTGAACCTTAATGACAAAGAAGAAAGATCTCAGTGGAAAATCAGGATGTGCCCACTTCCTGATGCACTGCTCAAGAGTTGCCTCCTGTCCTGAGGCTGGCAATGGATGCCCACTCCTGGTGCCCCGTGAGAGGCATCCCTCACATACAATAGGTTCTTCAACTCTAACCTTCCCAGGAAGTGCAGGCTCCCCACGCCAGATGCCCACATCCGTGGCCCTTTTCTGGAACTCCGTGGTGTTTTTATCACTTGTATACGCAGTGACAGAAGGGTTCTCCATAGGTTAACACCACCTTCCCCAACTTTGCTAAGTCCGGAGTAGCTTCTAGAAAGTTAGAAGACTGATCAGAGAGCTGGCCCAGGCACTGGGACTGAGGGAGAAGCGAATCTCCTACACTGCTTCTTAAACATTTACATTTGAGGCCAAGGAAGGAAAGGGTCCCAGAGGGTTGCAATCTGCTACAACATAATGCCCCCCTGAATTGAGTAGCCACATGGGAGGAAGAATTCACAGTAGCACCTCAGGACTGAGATGACCAGAACTTTACACTTTGCCTATCTGGCATCATCACTGTGGCACGAGATAACGACGTCATTCTTTCCCCCTTCCTCACCCCTCTGGCAAGTGGCTCTCCAGCCACACCACAGAAAAAAAATGTCTGAATTGCCTGCTGATGTTTCAATGACACCCTTGGGCTAGGGGTGTAGTTCAGTGGTAGGGTGCTTGCCTGGCACACACAAACCTCTAGAAAGAATGAATAGGAAATGACCTGCTTTTCCAACCCTGCATTTCTCATATAAAATCTATGGCTAAACATTCAGATTCTTTGTAGAAGAAGCAGGGAGAAGTTCCTTTGTACTTAAATGTTCTTAGACACCAGATAGCTCCGCCCACTGCTTCAATCTCCTGATTGGTTCTCCAGTGGCTTTGTTCACAGCCTGACAGCCAGGCCACCAGCCGCTCGCCATCTTGGATGAAGCTGATGAAGCTCAGAGAACTCCCAAGGGGCCCTTCCAAGCTGCCCTGGTATTGGACACAACCTAAGTTTGGAAAGAGAAGGGAGGGGGTAATACTGGGCCTTAGATGGAATTGCCAGGAAACATCTTACAGTTGAGTACCCTCTGGCCCTACCACTCTCCGCTTGGGCATGATGGAGGCAAGGGAGCCGAGGTGTCAAGGCTCCTGCCTCACAGGCCTCGCAGGCTTTCTCCATGCGGTGCCTATAATGAGTCTGGTTCTACAGAATGGTGTATGGCACATCTGCTGCAGGGGTTTTCGGGTGCCCCTCCCTCTGGCAGCCCAAAGCATCGAGGCTCTCTGTGGAAGGAGCCTGCTACTAACACCCTCCTTCATGTAACACCCCCGGCATCCCTGGCACCAGCAAGAGCTCCGCCCCCAGACTCTGCCGCCGCGCGCTAACCCACCTGTGGCCATCTGTGCCGGCCTCTGTGTCCTTAACTCTTCTTCTAAATTGTAAGTAATCTGCTCTCATCCTGGCCATAACACATGCTTTTAAGCAGTAAACACACTCCATGAGCCCAAGCCCCACACTGTCCACCTCTGTGGAGGTTAGTGCCCATCTCGGACAGATGCACGGGCCCCCAGCTGTTTCTAACCCACTTGCCTCCTGTCTGCTGAGCCTTGCTGCCTGTGTGGGGTGTTGTGTATGTGAGTGTGTTTGCAGGGGCAGGGAGGGCTGTTTGCTGTGCATTTTGCAAGTTTTTATACCACTAACTTCTGCATGAGTTTGCTCTTTGGATCTGCTCCTTGCTCACTCGGTTCTTCATGCAGGATGCCATAGAGTCTGGTGCTGGGTGTAGGGGAACAGCCATATCTGTTTTCTTAGCCCCTTTGAGGGGACATTCTGCCTGTTTCAGGGTGCTGTGTTCATGAGTGGTTTGATTACTAGACTTGGTTTGATCCCTAGCACCTGGAGTGCTGTGCCAAGCTCCTGCAGACACTGGCCCAGGACTGGGCCTTATGCTCTGTCTCCCAAGGAAAAAGAAAAGTTATCGAAGCACCCTGGAGGGTATCAGGGTTCATCAAAAACAGCCCTGACAGCAGCATGTCCTCAAATGAATAGGCTGGATCTGTGATGGCTAGTCTAGGGCCTGGGGCCAAATCTTTGACCACCCTGCTTGCCGGAAGCAGCCACCCCACAGCAATGAGGATGGCTCACTTCAAGGCAGAACAAAGGGTTCTGGGAAAAGTTACAATGATACTGGCCTCTGTTTCCCAGCATTTTCCTCCCCTGAAGACCCTTATTGACTTGGAAAGTTTTATCTGAGTCTCTAAAACTCAGGATGGTGGTGGTCCTGTCTTCACCTGTCAGGTGGACCTGTCCAGTCTTGAGTGGTGGGTGCAAGCACTGTCTATGGCATAGGTGGGCTGTCCCAGAGTCCTAGCCAAGGCACTGAAAGACACTTTCAGCTAAGGCTGAACCCTGGAAGAGAGATATCTGAAAGCCAGGCAGCAACCATGAAGAAACCAGGGATAGCACACTGGCAGCAGGTTATCTGCCAATTCTGGCTAACGTGTGGAGTCATGAGTATTCCAGAAGTTAGCCAAACTTTAAAGGGAGAAGCTAAAGTCAGGTCTCCGACCTCAGGGAAACTACCATGTGCCAAGCACATAGCCCTAAGATGTTGGCCATGATAAGAAGTTAGTCACTGTCATTAGGGCAGTGTCCTCCAAGGGGCCAACACTGATTATGGGGTATGCTCTACAGTGAAGGAGAAGCCTCCCTACAGCAAGACCTCCGTGGTGATGGTGGATGAGATTCTTAGCTCCAGCCCTCCCAAGTTCACCTTCCCTGAGGCTGGCCTACGCATCATGATCACCAACAAGTTTGGGCCCAGGACCCGACTACGGATGGCCAGCAGGATCATAATTAATGAAGTAAGTTTATCCAGCACATGGATACAACCTGTAGCCTACAGATTGCATGTGGGTAGAGAGTAGCAATGGAAGCAACCCAACACAAAATTTTAACCTTGCTTAAAATAAGACTTTTTTCTTTGCAATTTTTTTTCTTGTAACTCAATCACATGGTTCTCAGGAACCATGAACTTTATAGATGACCGCACCCACCATATCGCAGTGTTAAAAGGTTGGGCACATTGGCTGTTCTGGCTGGTTTTGTGTGTCAACTTGACACAGCTGGAGTTATCACAGAGAAAGGAGCCTCCATGAGATCCAGCTGTAAGGCATTTTCTCAATTAATGATCAAGAGTGGGAAGGCCCATTGTAGGTGGTGCCATGTGCCATCCCTGGGCTGGTAGTCCTGGGTTCTATAAGAAAGCAAGCTGAGCAAGTCAGGGGAAGCAAGCCAGTTAGTAGCATCCCTTCATGGCCTCTGCATCAGCTTCTGCTTTCTGACTTGCTTGAGTTCCAGTCCTGAATTCCTTTGGTGATGAACACCAAATGTGGAAGTGTAAACTGAATAAACCCTTTCCTCCCCAACTTGCTTCTTGGTCATGATGTTTTGTGTAGGACTACAAACCCTGACTAAGACAGTGGCTAAACGGAAAGTAAGTGACCTTGGGTGGGTCTGGTTCTCCCATGAGCCCTATCCCCTTAGAATTGCAGTTATAGAAGGAAGGGCTGGGGTCGAAAAGCAGAAAGTAGAGGAACCCTACCCCTGAAGTATTCAGTATTTGTCAGTCACTAGAGTTGAGTTAATTGGAGAGAAGGAAACTGCAGTATGGAGTTTTCTTCACAGTGTTAATTAGAGAGAGAACCAAACATGACCACATTTCTGTTCTCTGTGGACTGTGACCCTGAAGAATTGCCAGTTGTCTTAGTGTTCTATTGCCATTCTCCATGACCTAGGTAATTTATAAAAGGAAACATTTAATTGGGGACTTGCTTCCAGTTTCAGAGGGTCAGTCCATCATCCTGGCGGGGAACATGGCAGCAGGCAGGCATGCCTGCTCATGGAGAAGTAACTGAGAGCTTACATCTGCTCTGCAAATTGCAGGAAGAGAGAGGGAGCAAGGGAGACAGAAAGACAGAGACAGACAGAAACAGCCTCGGCCTGGTGTGGGCTTTTAAAACAGTTATTAACCTTTATAAACAGTTTCTTATATTTTTTGCTATGGGACACAAGTCATAGCACAGGGGGAAGGAGCCACTGCAGAAGATTCTGGAGGCAGACTCCCTCCTAAAACAGCAGGGGACTGGATAGCTTAGGGGAGGCACAGCTCAAGGTTCCCCTACCCAGCACTTTCCTTTAAGACTTCTACATTCTTGGGGTCAAAGCCCACCCACAATGACACATCTCCTTTGACAAGGCCACGCCTCTTAATTCTTCCCAAACAGTTCCACTAACAGGACCAACCATTCAAACAGACGAGCCTATGGGGCTATTCGCCTTCAAACCAACCACCATGTTGGTGAGCGGAGATAGCTCCTGAGGATTTTCCTCATCACAGTTGCTGTTATGGGTGTCTCCTCATTTGAAAAAGTAGTCATAAGTCGGCTGTCACTCAACCAGACTGCAGAGATAATACAGTCTGTTGCTCAGAAGCTTAGCCTGTTCCCTGACCTGGCTTTCTAAGTGCATTCTGGGACTTGCTGGCCTCATTCTCAGAAGCAAGCAGTGACCAGAGGACTGAGACCGTGGAAATTAGTATCCAGGCACTATTCCCTGGTGATTAAAGGTTGTCTCTCTGGAACACTTTATCCTTTGATTTACTGCTATATGTGTCATCTGTGTGGAAAGTACATTAAGCCGGGAAATGCCTTCTGGGTTTGAAATCATCCTGGTCCGTATCAGTAACATTTGTTTGATGAAATGTTTATGGAATCCATCCCATTTTTCATAAGCATGAGAATAATGCCCACAGGATGCAGAGGTGGGGAGGTGGTAAATAACTCTGAGAGACTGAAAACAATGGCTTTATAGTGTCTTATCACTCGAGGATTTGAGGTTGTTTATTTGTTTGAGGATTTTAGGCTGCTCTTGTCTTCACAGTGTGGTCCAGGCTACCCTGGATCCTCCTGCCTCTGCTTTGGGCTGGACTTGCAGTTATGTGCACCACACCAGGTCTGAGTACCAGGTTTTGATGAGCTGGTGAATATGGGCTGTTGAAACTACAGATGTTTTCAGTTGCTGGGGTTGCCCTGCTCCGTAAGGCAGCCTGGGAGCCACAGAGACTGGGCTCCAGAGAAAGGAACTGAGTTCAAATCACACACCCGCTGCTAAATCTCTCGGCCTCCTTGGCTTCAGTTCCTCGGTCTAATGTTGCTAGACAAGATGCTCCATCCACATGCACTGGAGGACGGTGCCTAGCCTAAGCAGTAATTTTAGGATCAGTCATCATAGACTGGAAACAGTAGAGAACCAAACCCACAAAATACTCAGTTTCAAACTTGTTTATTGAGACCCTCTGAGGAAATAGCTTGATAAAGTACCTGTCTTGCAAACACAAGGACCTGAGTTCAATCCTCAGAACCCACATTTTAAAAGCCAGGCCTGTTGGCATGTACTTGCAATCCCAGCTCTGAGGTTCCATTTCAAACAAACGGCAGACAGCTCCTGATGTTAACCCAGTGTCTTCCACATGAATGGTTGGTTACCTATTGCATGCATACCTACACATTTGTACTGCGTACACACACACATACATTTATCTGCACGTACACATGAACGTGCACATGCAAACACACACTTACCTTTGTGTGTACAATATGTAACGCTGTAGTCCCATTTCTTTAGTCATTTTGACGATTTATTTTTACTTTACTTATTCACATGTGTGTGGGATAACGTGTGATCCTCTGTTGATTCTGTAAAGCCAGAGCTGCAACCCTCCCCAGTCATCACGTTCGACCTGCTGTGGAGCGATGGCCCTTGCCTTCATAATTCCGTCTCTGCACAGATAGATCTTTTTGTGTTTTGTTTTGTTTTGTTTTGTTTTGTTTTGTTTTGTTTTGTTTTGTTTGGGACTTTGTGGATGGCTTTTTGTTTAATCCCTACTAACTAACCAAATACTGCATGTCAAGGCCCAAATATCAAACAAAGGCCCCTTTGCTCTTTCTGGTGGACTAAGTAAATATTGAAAACGTGGGGGGGGGGAGGTTGAGAAGTACCCCTCATCCTAACACACGGAGCCAGACAGACACACAAATGCACACACCTATGTGAAGGCAGTTCTTCAGAGCGAGGGCGGGCTTCCATTATGAATGGTAATGGCTCCCCTATGAGACCACCAGGATAGGTGCTGGGCACCACATTATGGAAGTTTACTGAGGGCCTCAGCTCCTTTGCTGAGTCTCTTGAAGTGGTAGGAAAGTTTGGATGTTGCCGTGGAATAAATGGATGATGCATGAACCAGGAGTAGAGCAGGGTGGAGAGAGCTGAGCTGAGATGGCTGTACATGAAGCCTGTTTATTTAATCATTTCTTTCCTTTTCATTTTTCTTTTCCATTTATTTATTTATTTATTTTTTGCTTTTGAGATAGTATTATTTTTTCTTTGATTTGGGTTTATTTTATTTATTTATTTATTTATTTATTTATTTATTTATTGGTTTTTCGAGACAGGGTTTCTCTGTGTAGTCCTGGCTGTCCTGGAACTCATTCTATAGACCAGGCTGGCCTCGAACTCAGAAATCTGGAGATGGTGTTTCTTACAGCCCAGACTGGCCTCAAACTATGTAGCCAAGCATAATCCTTGAACTTACGATCCTCCTGCCCTCCTCCCTCCCCATCCCAGTGCTGGGGATATAGTCATTTGCCACCAAACCTGGTTTACTCAGTGTAGGGATCAACCCAGGACTTCATGCGTGCTAACGGGTACTCCACTGACTCGGCTACGTCCTCGTCCCTGTTGATGTCATACAATATGCCTTATGTCTGGGTCTGTGTTCAACGAAGCCCCCAAACTGAGCAAGTGAGACCAGGCAGGCTGGGGTGGCACCGAAGCTGCTTTTGTCATTAGCTGTGCCAAAGGGGTAGGAGGAAGGGTGTGCCTTTGATAGAAGATGCTGGCCTGGAGAATGCATTCATAGGGTATGGAATGAGATACAGAGAGACAATCCATTGACGAGCAACCTAGTAGGAGGATGTTTGGCAGCAGTGTTTGTTGGAAAAATGCTGACTGGAGCTAGATTCCAAACTAGCACACACCCAGGACTGGCTACAGCAAGTGTTGGCAAGGGTAGGAGACAACTGATGTGTGTTGTTAAGAGTTGGGACACAGTAAGAAAGAAGGCATTGCATAATTCTGTGCCACTCAGCTTGGTGTCTGTCTTACCTCCTGTCCCCACAGAGACAGAGGTTGATCAACTCAGCCAATGGTGTTAACAGCAAGCCACTGCAAAATGGGAGACACGAGAACATGGAGAATGGAAATGTTCCCGTGGAGAACCCTGAAGACCCGCAGCAGGGCCAGGAGCAGCAGCCGCCACCGCAGCCACCACCCCCAGAGCCAGAGTCAGTAGAGACAGTCTTCCTGTCGCCCTTTTCAATGCCTGGTGAGTCTGGAGGTGCTGGTCCTCTAGCCAGGCTTCTGGGGGTGACATTGGGACCGAGGCCATTAAGGTAGAGACTCTGACCCTGGAATGGGGGAGGACTGATGCAGAGGGTTGCCATTGGGTCACCAAGGTGCCCTAAGGCCCTGGATAAACATACTATCAATATTACAGGTAAGAGTTGGGTAGATGCAGACACCACTAAATGTGGTTGGAGCCTAAGGGACAGAGAGAAGCAATTTGGCCCTCAGGAAGCACCAGTAACTTCTTGCAAACACACATGAATGCTATGGGCCCCCAGTTAGTCTTACAATAATAATAGTAATAATTATAATTATAATATATCAGCAACCAGTAATGCGGTTTTTGTGGACACTAGCAGCGGGGGTATAAGCCCGTGAGCAGGGAGGTGTCCCATTGCATGGATGCAGAAGTCAAAGGTAGATGGCATCAGGTATCCTGCACTGTCGTTCTCCATCTTGTTCCTGTGAGACAGGGTCTTTCACTGAACCTGGAACTCAGCTGGTGGCCAGCAAGCCCCAGTGATCTTCCTGTCCCTTCAACCTTGTACAGCTGCATCTGGCTTTTCATGTAGGTACTAGAGATTCGAACTTAGGTCTTCCGGCTTGCATGACAAGCACATTCACCTGTTGAGCCGTCTCTGCAGTTCTCCGTGGACACTCACCCTCTCAGTCTCATGTGCAGGACATTTTGGCACAGGCGCGACCTTACTTTCAGACAGGATGTTCTAAGGTGATAACTGCTCCTCATATAGTTCACCTGACACAACTGGATGTACTTTCTCCTGTAAATAAGTCGGATCAGACCACAGGCTGCCACCGGGCTTTGAGCATCCTCCAGTCTTACTTGGAGTCTTTCCTACAGGCCTGGGGTCACCTAACTGCTGGGTCCGTACTGAACATATCCGTTCTTCTCTCTCCTTTAACCTCTTCTCCAACCACCCTGGCCTCAATGCCATCCCTCAAACGCCCACACATGCTCCTACCTTGGTACCTTCACTGGAACATTCTTGCCTCAGTTATCTATATGACTCCCCCACCTCACCTCTGTTCCAGTGTCACCATATCAGTGTGGGCTTCCATGTCACCTTATTATAAATTATATATATATATTTTATCTTGAGTGTCTCCCTGACTAAGCTATCAGTTTCTTTGGGGAAAGCATCTTTGTCCATGGACTGAATCACAGCACTCTATTTGAATACTTGAAAAGTTGCAGAGTGAATGAACTCAAGAGCTTGTCTGTGAGAGGCTCCAGAAGCCACTGTGTGCATTCTCCATCCCCAGCCTTCCATGAACTCTCTGATGTCTTCAGTGTGACCCAGAGTCTTAAGCACTGGACTCCATTCCTGAGCATTCTGTCCTATTGCCCACCCTCCTAAGAGGCAGCAGAATTCTAGAACTTTCCAATCCAGAGCTTCATATTTTTCTAATAAAAATTCTGTGTTTAACAGCCCACTAACACCCACTCTGCTTTGTCCCCATCTGTGTAGCTGGCCTGGGCCTACTAGTCTGGGCCCCTGGGCAGCTGTGTCTGGAGATGCAGACTCTCGTGGGACCATAGACTTCCTTAGAGTTTCTGAATTAGAAAACCTTCATGGTATATGGCTTAATGCAGCGCCAGGGCTTGTCCTCAAACTCAGGGAATAGTTCCAAGCCCCAAGCAGGGCCTGGAAGGCACATGTGTTCATGCTTCTCTGGAGCCCAGCCTCTGTGGCTCCAAGGCTGCCTTACATAGTAGGTCAACCCAAGCAGCTGAAAACATCTGTGGTACCAACAGCCCAGGGCTTTGTCTGGATTAGGAATTGCTAGCCCTGATCAAGCACCTTTTCTTTTTCTACCAAAGATAGACCCCAAAAATGATATCTACTGCCTTACTGAGATCTCTGAGAATATTAGCCCTTGAGATTCAGCCTTTCCAGGCCCCCTCTGCTGTCCAAATGGCCCAAAGGAAGTGGTGTACCACCAGTGAGCCTCCTTGCATCTCCATGAGACCCACACTGTGTATGCTCAGCCCAGTTGGCTGGTCAAGGTAAAAGCCACACTAATTTGGTAGAGGTTGTTCCTGAATTATCTGGGATTCTGAAAGCCAAGAGATGTGTGGTCTTCTCCAGATCCAAGGTCCCCATAATGAGGTTCTCCTTAGGACACACTGATGAGGAGGACTTCCATAGAGCAGGGTCCTAGGAAAGCAGCACATACCTCCAGGGCAAGTAGATCAGGATCGGCCCTAGGTGTATAAGAGACAGAGACAAGAGCCTTGGGTTCCATCCTGGGTACCACCTTTACAGCCCTATGTCATCCCACCACTGGCCCCATTCCTCTCCTGTGTCTATGGGTTTAAGTCATGGGACTCAGGGCTATGGTAATCAGAGAACCAATGTGGGGGTCAGGGGGCATTGGAACAGGACCACAGCAAGAAAGGAAGTCTAGGACCTGTGATAACTGTCCCTTGATGATCTATGCTCTTCCAACAGGTGGGTGTAGGCAGCTCTGCATTCATCTATCACTTTCCTCTGGCCTCTCCATTGGCATCCTGGTCCTGAAACATCCAGGAGCCTACAGGAGAGACACATGGCCGTCAATTATTGCTCTGTAAAGTGAGGCAGCCCTTTGGAAGGATGACTTGTTTCCGTTTCCTCCAAGCCTCGAATGTGGCAGAAATGGAACTGCCCCTAGGACCTGCCCCTCCTCCCCACATCCAGATCTGGAGCACCTCAGCGATGTAGCTGTGGGGTCTCTGGGTGGGGCCGCTTCATAGGATGGAGCTAGTTCAAGGGGGCCCCAGCTGCCTGCTGGGTGACTGCTTTGTGAACTCTCCGGGAGCCCTTTGGGGAGCTCTTGACCTCCTCTGTAGTGGGCCCACTTTCTTTCTTGGCTCCAGGATGTCCTTGGGTGTGTGGCCTTGACCTAGCCAAAAAGAACAACAGCTTCCTGAGGTTCCCCTCAGTTTCATGCTCAGGAACCAGCCTGTTTCCCATATCCAGGGAAAGCTTCCTTTGTGTATCAGAGGTGTTTACAGGGTTGCCCATGGAAACCATAGTCTCTCTTCCTCCTTTCTGGAATCAGAGTAGCCATGGAAACAGTACAGGGTAGTGACTGTCCCTTTAGGTGTGGGCAGTGACCTGGGCCAGGGGAGGTGGAGGTTGAAGTTCACAGGCTGTTAGAGAAAGCCAGAAAATCCCACACCCACAACCTCAGTTCTGGGTTTTTTGGTCTCCTTTTAGCTCAGCTCTGCTGGTTTCACAGGCCTAGAGCCTGTGGTAGCTCTGAGCTACCCCTAGGGGTGCATGAGGCTGGTGCTTTCTCCACCAGCACCCCTTAGGAATACCAGGGACAGGCACCTTTGGAAAGGGAAAATGCTGTCCCTGGGGTCAGCTGGCAAGTAATGTGCCTTATCAAGGACTCAAGAGATTAGTGTCAGCCAACTCCATGCTGCTGCTTCTGTGTTGGGTCAGGCAGGCTGAGGATGAACTCTGGAGTCCTTGACCTATCATAGATTTGAAATTCAGCCCTTCCTCATCCCAGCACCATGACCCACCACAGCCCCTCACTTTTCTGATCCACTTTCCTACTGGATCCTAACTTACACTGTACAGTGCTGGCACTTACATTCTGTGGTAATATCATCAGGCCTTGTACCGTCTAATGCACAGGAGGCACTCAGAAGAACTCATTTGTCCTGTGACATGTTTCATCCACACAGTGTGTGCTGCACCCATTCACCCTGATTGGACCATATTCAGTGTTCTAGAAAAATCACAGGCCCCAGAATTCCCTTGGGCCTGGTCCTGCTGCCATTTTGAAAGTCAAAGGAAGGAAGGAGCCTGAGTGTCTATTATGTGCCAGGTACCAGGCTACAGTCACTCGCAGACAGTTGTTCTAGTCAGTCAACATCTGGGCACCAGGCTCTCCTCTGGCCTTAGGGCTGCAGTTGGGACAGGGCAGACAATGATCCCTGTTCCCTAGGAACTTCCAGGGCTGCAAGGCAAATATGGTTCAATGGCCACATGGTGTGTTTTCTATTATGTGTGCTCAATCTGTATGTAGCCCAGGCTAGCTGTGAATGCAGCCATCACAAAATCTACCTACCTAAAACATTGAGACTGTTTTTTTTTTTTAAACTGGGTAGTTCTCAGTCATGAATTTTATAGATAATAGCATTGTGTTTCAGTATAACCAAAATATGAAATGAAATGTATGTGTGTGCTCGCGCATGTGTGTATGTGTCTGTGTTTCTGTGTGTATGTGTTCTCATAACCCATGGGCTCTAGGTTAGATAGACCTGAAATTTAATTTATAGCCCAATAGAATTCTACTTTGTTCTCCATGGCTTAAGGGAGCCAAAGGGCTGGCAGCCCTGTTATAAATGACTTCCATCCCTCACTAAATCTATTAGAACAGGGGGAAGAGGCCCTACCCTAACCATCCAAAAGCTAAGACAGTAATGCCCAAGCTTCCTCATAGCTTGATTTTTTTCTTCCCACCATGACCCCTAGAGGCTAGGGTGTGGCCTTCCAGGGAGGAGGAGAATCATTTTCTCAGAGTTTATAGTCCTGGCTCTACCCTAAACAGTGGGCCGGTGACCCTGAGACCTAGCCAGGGGAAGACTGTAGATACGAGTTGTTTGTTCCTGGGTTATGGTCTGGGATGCCCTGCTTGTCCATGAGAGCCTCCCTGACCCTGCAAGTAAAATGTATATTGTACCTACCAGGATGGGACCTTTCTGTCCCACCATCATCTCCTGGGACACATCCTCTAGCTCTCTGTATGAGAGTGCTATAACTAGATACCCTGAGACCGGGCCCTATAATCAACAGGAATCTCTCCTCCCACAGTTCAAGAGGGCTAAAGTCTGCCATCAGAATGGTAGCATGGCTGGGCTCTGCTGAGGGATGTCCTTCTGGCTACTCATGGCATGGCATGCTTGGCTGCCTCTGTTCCGTGTGTGCACCTGGAAAGAGAAAACATTCAGAATCTCTCTTCCAACACTGTGGTGTGTGTGTGTGTGTGTGTGTGTGTGTGTGTGTGTCACTGATCTGGGGCTTGTCAGCTGGGCTGGCTTGCCAGTGAGCCCCAGGATTCTACGTCTTTAGTGCTACAATTAAAAACAACACCACATCTGACTATTTATTTATTTATTTATTTATTTATTTATTTATTTATTTATACGTGGAATCTGGAGATTGAACTCAAGCCTTACAAGGCAAGTACTTTACCAACTAAATCAGGTGTGCGGCCCTGTGCTCTCATGAGCTCCTTGAACCGGAATGGCCTCCTACATGCTGTCCCCAAATGCAGTCACTTTGGGGTTAGGGATTCAGCTCTCAATTAAAGAAGCAAAGGACGCAGTTCAGTACATGACAGGACCTCTCAGGGCTTCTACCCTTACACCTCATCTTCCTCGGTTCAGTGGGCTTCTGATAGTGTGCTGGTTGGAAAGAGAGAGGCCTTTGGGTCCTTCTATCCCCAGTAATCTGGTACTGATGAAATCACCTCTGCAGATCTCCCGGGACTGCCTCCTGTTGGGTGGGATAACTTACCTGCAGTTCCTGGGATGATGCTCAGCTCTACCCACTTGCTCACTCTGCCCAGACCCCAGAGACTCACAGAACTTTCTGTTACAAATGACCTTGCTCTTGCCTTGGTCACAGGAGCTGCCAGAGACACCTCATACTCAGTGTGCAGCTTGAGGTCAGGGTCAGAATTTCAAAGACAGTTACTCTCCTGTCAATCATTCTTCACATCCCTGTTGGTCACTGCTGAGGATCAGCTCACAGATCAATAAGAACAGATCCTGGCTGAGCACTTTTATTCTGTATAATAGCTTTATTGGGATATAATTCACACCTTTTCATGGGTCCCCACGGTCATTATTAGCATTTCCCCAAGTAACTATATAAGTAGCCGTCCCTCCCTTTAACCCTCCCAAGCTGCTGGCAACAACTACCCTGCCTCCTGTCTCTTTAGAGAGATCTAACCTGCATGTTTTATACATATGAAATCATGTGGTGTGCCACCGTCTCTTATTCCAGGCTGCTTCTACTTAGCATAGGATTTCCAAGGTTTATCATCACTGTAGCAGGCACCGTACTTTCTCCTTGTAGTGAAGAGACCACACTAGTGTAGATATTTTGGTTGTTGCTGTTTCTTGGCTATAAATAGTTGTAATACGATTAATTCATCAGCTATTTATTATTAGTTTGCGGCACTGGGACTCAAACTCAGGTCCTTATTATGCATGCTAGGCAAGTGCTCTACCACTGAGCCATATCCCCAGCCCTATGAGTAACTGTTCAAAGAACTAGTAGTCTCCTGCTCTTAGAGGAGACTCAGTAGTTTTCCCTCATTGAAAGCAGTAGTTCTCTGGTTCTGTGTAATAAATCACAAATAGTCACTGAATAGTAAGTATGACTGGGAAGTTTTAGACTAGATCCCTTATATTCCAAATGGGAAACAGGCATGTTGGATTTCTAGGACATCCCAAGATCTATCCCAACTGCCAAATCAGAGTAGCACTGGCTAGGACACTCAGGATTCTGACCCAGGACAAGGTATCCCAGAGCCCTGGCCTTTTCTGTTATGCCTGCGGCTGGCAGCAGAAGCCACACAAATCCCTTTGCCCAATTCGTGTTGTTAAAACAAGCTTGCCAGGCCATGCGCGGTGCTATGGCAAATTCAGCACCCCTGCGGCCTACTCACAAACACAAAGCCACAGAAAGGGGAGGGGGCCCACCTCTTCTCGATTCTGCTTTTCAGATTGAGGAACCTGCTGGGAAGCCACACCAAGGATGATGGAGTTACACCCAGTGTGAGCCACCTGATGTGGGTGCTAGGAACCAAATCTGGGTCCTCTGGGACAGCTGCACACCCTCTTAGCTGCTAAACCATCTCTCCAGCTCAGAGATTTTTCTATCGCATCCAAAGCTATGAAACAAAGTGCTGGTGCGCTGATCGTGACTGTTGGTACCTGCCAGCCAGTGGGTAGCAGAAGTCCCTCAGGTCCCAGCATCGCGAGACTCGGGATAAGCAAGCAAATAGCACAGGGGAGCAGGGTGGTTCTCAAACTATGGTCCAGCCTAAACAGCCACAAGGAACTACTTAGAAATACACCATCATCTTCTTCTTCCTCCTCTTCCTCCTCTTCCTCCTCCACTTCCTCCTCCTCCTCCTCCTCCTCCTCCTCTTCCTCTTCCTCCTCTTCTTCATCTTCATCCTCTTCCTCCTCCTCCTCTTCCTCCTCCTCCTCCTCCTCTTCCTCTTCCTCTTCCCCTTCTCCTTCTCCTCCTCCTCCTCCTCCTCCTCCTCCTCCTCCTCCTTCTCCTCCTCCTTCTTCCTCTTCTTCATGTTTATGGATGTTGTGCATGTGTGTATATCTGTACCACTTGTATGCCTAGTGCACAGAGAGGCAGAAGATGGTGTCAGATCCTCTGGAACTGGAGTTACAGGCAGTTGTGAGCTGCCATGAAGATGCTGAGAAACAAGCCTGGGTCCTCTGGAAGAGCAGCCAGTGCTCTTAGCCCTGAACCACCTCTCTAACAGTCTGTGGCTCCAACTACTGCAGACTGAGGTGGGAGGAGCCAACCTGGACAACTTAGTGGAGACTTAACTTTTTTTTTTTTAATGCAGATTCTCAGACCCTTCATCCAGACCTTCCAACGCATCAGTCCTCTAGGGTGGTCAGATCCTTCCCAGGGGTTCTGAGTTTGAAAAACAGTGACACTGTCAGCCACGGGGAGCACTGAGCTCTAGGGCCCAAGAAATTCTCTTCACCAGCCAGGGGTGCAGTCCACCCCCAGGACCACCAGTTAGCCACTCCCTTAATTGAAGCATCTAATTAGTTAACCATCCAAATTAGTGTGAGGTTTTTATCAACTACTACATCTGTTCTTTTCCCTCCGGCATGACGGGCCATCTGTTCTGTTACAGTTCACTTTAAATACTTTTCTATCACATAATTAAGTTATAATGTTCCACTTTAAGAGAGAAATCAGAGACTTAGGGAAAGAAATAATTTTAGGCCCTATCTTCTCCTTGGAGTTGACGTACCCATCAGTCTGTGATGGCGTTTTCCCTGACAGTGCATGGGAAAGGGAAGGGCTGAGCACCAGGAAGGGCTTCCAGGAGAATGGAGGCAGCTGTCACTTGGGAGGCAAGAATTCTACCACTGAACCATCAGTGATGGATGTTCCTTGGGGTGGCCTTGAAGCCTTTTAAAATTATTTTGTGGTGTTGTGTGCCTGTAGTCCTCACTGAGAAGCCAGTGGAGACGAGCTCAAAGGCTAACCAGCCTAAAGGAAATGGCACCCAGTTTCCAGTCAGAAAAAAAGCCAAGTAGGTGAATCCTGAGGAATGACACTCAAGATTGACCCCTGGCTTTCACACTCATGTGCCTGTACACACACACACACACACACACACACACACACACACACACACACACTGGTTTGTGAAATAACATTTAGCATTCACTGTGTATCACCCACTGTTTTAATTTCTTTTAAAGGAAATTCTAGTTTCCATTCACTAAAGTGACTGTCTGATCCACCAGTATATGACACCCAACTGTTAAATCCACAGCAGCAGAGACAGGGTCCACTAGAGGATTGTTTCCTAGGAAACCAGTTTTGGGCGGTGATGCTAACTGCCGGGTGGGACCAAGATGAAGACAGATGTCAAAACAATATGCAAAACCCGAATCAGCAAAAGGACAAATGCCTGGTACAATTTCGTGTCTGTGAAACGAGAAATGTGTCCTTCTGCAGTTTGAGTTTATCTATAGAGATGTTCCTGGGTATTTAGGAGGCCAGGGTCACAATTCTGCACATGGGGTCATAGAATGCCTCAGCCTTCCTAGGCAGTCAGGATGGGTTGTGATGGCGTTGGCAAGAAGGGAGTCTGGAATTTAGGACAAACCATGGGACAGAAACCAGTCTCCTGTCTATGCTGGGGATACATGGTATGGAGAGGTATCTTTAGGAAGAGATAGAAGGCAGATGTTTTTCCAGGAGCAGCATCTGGATGAATGGCCAAGTGACTGTTGATCTCAAGCTAACCACAATCTCTTTGCCCCTTCTAAGCAGCCTGGGTTGGTTTGTTGTTGTTGTTATTTTGTTTTTGTAAGTAAATACATTTCAATTATAATTGTTTAGGAAATAAAAAAAAAAGTGTACATGCACAGCTCTGAAACTGACAGGGCCACCAATCTGCTCTTCAATTTTAAAAAATGAGATATAATTCGTATGCCAGAAAATAGACCGTTTATGATACATTTTTCTTGTGTATTCACAGAATAGTGTGACCATCATCAATATATAATTCCCAAATATTTTTATTATTAAAAAAATCACCAAAATACCCACAAATAAAGTCTCTCTGGTCCCATCTCCTCCCATCCTGGTAACCACTGGTCTGCTTTCTGTATCTGGACTATCCTATTCCAGACATTTCCTCTGGAGCCTAACACGAGGTGGCTTTAGTGTCTGGGTTCCCTCCTTGTCATAATCTTTACAGCGCTCCTCCAGCTGAGGCATGCCTCAGTGTCTCTGTCCTTCTCCTAGACTTACATACCACATCGACTTCTGTTTTCCTCCCTGGAGTTTGAGTTGAGGTGTCTCCATCTGGGGCAACGGTGTGAGCATTTGAGTCTTCGTGATAACATTCATTTTCATGTCTCTTGGGTGCGTGTGGAGGAATCCGATCCTGAGTCACAAGGCAGCTCTGCCAAACCCTTTGCAGGACCTGTCAAACTGCTTTCTAGGGAGTCTGGACATTTTGTATCCACACCATCAGTATGTGAATTTTTGTGCTTTTGACCTTTTCCACATGTTTGCCAAGTTTATTATGTCTTTTTTGCTATATCATAGTTATGGGTGTGAAATAATTTTTAATTGTATCTTCTTAATGACTAGAGAATATTACTTTTGTGTGTGTGAGTGTGTGTGAGTGTGTGTGTGTGTGTGTTTTATTTTGTGTGTCGGGCATTTTTAAATGGACTTTATGGCCGTTTGTATGTGTCTTTGGAGAATGGTTTGTTCAAAAGCCCCTTCTCCTCTATGTTAGCACAGGGTCATGTGTGTGTGTGTGTGTGTGTGTGTGTGTGTGTGTGTGTGTGTGTGTG
>JANHMN010000022.1:26833009-26908602 GCA_030674055.1 Rhabdomys pumilio | reverse complement strand
AGAGAGAGAGAGAGAGAGAGAGAGAGAGAGAGAGAGAGAGAGAGAGAATATTTCATTTTGTTGTATGTGTATGTGTTATATGGACATTTTTAAGCAATTTATTTTTATTTTATGTACATTAGTGTTTTGCCTGCGTGTATGTCTGAGGGTGTTGGATCCACTGGAACAGGTGTTACAGTTGTGAGCTGCAATGGTGGTGCTGGAAAAGCAGCCAATGCTCCTAACTGTTGAGCTAGCTCTCCAGCCCCTGGAGGACAATTCTTAGGAGTCAGCTAGACACTAAAACACTGGGGCTTTTTCTCACAGGACCATCTTGCCAGCCCCAGCACTTGTCCCTCTTGTATGCACACACTGATGCTCCTCGTCAGCTTTGGGGTCTTGAATGTGAGTTCTCGATGTGTCTTCCAGCTTCTGTCCCTCCTCCTGCGTGCTGGGCCACACACCCAGTGCTTCCCACACTGCAGGTGACACCGTTCCTGCAACAACTAAGATGAAAAGAATGTTCTTAGGGACAGATGGAGACAGAAAGGTGCAAAGCACTCAGCGCCATGCCTGCCACACTCCCTGGGTTCATTATTACATTGCCATTGTCTTAGCGTGACCCTTATCCTCAGAGGAACAAGTAGACTTGATGGAATTGCTCCAGGCTGACTGATTCCAGAGCTTATATCCCCCCTCCCCCTCCTGGTTCCCCTGGACCAGTGGCATCCCTGCTGTTTGTTCACCTTTCTTATCTGGTCATTTTAAAGATTACAATGGACTAAGTTAACCGGCCAACAAGTACTGAGTCCTCCTGCTACTTCCAACTGACTTGATGAAGACAACTCTGTGGCCTTAGCTACTTGGAGTCACACCAAGATTAACTTGAAACAGTAGAGCAGGGGTAGATGAGCAGCCATGTAACCCCATGTCTTTCTCTCCCACTCCCTGCTCTACCCCACACCCCCTTGCAGAGGCAAAAGGCGACAAGGCTAAATGGGTGTTCACTTGGCCCCTCATCTTCCTCCTGTGTGTCACCATCCCCAACTGCAGCAAGCCCCGCTGGGAGAAGTTCTTCATGGTCACCTTCATCACCGCCACTCTGTGGATCGCCGTGTTCTCCTACCTCATGGTGTGGCTGGTGAGTGGCGGGAGCCCCTACCCAATGTCTTCCAAGCTGAGGTCTCACCTGTGGGCAAGCCGCTGGCCTTGCTGACCTCAGCCTCTTTCTCATAGAGCCTGGTATTAACAAAGTGCTAACATTCCCTGCTGTATGCACGAGAGTAGACACCATGCTTTGTTCCCTCTGAGGTGGGAACAGGCATTGGGAGGGGAGACATGCAAGAGGCTGCTCTGGGGGTGGGGATGGACAAAATAATGGGCCCCTCATTTCCAGGGTCCCCAGAAGAATGTAAAGGAAGGAAATGATATCAGTAAGGGGTAGGCAGAATTCTCTGTCAAAAAACTGTCCCTTTCTGTGTGACAAGCACATATAGAAAGCCAATTCTTGCCTTATAACAGACCCATGGAATAAATGCTTTTAGCATCCTCATTTTACTGATAGAGAAACTGAAATATGGAGAACTCATGGTTGTATGAATAGCTGGGGAGAGTTGAAAACTAGTGCGGGTTTCCAGCAGGGGGCCCGGGCGCGACAAGAGAGAACATGGCTGGCTTTCCATTCTTCGGGAAGGTCATCTGTCAGATGCACACACTTCATTCCTAACACACAGGCCAGCAGGAGGGAAGGTGAGAAGGGCCTGCCTGGTGAGGCAGTGGAGCCAGAAGAAGTTCTCTGTGGGCACAAGGGCCCATTACTCTTCACCCTAGACAGTGGTTCTCAACCTTCCTAAGGTTGTGACTTAGGATACAGTTCCTCATGTTGTGGTGACCCACAACCATAACATGATTTTTGTTACTACTCCATAACTGTGATTCTGCTATTGTTATGATATGTAAATATCTGATATGCAGCCCCTGTGAACAGGTTGTTTGATTCCCCCCAAAGGGTCACAACCCCCAGGTTGAGAACCACTGAAGAGGAAGGATGCAGGTCAGCAGGAAGGATGGCTGTGGGGAGTCACACAGGCCTTGGGTGTGCTAGTCAGGTGCTCAATCACTGAGCCACATACCCTGCCCAAGAGAATAGATTTGAAGCAGATACAACCATTAAAACTGAGCAGGCGACCCACTGACCCAACTTCTGGAGCCAAGGTAAGCCCCTCTATGAAGTTGGGGTGACCACCATTGCCTCTCAAGGCTGTTGGCCCATTGTTAGGCACCCTCCTCCCCACCTCATTAGCCACCACCTCATTTTCCTTCTCCCCAACCCTGTGTGTGCAGAGCATAGTTGTTAGCATCCTGAATAGCACGAAGAACAGTTTTTGTGGGCTTTTATTTTTTTTGGAGGGGAGGGTCTTGTTTTTCTGTGTTGGTATGGGAAAAGAGCTTGAAATAGTTTCTACCCACACCCCTAGAAAAAGACACCTCTCAAAGACGATAACAGCTGTGCCCTGAAAAGATTGAATCTCAGATCTTATTTCCCTGTGTAGAATGAGAAGCATCCATCTTTATGTTTTAAAGGGATAGGTGATGTTTCTTACTAAACCAGATTCCCAAAACATGACAAGTTAAAAAAAAAAAAAAAAAAAGAGTACATTTCGACATTTGAGTAGGGATGGGGATTAAAGAGTTTGTGAGATTCTTCTCTCATTACGGAAAATGGAGTCAGTACTGTTCAATAAGCTCTCGGTGGCAATGAGGTGGGACACTCCCACCTCCAGTATCTTCATTTACAAATCCCAGTTCTTTTTAAAAGACCAGAGTCCTAGCCCAGGTTAGACTTGGGGGCATGAGAGACACCCTGCTAGGCCAATCTGACCTGTGATATGGCTTTGAATGTTGATGGCCCTTGGTTTAGGGAACTAGAACTATCCTGAGGGTAAGAGTGGGTGAAAAGAGAGTGTCTCTAAGCTCACCTCCATCTCTAAGGTGTGCCTGCCCTGGTGGTCCATGCTTATTTCTGTGATGTCCTAATGAGGCTCCTGGGAGAAGTGAAACACAATTAGGGATACTGGAGAACAAAGAGAAGCTCAGAGCATGGCTCTGCTTCCTGTTCAAAGTCTGTGCATCTGGAGGCTTGGAGTACAGGGTTTGAGTTCAAGGTAGAAAAAAAGCCCATGTGATATTCCTGACCCCTGACCCCTGACCCCTGACCCCTGACCCCTGACCCTTGACCCTTGACCCCTAACCCTGGAGCGTGTGGGCATACCCACAAATTGTATGGCTCATCTGTTCTTCTACCCTGCTACTTCTTAGTCATATAGTTTAGTAGTTTTAAAAGATGAGACAGTTCTAGGAACCCCATGGTAGCTCAGTTACTACTTTTAAGATGTCTAGCGTCACCTAGATTCATCAAAATTCATCGTCACAGCTAGTGGTTTGTGTGGGCTTGGTGATGATGGATCCTGTCCCTGTGTCCCTCCCCTTCCAAGGCCAGGGCATGTTAGCAGTGTGTATTGTCTGATAAAATGAGGTGTATTTGTCCCCACTCAAAAGCAGGAGTACCTGGCAGTGTGTAGGACCCACCCTCGGTGTGGGCAGTATGTTCAAACTCATCTGAAGTTCTTCCCCCAGGGCTCTTTCTGTAATGCACACATGCTGGCTGAGCCTGGCACTTGGGAAGCACCTTTTGTCCGGAGCTCTCAGAACTGTTCTCATTTTCTTGTCCCCATAGAATGCAAACAAATGATTGAAACAAGAGCATGTGGCACTGGCCAGGTACTCATATTACACTTCCTTGTTTCATCCTTGCCACTGAGCCCATGAGAGAACAGAGCCTTAGGGAAGCAAGCCTGATTGTCCAGAGTCATACAGCAGTAGCTGGGACTGGGACCATTAACTGGTTCTAATTTCATTTTTGTTGTGTGAAAAAAATATACCTGGACTAGAAAGCAACCTAAAGGAACTTAAGACCACATCACATCCACACTCAAGAATAGAGAGAGAAGTAAACACATAAACGCTTAGTACTCAACTCACTTTCTTTACTCTTTTATGATTCAGGACCCAACCTAGGGAATGGTGCTGCCCATAGTGGGCTGGGTCATCCATCATCATTTAACAGTTAAGCAATCCCCTACAAACAATTCCCAAAGCCAATTTCATCTAGATAATCCCTCACTGATACTATCTTTTTGGGTGATTGTAAGATTACCTTAGTTTTTTTTTTGTTTGTTTGTTTTTTTGTTTTTTTGTTTTTTTTTTTTTGTTTTGTTTTGTTTTGTTTTTTTTTTTGCTATAATGAAAAACTACGACCAAAAGAACTTAGGAAGGAAAGAGTTTATTTAGCTTATACTTCCACATCACTGTTCATCATTGAAGGATGTCAGGATAGGAACTCAAACTGGACAGGAACTCAAACGGGGCAGGAACCTAGAGGCAGGAGCTGATGCAGAGGCCATAGAGGAGTGTTATTTGCTGGCTTGTTCTTTATAACTTGCTCAGCCTGCTTTCTTCTAGAACTCAGGACCACCAGCCCATGGATAGCACCACCCACACTGGGCTGGGCCCTCTCCTATCAATCACTAATTAAGAAAATGCCCTATAGCTGGATCTTACGGAGGCATTTTGTCAATTGAGGTTTCTTCCTTTCTGATCATTCTAACTTGTGTCAAGCTGACAAAACTAGCCATCACAGCTGACATGTGATCAGCTCTGAGGGCCACCGCTTTTGATGATCTCTAAAAAAGAGGCAAACTGCAGCAAAAGGATAAACCAGGGTGGTCCAAATGCCTCCAGGGCTTTCTGTCTGTCTGCCCAAACTCTGCAGCCAAGGGCTCCAGCCAGCTCTCAAGCTTGTCTCAAACACTGTCAACTGAGTGACTGCATTCAAGATCTTGAGAAGCCCTTGATGCAGCAGATTTGGGTCTTGGAGTTTCTCCTAAGGAAATAAGAAGATGTCAGTTCAGAGACTGACATACCAACACATTGATGGAGAAGAGCCTTTGGCTGGGAGTCCATGCTCCAATGCTGAGTAGCTGGAATACATGGACATCTGTACTTAACCTCTCTGGTTCTCATATGACATAATAATGGTGTCCTTCTCACCAGAGGACAATAAATAATAGAGTTGTAAGATTACGAAAGTAAGATACCTTTGTAGAGTGTCTGGTATACAGTAAAGTCCTCAATAGAGAGCCAACAAGAAGCCATCAAAATACTATTAGTGAGGGACTAGTTAGAAGGCACAGGAAGTGCAGTGAAAGCTAAGCATTAGTTTAAAACGTGCTTAGATGAGAGTTGTGAGTGGAGAGTTATTCATGGTTTATTATTACATGAAACAAACAGCTCTAAAACAAATAGTGGTGATATGATCTGAGCCCTCCCTTTTTTCCCTAATACTCCCAAACCAAGATCCAGGATACACAGACATTTTCAAATGTGGTTCCCAGTTCAGGGCACTAAACCTGAATGCAAGTTACCAGGCCTCCCGTTGGGACTCTAGGGGAAGACCTGGTGTCATGGGTCTAATTAGCCCTCCAAGGACTGTCTGTGTTCTCAAGGGTGAGACCCACCAGTAGATAGAATATGTTAATAGCAGTTGTCAATGACTCTTAAAAACTGGTAGTTAACTGTTCTTTTTATTTATTCATTTTCTTTTTTATTGGTTATTTTATTTATTTACATTTCAAATGTTTTCCCTTTTCCCCATTTCCCCTCCACAAACCCCCTATCTCATCCCCACCTTCCCCTTGCCCCTATGAGGGAGCTACCTTACCCACCCACCCACTCCCACCTCACTGCCCTAGCATTTCCCTACACTGGGGCATCAAGCCTCTCCACAGGACCAAGGGCCTCCCTTCCCATTAATGCCCAACAAGGCCATCCTCTGCTACATATGCAGCTGGAGCCATGGGTCCCTCTATGTGTATGTACTCTCTGGTTGGTGGTTCAGTCCCTGGGAGCTGGTCGGGGTGTGGTTGGTTGATGTTATTGTTCTTCCTATGGGGTTGCAATCCCCTACAGCTCCTTCAGTCCTTCCCCTAGTTCTCCCATTGGATCTCTGTGCTCAGTCTGATGGTTGGCTGTGAGCATCCGCGTCTGTATTGCTCAGGTTCTGGCAAAGCCTCTCAGGACAGCTATATCAGGCCCCTGTCAGCAAGCGCTTCTTGACATCAGCAATAGTGTCATTTAATTTTATTTTTTAAAAAGTTTAATGCAGGACTGGAGAGAGATCTCAATGGCTAAGAACACTGACTGGTCTTCCTGAGGACCCAGGTTCAATTACCATCACCTACATGGCAGCTCACAAGCATCTGTAACTCCAGTTCTAGGGGATCTGATGCTTCTTGGGTACTCCATGATATGGTTCACATACATGCAAAAACTCTCATACACATTAGATAGATAGATAGATAGATAGATAGATAGATAGATAGATAGATAGATAGATAGATGACAGATAGAAAAATAAATAGAAAGAAAGAATGAACAACAATCTTTAAGAAAGTGTTAAAGCAATAAACAGATACTGTATGATGGTGGTGCCAGAACATACAAAAAAGATTTCCTTGCTGAGGGTGGTTGCACACACCTTTAATCCCAGCACCTGGGAGGAAGAGACAGGAGTGTCTTTATGAGTTCGAGGCCGACCTTGTCTACAAAGCTCCAAGCTAGCCAAGAATACATAGTAAAACCCTGTCTCAAAAAAAAAAAAGTTTTTCTTAAGGGGCTGAGGCTGTGGCTCAGCTGGCAGAGAGCTCAGCTGGCATGCATAAAAGCCAGGCTTCGGTCCCCAGTACCACATAAGCTAGGTGTGGTGCTGCATGCCCGTAATACCATCATTTAGGAGGTGGATAGAGGCTGGAAGACTCAGAATTCAAGGACACCCTTGGCCACATAGCAAGTTCAAGGTCAGCCTGGGCTATATGGGACCCACCTCCAAAAACATGTCTCCAGATTTTTCTCCTAATTATAACACTATCACATTTAATTTAGCACACAGGGCAGGGAGTTTCCAGGGTTGTTAACAATCTAAGTTGACTGAACCCTGACTCTGGCCTCTTCTTCAGGTGACTATTATTGGATACACACTTGGGATCCCTGATGTCATCATGGGCATCACCTTCCTGGCGGCAGGCACAAGTGTTCCAGACTGCATGGCCAGCTTAATCGTGGCAAGACAAGGTATGGATTGAACCTCAGATCCCAGCAACCCCTGGCAAGCTCCCTGTCTCTGCTGGCCAAATTATGGCTCTTATGACTGACAGTTGTCAAGTCCTGCTCTGAAGGAGATGGAGGCTTCCAGAATTCATCATTTGTTAGATCCCTTGCAGTAAGACCACTCGCTCTTGGTGTGTGACATGGACATGGACAAATGTCTGTCCACCCCATACAGGGCGCTGATGACATACAAAAGAAAATTATTCCATTCAAATCTAGATTGGGGAACCAGAGAGTTTATTGGCATTACTTACAGAGTGTGGGTGGGGGAGGGGCCACTTACAGGAACGTGGGTACCCAAACCTACCTCTCTGCATCACTATGAGTCCCACTCCACCATGGATGACGACCTCATGAAAGCTGCATCATGGAACCCACCGACCACTCCCTCCTGCATCCTAGCTGCACGGGCTCTGGTGGGGAGGGGGATGCTAGAGCCAATAGGTTTTGTGCAACTGGGAGGCAGGAGGGAGTAGTGGGTAGACTCCCAGGATGATCCTCATCCTTCACCTGCTTAAGAGAGACAACAGACCCATTCCCTCCACCACAGACCCACCTGGCAATGCACTGCCCTCATTCCATCACCATGACTACAGGACCTGGGTTATCTCTGCTCCTTGACGGAATATGGGATGGACTTGGTATGCCCAGAAGAAAATGCTATATTACAAATACTGAGATGGACTTCCCTTAGGTCTTTCAAAGTGCTTTCCTATGTGGTTGTTTTAAAGGAGACATGTCCTGAGGTTACAGTATGGGACGGGACAGAGCCTCCACCTAGAAGTCATACAGCAAATGAGCTGATTATAGGCATTAGTGACTCTTGTGATGCTGCAACCAAAGTACTCCACACAGCAGAAACTGCAGGCCACACAACATGGCACTGGGCATGGATGGTAATGAGTGTCCACGTGGTGGAGGATCGGAAACTAGAGGCCGGAAGTCATGACCTAGGTTCAAAACTTAGGCTCCACTTCCCAATGGCTCCATGACGTGTCTAAACAGTGCCACCATCTGAGGAACAAGTGTTCAGAACATGAGCCTGTTGGAAACATGTTAGGTTCAAGCCAGAGCAAGTGAGAGCCATTTGTCATTTGTTATGGCATATCTGACTCGGGATAGACATCAGGGGACTCCCAGACACTGGCTCTGTCTGTTCTCCCGAATCCTAGAAAATGCAAAGTGTTTTGCTTTGTGTATGGGTTTCCTTTGGGGTTGAGGAAGTGACCCAGGGGGAACAAGCCAGAGGGTGACTCACGGTCCTCGATGGCAAACCAAAGACTGCTAAACCCAGCCTTTCTACCAAGGAGACAGCATCCCAGAGTGAGCTAGAGCAGGTTTTCCTGGGAGGCAAGAATTTGAAAGTCCATGGGAGGGGAAGGTCGAAGAGCAAGGCTAACCTCGGGAGACAGAAGAGGGCAGTGCCAAGGAGAAGGGTTGGCTCTGCAAATGAAGGCACATTCCTCCAGGAGATTCAACGGCTGAGAAGACGTGAAGAGAGGGCAGTGTGAGAGTGTGTTGGGGGATAGATAGGCAAGTGCCTGACAGAGAGAATTAGAAGTCACTGGAAGCAGCAGCTGAGAGGAATTGAATTTACTTGGGTGACCTTTGACCTTTCCAGGGCAGCTCCACACAATTGAACTTACCTTACTGGAAGTTTGAAACCAGGGTCCGGTGCCTGTGGGGCCTACTTACTCTTCACATTCCTGCTTGATTCCCTGTGAGTGGCAGCTCTCTGACTTGCTTGGCCTGTAGCTGTGTCCCTCCGGGCTCTGTTTATGCTGTTACAGGCTGTGTGTCCCTCTGTGTTTCTGCAGCTGAACATCCTTCTTACAAGAACAGCTGGATTAGAGCCCCCTTACTTCAATATAACTATTTATCGGCGTCTGTTAAAATTCTAAACTCAGTCACAGTCAGAGGTTCCTGGTGGACATGAATTGGAGGCAGGGTGGGGACAGCTTCTTGCACAATACAGTGAGTGAGAAGAAAACAGAGGGACATGGGACCTCTCAGGTATTCAGTCACATGAGTCACATAGTCCACAGTACACAGGTAACAAAGTCACCCCTGAGTAAGACTCAGGAAAGACAAGGCAAAAGGATGTTTGGCCTAGACACAAGCAGAAGGTAATGCAGTTCTAGACGCCTCAGGGTTTGGCTGGTCCCAGTGGGTTCAATGAAGGGTCTTATTTAGGAACAGGGACAAGCAGGGTTCTATAGGGGGACACAACCAGAAGCAGGGGATGACACATGTGCTCTGACAGGAGCTTCTGTAGCAGGCCTCCTTCCGGACTCCCTACAGCTGAAAGAATGGCCTGGCAGGTATTGACTGGGGCATTCACAATGATATATCCAGACCCTCAGACCCTACACAGCCATGCTCAGTCAGGACCTGCTTGTTACAAAACCCCAGGTGACATGTGATCTCCTTAAGGTGTGACTCACACTTTCCTAAGGCTCCTCAAAGAGTCACTCTTCCCAGCCACCTGTGCAGCTCAGACAGTTACCCTGAGAAGCCCTCAACCCTTCCTCTCCAAATTCCGACATCTTCAGTCTATCCTCACCAGGCACAAGTAGCTGGTCCCCAGCAATCAGTTTACATTCCTTCATGGTGCTTGAGGCTGGGAGCCTGGTAGACCAGAATTGTGGAGATCCAGACCTCAGAGCCCTAAGCTGCCAAGATCCTAGTGTTTTTCACACCAGGGAGGAAGAGGCATGTACTAGGGGGGTCATCAGAGGACAGCATTGAGAACAGGAGAGGTCTGGCTCACTGGAGGATAGTGAAGGTGCAGGTCTGGTTGCTGGATGGGCTTCTGGTGGCTGTCACAGCTACCCAGGTGATGTCATGTTTGTAGACACTCATGTTTCAAGGTCGGGCCTTCTGCCCACATTTCTGGGTGCCAGATTACAATGTCAGAGTTCTGCCAACATGAGTCTTTTCTTAAACGTTGTTCTAATTCTTCAAGAGAGGAAGTTCCTCTTGGGCAGTGTGATCAACGGGGTCTTGGGCAGTTGAGCAAGAAGGAGAATGAACAATAGCCTCTGACTGGAAAGAGAAAGGTCACCTCTCTGAAACTAAGATTTGATGCTCTGTGGACCCAGATAAGGTCATGGATGCCACCGTCTAGGTACAAATATGTATCATGGCTTTGTAGAAAGGATACAGGATCAACATTCTGAGGCTGAGCCTCTAGCAAAGTGTTAGCCCTTGGTCACCTGCCACATGAGAGAGGTGGTCCCACCCAAACCCAGCAAAGCTGAAAACACTAAAGGAAGCAGAGTCAGCGGTAGGCCTTTGAGAATGGCAGCTGTCAAATCTGATGAGAAAATAACGGAGGTGCCTGTGTTGGCAGGGGGACTTAAATACTATTTATACCTCACATTCCTGAAGGCTGGAAAATGAAGGTCACGGTGTGGGCAGGGCTGGCGCCTTCTAGCAGCTGTGAGGGAGAATCCTTTTCCTCTCCCAACTCTACTTGGCCACCTTTGTGCTTGCATGGTTTTTCTCCTGTATACTGTTGATATCTGGATTTTTCCTTTTCCTAGGACTCTAGGACCAGGGCTCAGCCTAATGCCTTCATTGTAACCCGTTACCTCCAAATAAGGCCACATCTGAAGTGCTGGTGTGGGGTCAGGACATCTACATACAGATCCCACCCACAAAAGGAACCTTTAGGTCCCATGAGAAAAGGGAATCTTAGACCACACAGAAATTTTACAAGCATAGAGCCTGTAAAGGACTCCCCCTTCTTTTGAACAGCCCTAATAGAGGGGTTCAGAGAGGGAATGAGGGTTCACTGAGACCCTCTCCTGATGGAAGGAATGTGTTGCTTATTCCCCAGGACTTGGAGACATGGCAGTCTCTAACACCATCGGCAGCAACGTGTTTGACATCCTGGTGGGGCTTGGCATCCCGTGGGGCCTGCAGACCATGGTTATTAATTATGGATCCACAGTAAGTCCTGCCACTTCCTGAAGAAGGGCATAGGTATGTGTCAGAGTGAGGAACGAAACTCCCTCAGTTCCAACCTGGAGTTCTGAGGAGATGTGCTATCCTCTGTCCTTTGCATCTACTTTTCTTCTACAACAACCTAGTCTGCAGGAGGAAACTCATGCTTACTACCTGCTCCTCAGTGTCTCTTCCTCTTGCATAAGCCCACCGGCACCTGTCCCCATCCTTGGCCACTTCCTGATGAACCGAGTGCAGACTTGTACCCATGGTTCCCCATTTGTCATAAGGCTCTGGCCATCCTGCATGCATCAGCAGGAGCCCTGTTTCCCAAAGGAGGGAATGAATACTCTGGAGGTGGGGCTTTTAGAATAAACTGGCCGACCAACTCAGAGATCTGTGGCCTGTGTGCTTCACTTTCCAGGTGAAGATCAACAGCCGGGGTCTGGTCTATTCCGTGGTGCTGCTGCTGGGCTCTGTCGCTCTCACTGTGAGTTTTAAACGTTTCCAAATGGGAGCACCATGCACACTTCATTTCATCCAGCTCAGCCTGGCTGGGTGCATCTCCTTGTTGCTTTCCCTCCAGGGTGAGGGGCAAGCCAAAGACATGTATATACTTAAAGATACTCCCTAAACGTATTTTTTATTATTATTATTATTATTATTATTATTATTATTATTATTATTTTGCCAAGAGCAACTTCAGCCCCATGGTACTTCATCCTGAGCAAGGAAGATGACACCAGAGGACCTGGGAAATGACCTTGGTCACTTAAGACCTGACCAAGGACCTGAGTTTGAGCCCCAGAACCCATGTAATCAAAAGAAGGGGTCATAGTGGCACACAGTTGTAATTTCATCTTAGGGAAAGCAGAGGCAGGCAAGTCTTTAGGGGCTGGACATCCATCCTAGCCAAACTAGAATGTTCCAGATTCAGTGAGAGACAGTATCTCAAAAAGAAGGTGAATAACATGTGAGGAATGACAGCCATGAGTATCCTCTGGCCACTACACATACCCACATACATGCACACATGCACCCACACATGTGCACACACACCAAAGATATCACTAAGTTTGTCATGTCATACAATTACATTTCACTTCTTTCTGACTAGTCCAGGGAGAGAGAAATTCTCCACACCAGCTGAACTGACAAATGGGGGACATGACAGTCCTCAGGACAATGTGTAATGACAATGAGGTGTAATGACACCTCCCTTCTCTCATGCACAGACCTATGTTGTACGTTTTATAACAATGGCATTTTATTTAATCCTCACCTGATGAGGAAGGTATTATTAGTTCCATTTTGCAGAAGAACTCAAGGCTCAGACATTAAGCAGAATTAAGGTTTGAGGCCAGGTTGTTCTGTCTTTACAGAGCTCTCTCTTCTGTGGAGGCAGCTGTGGTCCAACCCAGGGAAGCTTTTATTCAGGGATAAGAGCTAGGGCAGTGCAGGTGGGGTAGCTTGTTCTCCCAACATATGTAAAGCAAAGTGAGGCTTCAAGCAGAAGTTTACCCAGAATGGCTCAAATGAGCCTGGGAAATCTGCTGAAGAGAAAGAGTGTGATGCCAAGTTCCAAGGCAAAGGGGAAGATCTAATTTCCTTAGGAAGGGCCATGGTAAGAACGTGTTGCACACCGAGGAAGTGACCTGTCTCTTAAAGGAGGGCCAGTGCACAAGAGTGGCTACTGTACATTCAACCATGTCATAGGACAAGTCTCAGAGTCTAGTCTTACTTGGACCAGAATCTTGTCTACATTTTGTAGAAAGAGATCTACAGTCCACACAGTTATTGTTTGGTAAAAATGTCCGTTGGGTCTCTCAGACCCACCCAGCCTTGCTCTCTCCCTATCTCCTACCAGGTCCTTGGCATCCACCTCAACAAATGGCGCCTAGACCGGAAGCTGGGCATCTACGTGCTGGTCCTCTATGCCGTCTTCCTGTGCTTCTCCATAATGATAGAGTTTAATGTCTTTACCTTCGTCAACTTGCCCATGTGCAGAGAAGACGACTAAAGCTGAACCATTGCCCAGGAAACTGCTGTGGCCACCACAATGCTGGTGTCCTCTCTCTTTCTCCACACAGGTCTCTACTGCCTTGGCAGCCACTATCAATTCTTTCATGAGCTGTAAGGAAGGGCCACCATGGTCTTTGTCTGGTCATGGACCAGGCTGATAGGCATCTGTCCCTGCATGACAGGGTCCAGTCATTATTTGAGGAGCTCCACAGACTCTTGGCTACCAGCTGCAGGGATGCATCGTGTCTCTTCTCTCTTGCACACTTTAGTCAAAAGGACTTCTGTGTGCTGTTTGTCTTTCTGTTACATGGGCAACCACAGAAATGAGTCAGTCAGTGAACACGAGGTATCCTAGGTGATTGCAAAGTCAGGCCAGAGGCAAGTGTCACCTCTGGGCCTGGAGAAAGCAGACTATGTTACCATGACTCTGCTGGGAACACTGGAAACTTGGAAGAGACAAGGCATCAACCTGTAGGGGCTTTCAACCACTGCAGTTATAGGAAAAATAGGAAGAGTGGAAACATAATTTCCCAATAGAAGAGAGAAAAGCAAGCAAATACTGTTATCCTTTTTATTGACACATTCAGAAACTGAGCAATGAAATATTAAAAATAAAACATCACATATAGATCGTCATACTTGAAGAATATCATTCCACACAAAAGGATCATTAACAGGGAGCAAACAGGGGACCCTCAGAGAAAACTTAGTCCTCTGTGTGTCATCCCATGCTGGCTCCGAGAACATTTGGTTTGGAATATAGAAAAGGTGGAAGACCACCCAGAAACAGGTGCTAACCCAGAGACACAGTGGGGAATGTAGTCACAGCTACACATTTCAGACCTTAGGATACCATGCCCTGTCCTATCGGGTTTGTAACGTCTCTGTTAATGATCTGCTACAAAACTATCCCACTGAAAGACACAATGTTTATATTGTTTATATCCCCAAGCAATTGCGGAAGTGATGGTTAAGGACGGGAAAAGAGCATCAACAAAGCACTCTCTCTGGTTAGCTGAAGCCAAGTATGAGAAACGTACCTTAGATTTTTAGAGCTAAGTCTTCTCAACTTCAGAGTTTGCTACAACAAGCAAGGCCAGGGATGGGAGATGGACGCAAACATAGGAAGATATGAAACAATGTTTGACTGCTTTGTAGCTCTGAAATCGCTGCTTAATGGATGCATGACTCTAAACCATCCCTGGGTTCTAATGGAAAAGCACAAATTAATTTTATATAGTGAGGTTTTTATTTTTTTAATGTTTCTATTGCAAAAGTCTATCAGATCTGATGCACTTTGAATACTGAGATATTTTGCACAGTAGAAGGCATGGGGATGACCTAGGGTGATGAGAGAAGAGTTTTTAGTGATTTTAATCTTGGTGGCTATGGTAAATCCAGCAGCCCAGTCCTTCTGGGCCCACGGTGGAATCTGTAATGATATTCTCTGGATTTCAAGGGACACAGCATTCAAGCTTGTGTTCCGTAAGTTCCCTTAGCAGAACTGCATTGAGACCTCGCTCCCATTACCAGCCTTCTGTTCATGGTTCACATCAGTATTAGTAGCTCGGCTAAGTCAAGGCTTTGCTTTTTGTCTATCTGGATAAGGTCGGTGGTCTTCAGAGTAAGACAATGTAATTTCCCTTAAAAAGAATAGCTGATAAGCTGAGGGAAGGAGCCTAAAGGTGCCTCAGTGTAAATTCAGTGCAAGAGGCTTCAGAGTTGATCTACTCCCTAGTAGCTCATACACCACACACACACACACACACACACACACACACACACACACCCTTTCACAGACGCATGCTAGCTTTGAGTGCTTCTGTCTCCCCTTAGAGCCTTCTAACTTCTTTGTAGTGTAAGCATGGGTTATTCTCTTTTTGTCAGCAATTGATATCAAGTGACACTAGTTTAGCTTCAGAATGTAGCAGAGCTGAGGCTAAAAGTGCCCATCACCCCTCCTGTTCTAGCTGACACACCAGATTGGCCAGCCTGGCATGGTGGCATGATTTGCTCTGAGTTGGGGGTGTAAATCTTACTTCGTGGGTCAAAACCCCATGGAATATTTAATTTACCCAGAAATTTTTCAAATCACATTCTAGTACCTGCCCTTGTTGAATGCCCCTGTTTTTTTTCCTGAAAAAGACCAAACACTGTTTTTTAGCTGTTAAGGCCCAGTCTACAGTGTCTAAGGGCCTGCACTATGTTTTGAGTCTGCATCTTCAAGTAGCTTTCAGAGAACATCCCTGTAGCCTCCCTCTACCCCTCAGAATCTTCTGGAAGCTACATAGTGTCTCACAACTGCAGTTAGAAACTGAAAATTATGTTTGCAGCATGACAGGCACAGCTCTTGCTAGTTTTCTTTGAATTTAAATGTGCCAATGATCCTCAAAGGCTCTGGGCATCTCTCATATCTAAGAAACTACAGGTTGAAAGTGAAAATTTCTCTGGTTTTAACTAAATATTTTTCCTCGTGAGTTTAAGGAGTCATTTGATAATATAGACCTTCATTTTTAAAAACATGCTTCCATTAGCATACAGAATTACTTTCCTTGTTTTATCCCCAAAGCTAAATTAGCATGGTGTAATTACTTCTGCTACAAAAAGAAAAAAAAAACAGTTAAAAAATAAACTTAGCTTTTCTCTTCAGAGGCAGAAAATAAGAGCAAATGCCACATTCAAATGGAAAGTGTCTGCCTCTCTCCTGGTCTCTCTGGATCCTTTGTAGAACTGAGGTTGGGGTGGCAGCCTGTGGACAGAGAAAGTGAGCGTAAGATCCTTCCTCCTGGGGAAAGCAGGAAAGAAGTCCAGCACAGCACTGGAGGCTGCTCTCTGTGGTCTCCCGTTCCCTGGGTATGAAATTGGGCTTCTCTTGTCACATACTGGATCAGTGGCCTCCTAGTCCACCTTGGCAGTGAGTAGCTGACACTTTTCAACCCACCAAGCCGCTGATACCCACCTACACACTATCCCAACCCTGCCTGGGCCCCTGGGGGAAGTTTGGTTCTCTCTCTCTCCCACCTTACCCTCCCTTGTAATTCACCTTTGTAAGTTGCATGGGAAAGACGGCTGTGCTCTTGGTAGGTGTTTAAGGGACAAAGAATTTGCTGCTTAGAGTTAAAGTTGCCAGAATATTACATTCATGTTACAGGTTTTAAATACATGCCAGAGGCGCTCTGATGTCTCCCAACACAATCTCCACAGGAGTCGTCCTTCTCTGGAGGCAGTGAGCAGATGTATCCAGGACTCCTAGGGATGGCTTAGATACCGTGGTGTGTCCATAGAAACTTAAAGAAAGTTTCAGAAATTCTCTCTGGTTAACTGGAGAGACAATAAGACCTGATTGCTACCAGCTGATTACCTAAGACCCTGCCTCCCTGAACCCAGCTCTCTCTCCATGTAGACTCAATCAGAAGGCACCTACTTTCTCCAGGTATAAACACTACACCTTGATTCTCCTGTCTCTGCAGCTTGGCACACCCCATGAGCCCATCAATGGTCATTCCCCACTAGACTTTCTCAAAGTCTAGAAAAGGGGTTCCTTCTGTTTTCTGGGCAACTCTCCCACTGTCAGTTATATGGGCTCAGGAGAGAGACTTTCATGGGCTCTACCCACGGGGCAGGGGTGTCCCAGTGTTTGGCTTCTCTGAGCCATACCATCTACAAAGTTCACATACGTGAACCATGCAATCATGTTACATATATATATATGTATGAATATATATATATATGTATATATATGTATATATATGTATGTGTATATATATGTAATATATATACATATATATTATATATCCCACACCCAAAATCTCATAATGTTTCAAGTAAGTTTACAAGTTGGTATGGGCCATGTGTTGGACACTCCTGATGGTTACTTTTTGATAAAAGCAGCCTAAACCTGATAGGTGCTGCCTTTGTGATTTGCTTCATGTCTGATTTGGGAAGATGTCCCTTCATCAAATGCATGCCTTCTTGCAGTTGGGGAAAGGGACACTTTTCTCCTCTGCTACCCAGGAGGGGTTATCGTTTTAGGGAAGCCAGTTGAGTGGTCCAGGAGCTTTGGTTACCCTATAGAGGGGTTAAGCATTATAGCTTTTCAACTATCTTTGCATTCCAGTTTCCATGCACCTAGGCTAAGTCCTCAAATACCTTCACACACATCCACACACTCACACAGGCACTGCTAGGGAGCTGGGCTCTGCTTTAACCCTGTGTTTCTAATCTACCGTGCAGTTTTCTATCCAGGTGACTGAGTTGTCTAACTTCCTCCCACTCCCCTGGGCCACAAGTCAAGTCTTGTGTAGTCTGCCCTGGTGTAGTCCTGGGGACACAGGGAAACATCTAAGAGTTAAAACAGTCGGTTTCTGAGAAGGTCAGGGCTGCGGCTGTGTGCTTTCCTATATGTATGTATGTATGTATGTGTGTGTGTGTGTATATATATATATATATATATATATGTATATGTATGTATGTATATCCACATATATACATATGTGGATATATGTATATATATACACATACATTTACAGGGCCGGGGCTGCCTACTCGGTAAAAGCCCCAGGATAGAGGCCAGCAGGACCCACATCTCTTCCCATGAACTGCCATAAGTCAAACAGTGGCTGCTTAGGCACCATTCTGGTCTAGGCTTTTCCATCCATGAATTCAAGAAAATCTCTAATCCTAGAGAGAATATGGGCCTTCCCTACTCCACCCTTAGGAAACAAGTTTGTTGTTGCTGTTAGCTATTCATAGAAGTGACCATGTAACCTTTGGTTTGGCATGATCGACTTTTGTCTACTAAGGAAGGAGCCAAGACAACATTCACTCCTCGTCACTCTAGAATTCCCAACAGGGAAGTTTTGGGGTTCATTCTAGAGGAAACACAGACCTCTTCCAACAGGAGGCCTTTGCTCCCCCTAAACGTGACTGAGACAAGTTCACTCTGTTCCTTGAGTGAAGTGTTCTGAGGGTAGGTTCTGGCTGCCGGTGTCCAGCCTCACCTTGAGCTGCCACCCTCTGGGCTGTGGACCCTGGGACTGTGCTCTGCCTTTTTCCACCAGACCTACACCAGGTTTACTTGGGGCCCCCTCGCAGTTAGAACTGTGGCTAAGTCACTGTGGCTGACTCTTGAGGATCTCCAGTCTGTGGAGGGTTGGCTGCTAGTCCATGAGGCTGGATGTGCCATTCAGAGCACTCAGTCCTGGCAGGGTATCCTCCCCCGTGTCTTCAAAGTCCTTCTTGATTTCTGACACAAAGGCAACTTTGATTACACAGAGGCAGAGGCAACAGAAGGCCAGCCAGCTGCACCAGATCCAGGGGCAAGGTAGGGCTGCCAAGGCAAGCTGGGCCTGAGGAGACCAGGGACATCCAAGATGCCAAGGGCCAGGCCTGGGCACAGTTTCCTCAGGGGGTTGGACCTTTTCTCAACACGGCCTTGATTTTTCAAGTCATGGGCAGATGGAAACAGAGGAGTCTTGAATCTTGAAAGAGCCTCCTTAAAAACACTCCAAACCAAGAACTTCTGAGGCCATCCAGACACTACCCAGTGCCCACAGGACATCTGTAGCGCACTGGGCTGAGCGCCGCCGCCATCTTTGTTCATTCTCTCTACCAGGCAGAGCAGGAACAAGGGGTTGGAAAGCTGTAAATAATAAATATATTTATGCCGCTATTTATTTTTTCAATAACTGTGACCTCCTGCACTGTGAATGCTCTGTGATATGAGATTCTTAGTTTAATAAAACTGTCATTAAATTTGAATGAATCGATATTATTGGTTCCTAAACGCTGGCATGAGTTAACTTCTATTATGCAGAAAAGCACTCTAGAGTAATATATAAAACTAAACCTTTATAAGAAACCTAGCAGTTGGTGTTGTAACACAATATATGAAAACCATGGGCACTGCCAACACTGTAAACAAGCACTGGTCACCCTCCTGATAGACATTTCCACTCCACATTTTCATAGATATGGACGTGAATTTTTTTTTTAAAGAATTACGCTGGAATAATAGCCATTGGAAACCATTTCTATTTGCCTATTGAGACACAAATAAACTTCAAAAAGAGGGCGAGAAGTTGGAGCTTTTAATTACAAAGGTTGGAGATGAGTAAACGAAGTTGAATTTAATATTATACAGATTGACCAAGCTTCACTGGGCTGAGTCCTGGTGGCGCCGCCCTCTCCTCATGGGAGCTGTCCGTCTCACTGTGTCCCAGACACACACTTTAAAAGGTTTCAGCTTAGTTGTTATGATCTTGATATTTGTGTGTGTGTGTGTGTGTGTGTGTGTTGTGCGTGCGTGTGTGTTGCACATGTGCATGGACACATTTGGTTGTTCACGTGTGCAGTTGGAGATGAGATTGGCATCAGGTACCATCTCCTATTGGCCTCCCGACCTTGTCTTTTGAGGCAGTATCTCTCCCTGAAAACAACACTGTCCTATGATTGAGCATATGTCATACCACAGAAATACTTTTTAAATAGTGGGGGAGGGGACACACCACACGTCACAATGCCCATGTGTGGGTAAGAAGACAACTTGTGGGTTCCTTCCACCATGTGGATCCCAAGGATGGAACTCAAGTTGCCAGTCTTGGCAGCAAGTACTTCGACATGCTGAACCATCACGCTGGCCCCCGTAGAGGTACTTACATAGATGTGTTTGTTGTTGCTATTATTCACAACAGCAACAAATGGAATTAGCCTATATGTTCATCAAACAAACAAACAAAAAAAAAAAACCGAATGGATAAAGAAAATAGCATATAGAAAATAGAGTTTCAGGCACAAAAATATCAAGATATAAATTTTTCAGGAAAGTGGGTAGAACTGTATAATATTACATGAAATTACAAAGATTAAAAGAAAGGAAACACTGTATGTTTCTCTCATACATCTTAGATTCTCATTTATTTTATTTTTATTTATTTATTTTTTAAGACAGGGTCTCTTCATGATTCTGGTTGTCCCGGAACTCCCTATGTAGACCAGGCTGGCCTTGAACTCAAATAGATCTGCCTGCCTCTTCTTCCAAAGTGCTGAGTTGGGATTAAAAGCATGACCCACCTCAGCTTCTGATTTTTCTATATATTGTATTTATGTGGGATGAGTATATGTAGGAGCCTCTGAGAGGGGAAAGGGGGATTGAGGACATGGGGGAGGGTTAGAGCACCTGTGGAAAGGGGAATTTCGGGGGTGAACGGGTAAAGTGGGGGAGAGGAAAGGAGGAGTAGGGAATGGTTATCCTAAATAAAGTATATATGAAAATTCCATAATGGAACCTGTTACTCTGTGTGCTAACTAAATAAGATGGACCGAAGAGACTCAGCAGTTGCTGCTCTTGTGGAGGACCTGGGTTCGGTTCCCAGCACGGACGTGGAAGTTAACAATCATCTGTGACTCCAGTTCATTGGCCGTGATGCCCCTTTGTGACCTCTGAGTTCCCCAGGCAAGTATGTCGTACACAGACATACATGCAAGCAAAAAACTCTCACACACATAATACAAATAACTAAAAAAAAAATAAAATTAACAAAAAAAGGAAAGAAAGAAAGAAAGAAAGAAAGAAAGAAAAAGTGAATGAAGAGGAACTGTTTCTGATGCTGCTCCTGGCAGGCAGTTAACCACTTCTTCCAGAGGCCTACAAGCTTTGGGGATGGGCACCTACATACCCAACACTTGGAAGACATTGGCTCAGGAAGTTTAAGGAATTTGCCCGAGGCTACACTGTCGAGGGGGGGGGGGTAAGAGCTGAGCCTGGAACCCTGTCATCAGAAACAGAAAGAGTTGCTGTCTCCTAACACCCAGGCATTCTTAACAGCATCCCAGGTGAGTCCCCACTTGAGGATGCCCTTTCCTGAAATCCCAGGGGCCTCAACTGAGATAAAAGCAGAAGTGTGGGCTGGGACCATGGCCTGATGACCCACCAGCTGAGACCAGATGAGCCCTCATCCTGTCCAGCGTGCTGTCAGTCACAGTTTCACAGGAGAGTCCCAGGACACCAGAGTGACTCATAGAGAAAGGATATATATTTTCTCCCAAGGGAGAAGTGAGATGGCCACTAATCAATTCCGAAGAGTGAGAAAGAAACAATCACTGCCTCCTGCAAGCAGTTCGGGAGCAGCCGATTCTGCTAATACACTAGGCTCCCTGTTCCCCTGTCCTGGCTTCTGGGGGAAAAGACTGTAAGAGAGGCTACTAATTCCAGAAGTTCCCACCATGGGCACTCAAGCTTTTGCAAGCTGTAACTTGTTTTTCTCTCCTCATTAGCTAAAGATGGAGCTAAGGCCCTGGTTCTAGGTCTTTCCATACGCTAGCTCATCCCCTGAAGATGCCCTTTCATTATTTCCTCCACGTGAAATTCTACTCTAAGCCGCCCGCCTATCATCTCAAGGATTGTAGGGAGGCCAAGGTAGGGGGATTGTGAGTTCCAGGTTAGCATAGGGGAAATAGGGAGACCCTGCCTCAACAATCAAAATAAAAAGCCTACTCTGGGACCCCCACGAACACACACACTGTGACTGAACCAGAGTGAGATTTTGCTTTTTGTTCATGAAGATAAGGAAGTTCATTACATGCCAGCACCCGGCATCCTTCTAGGCTGCTCTGGCTCCCTCACAGTCCAAAATGGCTACCTGACTTCATTTTGACTGCAACCTCAGCAGTAACCTCAAGTCAAAACCAACCATTTGAGCTGTTTCCAAATTTTTAGCCTACCAAGGGCTGATGTCTCATATCTTTGTGCTTGAATATCTGGGGGAACAAAACCTCAAACTTAAGGCCAAATTGGCACCATAGCAACACCCTGTCTCAAAAATAAATAAATAAATAAATAAATAAATAAATAAATAAATAAATCCTGGTCCATAAAAAATATATTTAATGGTGGGAAAATATTATTTTAGCTGTTATGTTTGGAGGTAATTTTTTATCTATCAGTGTTAACTAATTAATTATATATACAATATATATATATACTAACTATATATATAATGTTTTCATTATGTATTCCTGAGCTCCTAACCCAGGAATATATGAATACATGAGGTGCCTACACAAGGTCTGAGGGAGGAGAAAGGAACCTTGTCTCATGTGTCCTGCCCTGTACTGACATTAATGACACAGCCCAGAACTGTGTAGACACTGCCCAAGCCAGCATTTACAGAGTTCTCCTTTAGGACTGCCACTCAGGTAAGAGGGTTCCTTGACTTTCTCACAGAAAAAAATGTTAAAATGTGCCAGTATCAAGTAAAGCTGAAGTTTATTAAAAACGGGGAAAAAACCCACAGAAAGATCAGGGCACAAACAAAAGCACAGATGTGGTTTCTCAAATAAGGCTGGCCTTTAGAAGGCCTAGTGGTGACTGTATACAGGATTTTAGACACTTGGAAGGTTGTTGCTTAAACAGTTTTTAAGGAACTCTCTGTTATTTATATTTATATATTTACTTATTTATTTTGGCAAAGTTATAAGGTGGCTCCTAAGGTGCTACAGATGACACTAGAATCTGATAAGGTAAAACCAGAAGCCATTAAGCTTACAAAAAAAGCTTAGACTGCACCCTTTTACTATAAACTGGGGATATTCCTAGAAAATGGCAAGTTTACAGATGGGAAGGGAAAAATAGCCTTAAGGAAAGTTAATCATGTTGAACTTTTGATTCTCAGCTGGCAAGAGGCTTCAGTCAGACTTCAGCCAAGTTACTTTCCCTTTCCATGTTGCCAGAATTTTCCATCTTTCTCTCCTGACTCCCTTTCCTCAACCTGGGCACACAGTAGGACTGCAGTGCCTGGCTTACAGTGGGAACTCTGCTCTCCGGGGCATGACTGCCTGGCTTGCTTTCGGGCAAATGAGGCAGTTTGGAGATGCTGAGTGGCTTAATGTGTAACCATTGGCCTCTTGTCAAAAATGTAACGGCTTCCCAGAGGTCACTGTTGCAAATTCTCTTTCCATCCCCTCATTTTCAGGGCTGCCAAGAGGAAGGCCCAGCTGGCCCAGCAGGCAAGAGTGAGCCTGCCTGAGCCTGGAACCAGCAGCTAGTGTTCAGGGCTGAGTCAGTCAAGGTTCCTCCTTCTCCTCTGTGACTATCCTGTATTGACAGGAGGGGCAAGAAAATGGTCTTCCAGAAAAATGATTCTCTGTGCTTAACATTTTTAAACCACATTGTCAGTAACTTGATTGAGAAAAGTGACTCTCAGCTTTGCTTTTTAATGATAATAAAATATACACCACCCTTCCTTATAATCTCTGTATGGTATTCCCACAAGATGTTTTTTTCTGATTTTTTTGTCAGCTTCTTGTGACTGTAACAACCCCTTTGCAACTGATAAATGACACAAATACTGTATATGGACATATGTTCATTTACTACCAAAGGAAAACATAAATCAGAATTTTAGAACTTTATCCCCTGGTCACACAAGTGACTTTGCTCTAGTATCATATAATGGTTCTTGGAAGAATGAAAGAAATAATTGTTCTGGGGTGTTTGTTTGTTTTTTTACAATATAATAACCAAATATGACACTTCTAAAAGCAGCCTCTTTGAAATCTAATCTGCCCACAACAATCCTGAATTTAAGCATATAGTTTGGTGAGTCTAGATGTATGACTAGCCCTGCAGAAACCACCACCATGGAGCATGTGAGAAGACTCACCATGTGAAGGTGCCTGCCACCAAGCTTGACAACCTGAGTCTGATCCCATGGACCCACGTGGGAGGGAGAGAGAACCAACTTCCACAACTGTCCTCTGACCCGCACACGTGCACCCTGGCTCAAGCCTGTCCACACTCACACATACATATCAAACACACAAAATAAGTAAGTAAATACATAAATAAGTGCAAAATAAATCATCTTAAACACCACCATAAGCAAGATATTGAACAGTTATCTGAGTATCCTCATGTGTTAACGCAGGCCGTGACACAGATGCAGAAGATGATGATGATGGGGTGTGTGCATAGTTCTAGGATAATGTCTGTGTCTTCTTGATCAGGCTTTATCTGCTGCCAATTCGATTGAGGAAAAAGACACACACACACACACACACACACACACACACACACACCTCAGACCTAGTGTAGGTTCTTATTACTATGAGCCATCAGGGGCTGCCCTTCTCCTAGTCATAAGGCAGTCATGTGACCTCTACCTAATTGAACAGGGAATATTAGTCCATAATAGGAGGAAGGCTTTTCCTTTCCTGCAGGACAGACAGACAGACCACATGATCCTGGTAGTCTCAGGAGTCACCTTGGAGCCATAGGAGAGCTACTATTAGAGAGGTCAACACCAAGGAGGACAGAGCAGGGAGAGGGACCAAGTATCAGTAGCTGATGGCAACACCCAACCCCCTGATTCCTTCACATATGGATTCAGCCACAGCAGGCAACTTCCAAGATGGTGCTGTCCCATGCCTGCTATGCCCATTCCCTTCAGTGACCTGATTTGCTTCTGGCAACACAAAGTAAGATGTCATCTCTGTAATTAGGTTGTGTAAGACTGGACTTCCCAGCTTTGATGCAAGAGCCCTCCCCTGGTGGCCATCTCAGTCCCAACATATTGAGAAGTATGAAGAGCTGAGGAAGGTGACTGAGACCCTCAGCCCAAAGTCTTTAAGGGATTTGATCCTGCCTGCCTGGGAGCAGATTCCTCCCTGGCTGTGCATGCAGAGGACACCCCAGCCTGGCATCATTCAACTACTGCCTGGGAAACAAGGTGACTGAAAAGCAGCCCTCGGTGTGTGCAGACTCCATTGCACAGATAGGGCTGTGTGTTTCAGGCTCTCAGGCTTAACTGACAGTTGCTTCTTCTCCCCGAAGAGCCTGGTGGCATGTCACCTCAAACCCTGCCCAACCAGGGCAGATGAGTGATTCTGTATGGACATAGCACAGGGTGATTGATTTCGCAGCAACAGTGTATCCATTGTAGGCTTAGATTTTTTTCAAAACCTACTTTAATAAGGGTTCTTAAACACTTCAACCTCCCTTCTAGCCCCCTGACCAAAGGTAGAGGAGAAAGATGGTTAATAGAACCAGGGGGGTGCAGATCTGTTTAGAAGCAGTTCTTCGGGGGATGATTCCAATCTTTGTTGCCAGGATATCGGCAGTCCAGTTCAAAACATTAAGCATGAATCAGTAGTGGCAGTCCAGTCAAATCAGCAAACACCAGACACAAATCAGTAGCAGTGGCTGGATCCAGAAGAAACCACAAGGCTCTGCCTAATTGGTGCTAGACCACAGAAGCAGCAAGAAGCAGCCAGAATACGACTAGAAGGTCTGTGGTGCGTTTCTCTCTACAAAGTCACAACTAAGCAATAATCAGCAAGGAGTTGCAAGGCAAACCAATGCAAGAGCATCATTTGCGGTCTACTTATGGTCTTTCCAAACACCATGGTCCTCTCTCGTGTCTGCTTCAGCAAAACATCCTCTCATAAGACGGCTTCCAGAAAAGCCTCACATGACACAGTCTCCAAGAAACCAGAAATTTCCACTTAAATCCATACTCCAAAGCCTGGGGAAATGGAGGTGTGGGGAGAAGAGGGAAACTGACAAAGCTGCTTTCTGGTGATCTCTTGTTCCATGGTTTCTGAAGTCAGGTGTTTACACAGGGCTCATCTGGTGACATTTCTATCCCTTACTACATCAACAGACACACCTGAGTGGCAGCCATCTGACAGCAGCTGTGCTGGCATATCCAGTGTGTTGATTATTCTTAAGGCTCACAGCTGGCCCTGATGATGTGAGCCAGGAGAGCTGGTCCTGCCCCTTCTTACCACAGGAAGAACTGGCCCTGCCCCTTACCTAGGCAAATTGGGAAAGTTGGGCCATAGTGGTGCAGGCACAGGAGAGATGGTGGGTTGACTTCCCCCAACACACACCAAAGGACCCACAGGGCCTGACCAGTGGGCTGACTAACCAAGTCCTCCAGTTTCCAGCTAGGTTGGCAATCCAGCCACCACAGTTATAACAGGCTGGCCAGGAAGGAAGCCTGTACTTCCTTCCCGGTTGGTTCCCCTAGGCCCACCAGGAGCCTCTGCTAGTGGTCTCTGCAGGGCATGATTGTTTCTGGGACTGGTAACACCCATTCCTCCTCTTTGGGGCTTAGGATGGTAATTGGTCTGGAGAGGTGGTACTCTTGCTGTTCTTCTCTCTCTTTTCTTTGATACAAGGTCTCCCCACATAGTCCAGGCTGGACTGAACTTACTATCTTCCTGCTACAGCCTCTGGAGTGCTGGGATATACTGCCGCACTTAGCTCCTATGCATTTCCTAAATCCTTCTCGTTTTAGAAGAGATTTGTTCAGAATCAGAAGAGACATTTGTTCCCTTGGTGACAGGACTGACAACTCAAGGGCCTAGTTACAGTACAAGTAGCCTTTTAAAAAAAAGAAGTTTTTGTTTTTCTGAAACTGGGTTTCTCTGTGTGTAGCCCTGGCTATCCTAGAACTTGCTCTGTAGACTAGGCTAGCCTTAAACCCATAGATCCACCTATTTCTGCCTCTGCCTTCTGAGTGCTGGGATCAAAGGTGTTCACACCAGCAGCTGGCTCAAATAGCCATTTCAAATGGGCTGCATCCCAGCTTCTGACAAAAGCACTCTGTCAATTCTACTAGTCCTCATGACATCCTATGAGGTAGGCAGGATTGTTAACACACCTTATAGGTAAGGAGAATAAGACACAGAGAGTCAAAGTAACTAGTCTAAGATTACACAGCCACAAAGTAGCAAAGCCTGGCTTTGAACCCTGAAGTCCTTGTTCTTCTTATCTACTATAGCATAGCAAAATACACTGCTTGCTAAAAGATCTCATTCCAAACCTATCAGAGCAAGGTTTGGGAGGGTATTGAAAAGCAAAACTGGGCTATGAAAACTTTGTCTTTATCAAATATCCCCCTAAACTCCAGGACACTTAGAACTGGCCTTCAAAAGCCCCCATTTTCCTGCTGGGGACCCAGCTATTTGAAACCTTGTATAGAGGGAGGAGAAGGCTGAAGAATCCAGGAGGTGAGCACTACCCTGGGAGGACCCAGAGATGCAGATCAAGCTTACAGGTGTGAATCATGGCAGGTCCTCACACGGCCCTTGAGTGTGCTGAGATGCAAGACGAGAGAGAGTGGGGGGAGGGGTGGTTGGGGAGTGGAAAAGGAAGAGGGTCTAGACAAACGGACTGCACATTATCACTAACAGTGTCCACTCAGCCTTCTGGAATCTTGGCAGCCCCACCCTGGGTCAGTTATCATCAAGAGTATCTCCGTGGTGCATACCTAAGGAATTGTGGCTTCACAGAGCAAGTGAATGGCCAGCCTTCAGGAGGCCTCTGTTGGGACAGGAGAAAGGCCTGGGACTGTTCTGTGGAACTCAGGGTATTAGGGGTTTGTCCAGTGTCAGAGACGTGCCCTGGAAGGGAATCTATGGGGTCTGAGAGAGTAGGGTTACACATATCAGCCTGAAGAGCTGGCTAGATGTAGGTAGTAGGATGGTCCACTGACCTAGATCCAAGGACACCTAGGAGTGGCTTTCGGGCTTATTGGAGGAACCACAGCCAAAGATTCCTCCCTGCAGGAGTGCTGTCTTCCTTCTCTCATCTGTGTTGACTCTATTAAAAATGAGCAATGAGAAAGCTGAACTGGCTGCTACCCAGAATCCCAGGGCTGGATTTGAACACGTAACTGCCTTCTGTGCCCAGGTTTCAAGCAGGAAACTACAGGACTGTTGATGGAGATGGTAGAAAGGTGACTGTGGCTCAGAGAAGAGCTAGCCTTGGAGAAGAAATGCCTGAAGGGCCTGGTGGTGCCCTGAGAGGGTGGCTGACATGGTGGGGAATCTGAGTGCATGGTGTGGAAGCTGTGTCAGTCGGAGTGGCTAAGATTGCTCCCTGGAGACCACACTTTTTGTGCCTTCCAAAAAGAAAAACTAGTTGGATTGGGATGCAATTCACCAACTTAAAGTGTATAATTTGATGGTTTTCAGTACAGCCACAAAGTTGTGCAATGAATACCACAGTCAATTTAAAAACATTTTCATCACCCCCCAAAGAAACCCCATAGCCATTGCCAGTTGCTCCTCACTCCCTGCCACATACACACACACACACACACACACACACACACACACACACACTTCTAGAGAACACCAGTTTACTTTCTGTCTCTGTGAAATTGCCTACTCTGAACACTTCATGCAAATGGAATGTGTGTTTAGGGCTTCTGTCACTTCGCATGTTTTCAAGTTTCTTCTGTACAGAAGCACCAGGTTGTTGGGGCCCCATTCATTTGTGGTTCAATAATATTTCCTGATTGAATATCCCTTATCATACCCTATATGACTGCTTCCACACTGGTTGCTTCCACGAACTGGTTACTGTAAATAGTTTGTATTTCTTTCCTTTTCTTTCTTTTTTTTTTTTTTTTTCTTGAATGTAGGGTCTCTCATACACATGCCAGGCAAGCATTCTACCTCTGAGCTCTAGCTCCAGCTCTGGATAACACAAATAAGACTGATATGAACAGTCATTTGCAAGATTTTGCATGTACACGCTATGATCGATAGCTTTAATTTGTCAACTTGACACAACCTAGAATCACTGAGAAGAAATTCTCTGTAAGGGATTGTCTGCATTAGTTCGGCCTGTGAGTATGCTGGTAAGGGACTGTCTTAATTATTGATGTCTTAATTATTAATTATTAAGACTCCACCCACTGTGGGCAGCACCATTCCCTGTACAGGGTGTCCCGAACTGTGTAAGAGTAGAGAAAGTGTGCTGATCACAAACCAAGCAAACATGGCTACATTCATTTCGTTTTGCTCTTGACTGGATGTCAGGTGACCAGCTGTTTGACATCCTGCCTTGACTTCCCCGCAGTGATGAACTGTAACCTGGAATTGAAAGCTGAAATAACCCCCTTTGGGTGTGTAATTTCCCCTTCTGAGGAACTGCCAAGGCTGCTTCCCAAAGCAGCCGTCCCATTTACCGATCCCACCCGGAGACTGTTAACTATGCTTCTTTTCTCATTTTCACAGGCTGACTGGGAGGAAATGCCAAGAGAGAAGTGATTGTGGGGGGTGTGTGGACACTCTAGCATCAGTGTGTAATAGTGGGTAGAGGCCAGGGATGTGGATGGAAGTTGGGTTACTCTTATGATGCACAAGACAGAGAGTCCCAAGCACAAAACATTTCATCTGTCCCCAGTTGTCTAAACAATGCCCGGGCTGAGAATGAATTAGATAAGGTGGTATCTTGAGGTCTGCTATTAGCCAGTCTCACGGGCTTAGCTGGCTCAGGAGACATTTTTGAGTGTCTGGGCGAGTGAGTGAAGAGGCCTCACGCCTCGCGGTTGTTGTGTAAACCGACAAGTTTTCTCTTTAGCCTCTGTCTGGGTGCGGTACCTAGCACAGGTGCCTTAGATGTCAGGCTTGATGGACGTTATCTGCCTTGTTAAATAGCTTATCAACAGAGGGGGCATCAAGGAGAGACAGCACGGCCACCTGTGGGGGACGTGGAGGAGGTGTCCCGCCTTGGAAGCGGGGGTGGGGGTGGGTCGTGGCTCCCCCTGGGATGAAGGAGGTCTCATTCGGGCCCTGGCCTCGTCACCTGCCGGCCCTGAGTGGCACGCTGCCCGGTGCCAACTTGGAGACTTTCCTGTGAGTTTCCCTCGCAGGCTCCGGGCGGCCAGTCCGTGCCGTCCTCGACCCCGGCACCGCCCGCCGCCAGGCCCGGCCCCAGGGGCGCGGCCGGGCTTCCGCGCGCCCCAGGGGGCTCCCTGCTGCGAGCAGCCGCGGCCGAATGGCTTCTGACAAAAAACCCTTGACCACCAGGGCCGGCCTCTTCCTGCGAGCCCCGCGCGCTGCGATCCAGGAAGTGGAAGGCAGCGGCCCCGCGCTTCCCCACTGGGCGCGCGGCTGGCGGCGGCGCCCGGCCCGGCCCTCGGCGAGGGACAGCGCCAGCGCCACGCGGAGGTCGCCGCGTCCCCAATCGCCGGCTCCACGATGCGACGCGCCGAGGCGCCCGCGAGCGCCCACCCTGCCCGGTAAGTGGCAACCCGCACCCAGCGCTCCCCAGGTGGCCCGCGTCCAGCCCCTTTTGCTCAGCTTAGTCCCCGAGAGTCCTGGGTGCTCCGGATAGGGCTCTGGGCTACCGGACTTCGTGGATGTCATGCTGAAATGGACACCCCCGCACCACCACCCCCGCGCGCGATCCCCCAACAGGGACCAAGGCCGGACCTGGGTTCTGCATGGAAAGGGGGCGGCCTTGGTGACTGCGGCACTTGGCCAAACTTTCAAACCCGGACTTTGTTAACTGGAAAAGCAGCGCGCAGTGTGAGGCTGGGCGGGTTTGGTAAGAGTATGTTCGAGCCCGGGGTGTCTGTGTAGACTTGGCTCCAGCCTGGCTGAACTTTGGATGCAAGCACTCGCTGCCCCAGTCCAGTCAGCCCCATGCACCACGATGCACAGCTTCTCTGCCTGAACCCCACTTGTGCCTTCAGGTCCTGGGGCCGGGGTGGGGGTGGGGTGGGGAGTAGGGTAGTAGATAAGAAGCACCTACAACTTCAGACAGGCCCATCCAGCTCTCTGCTAGGATTGAGGCGCCACCAGGATCCTATCTGCTACCCTGCTGGGGTCAGTGACCTTTGGACTGACCTTTGCAGAGCCTGATGTGTGAGGAGGGTCTAGGGTGTTTGGGTGTAAATGATTGTTGGGATCCCCAGACGCAGATGCAGTATGAAGTGTGTGAAACTAAATGGCTCGGGGACAGCCATTTGGAAGGGATTCCTACTTTTGTGCTCTTCCCTACCCCCCACCTCGAGACCTGGGACATTGCCCAGAGCTGCACACGGCTGGGAATGTCCTGTCATCCCGCCCAGTCCTGAGAGTAGCTCGGGAAAGGTCAGGTTTGAAGCAGCACCGAGTAGGAAGCATTTCTGTAAAAGAACTTTCTGAAGTGCAGTGGATGATGGGCGAAACTGGGGTACCATACTTAGTATTTCCGTTTAAAAGTCCCGGGCCTGGTCCTGGGTGAATTCCCGTGGTTGCCTATTTTAATTCTTGTGACCTCATCTCTTTGAGCCTCCACTCTTTAGAACGGGAATGCTACACATTTTGTGCCCTCTGGGGCTTGGGGACAGTAGGATGTAACTGGCCCCCATTTGAATAGGAGGCACTGGGAGTGTCCTGTGGGGGGGTGAAGGGGGCTGAAGTCATGAAGATTTGGCTGCCTCCTTCCTCCTACCCCCAATCCTAGCTACAGCCACAGCCCGGAAATTCTGTGTTGATGCTTCCCTTGGAAGTACTCTCTGAGGAGACAAATGTCATCTGCTGGGAAACTGGGAATTCCATGCGGAAGGGGGTCTCCTGGGAGCAAGTATCTCCTATACCCCGATGGGAAAGTAAAGCCAGCTAGCAAAGGGGGTGAGGAATCAGGTTCTGATCTCATCTACCTCCCCATTTTCCTCAAGGATGGCTTGGCCCCATCTCCTCCTGCTTTTCTTGGTTCATGTCTGTGCCAGCGATTTCATTGTGCCTCAGTTTACTTACAAGGCTAATCAGTAGTCACTACTGATCACATCAGTCTTCACAGGTTGTTTTTGAGGGTTAAATTAGTAGAAAGCATTTCGCAGATTGGCTGGGAGGGGACATCCTCAGCAGCTATTAGCATCACTGTCATCTGTTGGGTGGGACCCTTCCTTTTGCCAACTGGGTGATCTGCTTCATCTGAGACTCCAGAGTCCTATAACCCCTCCCTCACTGGGATTGGATTGGATGAATTGTGTGTGTGTGTCTTCCAGCCACCCTTGGCTCCTTTTATTTTTCTTTCTTTCTTTTTTCTTTTTTTTTTTTTTTTTTTTTTTTTTTTTTTTTTTTTTTTTTTTTTTTAGACAGATCTCTCACTGAACCTGGACCTCACTGATTCAGCTAGACTGCCTGGCCCTTAAGCTGCAGGGGTCCACCTGTCTCTGCCCTGTCTACCCCAATGCCTGGCTTTTGCATGAGTTCTGGAGAATCAGCCTCAGGTCCTCGTGCTTACCATCAGTGGGCACCCTCTGCATACAGAAGCCGGAGTGAGCCTCTAACTGATGGGTCTGCTTCTTCTAATGGCCTTGGTGCCTGCTCAGGGACTGGTCCCTTTCAAGTATTTTATAACACCCTGCACCTGAGCCTCACATCTAAATACTCAGGGACCTTTTACCCCAAGTCACCCCTAGGCCCAGCTGCCACCAGGACTGGTCCTGAAAGCTTTTTGAGTCTATTCTTGTAAACTACAGGTCCAGAGCCCCCTTCTTTCTGAAGTGAGAGACATTCAGATAGCTGAGGATTGCTACCTCCAAGCAGCCAGGAGAGTGTCCCTTGAGTTCTGAGTCCTAGAATCAAAATTCTGCTTCTTGTTTAAACAGCTGTCTAGGGACAGAGGAGGTGCACATGGGTCACCGGCTACACTGGGTGCAGCCATGTTTTTCCACCCACTGCGCTAGGCTCCACTATTCATTCAAGACTGTTAATAACTCCTAAAGCATTCTCTGCCCACAGGCTGGTGTTCTCAGGGGACATAAATTGGGCAAGAGGCATGAGGAACCCTCAGAGCATTTTAGGTATGTGCTCAGAAGAGGTCACTGGGAAAAGAGAACATTCAGGAGAGGGTAAGAAAATCTAGAACATTCTAAGGGGTGGGGCAGTATGGTTAGCAGGAGCTAGTGCTCCAGAAAGCGGGGGCTTGCAGGGGTTGGGAGGTCTTTGGTAAGTGCTCAGGGCCCCACAAAGGTTTTCATAGAGGGTGACAGACTGTGGGTGGACAGACAGCAGCCTGAGGGGAAGGGTGGCTGTGGTAGCCTGGTAGCCAGCTGTAGCCAGGGTGGACACTTGAGGCAAGAGAAGTTAGGGTGGCAGACTTTGTTGATGGATCAATGTTAGATGAATAGAGTTGAGGAAAAGGAACATTGCAGGAGAGGCTGGGATGGTGGAAGGCTACTGCCCGGGCTCAGACACCTAACTGTATAGAGTCCTGGGAGGGTGGGTAATGGTATCCCTCAGAGCCCGTGAGAGCTGGAAGTTTTCAAGCCTCAGGGGAGACCTGGCAGGCACCAACACCTCCACGCTCTGGCAAGTGCAGCCAGTTCATTTTCCTAGGTTTGCTACATCAAGGGTTTACTTAAGATTGTATTCGTAAAAGGATTCCTCTCCTGTAATAAATGTGCCTGACCCAGTCTGTGTTCAATGTAACCATGAGGCAACAGAGATCCTGAGAGAGGAAGGTGGACTTGGGTCTCCTGAGCCTCTGACCTGATATAGTATGGGCTCTGCAGAGGCATCCGTAGTCTCTCTAGGCTTTGAGACTGGGAGGTCTTCCAGGAGGAGGCGCATAAAGCAGGGCCTCAGCTCCCACAGCTCTGCTGCTGTCTCTGGCATCTTGACTTCCAGGGTCTGTTGTTCTCCTGACTGACAAAGACCCTGGTCTGGGACAATGAAGGGGTGTGGGGGAGGGGTGCAGTTAGCATGGCATGGAGGAGTCTAAGCACAGGACCCCTGTGCCCCTCCTGGACTTGCCTTTCTCTTGATGCCTGCCTGGCCTGGGTCCCAGAGCCTGTGTAGAAAACTTAAGATCTTATGAGGCACTTGTATTCTAACACAGATGGGGTCCAGAAATCACGAGTGAGGAAGCCTATATACAGCGCCTCTGCTGGAAGCAGAAGTGGGCATGATATGAGAGGCAGGCCCCTTACCATCCTCTCCACCTCCCACAACTGAAGGAGTGGGAGCTGGCCTTCAGGGTCCCGAGGGTGACTGCCATTTCTTCCCTCAGGCCCTCCCCCAGGTTCCACCTGTCATGGCCAGTGAATCATCCCTTGGTTCTTGTCACTAGACAATGACAAATGAGCTGAACTGGCAGGCAGCCACAGAGAAGGGAGGGAAAGCTGGGGAAGAGAGAAGCCTGGAAAGGCTTAGAAGATGGGTTCCTCAGCAGGTCTGGAAGGGAAGGCGTAGCAGTGCAGTCCCCACGCAAGTGGGGGAGCCTATATCTTCTCCACTGACTTTGGAAAAAGAAGTCAGACTTTTGACCCAGGGAGACTGATGGGAAAGGTACAGGAGTATGGAGGTGGCTGTCTGGCCACTGCTAGAGTTTGAGAGAGTTATATTCCTAGAGAGAAACCAAGCGTAGGGGAGGAGAGCTAGGAGAACCCCTGAAATTCTCAAGCTGCTCACTAATTTAGAGCTGTCAGCTCCTTATTAGGAATAGGGGATTGTGAGGCATCTTGTTCCCAGTTAGTGGGTGACTTGGTTGGGGTTCCTATTGCTGTGATAAAACACTGTGCTCAAAAGCAACTTGTGTGTGTTGGGCGGGGGGGTTATTTCATCTCATATTGCTGTATCACAGTCTATCAAAGAAAGTCGGGTTAGGAACTGACTTCCTCCTCATGACTTGTTCAGCCTGTCTTTTTATAGTACCCAGGACCATCCTGGGTAGCACTGCCCACAGTGAGCTGGACCCTGGAACATCAAGTAAGAAAATCAATTAATCAATCATCAATTAATCATCAATTAAGAAAATGCAACACAGGCCAATCTGGTAGAGGCATTTTCTCAACTGAAGTTCCCTCTTTGAAAATGACTCTAACTTGTGTCGAACTGACATAAAAGTAGCCAGCACAGTGGGTTAGTGCTGATCTGACAACCAGTTCTAGATCTTTCAGTCAAGGCACCAACTGCCTAGAACCTGCCTTTTATGTTTAGAATCAAGAGGTTACACTGCTTTGTCCCGGAAGGAGGTCTGGACCATGGAAGTCTCCCCTACTGCTGAACCTAAGGATCAAAGCCACAACTTTAATGGCTTTTCTGATACAATGTAACCAAAAAGAAAGAGGTAGGCCATTTCAGCTCCTTTGAGGACTCTCAGGCTAGGCAGGGAGAGCAGTGAGTTCCAGCCTCTTGTCACCTCAAGAGCATGCTCACCTGTTTAAAAGGTCCCTCAAGGGAGTTTAGACTACAGAATGGAGTAACTTCCCTCTGTAGCAGATGGTGACCCCAAAGGCAGAGATGCTTGGATACCCAGGAATGGAACCCAGCTAAGCCCCTTTCTCCCATGGTCCCTAACTGTCAGGATGTTATGGGCCCTTCTCGGGGATGAGGCAGAGTGGAACATCTCTTGAGCCTGAAGAATGGGAGTAGGCTTGGGGTGCAAGTGGTGGAGCCCCTGGCTGCCTCACAAGGTTTCAAGTGTAGATCTCTGAACTCAGAGAAACTCAGAATTTCGAGGTGCTATTGTTGGGGGATGGTTTTTCTTAGATCTAAAGGCTGTTCAGGGATGGGCACATAGTAGATCATCTGTAGAGCTAAAGGGCATCCTGAGATCCTGTCCCTCCCAAGTCTGGGGACTGGTTTCCTAGGAAGCAATTCTCTGTGGCTCTAGTCCCCAAATAATTTGAGTTTCACCTCTGTGCTGCTGCTCCATAGACATCCAGGAATTTCCTCCTGTGCTGGGCCAGTGGGAATGAATCCTGCAATAAAACTAGGGTACACTACAGGGTGGGCAGTGAGTGCTTCTTCCTACCAATGGCTAGAAAGGTAGTTAGTTCACAGAATAGTCTAGAATATACTGTTTACTTTCCTAAGAAACAAAGACAGACACAGAAAGAAGGCTTCTGGGTCATCCCTTTGTCCAATCAGCTGGGAGGAAATGCTTTCTCATACTGTGGGTTTATTTGATAAAACTGGTCTTGCAAAAGAGCTAAGTTAGAGAGCTCCCATGGATAAGGCCAGAAGTTTCCTAGTGGGTGACTTATGGAGGGTAGGCACGCTTCTCTGGTGAGGGACAGCATCAAGCAAGTCTGAGTGACTTCCAAATGAGTAAAGCTAGTAAGGAGGTCCCGACAACCTTCAGTTGTCTACATGTGTCCTGTGACATCAACCTTTGCCAGGGTAGAATGATGGAGGTCTGAGGAAGCCATGCCTGGAAAGGGTTCTCTGGCTCCCTGACAGAGTGAGGCCTCTTCACCACACACCCAGGCCTTCTTCATGTCCGTTAGCCCCTGTATAGGAAGCCAGGAAGTGACTCTGTGTCCTCCGTCTCCATTCAGCGTGTGAGAGTGCCCTTGAAGAAGAGAGAGACTGGGCTGGCCAGAATAATCTTTCCTCAAATAGCAACAATGCAGAAGGAAGGCCTTTTTGGACTCTGTCCGCCTTAGCTTTTCACAGAAGAATCTGCAAGTACCTTGGCTTCCACTTAAGGTGCAATGCCTCTCCCCTCCTGTCTCCTGGATCAAGGCTGTCAAGGGATACACAAAAATGGGAACAATGCCAGTGGTCACAGAGCCCCTCAGGAGTCTCTCCAACTCCTGGGATGTCCCCACTCTGTCAGTACATTTAAAAGACTGTGCCAGCCTGAGACAATCTTAGTTCCTTTCAGACAGAGTGGCCTTTCTCTGAAGTGGCTGTGGTCAGGGCTTGTCTGTACCTGAGATAGCTACAGTGAGCTCAGGCCACATCCTATAAAGCGTTGACCCCAGGCTCCAGGGAAAGGCTGCATCTTTCTAGTCAAGACCAGGTAGACTGAGAGACCTTCAGTTCTGACCTGGGAAGGAAAGAATCCACAAGGCAGAGGGAGGAATGGGGGGATGTGGGGTTTTAGAGGGGCTGTCCTATTGAACACAAGAAAGCTGACTTCTTGTTGTTAATGATTCTGGGATCTTCAAACAAGACAAGACCTTGTTACTCCCTAGTAAGAGATGAGAATTCAGTTGTGTACACTTGTGAGTGGGGTCCAGTGGGGATGCTAGAGCCTATGGGAGGAGCCTACTTTCTGAAAGGCCTACTAGGGAAGTACAGTGGGCTGGCCCAGAAGGGGAGGGACCACAGGCATTGGGAAGCCCTCCTCCATAGGCTCCTAGGACTCAGAGGCTGATGAAAGAGTAAGCCTGGCTGTATTCAGTGTGATGGTCTCTGGCGAATGGGTCAGCTGTCAAGACAAGATTTACCCAGATCTTTTCCCACACTGATGTCTGGTTTCCTCCCTCTCAGTCAGTGTCAGAGGCTGGCCGTGTGGATGTGTCTAGGATGTTAAGGTTAAAGAAGGGTAGCTAAGGATGGCTTCTGGTGACACTGTCAGTTATACATTATCTTCCTGCTCTCCATGCTGAGTATAGCCTCCTTCTAAAGCATATCCTGGCATTCTTCAGTCAGTAAATATCTTCCTGTTTACTCACCAACTCATTCTCCTACAGCCAGCCAGCCAGCCACCTGCTACCTGTCCACTCATCCATCTGCTAACCCATGCAGCCATCCAGCCAGCTGTCCATCTGTCTACCATCTGTCAATCTATCCATCATCCACCTATCATCCTCCTACCACCAGCCAGCTACTTGCCACCTGTCTGCCTTCCACTTGTTCATTCATACAGCATCAAGCCAGAAGTCCAGTTCATCTATAAACTCTCTCTACATTCATTCATCTGTCCATTTATCCATCCATCCATCCATCTCTACATTCATTCATCTGTGTGTCCATTCATCCATCTATTTATCTCTTCACCCATCCATCTATCCATCCATTTATCAGTTCATCTGCCCATCTATCCAACCATCCATCCATCCATCTGTCCATTCACATATTCATCTGTTTATCTTTCCATTCATTCTTCAGTTTATCTGTATCTATCTAGCTATTCACTGACCAGTTGGACATCTAGGCTTTTCCAATTTACCCACTAAGGAACATGAGATGCATGTTCACAGCTGAGGTACATACAAGGCACTGTAGACAAAGGTGTCACGGTGGTACTAACATTGACTGTTAAGCAGGGAGGGCCTGGTACCAACAGCACTGAAGTTGAGTCTGGAAGGGCAAGTATGTATTAACTGCTGGGATTAGAAATATAGAGAAAGGAATTCAATTAGAAGTTGGCTTGAGTGGGAAGTCGGAGAGTTGGTACAAACAGGTTATGTGTGTGAACCCTACAGTCTGATGTGGGGGCAGACGAAGGTATTGTATGTGAAGGCATGGAGGGGGTTCCACTTGGCTCTCTGTAGAAGAATTTGGCTCTTATTTCCCATGATGATACATATCACAGGTCTGTTCCTCCACTTAGTGGCTCAGCAGTGCTGGGCAAGATGTTGCAGCTAAACCTGCCATAGCACCTTCTTCCTCCCACGCTGCTAACAGGGTGGCAACCCCAGCGCCTACAGTGTTGTCATGGCAACCAGAGACAGTGTTCTCAGCCCTTGGGCTGTGAGACCATCAGGAACTCTGCATGCATGTGCATATGTGTGTATGTGTATACACATATGCACTATTACACATGTGGGTACTATTGGTTTTCAAACACAGACAAGACTAATGACATTGAAAGCATCAAACATGTGTCTCTCTGAGTCCACACCCAGACCAAATATGTTCATGTATAATTTTAATCTGTGTGTACGTGGTGACTTGTGTTCCTCTTTTTTTGAAGGGTGACTTCCTACTTCTATGTTTCTGCATGTGCTAGGGATATGTGTTGCCTGCTGGTCTTCATGTAACATTCTTTTAAAATTACATTTTGTGTATGTGCCATGGTGTACAGGTGGTGATCAGGATAACTTCTGGAGTCCATTCTTTCCTTCATGTGGGTACTGGAAATGGAATGCAGGTCATAAAGCTTGGTGCCACGTGCCCTCACCCACTGAGCCATCTTGCTAGCTTGTGTTATGGTCATTTAATGGGCAGAGTCAGCTTAGTCATTTTCTGTGTTGACTGCTTGACATCATCCCAAGTCTCTTAAGTGTCGATTGAAACCTTTGAACATGAGTGCAGGTCCAAGGTTTAGACGAACTTCCTTGAGAGTAGTTCTTCATCTCTCTCCAAGAAACTGAATTTGAGGTAAGAGTAAAGCAGAACTTCATGGTTAGCCCCTGCATTTTCGGTACGTATAACATTTAAGCCAACTGTTTCCCAATTTTCTTGCTCGTAGAGATAGTCACTTAATTAAGGGTGTGAGTAGGGAGTGAAATTTGCTCAAAGATGCCCTTACAAGGAAAGGATTTGTGTTTCCTGTGACTGAAATGCATTGGCTGGAGCTGAGGCAGCCATCTTGGATTCTGAGGTAAACAGAAATGTAGAAGCTATAGGGTTAGGGTCCCAAACATTAAGCACCATTCTCGGGCTAGATTGTTTACCCAGAGTTCCGTGAGTCTCCTCATAGGAGAGAGGACCACATATTCATTTTGTTTAAGTCACTGTGGTTCCTACTTTTCTACTACAAATTCTATCTCAGGGAACAGTTTTATGTTCAAAGTCCTCGTTCTCAGAGGAGGCAGAAGGGAGAAAGGGAGAGAGTAGAGGAGAAACCTTCCCCTCTGGGACTAGATTACAGACAAGTGAGCTTTAGATCTCACTGAAAGCTTCTGGCTATTTATTCTGGCTTGCCGTCTGACTGCAAAGCCTTGTGCTCTGGGATGTGTCAAGCCTTCTCAAGACTTGTTACATAGCACTATGCAGGTTCACTAACTCGGCCTCGCATGGCTGACAGAGTGGCAGTGGGGGAGGGGGGAGGAAATTGCATTTTGTTCAAAGCAGAGTGTCAGGACAGCTGTGTGGGAGGTGGGGTGGGCTTGGCCTGCTTCTGGGGAGAGGCAAAGAACACCTTGCTTTAATTTTCACAGAGGCACTCTGTCAGCTGTTGGGGACCCCCCCACCCAACCAAAGAAGACACTAATCAAGATACTTAGCCCAGAGGAAACTTGCGCTGAGGGACAGTGGCCAAGGTTGGGGAGGAGCTTGCATCCCAGGGCTTGGAAGGCACTCGACCCCAGGAGTGAGGGATGCCAGTTCCTATGGTCCTACCCAGGCCTGTAACCACTCACTTCTATGCCCTTCAGTTTTCCTTGGACTAGGGTCCTCTGAATGGACCCAGTGTGCCCTCTGTAAACCAGGCTACAGCTTGATGAATTTGAGGCTCTCTGGGCTGCTGTGGAGATCGGTAGGCATTTCCTGTTTTCACTTGGGATCCTACTATGTGGTTTGCTGCTGACTTGTGAATCCAGGCTCTTACAGCCCAACCGGTTACTGCAAGTTTGGGTGATCACAAGTTGCAGGCACCTCAGATGTCTGTGCCCAGATTTCATAGTGAAACCAACATGGCTGCATCTGACTGTGGGAGCTATTCAGGAGTCTGGGCCAAACAAGGCTCAGGTTCTGGACCAGATCTTGGTAGAGGAGACATGGTACTGTGGGGTTGCTGTAAGTGTCTCTAGGAGGGAAAGTGCATGGGATCTGACAGTGACCATGTGTGCATGCCTTCAAGTGGGCAGGATGCTGTTCCCTTCTGCCTCCTCCCCAGGAGCAAGGGCAGCCATGGCTCAGCATGTTCTCAGTGAGGCCAGTACACTGTGGTCAGAAAAGCAGGGCATGGAGCAAACAGTCAGGACTCGCTTCCCCATCTCTGCCTTATTTTCTTCATTGTACAAGTAAAGTCGTAACGTTCCTAACACATGGAGTTGTGGGATTTTGTGAGCTAATGTGTGTTTGAACAGTGTTGAACACAGAGTAGGTATTCTGTGACAGGGTTTTCTGAAGCTCACTCTCATGACCCTGTCACTCAGCCTTCTGGCAGTAAACCAGTTTATAGTGTTGCTGTGTCTTGTACAAACTGGTGTGTAGTTCCTGTCCATGGTCCATGTTAATTTGCTTTGAACCCTTGGGATAGATACTTGTCCTCTTTGGTTTCTGCTTCCTCTGTAAATGCAGCATGGAGATGCAGAGGCCCCCATGAGCTAAGCACCAAATGAACAAGTGCTGGGTAGCCTCACAGGCCTTAGACAGTGGCATATCACAAGGCTCAGGACCTCTCCATTTGTGATTGGAATGGGGAGGAGGCCTGGGTATGTGCTTCTTGGGAGGACCCCCAATGTTTGGAGGCTGGGAGAGGTTCCTACAGCTGCTGCTGACCAGTCCTCCCTTTTCCTCCCAAGTGTACCTTCTCTCTCCTCAGGGAGCTGAGTGAGCAGGTTGCCAGTCCAGGATCTGTGTGGAGGGGCCTTTCCCAGGGTCCTGTGCAGGCTCACAATGGCCAATAATTGGTATCATGTCACGGGGACATTTCTAGTGGATCCTCATACATCATGGCTTCTGTTTGAAAATCTGTCTCCCGGCTTAAATTCATGTGCAACCCCCAAACCCATGCTTGCAGCTCCCTAAGTCCTGTCAAGTCCCTAAGTGCCTATCAAGAGCTATCAGTCCTCTGACATGAGGACAGTTGGCCTCTCCACCCCACACTGCAGATGTATCCTTGTCAGGGCCTCCTTCATATCTGGTGTGTTCCACACCTTTGTGCTTTTGTTATTGTTGTTGTTGGTGGTGGTGGTAGTCATTTTATTGTTCCAAATGACCCCTATAGCACTGAGATGCCATGTTCCTAAGCACAAGGTGACCATGATGTATCTTGGAAAGGTCTGTGGGTGCTGTAAGCTTCCTTCAGGCATGAACTTTGATGTCACAGCATGTGGTGTTTGGTAGTAAAGAAGGGAGGACGTGTATTCACTTAGAAGCTCACAGCCAAAGCTTAGGCTGACCAGAGTCCCTGATAACAGGGTTCACTATTAGCTCTCAGTATTCACAGGAGCTAGGATAATCTAGCCACTGGGCATACGCCTGCCAGCTCACTCCCTCTTAGGCCTTCAAGCTGAGGAGTGTCTGCTTTATCTATGGTCTGCCTGGAAAAGTACACACTGTCCCTTAGGCCCTGCCTGGATCCTGGGGCTTCCCTCACCTCCACGAAAGTCTGGGGCTTAGGAAGGACAGTTTCTGATGATGTCTATAGTCAGTGGCTTTTGTTCTGTGGCTCTGATAGAATTGTTGGGGGTATGGAAATTTGTGTGTTACGGAGACAGGAGCATGGACTCTCAGCACTCACAGCCGTGCCCTAGAAACCCCAGCTTACATCCTGAGGACCTACTTCTGACAAAGGCCAAGAGCTCTCCTGATAGTTACTGCCCTCCAAGGCTGGAGTTCTGGTGCCTCTCAGTGAGGAGACCAAGACAATAGAGCTGGGAACCAGATTGAGTTCCATTCCCAGCCAGAGCCTCTGCTCATCCATGAATCTTCTGAATTCAGTGTCCTTGTGCCTCCCCTAAGGCCCACACCTGATGCCTCCCTAGATCCAGGAATGCCTTAGGTCCCAGCTGGACTGCCATTTGGGCCTTTCCATCATCCCAGCCCCACTACAGGGTGACACTCTGTCTGGAAGGCACACACAGGACGTCAGGTCCTTACGTGCCAGTCGCTCCTTTGCTACTGTCAGGCCACACTGTACTTAGAATTCCAGGGGCACATGAAATGGGTGTCTGGAGCATAGGCCCTGAGTCTCTTCCTATGGTGCTCGCTCTCCCCCACCTCAGTACCTTACCCTGCCTCAAGTTCACTAGCCAGGATCTTGCCAGCTCCTGCTGCTATAACAAAATGCCAGAGAAAGCAGCTTCATGAACAACAGTGGTTTTCCTCTCACAATTTTGGAAGCTGAGGAATCCCAAATCGAAGTGCCAAGAGGTTCAGTGTCAGGGGAACCATTTTCTGTTTCTCAGAAGGCTCTTCTGCCTCTATCCCCACATGGAAAAGGGCCACGGCATGTTCTGGGCCTCTCTTCTGAGGATATATATACACACACACACACACACACACACATACATACACACACACATATATATACATATATACACATATACACATATACATATATACACATATACACATATACACATATACATATATACATATATACACATATACACATATACACATATACATATATACACATATACATATATACATATATACATATATACATATACATATATATATGCATATGTATATCTCCACCAATGAGGCTTTACCCTCCCACATGGTATAAGCCTTTCCTACAGGCCCCATCTCCTAATTCCATCCCAAAGGGTAAGACTTTGTAGTTGGCATTTGGGAGCACACAGACATGGGCCTGTGACCATGGCTTCAGCATCTTCTAGCCTCCCACTTGAACAGTCACATCTGTGCACATGTCACATCTGATGGGACAACTGGGCATATATGTCAGGAAGTAACTAGTAGGTTTCAGACCAGGGCAGGCTTTTGTGTTTGGCTTTTGGAGGTAGCTGGAAGGTAGCCCCTTTAGAACTGGCAGGAGAATACTCAGCCTGAGGCACACAGACACCCAACAGAGGAAATGTGGCCACAGCTGCTGTTTGGGAGGTTACCAGGTGACTCGATGTCACAGATACTGGGGAGACATGATGCTTTGGTGGTTTGTGCAAGATGGGGGTCAGGCCTGTATGTTCTGTCTGCACTCTCTCAAGCTTAGCAGTGACCCAAGGAGGAGCAGCTGCTGGAAGCCAGCCTTGTGTTCTGAGTCACCTTTCCGTTCAGAGATGGGGGCTCCTTTGTCAAAGCACACTTCCTTCCCTGCCACAGACACCCAGGCGCTTGCTCTCCAGTAGCGCTCTGAAGTAGGTGGGGGCATGGTGCCTTTGTCTTGTTTCACTGCTGAGGAAACTCGATTCATAAAGGGATGGGGCGGAGCAAAAGCTCACCCAGAAAGTCAAGTCAATAGCGGAGGTTCCGTTTCCAGGGTAGAGCTCCTTCTACACTGCTCAGGGCTACACAAGTTGAATAGTAGCCATAGGGGGCCATTTGCCAAGTCATCTCCAAGCTCCAGATGCCCTGGTCCTGGTGCTCCTCCATACAGACTGCAGGCAGGTGCCGGAGTAAACTGTCTGGCCTCTGCCCCTTCTGCACTGAGTTGTGTCCCTGAGCTCTTGTGTGAGTGCATGGGGGGGGGAGCATTGTGTGCTGTCCTTTCTTAATTTCTACCTCAGTTCCAGATGATGAGAACCCTGAGTGAGCAGCTTACAGGGTCAAAGGCACGGTGACAGCAGGCTGTGGGGGACTCCATGTGCTATATTGCTCAAAGCTAGAATGGCCTGAGTGCGTGGGGACCCTGCCCCTGGCTGTCTGTACCACAAACCTCCTTGTTCCTGTTTTCTCAAGAGCTCTATCCCTGGGAAAAGAAAGAGGCAGAAACAAGGAGGGCACCTAGCTGTGGGGGGAGGGCAGTAGCTGGTGGGGGAGAGCACCTAGCTGGGGTTGGGGGAGAGGAGGGGTGTGGTCAACAAAAAGCCAGGAACCTGGGGCAGCTAGATGCAGCCTGTTAAAGTTGAGGCCTGGCATTCAGCCTGCCCCATGCAACAGTTCCTGGGAGAAAAGCCATTGATTGCAGGGTGACATTTCTCTGATGGGCTGATGGGCTTTCCCAGTAGAGCTGTGCTTGGGGAAGTAATGTACAGTAAGAATGTGCAATTCTCCCTGTCAGTCCCCTTTTCGTTATAAACAAATCACAAGGAACACAAGTGCATGGACACCAGGAAAAGACAGACGCTAGAGAAGGCTAGTCTGCTTCATCCCATAAGACAGCCCCTGGCCTCATATAGCTATTCTACATGTTACATGCAATTAGTGAAGTGACCCTGTAGCTGGCCACAATCCCAGCACTCAGGGCCACAGGTCACGGAACTGCACTGGATTCTGTAGGTCTTCCATGGTGCTGACATCAGACGGGATTCCAGGAGAATAGAAAACTGGATAGATTACAAAGTAAGAAGACTAACCAGCAGCTACTCACTAAAGATTGGACTGAATCGGACCCATCTCATGTACTGGTGAATAAATATTTAATATGAATTGGGGGTCTCTACCCTGCCTTTGATTCAGTTCCCAGATAAAAGACACACAGCCTTTACATTTATAGGAAGCCTTGACAGCACTGGAGCTGGGCAGCTATCAACTTTCTATGGCTCTTTGGTCTACTTCCCTGTCAATAACCCCGAGTTATAATTTGCCATGTTCTGCCTGGGTCACCCTTGCTCCAATTGGCCAACCCTCATGGCTATGTTTACATGATTCACCTACCCCATGGTGTCTTCTTCCTTCCTCCACCTTCTCTCTTCCTCTCTTGTGGTCCTGCCTCAGACCCCAAGCCCAGGGAACCGAAACTCTGCCTGCCTCTCTTCTGTCCAGCCAAAGGCTGTAGGCATCTCTATTCAACCAATAGTTTTAAATTAAGGAACAAGGTTACATAACATCACTTCGTGTGTGTGTGTGTGTGTGTGTGTGTGTGTGTGTGTGTGTGTGTGTGTATGTGTGTGTGTGTAGCAACAGACCAAACCTCAACAGTTACCTTTATAATATCCAGGAGACAGCATTTCTGCATTTATACAATTCCATAATTCTGTCTGATAGGCTTCTGGCCCCATGGATATATGAGAATATTTCCTCTACTTTTTTACCTCCAGAGAAGGGATCTGACTGTGTTACTTTATCTGAAGCTTTCTGCTGCTCAGATAAAATACCTAAGAGAATCAGCTCAAAGGAAAAAGAGTTTGTTTTGGCTCATGGTTTCTGGTTCCCATCATGGTCACCGGGCTCTGATGCTTTGGGGTCTGTGTGTCAGGGCTGAGCACCATGGCAGGGACTAGAGTTGTTTGCCTCATGGTGGCTGGACAGCAGTGATAGAACTCACTTGTGAAGTAAAGCCCTGTACTCCCCACCTCACTGCCACCTAAGCTCATGGGACCATAATCCATCAGCTCAGTGAGTGACTTCACTGTTAAGGGTGGAGTCCTCATGACCTGCCACCTCTCACAGATCTCACCTCTGAACTCTTCACCTCTGAACTCTTCACCTCCGAACTCCACTGCACTGGGCCTTTCACTCGTAGGTTTTGGGGAGACACTTCAGATCCACTCTGTGATAGTGAAGCACAGAGAAGGCAAGGGCCTCGAGTGTGGGAAGCACTGGCCCTGTCTGCCTCCTGGCTCTCTCAGAGTATCCAAGGTGCTCCCACGCAATAAGCTAAGCTTTTGAGTGGACCCCACCCCCCAATTCTGCCCCACTTCACACAAGAGACCCAGACAGGCAAGTAGCAAGTAAGCCTGAAAGATGTGTTCCTTCACTTTTGTGTCTGTGCATATGTGTGCATGGTGTGTGTGTGTTCATGTGTATTTGTGTGTGTATGTATATGGCGGAGTATGGTGTGTGTGTGTGTGTGTGTGTATATATATCACTTGTGTGCCCTGTCTGTGGAGATCTGAGAATGGCCTTGCGCTCAGGAACCTCCTGCATTCAATTTGAAACAGGGTATCTCATTGTCCTGAAATTTCACCAAGTATGCTAAGCCAGCTGGCTAGTGAGCTCCAGAGAGCCTGTCTCCATCTCTCAGCTCACCATCTCTGAGAATGCAAGCATGCAGCACTGCACCCAGCTCCTTACAGGAACTCTAGCGAGGGAAGCTGGGGTCTACCATGTGTGAGGCAAGCACTTTACTGGCTGAGCCTCTATTCTTCTATCTTCATAGTTTCTCCTGCTATTTTCCAAATAACAAAAGTTAATATTAATACCAATTTATAAAAATACAATTTGGGACTGAAGAGATGGGTCAGCAGTTAAGAGCAGCACTGGCTCTTCCAAAAATAAACCCAGGTTCAGTTCCTAGCACCCACATGGCAGCTCACAACTGTCTGTAACTCCAGTTCCAGGGGGTCTGACATACTCACACACACACACACACACACACACACACACACACACACACTTACACACACACATACAAGCAGGAAGAACACCAATGTATGTAAAATAAAATAAATAAATTGTATTTTAAATTAGGAAAAAAATAAAACAACCTTAAAAAAATAGTATACTTGGGGCAGAGCTGTGGTGTAGCCTTTAACCCCAGCCCTTAGAAGGCAGAGCAGTAGGATCTCTATGAGTTCAAGGCCAGCCTGGCCCACATAGTAAGTTCTAGGACAGCCAAGGATACACAGAGAAGCCCTGTCTCGCACCTCCTCTGCCCCCTAAAGAGTACAGTATGTACAAAAAAGATAAAGGAGACAGAAATCTCTGGATCTTTATATAAGGAAGCTTATGGTGCCTAGTGCCTTCCCCATGCAGAGCCAGGGTTGGGTTCTCCTCTCCCATTTTGAGTGGCACCGAGTGGGGGGAGGTGTCCTGTCTTCACTGCTAGTCCTACATACACTAGTCAGATTTTCAGCCTTTCCCTCCTCATCTTCCACTCTTCTCTCCCTCCTCCCCTCTTCCTCTCTCCTTTTTCAGTACCAACGCCACTCTGTCCAGCAGAGGAACTCAGGACACACACCATTCTTTTTGCCCAGTCATCTCTCCCTCCTCAGCACACAGCGTCCTCCGTGTGTTTGTTTTTCTGTTACATACTTTGCCCTCCATTTTCCCCTTATCAATGAGTGTGTAGGTTGTTTCCAGGCGTTTCTCCTGTACAGACAATGTTCCAGTGACTCCAGAGAGTACCGGTTGTCCCATGAGTCACTTTGACCATGGCATCTCCATCTGTAAAGGGAACCCTCCACGGCTGCTAAGTGCAAAGCCATGTGTGTTTGCAACTGTGTTCTAAGTTAAACGGTTAACCTCTGTGGAAGCTGTACCACCTCATGTTCTCACCAGCTACATGGAGAGCACTTTAGGAACTTTTTAATGGCTGTGTCATATTTCAGTGTTTATATTAAATTCAGCATCTAAAGTTGCTCTATAGGCCAAGTATGGATGTATATTGCCCGTTGCCTCTAACACCGATATGTTTTTATACCTCATTCTGCTTTTTCTCCTCCCCTGCTCAGTGCTGGGTCTAGGTTGTAGACATTCTCAGCACCAAGCAGAGACAGAAAGGATGGATTCACATGGGTGGGGCTGGGACACCTTCACCATTCCATTTTTTTCTGTTCTCCTCACCGGTGAGTCCTGCCACAGGAAACACATTTGCATTCTGGATGGCCTACCATAGATACATTTAGCTCAAAGAGGGCCAAGTTCTGTGAGTGGGACTGCGTGGTGCTGCTCAGCTGCATGTGGGCAGTCCTCTTAAGGAAGACTTGGCTTTCTGGGAATTTCCAGCCACTGTGTTACCTAACCAGCAGACAGTGTAGTCACATGATTCGAAATCAGAAAGGACAGGAGGGTACTATGGAAAATCCTCCTTCTCTCCACCACACTCCTCTCTGTCCCTGCACAAGTGTGTGAGATCATCCTGACATGGGTGTGTGGCACATGTGCACAGAGCTTGTCTCTGCCATGGGGGCTGGCACCTTTAAGGCTTTTACCTTCAGTCCTGACCAGCACATGCATCCCTGAATCCTGCCTTCTTCATTCCATCTCCATATCTAGTGATGTTTCTGGGTGTCTCTTTGGGGAGGACACAGAATGCCAGCTGCTTTTTAAAGATTTATTTTATTTTTAGGGTGTGTGTGTGTGTGTGTTTTATATACATATGAGTGCTGGTACATCAGTCTAAAAGAGGTGTCAGGTTCCTTGGAACTGGAGATAAAACTGTTTGTGTTCCACCCAGTGGAACAAAGCTCAGATTCTCTGCAAGAGCAGTACACACTGAGCCATCTCTACAGCCTGTCAGTTGTAACGTTTATTTCAGTAGTATTGTGATCAGCCTAGAATGGGCAGGTCCATAGCAGAGCTGAATCAGTATAATAGATGGATGGGTGGATAGGTGGGTGGATGGATGGATAGATGGATAGAGAGGTAGATGGATGGATGAAAGGATGGATGGATGGATGGATGGATGGATGGATGGATGGATGGATGGACAGATGGATGGACAGATGGATGGATGAAAGGATGTATGAATGGACACATGGATGGATGGGTGGATGGATAGATAGATAGATAGATAGATAGATAGATAGATAGATAGATGGATGAAGGGATGGATGGATGGATGGATGGTACCCAATACTGAGCAGTGCTTTCAGTGAAGCACTGTCTTAAATTCTTATAACCAGTATATAAAGTAAGCACTCAGGCTCCTGCCTCCAGTTAAATATATGCACAGAGAAGCAAAGACTTGTAAAGACTACCCAGCTGGGACTCTTTCTGCAGGCTGCCTGGTTTTCAAGTTCATACCCTATGCTAGTTAGGTTCTTTGTCAGCTTGATACAAGCTATGGTCATCTAGGAAAAGGGAACCTCAATTAAGAGAATACTTCTTAGTTTTCTACTGTGGTGACAAAACATCATGACCAAGGCAACTTATAGAAGACAGAGTTTATTGGGGCTTACAACTCCAGAGGTAAGTCTGTGACCATTATGGCATAGAACATAGCAGCAGGCAAGCAGGCAGGCAGTCAAGCAATGCTGGAGCAGCAACTGAGAGCTTACGTCTTATTCTCAAATTGTAGGCAGAGAAAAAGAGCTAACTGGGAATAGCATGGGCTTTTGAAACCTCAATGCCTACCAGAGATACACCTCCTTCAACAAGACCACACCTCCTAATCCCTCCCAAGTGGTTCCACCAGCTGGAGACTAAGCATTCAAGTTCTGTGAACCTATGGAGGCCATTCTCATTCAGATACCGCAGCCTCCATCAGATTGGCCTGAAGACAAGTCCATGTGGCATTTTGTTGATCCGTGATTAACAGGGGGAGGCTCTAGCCCACTATGGGTGGTGCCACCCCTAGGCAGGTGGTTCTGGGGTGTATAAGAAAGCAAGTTGAGCAAGCCAGGGATAGTGAGCCAGTAAGCAGCTTTCCTCCATGGTTTCTGCCTCTGCTCTTGGTTTAGTTCCTGCCCTGACTTCACTCAGTGGTGGGCTGTGATCCAGACCTGTAAATCAGATAAACCATTTTCTCCCCAAAATTAGTTTTGGTCAGTGTTTTCTCACAGCAACAGAAAGCAAACAAGAGTACCCTAAACACCAGGCAACACAGAATACAGCCCTTCTTCATACTGATGGCCAGGAATTGGCATAATCACGTGCATGGGACCTCATGGGAGTACACAGTCCCATCCAAGACTCAGGGAGTAGGCAAGATAGTAGGATGGGCCTGGTCAGGTCAAACATGAGCAGGGAGGGGCTAGAACCTGTGATCCAGAGGACGTTCTAGAGGAAGATACAAGAACTCAAGTCAGGTGAGTGGGTGTCTAGGGCACAAGGTAAAGAGAAAGCAGCCAAGGATGGAGACAGACAGAGGGTGTGACACTGTGAGCAGGTCAGAGGATATGAGAAACCAAGCTTGAGGCTGGCCTACTGTAGTGGGGGGTGCCATCAGAAAAGCCTTAACACAGTGCCTCTGTGGCCTCCGTGGGGCCCGTGTGGAAGTGACTGTGGGTCCAGAGGGAACTCTGGAACCCTTGGCACCTTCAGCAAGGTAGGGCTACCAATTGGGCTGTGGCTCACTTAGGAGAGACACAGACCTCTGCAGGCAGACACCGAAAGCGGGAAGGCTTCTGACTTGCCAGACCCCTTGATGTGGGCTATGACGCATGACCTGAGGTGACCTGGTCTGCTCTCAATATTTCCGGGGACCGGAAGACCTACTTGAGCTGACTTCCCCTCTAAGAGGCTGTGGGCAGCCTGCAGAACTGGCCAGTGCTGGGCAAAACTGTGCAGGGCCTACCTTACCATGCAAGGCTTTCAGTGTTTGGTAGGGGAAGAGAAATCCACGAAACAAGGGCTCTGATCCTATCCTCAAAGCCACAAGTGCCTGTGGGTACTAGCCTGAACCTTGAACATTCGTTCTACCCTGAATATGGGCAGCAGGTGTCTGTGGAACATTGGTGAAGGTCTAAATCCAGCCACGTCTCCATCCCACAGGCCCTAAAACTCTGCTTTAGGTCTTGCTGCTCTGCAGCCTGGGCCAAACAAGGAAAGAGGCAACAGCTGGGGCTGCATTGTGCACACTCTATGGGAAGGGTCTGGCAGAAGAGATGAAGCTGGCCTGGCCTCCTGCCTTTTCAAGACTGTCTTCTGGGGCAGGGCCAGCCCCACTACAAAGAGAAGTCTTCAGAAAGAGTCCACAGCCAAGGGTCAGCTAAGTCGCAGAGACATAGAATTTGAAGGGCTGGGAGGACCCTCAGTCCTTGGCCAGAGAGAGGCCCAGTTGTATGGAGCAGCAGGCACAGCTGTTCTCCCATGTGGAGCACCCCCACAGACATCACTTTGATCCCCACATTCTTGCTCTGGTGCCCTCTGGTGAGTCTGAGTACTGTCAAGCAGCTGGGGTTCATGTGGGGAAATTCAACCTACCAGCCATGTGAGGTTGAGCCCAGCCCTCTCCTTTTCCTGAAGAAGCTTTTCCTGAAGAGAGAAGTGAGGTGCCAGGTCCATAGTCAGACACCATGCCCAGTGTGTGCCACGCCTGTTGTGCCAACAACAGCATCTGTTAAGAACCACTCGGCTCATGAGTCCTTGTCTCCCATCATCTCTACAATGTAACTCCACCCCCAGGCAAGCTAATTTGCTACATTGTCTCCAGTTATTGATGCTCTATAGAAAACTGATGCTTACTATCTCAGAACCTGTTTTGTTTTGTTTGTGTAACCCTGGCTGTCCTGGAACTCACTCTGCAGAGGAGGCTCGCCTCAAACTCATAGAGATCTGCCTGCTTTTGCCTCCCAAGTGCTGGGACCGAGAGGCGTGTGCCCTCCAAATCCCAGCTACTCTAGGTCTTGTTAATAGGCACTGACTAGATAAATAGAATGCATTCTGTCCATGTAAAGCAATGCTGTCTGTCAATAAGAAACAAAAGGTTGATACAGAAGCCCTGATAGACTCTACTAGTCACCACAGTAATGTGGGCGGACTTCAAGAATGTTATGCAGGGTGGAAGAAACTAAACAGTGCCCAGGTCCACACAGGAAATACCTAGACTAGGCGAGTCCCTGAAGAGAGAAAGCAGACGAGCCGTACAGGGGGACTGGGGGATGGGGACTGACTGGTGGCCAAAATGTTTCAAGACTAGTGATGGCTGTACAGCTGTGACAGCATTAGAAACCATTGTGTTAGATACTTTAAGAACTATTCTAAAAGTGACTGCTTGGTCAGCATACTTCTAGAGGTGGTGTGTGCCAGCACTCGGCTCAGCGTCTGTCTGGAAGAAATAGCCAGCAGATGTTCCCATGAGTGCTGTAAGCTATAGGGACTATTCAGCCTGGGTGGCACAGGATCCCTGGGAGGGAGGTCGGTATGTGTCATTTCAGAGTTGAAGGACTATTGGGGGGAAGGGGGGGTTGTCAACCACAGCCTTGAAAAGTGCAGAAAAAAAAAAAAAAAAAAAAAAAACAAGAGTCTCTTGATGAACCCCAGACCTCACTGACTGGTGAAAGTGTCTGGCCAGCAAATCCTGATCCCGTCCCCGCCTCCTCAGCACTGGGATTATCTCTGCACATTGGCATCCCCAGCTCAGATCACACTCTGAACAGTAAGCACTTCATCAACTGAGCCTTCTCCCCAGTCCTAGCCCCACCCTCTCTGTTCTAGCGGGGCTTACTTCCCAGCCCTGCCTATTGTCACTTCAGTCTCGCCTCCATCTCTTGTAACAGTTGCCGTTTGCTCTGCGTCAGCGCTGGACTGAGGGCTTGACTGTGCTGTTTACTTTAGCTTTTGCCTCACCACTATGGTAGATGGTATGGTCTTCCTGTTTTACCAAGGACATGGGGTTCACAGGATGGGAATGGCCCCCGAATGAGGTTCTATCCCTTCCCGGGACTGCAGTCTGCCTTTGCTATTGTGGGCATCCTAAGTCAGGGCTTTCCGGTCTGACGGCCTTCACTATCAGCTGCTGCTCTTTGCCACAAGTCTTATAGAGGGAGAGAGGAACATTTCCCAGTGGCCTTCTTGGGGCTTCTGCCATGTTGTTCTCAAGATGGCTGTCCGAGATGCTCCCTAAAAGTGCCCTGGATCCCAAGTCTGCCGGAAGGGTGGACTAGGACTCCTTCTTAATATGGATGTGCAGGCTTCTGACCTAACTTCAAAGCTCTGAGAATACAAAGCACAGATGTCATGTCATCTGCAGGGAAATGACAAAATGCTACTGAGAGTGAGCTGCCCGGGAAGGCAGTAAGCTCCCAGCCCCAGAGGTGTGACAGGGTGAATGGGTTGTACTGGCAGAAGAAACTAGCCTGGGTTCCTCAGACTCCCTTCCCCAACACCTCGGAGAAGGCGTGTAAGCGTATGGGCTCTCTGTTTTTTCAAACAAATGTTCTGATCACGGGACTGATGAGCAGGCTCAGCAGGTAAAGGGCTTGCTGCCAAGCCTGTCAGCCTGACCTTGATCCCTAGGACCCACGTGGTAAAAGGAGAGGACGACTCCCACAGGTTGTCCTCTGATCTCCACACTGTTGTAGCACATGGGCTCCCCCTCCACACTCATGCACAATAAATAAAGAAGCGTCACTTAAAAATGAAAAAATATTCCAAGCCCAGAGAAACCTACAGGAAACTCAGCAACGCCTCGTGTAGCTACCATCCAGCTTGTGACATCCCATTATATTGGCCTTGGGTCTTTCTCTTTCAGTAAGTCTTGGAAGTCTGGTCGAAGGTTCCCTTGCCCCTGCCAGGGTGTACCCAGGGAGCACCTTCACCCACATTGGTAAGCTGTGTCCACAGAGCAGATGAACAGCTGTCCTGAGTGCCTTAGGAGTCGACACAGATGCAGTGTGTTCATTGCTCTCCGTATTCTGGTGGTTTTGTTTGTTTGATTTGAGGACTTTCTCTTTGGGCTCCATTCCAGACTCCCAGGGTAGCTGCGAGAACAGAACAAAGAATTCTTGTGGCAGCTCCTCTCTCATCAACGTGAACACTGTGTCTCCCGTGTCTCCCTCCTCCTCCCTTCTTTCTCCCTGACTCAGTAGAACAGAAAGTTTCAGGCCCTGTGGGTTGTGTTTGATTGGTTGGCTGGGGTTTGTTTTGTTTTCCTTATGGTCCTCAGTGACTTATTCTCAGAGCTGAGGATTTATGTCCCTTTCACCTCTGCCCCTAGGATGGATAAGCAGTGAGTACCAATGCTGTCTTTAGGATTTTGAGATTTTCTGCAATGGCTGATGTCAGTTGCCTCGTAACAGCTGTAACAACTGATGGGGGCTGGCTGCCCAAAAGCGTATCTGTCCATTTCTTATGGATGGCCACTTGGCAAGGAGATGGGTGTGTGTGTGTGTGTGTGTGTGTGTGTGTGTGTGTGTGTGTGTGTTCACATGATACATGTGTGTGGGTGATGTGTGTGTGTTCATGTGTGCATCCATGCATGCTCATATGGTGTCCAGAGGTTGATGTTGGATACCTTCCTCCATCCTTCCTTATTTCTTGAGATGAGATCCCTTACTGAACCTAGAACTTGCCATTTTGGGTAGATGGGCTGGCCAGCTAGCTCCAAGGATTGTGTGTAGCTCTAACACTAGGTAACAGACATGAGCTCTCACACTTGTCTTCTCTGTGTTCAGGGGATCTGAACTCAGGTCCTTCTGCTCACACATAAAGCATGTTCCCTACAGCCAGCATCCTGCCCTGGAAGCTGCTATGGTTTGAATGCTTGACCCAAGGGAGTGTCACTGTTAGGAGGTGTGGCCTTGGTGGAGGAAGTGTGTCATTGTGAGCACAGGCTTTAAGACCCTCCTCCTAAATGCCCGGAAGGCAGTCTACTCCTAGCAGCCTTCAGATGAAGATGTAGAACTCTCAGCTCCTCCTCTACCATGCCTGCCTGGATGCTGTCATGCTCCTGCCTTGATGATAATGGACTGAACCTCTGAACCTGTAAGCCAGCCCCAATTAAATGTTGTCCTTAGAAGAGTTGCCTTAGTAGTGGTGTCTGTTCTCAGCAAGGCAAACCCCAACTAAGACAGCTGCTCTCTCCCACCCCCATCCCCACCCCCACAGTACATGCTGCAGTAGCAGTGGCCTTTGTCACCATCTCCAGCTGAGGACATGCTGGGAAGTAGGAATGACAGCATCTCACCTCTCAGATCTGACAGATTGTCATGTGAGTGGGTACCACCTCCATTCTCAGGGCACGTCCCCCAAGTGCTTGCCTAGCTTTGGGGGCTGAGAAACAGTCCTCTTGGTTTCTGCCTTTTCCCTGCTTTGCTTCACAGTAAGTGAGATACAGTGGGCATGAAGAATGAGGTAAGTCTGGTGGCATGAGCTAGCAAGTGACTGCAAAGTCTAGGTATACCTGGGAAAGCATACGTGACCACCAACATTATTACCTAGTGAGATCGAGCTGAACTGCTCCCATAGGCCAGGCTTTAGCAGCTCAGTGAAACAGATGAGAAAACTGTTGGTTTAAGATCATTTTCATCATAGAAGCAATGTGCAATCATTATAGTGATTTGAGCCACCCCCCACTCCCTGCACATCTCAGAACTGTCTATAATTATTCCTTGTGCGTATGTATCTCCGTATCTGATCTCAAATAAGACTGGGGAAAAAAAACTTGATTGAATTTTCTTTACCAGCTACTACAAAGATGCAAATGTGGAACTTAAAAAAAAAAAAAGCACCATTTTCTAAAGTTAAATGTTTTAACTTTAAAGAAAAAAACCTTTTTATTGCATTAATCATTTAATTATTTATCATGTGGGGTTTATGTACCTGGAGGTATGTGTGGAAGTCAGAGGGCAAGTTGTAAGAGTCATTTCCTTCCTTCCATCATGTGGGTCCTGAGGTTCAAACACAGTTCATCAGGCTTGGCAGCAAGCCCTTTGACTCACTGAGCCATTTCATTGACCCAATTTTGGGAAACTTTTTAGTGCAGGAGTTAGAAGTACAGATTCCGGAGCCTGACCCTACGGTGTCTCATCTTGGGACCCTTCCTCCAAGTCTCATACATGGCTACTGGGGTTGAGATTTAGACTCTTGGGGACACAGTTCAGCCTGGTGTAGCAGATGGGAGGGTAATGGAGCTCACATCGCCTCTGGGAAGCTCTTCTTGCCTTCTCTGCTCCCTTGGGCCTTGCCAGAGTCATAATGATGTGTCAAGGTGGCATAGCTGTCCCCAAACCCTCCAGGTTGTGTCCAAATCTACATAAGAGGTCTCAGTTCTCCCAGTAAAGCTCCTAGGAGCTCACCAAGCAGTCAAAGCCTCGGGCTATGGGTCAGGAACCTTCTGCACTCTCCTTGGTGGTGGCAGCCAGCCAGACCCCACCCCCATTCTGCCACCCAACTACTTTGACCCCCAACAGTGTTTGTCTTCCTCCCATCAGGCCTGTGACTGCTCCCAGACTTTCCTCACTATCCCTGGAGCCAGCTCCCTCCTACCTTACAGAGCTGCTCAGAACATCCCAGGGAAGCCGGTGCTAAGGAACACTGTGGACTTCTTAGGCAGCTGACCTCAGGCACATGGAAGCAGCAAAGTGTCCCTAGAGAGCTGTGAGAGGGGAAGGATGGGGGCCACCAGAGCCAATGCTTGTGCCATGCACTGAAGGGTATCTGTCTTGGAGGGCTTTTGTTTGTGGCAGAGCTCCTCCATAACCCCTGGCCTAGATCTTTTATGCTGTCAGCTCTGTTCACGATGGTCTGTCTCTGTCACATGTCATGCCTGCTTGCTTCTTTATCTACAATCAAAGATTTCAGGGTACAGCAGTCTCAGCATCTGCTGTCAGGAGGGAGAGCGTGGGTGTCAGAGTCTCTGCTCTGCCAACAGATGACAGGCACAGAGCCAAGAGGGTTCAGGGACCATCACTGACAGACAGCAAGAGTTACAGCCACAGGCAAAGCTCAGCATGTGGCAACTCAGAGATCATACCTCCTGCTTGTTTCCTGGGCACTGGTGAGAGCTCAGTTCTTCTGAGTTCCCTGCCTCTCTTTAGCTTGGTCATGGCAGGCAGATGTTAGGAAGCTTTTTCCCTTCTGTCTCTGTCACTCTTCTAACATAGTATAAAATCCATATCTCCCCAAGGCCTTGGCTTCTCCGCCTTCTATATCTTGCCTGGAGACAAGGGCTATGACCTCATACACAGTTCTCTAGGCCCAAAACACCCATCACCCTAAGGACTCAGAGCCAACCTCTGTCGTGTTTACTCTCAGCACGGACCTTGAGGGACCTCAAGGAGCTGACTTTCCTGGAAAGCATCTTCAGAGCTCATGTTGGGTGCTTGTCACTGCCGGGTGTGTGCACCATGCTGGTCTTGCCTATTCGTCTACCAGCTGTGCTTGGAGCATGAGAAGCGTCCTCCTCGTGGTTTGTCACATGGTCAAGAAAATTGGATTCTCTTGGCAACCGTGTTCATGTCAGGCAATACATCTCCCATGCTCTTGATCTCACAGGTTGCCACCGGGACCAGATGTCTTAGACACAAGACAGAGTCACATGTGTGAGCATCCTTCGCTGCCATCAGATGTGCTGAGTCCTCATATCAAGTGCACACGGTGGGGTGGGGGTGGGGGTTGTAGCAGGAAGAAAGCAGAGGGAAAAGGTCCTACACAATAGCCAGCTCTGCTGAGTTACAGGCAGGCAGGACACCAAATCCTCAACGGTCACTCCATCAGATTGGCACAGTGACCCTGTAAAACAAAAACTTTTTTAAAGAGGTAATTAAACTGAAGCCTGGAGAGGTAAAATAGCCTGAAGTCACACAGCCTGTATTCAGATCCAGGCAAGTAGGCTTTATCTGAACCGGCCATATGGGATGCAAAGAACTTTATCTTCGATGGCTTCCTAAAAAATGAAATTAAATGTTAAGCAGGCAGGGGAAGTGGAGAGGACTTTGCAGTGGTCAGTCAGTCGTATCCACCATTTACCCTTAATATTCTTTGTTTGCATTGTTACATGCCATTGCCCATCCTAAGTTCACTTTATCTCTGTGCATTCCAGAGAAAATTCTAGACCTCCCTGAATATGTTAGCATGTGGGTTGTTAACTACAGAGTTCAGTACTAGATTACTGTTCATTCCTGCTTTAGTATAAAATGGAGATATAAGCAAAGTAAACAAACATGCATGTGTAAATAGACACAATTTGAACTTCACATTGATACATGGAAACTGTTTTCTTTGGCCCTGGCTTTGACTCAGCGTGGGATTCTGTGATTCACCAAGTGGCTATTCATCAGTAGCTCTCCTTGTTGCTAGCATTAGCCTTGTGTAAGGAGCCCAGTCTCTTTATCCTCCTCTCATCCATGGGTACCCGGACCAGTTTTGAGTTATTGTAAGTTAAGCTGCTGCGACCATCTTCTGGCCTATCTTTTGATAGGTGGGCTTTTGTTCCTTTAGGGAACATACCAAGGAGTGGGACTTGCCACAGAGCCTGTGTGTTCAGTTATGACAACCTGCCCTGTCGGTTTCCAAAGTGGTTGTAGCAGTTTACATTTGTACTAGCAAATCCGAGAGCCTTCTGACACCCGAACCGCCCTCAGCAGACATGGTAAGGGCAGTCCTAATTTCAGTCAATTCTGTGGTAGCACCTTGATGTCACCTTGTGGTTTTAATTTGCATGTCCCTAATGACCAAGAGGTTTTTGTTTTGTTTTGTTTTTAAAGCCTTTCACCTGCTTATTGACCCGTGTGTATTGCCTTTGGACAAATCTTTTCAGATCTTTTGACTTCCCTTTTTTAATTGACTTGCCTGTCATTCATGAATTATGTATTTTGCGAAGTATTTCTCCACACATTGACGGGCAGGGGTATGTGTGTGTCTGTGTGCACTTGCATAGGTGCATGTGTGTGGAGGGCAGAAGATGAAGTCTTGTGCTCTTCTTCAGGCTCCTTCCACCTTGTTTCTTGAGACAAGGTTTGGTGGTTTGAATAGGAATGCCCTCCATAGGCTCATAGATTTGAGCACTTAGTCATCAGGGAGTGGCACCGCCTGAGAAGAATTAGGAAGTATGTCTTCTTAGAGGAACTGTGTCACTGGGGGTAGGCTTTGAGGTTTCAAAAGCTAAAGCTAGGCCCAGTGGCTCTCTCTGCCTCCTGCCTGCAGGTTTAGATGTAGGACTCTCAGCTCCTCCTCCAGCACCGTGTCTGCCTACACACTGCTCTGCTCCCACCATGATGATAATGGACTGAACCTCTGAACTGTAAGCCAGCCCCAGTTAAATGCTTTCCTTTATGAGAGTTGCTGTGGTCATGGCGTCTCTTCACAGCAATCGTAACTCTAACTAAAACACAGGGTCTAAAACTCACCAAGGAGGCTGACTGGCAGCAAGCCCCAGGTAGCCCAGGTATCCATCCATCTGTCTCTACCTCCTCAGTGCTGGGCCTGCAAGTATGTGCTGCCGTGCCTAGCTTTTTATGTAAATTCTGGGTATCAAACTCATATATCCTCACACTTGCATGGCAAATACTATACCTACCGTGTTGTCACCCCAGACTTGGGCAGATGTTTTTCCCCTGCAGCTCTGTTGTCTGAACTACTCTACCTGCCTGCCTTCTCTCTCTGAAATACAAATTCCTGGATGGTTTGTAGGGTTCCCTTCTCTTTCTTTCTTGACCATTTTGCCCTCTGCTGTCACCTGGGCCTACAATGCTCTCAGCCTATATTTTCAATAAGGCCCAGTTATTCTTATATTTTTGGTTGTGAGCCTATCATTAATGACTAAGCCATCTCTCCAGCCCAAGACCTGTTATTTTTAAGAACCCAGTGACCAACCTATGGCAAGTCACAGTGGATGGTGTAGGTCTCTCTCATTCATAGAGGTAATTACATGGGTGTGGACAGGCAAAAATGGAGCCAGCTGTAAATCTCATATCCTGCCAGGTGTTCTTCAATTAAAAGGTTTCAAAACCCTTTTTCAGGGGTCCTCTCAGATGCTACCAGGCTTCCTTCAGTCCACTGGGACTGAAATTTAGCTACTGTGTCCACTCTACTCCTGTTATATTTAGTCCCTTCTTGTACTGTAGCTGGACATTTCTGGGTATGTCTTACTTGTTATAATGATAAATGCCTTACCTGGAGACTCACCTGTTGATATCATTCCCCAAAAGGGCCCAGGCCACACAGATGCTAAGTGAGCAAATGGGTTGCTCTAATCTGCACTTATTGTCTATCCTCCCAAGGCCAGCTGTGGGATAGGCTGACATTTGATTCTGTGTCCTGTTCTCAGTCCTATTCCAGATACTGGCAAAGAAGAGGGAGAGGAAGATGAGGAGAAAGACGGCATGAGGCTTGGTCTGCCAACCACCCCGAGGAACTGCATCCCACGCCGGGGCATCAGTGTCCTGGAGAAGCTGGTGAAGACCTGCCCTGTGTGGCTGCAGCTAGGGCTAGGCCAGGCGGAGGCTGCCAAGATCCTGCAGCGGGAGATGGCTGGGGTAAGGCAGTTCTGTGTACACCGGGGAGGCAGGTACAGCTGTGAGGGGCTCAGGATCCTCCCCACAGAAGTGCATTCATGCAAACAGCTGCTTCCTTTCTGCTCTTCTCTTTGCTTCCATTTGTTCCTCTGTCACATCCAACAGTGGGGTTTGGGAAGGTGTGTGCTAGAGGCATTCAGGCACCAGAGATTGTGCTGGCTTTCTCTGACTTTGGGAGCTAGGCCACTGATCAAGGACAAGGGTGTCAGGACACACGATCTACCTGCCCCTTGTTTATGGACAAAGATAAGAGGCCGTGTGGTTCATCGGCAGATGTTCTGGGAGCTCTGAGGTGGGCAAATGACACTAAGTTTCTGGGGCTCATTTTTGTCTCTTTGAAATAGGAGCTCTAAAATCTCTCCAAGTGCTGATCCTACTACATGGGAGGAAAGAATGAGTAGTAGTGGGTGGGTGGGTGGATGGATGGATGATAGATGGATAAATGGATGGACAGATGATAGATGGATGATGGATGGATGAATTATGAATGGATAATGGATGGATAAATGATAGCTGGATGAAGAATAGATGATGAACAGACAGATGATGGATGGATGGTAGATGAGTGGGTAAATGAATGGACTGATGGATGGATGGATGGATGATGAATGGATGATATAGATGGATGGACAGACAGATGGATGATGGATGGATACTAACTAGAGGATAGATAGAGGATGAGTAGACAGAAGATGGGAAATTGAGTATGAACGGATAAAGTGATGGCTGGATAGACAGACAGAGGTGCCAGATGACAGTTGAAAGAATGAGTCACAGCATCTCCTATGCTCCTGTCACCCCCATACATATTTTCTCAAATGCTACTCCCTTTTGAAAACAGCATGTAATTTGTTTTAATTACAAAAGTGATCCATATCTGCATTCATTATCTTTTAAAAAACAAACTGGACAGAAATGAACAAAATTGTCATGAGTAAAATGTCTTTAAAGTTTTTTTTTTCTACCTACCCTAGCCAACTCACTTCCCAGAAGGCATTAAAAAAAAAAGTTAAAGCAAAATATGCATCCCATCCCATAAAAAGAGACATTTAAAGTGTACCACAGACATTTAGTGTTCTCTGGGTACTATGCCACTACTGCCTCCATCTGCTTCTGAGGCATTCTCGTCTCCCCAAAAGACAGTCCTCATTAGCAGCTTCTCTCCACTTTTCCTCTCCACCCCAGCACCCACTATGCTTCCACAGTCATTTTGACAGAGGCTAATGTATGTTCACACAGCACCCCACACGCTAACAGCCATATTCCCTGAGGGTTCACTGTGTCTGAGGCTCTCTCCCACTGTCTGCTCAGCCATATCTCCTAACTACCTACACCAGCTGTTGTTACTTCCCAGGAGCCACAGGGAGGAAGTGGCAGAGCTGGGATTTGAACCTGGGCAGTCTAAATGCTCCTAGACTCTCTCTCTCTCTCAGTGGCTGTCTGACATTGGGGACTCTTGTTTCCTAGCTATTATCATCTGGGTGTGGCTTGCGGCACTTCTGTATCTCTTGGGAATCATCCTCAATGTAGGACTTGTGGTGTAGACTCTTACCATAAAATAAATAAGATCCATGGAGCTGTCATTTGTGCATGAAAACTGGGGTGACTGGAAGGCAGGGGGTCAAAGTCCCAGTCACATTGCCACAGAGCATGCAGGGCTGGGAAGGTTATAATATCCCTGAGCCCACCCAGCCCATCCTAGTCCATACATAGGCCAGCCTAGGTGTCCATAGATGTCTCTTCCCCCTCAGGAATGCACAGCAAAAAGCAGGGAGACCAAAGATGCTGTGACCCAGATAAAACCTATTATGTATTCCTTTCACAAAAGGTTTTCAGTCCTACAGTAACTGGGGCCCACATAGTAGGTACCCCTAGCAGCCTGTACCTACCTCCCCTCCTCCATTCTTAGGGAAGGCAGCTCAAAGCAACTCAAGAAGCAAGCTGGTGGCTGATGCATTACTAGTTGCTTTTCTGTTCCTGTGACAAACACTCTGAGCAAGGCAACATACAAAAGAAAGAGTTTATCTGGGTTTATGATTCCAGAGGAATAAGAGTCCATCATGGAGAAGTGGCAGGCATGGCTACTGGAGTAGCAAGCTGAGAGGTAATATCTTGACCCATAAGCACAGATGCAAAAAAGAACAAACTAGAAGTAGGTAAGACTTTTTACTCTTAAAGCCCATCCCAGTGACATACTTCCTCTAGTAAAGCCACACCTTCTAAACCTTCCTAAACAGTGCCACCAACTGGAGACCAATTATTCAAATGCCTGATGTGTGTGTGTGTGTGTGTGTGTGTGTTTGTGTGTTTGTGTATTGGAGGGGGGACATTTGTCATTCAAACCACCACAGCTGGCCATTGGGAAGCCTGTGTCCTGGGTGTATGAATTTGGGTCTGGAGTGAGTTGTGAGGAACAGAGTCATCCTTGTTGCCTTAGGTAGAATACTGATGGGGGTCACACCACAAACTGGGGCAATAGAAGTTGTGGCCTTGTCAGAAGTATTTCTGTGACTGGAGTGGGGTTCTGTGGTAGTATATGTGCTGTGTTTAGCAACACCTCAATCCTTGTACCTCATTTCTTCAAAAAGCACAAAAACTTGACATCTCCCAGGCCCCTAGGGTTCTGCTTGTTGTTTGTTAGCACAAACCCGGTGCCGTCCAGATGTCAAAGGCTCTCCCTTTGTCCCGTTTTACAAGCCATGAGGAGGCCTGAGTTCAGATTTTGTCAGTGCCAGCCTTTTAGAGCCTCTGGTGTCCTGTAGAGAGTCCTCAAGAAGCAGCAGAAAGAGAAAGAGATGGGCAGAGGTTATATACACTAACCAAACCCCTGGAAGGCAATGTGGAGGGCACCCCTGAGGTCTGTCATCTGAGGGTCTGGGGACACTGTGCTGTTCATCAGTCTGTTACTATTATGAAGCTTAGACGGTTCATTGGCCTTTTCTCTCTGCCTGTTCTGTGAGGACGGTCACCTGTCAGGAACAGCCCTGGGATGAAGAGATACAGAGCTGGTTGTAAGAGGCCAGGCTAGAGTCTAGGAGTCTAGGAAAGGCCAGGTGCTGAACAGAGAGAGAGGGTTGGAGGGATGAGATGGTAGTGATAGTGTCACCTGCCTTGGGTTATGAGGCTACTGAGTGGCAGACCCAAGTCCAAGCCTACCTGTGCAGAGTAGAGACACCAACAAAGGAACAAGAAAAACACACACACACACACACACACACACTCCCCCTTATGTCCCCATATTGCAATTGCACAATAACCATGGATGGAAAATATTTAGAGGGGGCAATTGCATCTTCACCGAACAGTGCAGACCCTAAATGATACAGCGTAACTCCCATTCACATAGCACCAGGCTGGCTTAGAACAGATGATCCCCGGGTGGTTTAGTGAAGAGAGGAGGATGTGAGCAGATTATAATGAGATTCAGGTGTCGCAACTAAGGACAGGGATATATTCTAAGATGCGATCACTGGGCTATTTTATCATTGTTGAGCCAACATCCCGTAACATACTTATACAAGCTAAGATGGCTACTTTGCTGATACTATTTGGTCCTTGTAGCCGTTTCTGACAGCTAGGCGTAATCAGCACCCCTCTTTGCAGATGAGGAAATTGAAGCACAGAGATGCTGACTCTTTTGCCTAAAATCACACAGCTAGGAAGAGTGGAGCTGGCAATATAGCTCAGTGGATTCAGGCTAGCTTGGACCACAGTGCAAGACTCCATTCCATAGAAAAAGGGGGGAAATGCCCATTGGGTGATCTTCAAAGATGCTGGGGAAGCCCTTTGCTAGTGCAGTTCCCATAGAACCAGAGCAGTGATGTCATTATTTTGAAAGAGACAAACATCGTGGGTGGTCCCTGTGTTGTAAGACACAGCCTAGAGATCTGGATTTACCCCCTGCAACATGGAGAGAGGCAGCCTTTGTCTTGCTTGGAGCCAGCTCCCTTGTCCCCAGTGTCTGTGTGACCTTGGCCACTTCCACTTCCTTCCCCAGGACAGACCTCACGCCTAGCAGCCTCTTCTCTGATAAGGAGTTGGGAACACTGTTGTCCCCTTTTTAAAGGGGAAAAAAAAAAACATATGTATTCAGCAACAGGGCAACCAGAAAGTTGTCTTTATTTCTTCTGCACTCAGGCTGGTTTGTCATTTTAGTTAGAATGGTTTTAGAGTTTAGTGCAAGCATAGAACAGAGCGTGCCTTGTGCCCTGAGAACAGAGCATGCCCTGTGTCCACTTGCACGCAAGCTCCCTTGCTGACAGCAGCTAACCAACGCTTGCCAGTTACTGTACCAGTTCTGGTACATCCGTGTCAACCAAAGCCTGGGCGTGGTTATACCTGATGTCCTCTGTCTGGGCCAAGACCCTCTCCAGAGCAGAGGCAAAGCCAGTGACAGCCCACCATTCAAAGGCCCTTTGTTATATTGTTTGTTTCTGCTGTAGTGATGAATTCCTGAGAGGAACAGTTTAAAAGGTGAAGGATTTATGTGGGCTCATGGCTTGAGAGATCTCAGTTCGTATTTGGTTAACAACATTGCTGTGGACCTGAAGTGAAGCTGAGCTGTGGCAGAGAGCCAATGATAATGGTGGACAGGAAGTGACAGAGCAAAGTCCATCACCTCCTGGTAGACAGGAAGTGATGGAGCAAAGCCAGACAGGAAGGGGAAAGGGACATATAAGGACCTGCCCCGAACTGATCTACTTCCTTTTAGCCAAGCCGTACCTCCTAATGTTTCCAGAGCCTCTGAATTAGCCCTAAGTCAGGGACCTCAGCTTCAAGTCTTCAATACATGAATCTGTAGAGGACATTTCCTATTGGAGCCACAATAGGTACCAAACAGCCATGTACCTTGTCCTGGTGATGTTGGCTTTGCTTGCTGCTGCCAGTTTGTGGCATCTCTCTCCCTCAGGCCTCATTCTTGCCTCTCCCCTCACCTCCCACCTTTCCCTACTATTCTCTGGAAGGAAAGTCACTCCACTGTAAGCAAGGGCATTACACCTGCCTCCTGGATGACAGGACTCCAGGTGGCACTGGGATTCTGCTTAAGAGTCATCTCTTGTCTGTTTATTTAATCACAACAGTATGTAATCATGAGACTAGTTTTATACCTTGGGTGCAAACTAATTTGCAACCTTGTATTTGTACCCCTGCTGTGGGGGTCAGAGGTCAACCTCCTGTGTTGTTTTTCAGGTTGCTTTCTTTGTTTTCTTTCTTTCCTTCTCTCTCTCTTTCATTCATCTTTGGGACAAGGTCTCATAGAACCTGGGATTCAATAAGGTGGCTAAACTAGATATCCAGTGAGCCCTCAGGGATCCTCTACCTGTCTCTGCCTCCTCGGTACTGGGATCACAGTATGTGCCACCACATCACACCCTTTGCATGGGTTCTGGGAATCAAACTCAGGTCCTGATGCTTGCAAGGCAAGCATTTTACCCGCTGAAATATCTCCCTAGCTCCTAATTTGCAACTTTTGTGGAAAGTTGTCTACAAAAGTCTTTCAAGTGGCTTGTGATGGTTAGGTTTTGTTAGTTTGACACAATCTAGGGGCATCTGGGAGGTGATTCTGGGTTGGTTAAGAGAGCAAGCAGAGTGGAGGTGGTGCCGCATGCCTTTAATCCCGGCACTTGGGAAGCAGAGGCAGGTGAATTTCTGAGTTAAAGGCCAGCTTGTTCTACAGAGTGAGTTCCAGGACAGCCAGGGCTACACAGAGAAAACCTATCTAAAAAAAACAAAAAAAAAAAAAAAAAAAAAAAAAAGAGAGAGAGAGAGAGAGAGCACAAGCAGAGCAAGCTTGTAAGCACTGTTACTCCTTGGTGTCTGCTTCAGTTCAGGTGTCCAGAACCTGCCTCAACCTCCTGCCGTGACTTCTTCCCTCATTAACAGACTGTGAGCAATAAGATGAAATAAACTCTTTCCTCCCCAAGCTACTGTGGCTCATGCATTTGTCACATCAATGGAAAGCGAACAAGGACATGGCTCTTGTGTCTCTTCGACCCCAGCACACCACAGTTGTGAGTGTAGGTATCACCGCCTGCTTTCTGTTTGAATCATTTTCTTGTTTTCTGGTCATAGACGATACTGTTATCTTGTATACTCTGCCCTCAGCCCAGGACCAGCCACTTCCTGTGTCTCCAAAGACTCCTGCTTCCTTTGATTAAGGAACTCTCCTAGAAGCCAAGGTCTCTGTGTGACCTGGATCAGTTGCTACTAAATTGTCATCACTTCCAGATGACAGATTTTTTTTTTAAATTATCTATTAACGGGAGGGGGCACAGTTGCCATGGTGGGAATGTAGAACTCAGAGGACAACTTGTAGGAATTGGTTCTTTCCTTCCACCATGTAGGTTTTGGTCATCAGGAATTCAGGTCATCAGGTTTGGTGGCAAGTGCTTTTCCCTGCTATCTCACTAGACCTTAAAAGACAGTCATCAATGAGAGAAGCTTCTTGTGCATTTATCTTTGGTAGTGAAGATTTCGCTTAAGAGCTATAGGAATGCATGTTGTCAGATGGACTGATGGTTCGATGGTTCGGTAGATCACGAGGACAGCTGATTGCATTCGGTCAGTTTCTTTGGTAACTAACACAGGGAAGCCCTGTTTCCCCTTTTGCACCCTTGTGGCAGCTCTGTAGAACAGCTTGCTCGATTTCACCACTCGCTGCCTTCAGAGGCCTAAAAACTAAGTGCATCTCAGCCCCCAACACAAATGCTTACTCCTTTGGCTTGTCTTAAGAAGCTATGATTCTTCCCAGACCTGCTGGGCCAAGAGTGGGGACATTCTGTGTGGGACTGGGACATTCAGATCTCTCCCTTCAGTTCTTGAGAAGCCGATCCCTTCATTGGTACCAAGTTGTGTTTCTGCTGTCTGAAAGAGGAGCCGCTGGTGTGCTTTATAAGTTCCTAAGCTGACAGTGAGCTGTGGCCAGCCTTGAGAAATGCTGCCTGGGCCTCCCCATGGCCAGGCTGTAAGTCAGGAATTGTGAGCTGCAATTTCCCCATAGCTCATAAATGAATCTTGGGCAATGCGTCCTTCAGTCCATTTCCAGGTCTCTGATATTCTGCATTAACTCCCAGCTCTGTTGGGGTGAGAGCCCCAGGTGAGAGGATTTTGAGATACAGCTACATGAGCCCAAGATGGCCACTGGGCTGTCTACTTAGTCCTGTGAGCCTGGCCTTTGCCGAACTAGATGTATCACCATGGGCACCATGGGAAATTCCTCCAACTATAAACAGCTCTAATTGTCTAGGTCCAAAATGAAGGTAAAAACAGAGTCATTAGAGTACATGTAGATTCTGGATTTTATCTGTTAGTTTGAAGGGGTTGCTGTGACTGTGTAATTCTTTACCTGAGCCAGGCGGTGGTGGCGCATGCCTTTAATCCCAGCACTTGGGAGGCAGAGGCAGGCGGATTTCTGAGTTCGAGGCCAGCCTGGTCTACAGAGTGAGTTCCAGGACAGCCAGGACTACACAGAGAAACCCTGTCTCAAAAAAAACAAAAACAAAAAAAAAAATTCTTTACCTGAGTCTTTTTTTTTTCTATCCTAACTATTGCTGAAGACATTGGTCTGTTCAAACCCATCCTATCCTATTTCAGCACTTGGGAAGCAAAAATGAGGCAGGTAGAATCTCTGTGAGTTCAAGACCACCAGGGCTACACAAGTGATACCCTGTCTCAGAAAACCAAAACAGACATCCTGGAGAAGGTGTGATCTGTGGTTGTACATGCCTTCAATAACAGTATTCAGGAAGCTGAACAGGAGAATCATTACAAATTCGGTATTATGCCGGGCTTCATAGCCTGTTTCAGTCCAGCTTAGACTACCTGGCAAGACACTGTGTCAAAACAAAAAACAACAAAAATACTCATACTGACCAAGACAGACAGGGAAGGGTCCTGAGACATCCACACCAGCCTCAGTGATTGCCTTAATTCATCACAAAACGAACTCTTTTGAAACCTTCTTGGGGTTGCGGGGAGCTGTGAAGGCCCCCAAGACACTGGAGACAGATAAGCATTTTCTAAAAAGAAAGCCGGAATCCTTCATCTTGTCTCCCTCCCTACAAAGCCGCTCAGAGAGGGCAAGTGGCCTCCCTGATACCCAGAGCAGCTCTGCATTAGAATTTAGAAGGATACAACCATTCTGACTTGGCCCAGGGGCTGTCACTACTGTCTAGTTCAGAGTTCAGATGGAGGAATCCTAGATGTTCACAGAAATTAGACCCCAGTGTGGCTCACAGCTCAGTGGCTAACACTGTTGGGGGAAGGCCATTCTGCTTTGCGGGGGAGTGAGGCTTCCTAGTGGATTGTGTTGGGAGAAAGAAGAAAAGCAGAGAAGCCAGACGGCTGGCCCAGATGTCAGATCAGGTTAGTGAAGACTCGAACCATTGAGGTCTGATAGTAGCCTGTTTAATCAGAGAAATGTCTCAGGAGCAGGCACTTTGGTAGTGTGACCAGGCCCCCTGCTGAGCATCCAGAAATGATCAGAGGCCCCAGTGCCTGCTTCTGTCACCTGCTTTCCACATTGCTTACCCTGGCCTCTCTCCACTCAGAGCCAAGGCCTGAGGTCTGCAGCTTGGAATCAAGGCTGTCTGGTTTTCCTGCCCAGGAGCCCCCTGCACACCCTGTCACTTCTCTAGTTTAGAGACACGTAGGAGGACATAAACACTAGAATTCCGACATGTGCTGCCAGATCTAGCCAGCAGCATTTTACTGAGGTTTCATTACCTAGGCAGGAATGAAATCTCAGGCTGTGTAAAAGTATCCATCTCAACTCTGTTCACCTCCCCCAGTCAGGGCAGGGCTGGCCTGAAATCTCTGTTCAGCCCTCCTCTGAAACTAAGGCCCTGAGAGACTCCTGTTAGCATAACACCATGCCTGGTCTAGAAAAGTTCTTACAAATAACAGATGCCCCTGCCTCAGGAAATTCCCAGGGTTTTGAAGCTCTGTACCAAGAACTGGAAACAAAGACCAGCTGTATTTCATATTATGGCTCGCCCACTCATTCATTCACTCACAAGCATTTCCTCCAGCCCCACTGGTTCCCACAGATCTGTGGGCAAAGAGGCAAGCTGACCTTGAACTTGTAGAGGAAACAAAGTGGTGGCTTCGTATTTGAGAGACATCAGGTTCGGTGTCTTACCCATTGTCTCTAGGCAGGCAGTAAGGTCTAATGGAAGCATCTAGAAGCAAGGAAACAGACCAGCCACTCCTCTTCTCCCCACTTCTGCTTCTGGTTCTCATGTTCCAGTTCTCCACCCTGCCCAGGGGAAGAGAGAGAGAGAGAGAGAGACTGATCTCCCATTTCCCACCTTGCCCAACTTCCACATGAGCCATGCATGCTCATAGGTTGCTCATGGAACCTTCAAGAGCCTGGTGAGACAGGGGAAGATCATGTCTGGGCTCTAGAATCCAAGGGCCTGAGTTCAAACCCATCTCTAGCATCTCCTGTTCCATCTTAAGCATTACCTGGCTCTCCTTGGTTTCCTCATTACCACACCCCTTGTAAATTTAGTCTGAGAAGTTCAGGCTTGGGGCCAACTGGGGAGACAGTCCATGCCAGCTACCATCGACCAGGAGCAGTGAGCTCACTGTGTGTTTTATTGCAACACTGCATTCATAGCTGCTGTGGACCAGGAACAATGAGCTCACTGTGTGTTTTATTACTGACACTACGCTCATGCCTAAGATGACCTGGCAGTGTCATGGTGGGATTAATAACCAGTAGTTGTGGCAGCGAAATTTGGAACCTAAGAAGAGATCTTCTCCAGAGCCTCCCACATTTGGGGTCATGTCCTCACACTTGGGGATGTCCTAGGATCCCTGTGCCCCAGCCAGCCCTCAACAGCTTGGCCACATTCCTAGTTTGGGGATTTCTAGCTGAGCTGTTTGGGACCTGAGCCCAGGAGACAGAGTTCAGGGACAGAGTGAGGATGGGGGAATGGGGACTGACCAAGCACTTTCCTGCCCTTGACAGAATGTTTGAGGAAGCCAGGAACATTCCAGAAAGTGTCATCTGGGAAGGGGCAGCTGAGCCTGAAAAAGACGTTGTTATAAAACAGCAGTTGGTAACAAAGGAGAGGCCTCTCCATGCATTTGCACCTGGGAGGCCATGCCTCTGGGGACCACGAGGAGTGGAGCCACTTCATGATCAGACATGGTACAACCTAGGCAACTCAGCAAGACCTTGTCTCAGAATAAAGAACAGTGAATGAAAGGAGGGCTAGTGCATAGTGGAAGCATCTCGCTTAGCACACACGAGCCCTGTGTTCAATTCTCAGTACATAAGGTCCAAACAAAGTATTAGCTACCTTTTTCCATACCTATAATTGTTTTCTTTCTTTCTTTTTTTTTTTTTTTTTTTTTTCCGAGACAGGGTTTCTCTGTGTAGTCCTGGCTGTCCTGGAACTCACTCTGTAGACCAGGCTGGCCTCAAACTCAGAAATCCTCCTGCCTCTGCCTCCCAAGTGCTGGGATTAAAGGCGTGCACCACCACCGCCCGCCACCTATAATTGTTTTCAAAAGACACTCCCCACTCCCTTCTCACCCCCTCCCCCCAAAGAGCTGGGTGCTAGAGCATGAATTGAAATTCAACCAACTCCCAACTACCGGACTTTTCTGAGTCTGGATCCCGGATCACCCTCATACAGAATCCCCCTGCATCGCTGTGCATCAGCCATGCATGGGCTCAGTGCAAATGAGAAATAAAGACTTGAGGATCTCAAATTTGGATATGGGTCAGGTTCACTTTTTCTCAAGGGATGGGTGACCACCTCCCCCGGATGTTTGCTTCAGATACCCTCTGGTGCCCTGCTGCTGCCCCTCAAAGCCTCTGACTCACAGGGCCCCTGCTTCTGCCATTTCAGATGTTCCTGGTGTGCCGGGACAGCAGCCTGAAGCAACTGGTTCTGTGTGTCCGCTTCCCTTCCCTGAAGGACAGCTCAACCGAGGTGCTGGAGTACCCCATCAAAGAAGAAAAGTCTAGTAAGTTCTCACCTCACCTCCCCGCTACAAGACACAGCAGCAGAACCTGTGCACCACACACCCTACATTCTGTCCCCATGTTTGAAACTAGACTAGGGAAAGTCATTTTTAGGGTTGGCTCCAGGTAGCAGTTTGGCTTGGGTGAGAGTCTGGGAGGATACCCATGTTGGGGTGTCTCCTGTGCCCACATTACATGGACGAGAACTTGACCAAGCTTTTTTTAAAACTTAGCTGATCACACAAATATCAAAATTGCCAGACATAGAAGCATACACGGGCAATTCTGTCCCCTAGGAGACAGCAGCAGGAAGATTCGCTGCAACTTGAAGGCCTGCCAGCCAGCTACACAGTGAGTGTCAGGTCAGAAAGTTGTCCAATCAGAAAGGGCCTGTTTCAAAACATTAAGCAAAGTCACAGTTACTATTCACTTTCTCTGCTCACAGCTTGTAGGCTTTGCTTCCCAGTAGCCATGCCAAGTTCTCTCTTGTTTGCTGAGCACAAAGAATGACAGAAAAAGGGGAAGGAAGGAGATGTCTGGCCCTGGGTTCCAATGACTTATTACTACATGCTCCAGCCATGATTTGCCATGTGTCAAGTCGCCTCTCTGAAATTCAGCTTTCTCTTCCATCAAATGAAATGAACAGTCACTGTCCTATCTCTATCCCAGAGCCTTTGTTAGGGTCACATGGGTAAGCACTTCCAAAGGCAAAACTCCTGGGTGACCACAGGGCTACCAGAACAGACCTGGGCTTGTGGGGAACCTGTTTGGGGGTCTTTAATCCAGGCTGGCCTCGAACTCATGGTCTCCCTACCTCAGCCTTTCTACTGCCACTATGGCAAGTACATATCACTATGCTTGGATTCCACGGTGGCTTTGTACTATTAAAGACATCTTGAAGTTTAGACTTCTTCTGACCTAGGCTCCCTTGTTTTGAACCAGCTTCTGCCTCCTTTCAAAGGCCACGTGTCCATGTGTTAGGTTTTGAAATCTAAGAAGCCTGTGACAAAAACCCATAGGCTATTCCAAGCACAAGCTAACACCCATAGAAACAATTTCAGGGTGTTCCCTGGAGCTCACTACCCTAGGTCAACAGCAGAATGAGGTATGTACTCTTGGGTGTCTGCTTTTCAAGACACTGAGAATCTACATAGGTTAATAAGGAGATCCAGTCTGGCTGGAGGGTGAGGGCTATGCTAGAGCAAGGCCAACAACAGGCTTCACTTGTTCTGTGATATGACAGCTGTTACTACTGGGGGATGCCTATTGAGTGTCACAGGTCCAGATCCTCCTTAAACTGGGAAGAATATCTACTAAATGAGGGTATCTAAGAGGAGGGAGCTTTAGGGTTAGGTTCTGAATATGTGAAGGTGCTTGTGTTTGTCCAATAAAAGGCTGATTTTCTACAAAAGCAAAGTTAGGCAGGTCCCCAGCCTGCTGGAAAAGGATCTTCCCAACAACTCAAACCACATGAACAAAACTTGTGTGCCCCAAGTCCAGGCAGTGGTGGCGAATGCACTAGAGGGGCAGAGGCAGGCAGATCTCTGAGTTCAAGGCCAGCCTGGTCTACAGATTGAGTGCCAGGTCAGCCAAGGATACACAGAGAATGCATGTCCCTATACAGCACAGGTGCTGCTTCTCATGACAGAAACACACAGCATCTGTCTCTTAGGGAGTCGAGTAAGATGAGACAGAAGTGGAAAGGTTTTTACTGTCATGGGTGATGTGCCATGTGGAAATCATCCAACTGCCACAATACCAAGAAATAAATGACTTAAAACTCCAGGAAACTAATTTCCAAGCACAGGCAAGAAGATGTGCCTCTCTTAGACCCCCTGTAGGCACCCATGGCTCTACTCTCTTCAGCATGACTTCCATATTTTAGGGTTGGGTCCAAGGTACCTGTGTGGACTGGGTAAAGAATCTAGGTGTCTCCTGTATTCATATTTTGTTAGCTAAAACTCAGTCACATGACCAAACCTAACTGCAGGGGACACTGTGAAACATAGTCAGCTATGTGCCCAGAAAAGCAGAGCCGCTGGCTTTGGTTGTTTGAATGTATAATTTGTTTTTATGTGCATTGGTGTTTTGCCTGCATGTGTCTGTGTGAGGGCATCAGAAGCCCTGGAACTGGAGTTACAGACAGGTGTGAGCTGCCGTATGGGTACTGGGAACTGAAACTGGGTCCTCTGAAAGAGCAGCCAGTGCTCTCAACTACAGAGCCATCTCTCCAGCCCCAAGCGGGAGGATTTTAAGGAATTCTGGGAGTTGCTTCCCAAGTATGAGGGTAGAGATGTGGAGCTGGGAAAAGGCTGTTGAATCGGGGGTGGGGTGGGGTTCTCAAAGAGGATGGGGAGTGTTGTGGTTTTTTCAAACCACTGAAGTACATTGTGTCCTTTGATGACTCAGAAGAGGTGGGGTTGTTTGGGTTGTCTCCTGTTCCCAAGAACCTGGGTCACTTTTCATATGGCCAAGGGAATGTGACCTTCACAGTGTCTCTGGGCTGAGTGTGTTTGTGACCCCAAGAGAAGGTTGACCAGTAGGCCACAAACTGATGGGCTGGGATTTCAGGATCCCTCTGTCTCTTATTGAGAGTCATGACTTTGGGACTAGGCTGCCACAGGTTAGTTCCCTCTGTACATTTAGGGACCCATGTGCCTTGAGCAACTTTTAACTCTAAGATTGTAAAAGTGCTCAGTAGGGGACATGCCCAGGGCCCTGTGAAGAAAATACTGGTTCACGGCAGGGTGCCTAAGGGTTTTTGGTTTTTGGTTTTTTTTTTTTTTTTTTGGTTTGTTTTTTTTTTTGTTGTTGTTGTTTTGTTTTTGGAGATGAGAGGGGAGACTGGAGCTTGCTCAGCAGCTGTCTGGAATTCTGCTCTGCTCTCTTGTCCTATCTACCTTTCCCACCAGCCTGCTGCTGCCTTTGGGGCATCACATCTAGATTTCTGCACCTTAAATACAACCCAGCCCTTAGAAAGCAGGATGGGAGTTTGATTTCATGTCCCATTTCCAATTCAAAGCCTTAAGAAGGTAAGTAAGAGTGGGATGGTGGTTTGTAGGGTCAAAACAGATTCAGTTCAGAAACATCGCAGTCATTGGGCTCTCAAGTACAAAACTGGTCCAATCCCACCCAAGTCAACTTGCACAGATGGGAATTTATAGCAAGGTGGGGGCTAGTAGATGAATGATCTAATGAGGTGCTGGCTGAAGGTGGGCAGATTGGCCCTACTTCTAGGGGGTGGGAAACAAGAAAAGTCTGATTGGGTCTAAATGATGATCCGACAGGTGGGGTAGAGGTTACTCCGCACTTAGACGGGTTGTTGCTAAAACAGGCTGTATGTGAGGGGCTTCTGGGAAGGTCCAAGAGGCTGTGAAAGTTTAGCAGAATGAAGTTTTGTTAAGACAGATGGATGTTACCAGAACTGTGAGCATCAGAGACTGGGCCCACAACAATCTGGGCTTCGCCACCTGTCCTCAATAGGCAAATGAAACAGATATGTAATGATGAAAAGATGAGAAAGGAGAACTTCTCTGTGTGGGAAGGCAAACAAATCAAGAGATCCAGCAACCATCCTCCAAAAGTCCATCTTCAGGATGCTGACATGAGGTTTATGTTTAAGTGTGGGGTAAGAGGCAGGCATAACTAAGTAGTCCTGGCTGAGGCATGGCCCTGCCCAACACTGACATGTCATTGTCTGAATCCCAGTGTGTCCTTCAGGGTTGTTTGACAAATTATCAGACATCATTGAATTCTCTTTCCAGGAAATAAATCCTCCTTTAGCTTGCCCCAGGGCCCCAGGCTTCTCCTTCTTCTAGCTGACAATTCACAACTTCAGTTATGTGATACCCCAGACAAGGGGCCCGAGTGGCTCCTGAGAAAATCTTCGTTTCTGTCTAGATGGTTACACCAGACTGTTCAGAAATGGTAGCACTAACATCTCAGGCTCTTGGTTCTCTCAGGGCCATGTGGTAGAATTCCGTGCACTTTCAGGCTTCAGGTTCAGTGTTCAGCTTTGCCCTGAAGACCATCAAAATGCAGACCAAAGTCGTTTGTGTGATCCGGTTCTCCCATCCTTATTACTACACGTTTGCCACAAGCACAGAGGTGCCCACCGTTTGTGTATTCCATTTTGTTCTCTCTTCATATTACTCTCTGCTCCTAAACCTGTTTCTCTTGAGGACTGCTGCCAGAGCAAGGCCACTGGCTGGCTGTTTCTCTGCCTCAGCAATTCTAGGTTCCATGCTCCACACCCTCTCTTTTAATTCTGTGCCTTTGATGTCATAGCTCAGTTTCTCTCACCTCTGCCTCTTGCCACTTGTGTGACTGGGCAAAAC
>JANHMN010000022.1:26750375-26828009 GCA_030674055.1 Rhabdomys pumilio | reverse complement strand
TCTCTCTCTCCCTTCCTTTTTCACCATCTTACTTTATTATGAGCTTTTTCACCTCTGTGCTGCTAAGCATGTGACGAAATGTATCCCCAACTAAGTATCTGCTAAATGGGTTGAGGGAAAACAAAAGGGGGCCAAGACAGGACCCCAGTACTGACCAGGGGAAACGAGGCCACTGTCCTAAGTCCTATAATGTAAGCCTGAGAAATTGAGAAACAGTTATGAGGAAGAACATTTGGGGAACAGGCTTGAGAAGCTGAAGCCACAATCCATGTCAAAGCTCAGAAACAGGGAAGCAAATGGGGCCAAGGCCGAGCCGCGCTCAGGCGGTAACTGAAGAGGCGGCAAATCAAGGCTTGCTGGGTGGAATTTGACTGGGTCACCAGCAGCTGTGACAAGCACACGACAGTTAAGGATTTGGTTTGTAGTGTCATGGAAAGGTTTTGAGCAGGAAGTAGCCTGATCAGATGAATGCTTTAGGACCCCTGGGCTGTGTGGCAGCCAGCAGGGACAGTGACCAGCCACAAGAGGAGAGGAGAGAGGGATTGTAGGGAACCATCAAAAGCAAAAGCTTCATTTGGAACTGCAGAGCTGGAAGACAAGATGGCCGTGAGAAGGAGAGCACTCTTGAGTTGTCATGAGAGCACTCTAGAAGGCAGACTCCAACAGGTGAGAAGAGGAGTACTTGGGAGGAGTCAGTGCCTCATAAGATGTCTGGGGCAGCAGTGCTTCTCCAGTGAACCTGAACATGGAGCTGGAGGAGTTTGTTTGGTTCTGAAAGAACTGGACTTGGGAGATCTTGACAGAGACATAGAAAGAGAGCACAGGATCTTGGTGGTGAGAGAAAAATGATGGGGAAAATGGGTTTAATGTCACAGTGGGTCTACCTGTGGGGAATGTTCCTGGTCTGCATGTGGGGAGTGCTCCTGGTCTGCCTGTGAGGAGTGTTCCTGGTCTGCCTGTGCGGAGTGCTCCTGGTTTACCTGTGGGGAGTGTTCCTGGTCTGCATGTGGGGAGTGCTCCTGGTTACCTGGGGGGAGTGCTCCCGGTCTGTGTGTATGCTCCTGGTCTTCATGTGCCTGAGTGCTTGCCTTTAGGGACTTTGTAGCTTCAAAAAACCCATCTGAGGGACAACAACTTGACTCAGGTGCTTCTGAATCAGAGGCTTCTACTCAGTAACCCTTCCTTTGAAAACAGCTATAGGGGATGTTGGGGCCACACCCTGGGGTCTCTTGGCTTCCTGTCTCAGGCATAGACGGTCTTGGTCCACCTGTGCTGCCATATAACAGTTAACTGGAACTGGGCATAATCTGAAAAAGAGACATTCATTTCTCACAGTTTGGGGAGCTAGGAAGGCCAATACTAAGTCACAGGCAGGTTGCATTGTCTGCTGAGGGCCACTCCCTGTTCCATCCTTGGGGTGGGGGGATGAGCAAAGAGCTGAGTTCTCATGGCAGGAAGTGGAAGGACCAGTGAACTGAACTCTGCCTATAGCCTTGTAAGTGTAGGGAACCTTGGAATCAGCTCAGGATACTCCAAGACTAAGTTCTTAGCACAAAAGAGATTGATTTGCCTCAGACGACAAAGGGCAGGAAATAAGAGACAAAGACAGGAGACAGAGGATGAAGAAGAAGAGGAAGGGAACAGGGAAGAGGGGGCAGGGTTATTTGTCCCAAGGGGCAAAGGACTGCCTCTGGATAGAGAAGACCACAGCTGTAGACCACAGGCAAATGGCAGCTTATAAAGGTAAAAGGGAAACCCTTGTCTTAGGATGACTGTTTAATTATGCATGTTAATTAAGTGAGCCAAAGGGGACTTTTGACTGCTGGATTTCAATACTTTGCTGGCTGGACCTTGGTAGCCAGCCTCAGGAGAAAGAAGAGGCCAAATAAGGAAATAGACCTTGGTGGCTAGATTTAGGAATGTAACCTTTTTTTTTTTTCTCTTCTCTTTGGTCTTGTTTGTTTGTTTGTTTGTTCTTGTTGTTCTTTTGGTTTTGTTTGTTTTTTTAGCAAGACAACATTTCCAGGGGAATGGGAGAAAGGGGCCAGACCTGCCAGAGTCACATGCTCTGGTGGGTGGATATCCCTTCAGAAAGGACTTAAAGACGTAGTTCAATGGTAAATCACTTGTATATAGCACACACGGAGCCTTGACTGCATCCCAGCATCACACATTAAATCAAATAAAATAATTAAATTAAGGAATGGAAATGTGGCTACATTGATAGCGTGCTTACCTACCATACATAAAGCCTTGGGTCCAATCCCCCCAATCCCCAGGCACTACATAAAACCTACATAAAACCATGTGGAGCCCATATGCCTGTATACTGAGGAGGCAGAGAGAGGCCTGTCTCTGGGGCTCGGTAGTTAGACAGGCTAGCCCAATTAGTGAACCCTAGGCCAGTTTCAAAAAACAAGATGGTTGGCTCCTGAGGAGCAGCAACCAAAAGAACACACACACATGTCCAGGAACATGGACATGCGTACACATGTGCGTGTGCATGCACAGGCACACTTCAGGGTTAGAAACTTCATCCTTTTATCAGACATGGATGAATTCAGCAGGCAGAAAGTCAGCAAGGACACAGTTGAGCTCAACAGAGCCGATCAGCTGGGTGTAGCAGACCAACTAGATGGTGGATCACTTCATCACAGAAGCAGTGTGCACATACCTCTCCCATTCGTGGGAAGCATCCATCACTCTAGGTCATAAGATGTCCATTAACAGCTTATGGAAAATAGAACCCAGAGCACACGGAATCAAAGTGTGAATCAATGAACAGAAAAAGACAGTGGTAGATTAAACAGTACATCCCCCATAATACCAAGTCAAGCAAACAAACAAACAAAACCTCATGGAAAAAATTTAAATACTTTAAATAAAAATCAAAACTTCTCAGAATCTGTAAACTATAGTGGGCAGTGCCTAGGAGAAATATATAACATTGAATGCATACATTAGAAGAGAATAAAACCAGATTTCCTATTCAGTGCTCCCACTTAACTAGCTCTGGGAACTACAAAAGACCATGTGACATGTGACCCTCATTCCATCAGCCAGGCAGAGGCCCATTACATCTCCAGGAGAGGGGACTCCTGACTTCTCCTGGCAAGGGATAGTTCAAAGTGCCCTGGAAGGATAAGGCCCCATACCTGTCCCCAACTGAAACATGTCCTACATACTTAGACCAGAAATCCTCACCACAACCTAGAAAACATATGCTTCTGTATCCAGACAGCCTAGCTGCCTTTGAGGAAGCCATATTAGTATTCCAGTCTCACCACCTTCAGAGGCAAGAAATTCTGGGAAGTTCCACAAAAAAAATGAACTTCCGTGGCTCTTCATGCCTGTCTCCCCTAATTTGTCAAGATTGATGAGTGGTTCTCCTTGCTCTTTGTTGCACAGCTGACCCAGCCTTTATTTTATTTATTGCTTCTGTCTTGGTTTTCACATTGTCAATATTTAGGGGATTTGCCATAAAGGAATTTCCCCATCTGGAATGTTCCTTTTAGGTAGTTCCCTGACTTAGATGACACTAGGTACCTACAAAGGTTGAAGCCTCCAGGTGAAACTAAACCCCCATCACTACACCCTGAAATCTTAAGCCTTTGGGGACTTACTCCATGGCTTTTGGACCTCCAAAATGGCATTGCTATAAACAGAAGTAATGGTGCCCAAGGATGTTACCTGGGATTCAGCCAAGTCAGAGATACATGCCTCTTTCACCTGAACCCAGTTGTTTCCAGTCATATCTCTGTATTCCTCACTCAACAGACTCTCCAGGGGGCAGAGGAAGATGGCAGGGAAATAGAGAAGTGGATAGTCTAGTCATTGATACCTGCACAGTCGGGTCATTGTTTCCTCTTTGTGTTCCAGACACAGAACCAGAGTCAGGCGGAAAGGAAGCAGGCCAAGGCTACATGGCCTCAGTGAGGAAGGCAATGGAGATGGGAATTCCAGGCACGACCCTGCTTCTGAAGGCTTAGCACAGGCAGTCTTGTCTCTGGGCTAAGGCCCTAGTAGTGCTAGAACCAGTCAGGAGCACTGGAGAGTTGTCTGTGCCTCTTCCCAGCTAGGGATTAAGTATATCATAAAACTAGAAGATGCTATACCCAGGATGGTTTTCCCTAGAGAGCTGATTATGGCCATCCCCCTGCTGCTCCCATTTCCCATCTGAAAAAAAAACAAAAAAACAAAAAAACAAAAAACAGAATATGAATAGCCACCTCAGAGAGCCCTTAGGCCTTCACATGTATGTGAGCATCTCACAAACTAAATCATGAGTGTGTGTGTATGTGTGTGTGTGTGTGTGTGTGTGTGTGAGACAGAGAGAGAGAGAGAGAGAGAGAGAGAGAGAGGGATGGGGTGGTTTGAGTTGGAATCTGAGCATACTATGATAGGATCATAAAGTCTTAGAGAAATCAGACAGATGATGTGACTTGGCTAATTATGGCTAGCATTTGGAGTCTTGAGGAACTTCCACATAGACATCTGAGGTGCTTCTCCTTGGCTTCAGCATCCTGAGGACCAAACCCTGTCATTCTCTGGAAGTATGCCATGGAGATCTCACATGCTTTTCTTTGAGAAATATTAATGGCAGGGGCCATGAAAGAAAAAGCCAATAGACAGACTTAGCTTTGAAGTCCAGTAGTCACATACCACATAGATAAACAAGAGCAGAAGTTCATTCTCATTGCCTGTGACCTATGGGACCTCCCTACAGCAGAATTTTGGGGAGACCCTTAGAGAAGGGTGTGTTAGATTTATGTTGGATCCTCTGTGCCTCTGAGGACTCTAGTTTCCTACCAGAGTCTTGGGACTCCAGCAGGATCCTAAGTTTGCAGAATGTGGCTCATGGATTGCTATAAGCATCTCCCATTTCTAGACTAGCCTAAATCGTCCATATGCCTCTTCCTCCTCTGAATTATGGCAAAAAGTACTTAGTGAGATGGGGCTGGGTGCTAGGCCAAAGTGCGATGGGAGAAATGAAGGAATGCCATAGAATAGCAGTCATTTATTAAGCATTTGGTATGAAATATTCATTTTCTAGTTTTGACACAGGACCTTTCCACATGCTCAGCCTGACTTCAAACACACCATCCTCCTGCCTCAGTCTCCCAAGTGCTAGGATTACAATAGCTCTGCTAATTAAATCTGCATATCAGTTTTAGGATACAGCACCACAGTGTGGTAGATTAAGGGACATTTTTTGACACCTCTTTCTAGGGTGGAGTCTATTACCTCTCCCTTGAATCTACTTTAGCCTGTGACTTCTGTGGTCAACAGAATAAGCAGAAATGACTCTAGCCAGTTCCTCCTAGGTTTTCAGAGAACTGGCAGTTTCTTTTTAAACTCTAAGAGCTGAGTTTGTCTCCATCCTGGAGAGAAAAGCCTGGGGATGATGGAAGGGAGAGAGGACTGAGAGGGAGATGGACCTGACTGAACGTAGCCTTTTAACTCTCCCTGATAAAGATTTGAGGGAAAATATCCTGGATCCTGTAAACCAGACCAGGGCCCAACTGGGCCCAAACCAGCCAGTGAAAAGCCAATTCCCCTAGGAACAGAAGAATCACCCAGCTGAGCACTGCCTGGTTTTGACCCATAAGTCATGAGCTACAGTTGTTATTTTTCAAGCCACTCAGTTATGTCTTTTGTTACACAGAAGTAGATAACAAGAATCATAACCCTCATTTTTCAGAAACCAAGGCTGATCAGAATCATACATTAGCGAGAGGCAAAGCCAAGATTTAAACCACAGTAGTCTGGCCTCAGTGCCTAATCTTACTGCTCCATGGGTCTATTCTTGGGTCAGTGATAAGACTCAGCAGGCAAAGGCACCCACTACCAAATCTGACAACTCAGTTCATCCCTGGGACCCACTTACATGGTAGTGGAGAAAACCAACTTCCATAAGCTGTCCTCTGTCCTCCTAGTGGACACTCTTGTTACTGCACTGTCCCTTGACCCCTCCCCTGCATATAAATAAATATAAATTTTGAGGGGGTAGGGATTCAAGAAAAGGTTTCACTATGTGGCTCTGGCTGTCCTGGAACTCACTCTGTAGACCAGGCTGGTCTAAGACTCACAGAGATCCACCTGCCTCTGCCTCCTGAGTGCTGGGACTAAAGGTGTGCACTACCACCTCCTGGATATAAGTAAAAATAATTTATAATGCAAAAATAAGTGCTTCTGAGCTGCATATGATGTTGAGTACCTATTATCCCAGCATTTGTGGGGAGTGGAGGAGGGATCCAAGACAGGAAGATCATGAGTTTGAGGACAGCCTGGGCTACAGAATGAGACCGTCTCAAAGGAGGAAGAGGGAGAAGAGGAAGAGGAGGAATAGATGCTTCTGCTTTCAGAAAACTTCTATCCAAGAAGAATCACTCACTTGCCATGTTTAGAGGTTTACATACCCTGGTTTATCTGTTTATTCAGTTCAAGTACACTAGGCTGGTTCAAGGTATGCATAGACAACTAAACTAGACAAGGTTAGGGTTTGCCCTCAGAAGAAGAACTGCCCCTGAACACTGGTGCTGGGTGGGTGGGTAGGTGTGGACATGTGGGGTGTCCTGAAGGACAGAGGGAAATGTCCCATTTGGATGAGAACGGAAGTGTATATAAAGTGCCAGGACACTTCATAGAGAGTTCCAGGGTACAGAGTGTGTGCAGGGGAAGTTCCATTAAGGCAGAATGAGGGCGTGTAGAAGGCAGGGGTAAGCAGAGGACCCAGAGTTGGCACACAGGCCCCAAGTGAGACTCAGCTTTTGTCCAAAGGCCTCCAGAGCCCAGTGAAGGACATGTGGGCGGAGACCTCATCTGATGTGCCTTTTACAGAGATGTTACGCATCCTTAAGAGTAAGGGTGGAAGGGTAAAGGCTGGAATGCAAGAGAGGCCCTGAGGCTGAAGACCTGTGGGTAGTCTACAGCAAATGCTGGGGACAGCATCGTGGGCCTAAGGAGAAGGAACATGGCCCAGAGATATTTAAGAGAACTGGCATGCAGAAAGAATAGGAACTGTGGGAAAGAACACAGCGTGGGGCATGGCTAACCATGCTACCTGGTATGCAGTAGGTGCTTAGCAAATAATAGGGATGAGTTAGGAGCTATGGCCCGTGCCTGCAGCATTAGGGGGAAGGCAAGGCTCTGCTCTAACATTGATACCCCTGACTCAAAACCTGTGCCCAAGTAGACATGGTGAAAAAGATGCATGTAAACTAACCCATACCTGGACAGGAGGATACCCCATCATGCACGCGAATACCCCAGTAGCCTTGTTCTCCAAAGCTGCAGACTCCTGACTGAGCCAAGGCTCAGTCTCCCTGAGATGACAAAGACAGCTAAGAGGAAAGTTGATGTTTGTGAACCTGGCTCAGTAGTCTCACAGAAGGCAAAGTACCACTTATCTAAGACTGGCCCCTTCCTCTTAATTCATAATTCTCTGTTTCTGCATTGCTAGCTTAGGACATAGGAATCCAGACCCTCTGGGGTGAGCTCAGTTTCAAGCCTTGATATTGGGAACCCACTATATGCCATCAGCAGGCTAGAAGCTGCTATCCAAAGCACCTCTAGACTCCTGCTAAGTGCTTCAGGGTGCACACACCACGCCCTAGCAGATCCTCCCATGCTGCGTGAGACTGCCCAGGCAAGGCATGATATTGTCAGCATTCCTGACCTCTGACCAGTAGGTGCCAGTAGCGCCATCTCCTAAGGCGTGACAACAAGAAGCATCTACATACATGGCCAACTCTGGGAGAACCAGTTTGCTCCCAGTTAAGAACCATGGCTTATCCAATGCAGTGGCTCTCGAGCCTCTGAAATGTACCTGAGTTGCGCTGAGATGAAGCACAAGGGCTAAGCACGCCCCAGATCTTTCATACTTTCATCTTTCATAGCGTATGAAAGAAAAACAGCAGGTCTGCTCGGTGATGTCTCAGTATTTTTTTCACATACTTGTAAGATCCTGAAGGTGAAGCAGTGTTCTCTGACTATCCATGGTGAGCCCTTGGAGCTAATCTCCCCATCAGAGTAGTACCTGGGGCACCTCCCTCTCCACTGTCTCTTCTTTTCATGTTGTGGGCAGTCAGAGCCTCCCTTGGCTGGTTGGTTCAGTGTAGCAAGGATCTGGATGGTTTCCCCATGTCCACAGCTATCTCAGCTTCCCCACACTCCCACCTGCCTTCTCCCGGAAGACCTTCCATGTCTTATTCTTTATTCAGTCTTCCCTGATAGCAATTCACAAATCTGTCCAGTGCCCGCTTCTGTTTTGCCATCTGAACCTATAAATAGTTCCCAGATGAAGTCTCATCTACGTCGTGACCGTTTCTCCCGTGTTCCTCTTCAGAGTCTTGAAGCTTTCTTGTTTGCACTTGCTCATTAAGAAGGAACAACTTCCAAATCAGGAGCCTTTTATTTAAACAAGAACAGTATGAGATCAGTGCAGCTGCCCCTGTGGGGTTCAGAGATGCTCTTTCACAAATGCAAACCTGGGAGCATGTAATAAGAACCCCCAAATGATCCTACAGCTGGGACCACAGAAAGAAATGAAGCTCATACCCATGCTAATGCATTGGACCTCTGGCACCTATGTGATCACATCCTGTCCTAAAGAACAAGATGTGAGCAGTGCCTAACCCAGAGAGGGGATAACACTCTTCCTGGGAAGGCCCCCCTGGCTGCCTCCCAATAACAAGGGAGGAGACTGACCTAGAGGAGAGAGGCTCTCTGCTGACACCAGGCAGGAATCAGTGACTGATTTCCAGTGGGAACTCTGGTGTGTCCTCCTCTGCTCCATGCCACTGCTCCTGAGTAAGGGCCTAGTGAGCTTACTAGTGGCACTGTCATGACCTGACCACACCCCTGGGCCAGCTACTAAACCTTCCTGGTTTCTGGGCTTTCACAATGACTGAGACATTTGGAAGGGATCTTGTTTAGAGCTCTGTCTGGGACTCTCTGTACCTGTCCCATTAGGTTCCAGCTTCGGTGCCCCAGGGCAAACAAGGCTCATTCTGCCCCAACAATGCTTGGCATCTTGCTGGGGTGCTGATTGGGGGACCATTTGGGGCTGAGGAAGATGATCTACTACAAGCCAAAAAGCTGCAGAAATGGGCTGGGAGATGAGGCTTGGGCTGATTGGCAGGAGCACAGTGAAGGATCCAGGATCAGCCAGACTCTAGAGGTAGAGGCAGCCCCAGATTATCCTTACCAGCCAGGCAGAAAGGGCAGTCTTCTCTGGTACATTTTGAAGAGCACCCTCTCCCAGCTGCTGGAGCTTCACTCCGTGTCACCTCTCCACACCTAGGTTATCTGGGTGTTCTTTTTCACTCGGCCTCAGCAGCATGCCACTCGGGCCTTTGCAGAGTGACCCAAAGGGCCTCACAGTACCTCATCTGCACTCTGAAAGTGAACCTCAGAAAGGCATTGTCTCAGTCTGTGGCTAGAGGCCCTAACTGGGTTGGTACTGTACAGCCTTGACCTATAGTGGGAACTAGCTTTCCCAGCCTAGGTGCAGACCTTCCCCAGAGGACACAGGAGCTTCTTTGGGTGGAGCTGGAGATGGCTAGTTCCTCCCTTATCCAGCTTCAGTGGGGCTGGAAGCTCTGGTCAGGAAGTACTCCCTTCAGCAGGCTCTGGCCTCTTCCCCAGGCTCTCAGGTGAGATAAAACTGCATCACAGCAGTCTCAGTGGCAAGGGGACTGCAGAGAGAAACAGGTAGTCTTTCCTCTATGGCAGACACACACACACACACACACACACATACACACACACACAACTGTAGTCCTCAAAATGGGGAAGGAGCCCACTCCTTGATGTCCATGGGGGACACTGTGGCTGGGATGGTCCCTGAAAGAGAGAGTGCTTCCCTTCACTGTGGGGAGCCCTGCAGACTTTTCTCTCTCCCTAGTCTCCAGCTTCTTGTCACCTTTACTTTCTATCCTCGGGGACTGCCATTTCCTGTCAAGGACTGAGCCGGGGAAGTAGTGCCCTTTTGGGGTAGAACAGTCAAAATCTACCAGGAGTAGATGTTCCAGCCCTCTCTGGGTGACAGGGGAATTCAGAGATTAACTCCATGGTGTCACATAAGAATATTGGTAAGGAGATATCCTGGGCCCACCCAAAGATCTCTCCAGTCAGGTGTCATGGGGTCTTTTTCTTCTCCAAGCCTAAGAGGTTGGCCCGTGGCCTCTCCTGGGGATGTGGCATCCAGATTTCCTGACCCCCTTTCCCAACAGTTTCCTCCGGTGTCAGTCAGATCTGATCCGTTGATTGTTCACAGGATGCACAGAGAGGCCTGGATACATGTGAGTTAAAGCAAATCAATGTAGCTCCACCCAACCCAACTGGATTTTCAATCATCCATAGAGAACAAGCAGACAGCTACATCTGTGTTTACCTCAGGAAGAAGTTCCAGATAGATCCCTTGGCCATGAAAAGGAAAGCTTCTGTGAGGTCTCCTGTCAGCTTCCTTACCCATTTTCACTTTGTTTCTACAGGCCAGGCTGGGAAGTGACTCTGACCAAACCTTTATGTGGGTGTCACAACTAAACATTTTAGTAAGAGCTATTGTTGACAGCATGTTGGGTGTGAGATCTCCAGCCTGGGTTATACAGAGAAACCCTGTCTTGAAACCCCCTCCTCCACCATCCCCCACCCCACCTCAGCCAGTAGGGTTAGCAGAGCTGTCTAAAAGTGGAAGGTTGAGCTTCTGTTTCCTAAGCAGATCTCCACCACACTCAGTAATCCTTGGCAAGGTGTATCCCCACTTGGTGTGTTGGTAAAAAAATCACCAGAGCCTGGGATCAGGTTCCCAGCTGCCCACCCGTCACTTGCCACTGAACTCAAACCAGGCCCTTATCAGAGTTCCATGCTTCCTTAAAGAACACATCATTAAGGACACATTGCCTTTGTTGAGTACACTTGCCTACCACTGGGAATTTGTAGTAATTAAGATTAGGCATGATTGCAGCTAAGTTCCCCACCATCTACAAAAGTGGATCAGACGGCAGAGAAGACTGGCTTAGTTGAGAATGGGGACCCATTCAAGTCCCACGGCGTATTAACTGCCTCGGTTACTTTTCTTATCGCTACGATAAAGTTCTGACAAAAATGCCGCTCAGGGAAGGAAGGGTTTATTTTGGCTCACGGTGTATGTGTGAGCCATGTTGGGAAGGTGTGTCAGGATCAGGAGTTGGCTGGCCCTTCTGCATCTGCACTGGGGGAGCAAAGAGAGCCCCATCCACAGCTCAGCTCACTTTCTCCTTTGTGTTCAGTTTGGGACCCCAGCCTATGGGATGGTTCTGCTCACAACTGGGCTGGATCTTCACAGCTCAGATAAATCTCTCTGGAAACTCTTCCACAGAAATGCCCAGAGGTGTGTCTCTGAATCCTGTCAAGTTGACAGTGAAGGGAACTTCCACTTAAATTGTTTTCGGGGCTGAAGAACTGAGTGTTAGAAGAAGTTCCTTAGACACACTGGACTGGCATATGCTTATGCAATGCCACTGAGCATCTCTAAGCTCATGGACAAACAGCATTCTTCTGTCCATTCTTAAATCTTTGGGAAGGTAAGATAGATTTGGAGCATGTATCTACAAGGCATGGATCTGGCAAAAGGCTTGTATCTAGACTTTACTCACAAAACTCAACGTCAAAAATGAATAATTGGGACTAGAGAGTTGGCTCTGCAGTTAAGAGTACTGCTTGCTCTTCCAAAGAACCCAAGTTCGAATCCGGCCAGCTCACAACTCTCTGTAACTATAGTCCCAAGAGATCTGATGCCCTCATCTGGCCTCCACAGATATTACATGCTCAAGATACCTATGCATGTAAGCAGAAAAACCCATACACATAAAAATAAAGGGAAAATAATTTTTTTTGGATACAGGGTTTCTCTGTGTGTCTCTGGCTGTCTTGGAATTCACTCTGTAGACTAGGCTGGCCTCAGACTCAGATCTGCTATCAGGTATTTTAAAAGGACAATTCCACTTTGTCACTCTGTAAATACGTGTCCTGCAAAGGCAGAGACTATGTACTCCTATTTTCTTGTCCACAGTACCTCCAGCACCAAGCATAGTGTTTGGCACAGTACCCCAGCCCCTGACATAAAGAGCTCTACTGTGAACACCTTTGTGTACGGCTTGCATAGACATATTCATGCATTCTTGGTAATTCTGTAGGCTTAAGAAACTATTAAACTATTTTCCACAGTGACATCACTTTCTTCTCCTCAGCCATGTGTGATGGTTTCAATTTCTGCCTGTCCTTGTTAACACTTGCTGTCTGACTTTTTGACGACAGCCATCCTAGAGAGCACAAACTGTATCCTGTAGTTTTGATTTGCATTTCCCTAGAGACCAGTGGGGCCAAGCATTTTTCTATGTGTTTATTGACTATGTGTGCCTGTGTATTTTTTTTTTACAAAAAAATGCCTATTCAGATACTTTGATTATTTTTTATTTTTATTTTTATTTTTAGTTTTAGTTTTTTAAGACAGGATTTCTCTGAATAGCCCTGGCTGTCCTGGAACTCAAGAGATCCACCTGCCTCTGGCTCCTGAGTGCTGGGATTAAAGGCCACTACCACCTGGCTCCTCTGCCTATTTTTAAATGGTTTATTCATTTAATTTTTTTCTTCTATTTTTAGCTGGGCATGCCTTTCATCCCAGCACTCAGAAGACATAATAACTATTAGGTTGCCATGGAATGGAACCAATAACAACAGTGTTCCATTCTAATGTTGATATTATAAAAGCCAGAAGCTGGCCTGCTGCATCTCTACCCCCAACCCCAAGTCATCCAGCCTTGATGGAGAGTGGTGAGGAAAAGACCTCCTTCTAAGAAGCAGATGCTGAATGCTGTCACCTGTGGCCACCTCAGTACAGACTGGCTCCCACTGGCTGGCTCTAGAGTATCACCCTGTGAGGTGAGACCTCTGGAGCATTCTGTACTAAGGCTCTCACTGAGAGACTCTGGAGAAGATAGATGCTTTGACATCCAGCATGACCAGCTGGCCTAGTGTCCTGGTCAGGAGGGACAGGCTGGCAGGCTCTGTGCCACAGGATATTGCCAAGTATAGAAGTGGGTGCTGGGTGTCCCCAAGGCCGTGTAAAGGCAATGTGAGGTTAAAGGTGACATGGCCTCTTGGCAGTGCTGGAGTCTGGGCATTTGTCAGCTTTGGTAGCCTCTGAGGATATGCCAGAAACTACTTTAGGAGATATCCCTACCAAATCCTGCTTATGGAAGCCATACTTGAGGCTGGAGAGGTGGCTCACTGGTTAAGAGTACCAGCTGCTCTTCCAAAGGACCCAGGTTCAACTCTCAGCACATATATGGCAGCTCACAACTGTCTATAAATTCAGTTTCAGGGGATCTGATGCCCCCTCTGGTTTCCACAGGCACCAGGCCTGCATGTAGTGCACAGATATACTTGCAGGCAAAGCACCCATACACATAAAAATAAAATAAAATATTTTTAACTAAAAAAAAAAGTCATTGTTACTCATTATAAAAATCTCAGCAAAACGATGCAGGAAGCCTGAGTCCACTCTGGTGAACCTTCCTCATCTTTTTTAAGTAACAGCCTTCTTTAAGCTTTATTCAGACATGTCTATTCACTGTGTTTGGGTATTATATGATTGGCCCATTTAAAGCATATAATTCAGTGGCGTTAGTGTATTCAGAGTTGGGCAACTGCCACCACCATTTAAGAATGTTTCACCACATCTAGAGGAAACCTCATGTTGCCTAACAGCGCAAACATGCACAGCACCGCTGAACTCTGCTAAATACGCCGTTTATGGTTTAGCACAGAACCCCTCATTCCAACCTCCCCGACTCTGCCACCTCACCCCCATCCTGGCTCACACACACCATCCTAAGCAACCACCCATCCTCTCTCAGACAGGGCATGCTCACCTTTACCACACCAGAAAGCCCCTTCTACCCTGTTCTTTGTGGACCCTGGCCATGTGCCTGACCTAGTTGTGTGCTGGACACATAGGCAGGAAAGCAAGATGCCCCTGATCTCTGCTGGTCCCCAGCCTCTGGAACGGGCCAAGCCTCCCATAGCTCTGTGTGTGGCCCTGCAGAGGGAGGGATAAGAATGAGGAAACAAAGCTAGGAGTATAGGGTAGATTGAGGACTGAGCCTTCTGCAGGGCAGAGACAGGAGGTGGGAATGAGGAGGAGTGCATGACAGAACTGAGGGAGAAGGGTCCCCCCTCAGCATATGGTTTCCATGCAGAAGCTGCACATGCAACCATGTGTAGCCATGGTATCCTTTGGTCTCTCTGGTTGTCTTACCTGCTAAAACTGTCATTCAGAACCATTACCATTATTTTAAAGTGCCCTGTGCTATCAGAAATGGCTCCCAAGAATTTTTTCATTTCATGCTTAAAAGGTGGTGTGTTCTTTCCTTCCTGCTGCAACTAAGGATACAAATTGGATGACTTTCAGTAACAGAAACTTAACCCTCTTATGGTTCTGGGGGTCAGACACCTTAAAGAAAGGAGTGGTGGGGTTGGTTATTTCTGAGGCCTGAGACCCAAGTGTGTTCCTGGTCTCCCAGCTCTAGGCTCTGCCTCTGTCTTCTTGTAGTTGTTCCTTCTCTGTGCCTTGGTGCTCTGTCTACTCACAAAGCCTTCTTACAGAAAGGACACCAAGCATGGCAAAGATTTCCAAATAAGTTCACATGCCATGTTCTAAGAATTGGGACTTTAATACATCTTTGTGGGGGGTCACAGTTGAGTCCTGAAAACTGGGTACACTTATAACCCTGGTTCACAGCTATAGAAACTGAGGTACAGACAGGCTATGTGCAACAAGCTCATAGAGACACTCTCCTGCCATAGTGATTTAATGCCTAGACATGCACACAAGCCCCCAGGCAGGTGCAGTACCAGATACAGACCCTGGAACAAATAAATGCCTTCTCTCATACCGACTTCCATGTTCTACAGCTCCAGAAGACTGTGGTTCAGGGTGCTCCAGACAGGCTCCCTTGGGTTCAGGGCACCTCTTTTGCTATCTAGAGAGAGGGCCTCTGAGCATATTTTGGAAAAAATAAGTCCATAGACAAGAAAGCCTCAAGATTACCAGATGGAGCCTCGAGGACATTCCCAGAGGGTGGAAATATCAGAAGCAGGATTTTTTGAAAATCTCTTTATAAATATTTATATCTAACCCAAATGGGAAGCCAGGATATATTTGTCATAAATAGATAAATATTAATTTTTTAAAGATGGCCTGAGCTGTTGAGAACAGTGCTTAGATTACAAAGTGAGGGGGAAGCCGTTGATATTCGTATGTTGATTCATGCCACTCACTCTCTGGTCTTCTCCAATCTCCAGACCGGTGCAAAACTGGCCTAGGTGCCCCAAACTAGGTATCAGGCTGGTATCACCTAGACGTCTCTATCTTTAGGTTGAAAGGGCTGTTCCCTGGGAGGGTGGGAGAAACTGAGGCACTGAGCGGGAAAGGGGTACATGGAGAGCCAGGTTATCAGTTCCGGGGTCACATTGCTCCTGCTTCACATGGAAAAGATACAAGAACAACTCAGTTCGCATGTTCTTCAGCACACTGAGACCCAGGGAAGCCCAGTGTAGACTCCTGAGTTCAGGGAGCAAAAAATGGTAGACATGTGGTCATGGACCTGATTTAGACATCATAGAAGCCAGTGTCTACCGAGACTGGCTTTACATCAGCCATTCTCCTTTTAAATCCTCTTCATCAAAAATGATAAATTTGTGACCATGCATTAGTTGGTTATCAGCCACAGCAATTGTAACCCCTGGACTCTCAGCACATCGACACCCCGAGCTCTGTTTCTTACAGCAATTGGCAGCTGATACATACTGGGGTTCTATGGGAGGTGCTGGAACCTATGGAGAACATGGTCGGCATGTACCACCTTCCATATCTAGGAGAGCAGCCAGCCCTTCCCCTTTGTCATTAGAGATACTTACTAGGGCCTTTCTTGTCTCTCCCCAGTATTGTACCTGGAAGGCTCAGTTCTTGTGTTTGAGGACATCTTCAGACTGATTGCATTCTACTGTGTCAGTAGGTAAGTAGCCTGGCCCTGGAGGAGGTCGTGGGGGAGGATACCCTTCTTGTCTTAATAGAAGCCCATTTGCTGCAATGCACCCATCTGGTTGCAACAGATATCTATGCAACTTTGGGTGTGTTTGTGGCATGGGAGAGGACAGAGTAAAGAGAGGGGGGATGCAACAAGGGGGGACAGTCCCTTGTCTTTGCTCTGGTAACCGCAAGAAGAGAGATCAGCTCTGACATTTCCTCTTCTCTTCTGGTAAGGACTTCTCTGCCAGGCATCTGTCCCTCAGGCTCCCTGTCAGTCTCTCCATTACCAGCACCAGGGACACCTTGGGATCCTACTTGTGCTGGGGACTTCAGAAGTAGCTTCCTATAGGGACAGCAAGAAGGCCTGATGCCCCTCGGTGGGTGGCAGCCTGGGAGTCTTCAGATGGGAAGACCACTCTAAGTTCTGCTCCATTCACTTGGAACTGGTTTCCGATCAACAAGAATTTAAAAATACACTTGGTCCCATAAACCAACAGCTGAAACTTCAGGGCCTGAACAAGGGCTGATTGGATGTTTGGTAAGATGTGCTGTGGTCCTTGACCCCAGGCTACCTCTGCTGAAACACATGCTCCTCTCATAATATCCCTCCCCACCCTCCAGACCAGCAAAGCAACATTAATAGTTAAAGCTGATACTCAAATCTGCCATTGCCTGGGGAGGGCTTTCTCCAACATTCAGTGAGACTCTAAGGGATTTTATACCCACTACATTTTTGTCTATTTGTTTGAGACAGGGTTTTCCTGTGTAGCCCTGGCTGTTGTGGAACTTACTCTGTAGACCAGGCTGACCTCAAACTCACAGAAACCTCAGTGTACTAAGTGCTGGGATTAAAGGCATGCACCACCACTACCCAGCCCGACCCACTGTGACCTTTTAAAGATTTTTGTGTGTGTGTCTTAATGTTTGCCTGCATGTATTTATATATATGTGCACCTTGTACATGCAGTGTTCAAAAAGGCCAGAAAACAGCATCAGATCCCCTGCAACTGGAGTCAGAGACAGTTGTGAGTCACCATGTAAGTGCTGGCAACCAAACTCTGTAAGTCCTGTATAAGGGCAGCAAGTGCTTGTACCATTGAGCCATCTCTCTGTTCCCTCCAAATTGTCTTTTAAAACCTTGCCAGCATTCCCACAAGGATTAGTCCTGTTATCCTCCATTACACAGATGAGGAAGTGGGGACTGGTAATCGGCAGAGTGAAGTTCAATCTAGAAAAAGCTGTACCACCAGTGCACCCTGCAGTAATTCTGTGCATTAGCTTGGCCAGCTAGATTCATAGGAAAAATTGCAGAGGTCCCAGAGACCTTTGTGCTTTGCAACACACCAGACTGTAAGGAGATTGGCCCTTTCAAGTTTATCTTACTTGGAGGAGCTCTGTCTGGTATTTGGAAAATGTGGGCTATAATGAATGAATCAAGAAAAGGATGGATGCATGCATCCATGATGGATGGATGCATGCATCCATGATGGATGGATGCATGCATGCATCAATTGATGGTGGGTGGGTGGATGGGTAGGTGGATGGATGAATGGATGAAGAGAAGGATGGATGGATGCATAGATAGATAGATGAACAGAAGGAAGGATGGAAGGATGGATGGATGGATGGATGGATGGATGGATGGATGGATGGATATATAGATGGATAGATGGGTGGATGAGTGGGTGGATGGATGGATGGGTGGATGGATGGGGAGTCTAGATATTAAACTGAATATTTAACACCTCAGAGCCTCAACCTCCTCTTATAAAAAGGGAGTCCTCATATCAAATGCTTTGATGCTGGAGAAAGGGTGAGTTAATGCCCATGAAGGAAGAGAGTACACTGCCTGGGACCCCATGGGCTCTCTCATTCCATCTCTGCCACTTGAACTGTAGGAGTCTTCTCAGTATCAGTTTGGTGTCCGGAGAGATAAGGAACCACAGTCACTAAGCTTACCCCCATCACTTCCCAGCCTTTCCTCCCCTGCCTGCTATTTTTCCTCACTCTAGCAAAGCTGGTGCTGTTTTCCTGTCTTCGAACTCCAGGGCTCTCTGAAGGAGATTATGAGACAGAGACAGGCCTGACCATGTTCTGGGGAAGGTGTATCAGGCAACAAAAGCCTGAATGCTGACGAATCAGAGCCCCAGGCCTGGAGTTAGCAGCCTATCACCTTTCAGCTATGTGACTCCCAGACAATCACCTGACCTGTTTTGACACCCTCTCCTCTCTGTCAGCAACGTTAACCAAGGACACTTAAGTATGAGAGTCTGCAGCGTTTAAATTCTAAGATGCTCCAGGAAATATGCTGATGAGTGCTTGTTCATCCTAGACTTTTGTTAGAGCTATGTGCCTATCACCACACTAAACCCACGCCCACTGGCCTTCCCCACCACAAAGAAAGCTTTCCACTGGGCAAGGGCCCTGTGAGCTGGTGGCTGCTCATAGAGACATTCTCAGAATTCAGACCTCACCAGAGCAGAGTCTCAACCTTCTCACCACTAATGCCTGATAAATCTAGAGGTCCTTGTCAGATATTTTGTAGGGGTCCAGTATACAGAGATCATAGGTGCTAGCCTTCAGAAACAGCCACCTGTTTGGAGGCCCCAGTTCTTGTAAAAGCTCTCCAGTTTTGGCAGTGCCCAGAGGTCCAGAAACAAATGTGCAGAGCTGGGGAAGTGGGTGCTGCCTCCTCGCTTCTTTCTAACTAACCCGTATCATGGCCACACATCACAAAGCTGGTGGTGCCTGTACCCAAGACTGTCCTGAAGATTTCTGATTGGGCCTTAGCAGAGTAGCCAGTACAGAGTAGTCCTCATAATCATTGTATGTGTTCTTAGTGATGTTAGCGATGAGAACACTGAGGCCGGGGTGTGACTGACTTCAAGTGGCACAGCCAAGTTCTGAAGCCGGATTTGAACCCTGGTATTGTATCAGGCCTGTAGTGGAAATGACCCATGTTGTTACATTTTAGTCTGTCCCTCTGCATATGGAGTTTGGAGGCCTTCCTTATAAAGATGTGGGAGGCCTGCAAAGGAGGGTAGAGAGAAAGTTCTAGGCCGAGGAAGCAGGTTAGGCAAAGACCCAGCCATTAGAAAGCCCCAGGTAGCTTCAGGAGTGGCTCCATGGAGAAGACAAAGCAAAGCTATGCCTGGAGATGCAGGGACTTCTTTCACAGCTGCTATGAGCCATGCTGTTTCCCATAGTTAGACAGACCCAGCCAGAGTAATATGGCAGCAGCAGGAAGTGGGCTTGAAGGAAGAGAAGAGCAGAGAACAGCCAAGGGCTGCTGAAGTTATCCAGAGTCTTGAAGAGATGTCACCCAAAAGGGAGGGGCAGCCACTGAAGGAAGGAGGTATGGCTGCAGAGATGGGAGATCCTAGGGCTGCCCTCCTGGGTGGAAAGATACATAGTCCCATTGTTTCTTGAACATATCCACAATGCCAGGCTATACTAAGACCCCTACCAGCATCGTGGGGTCTGAGCCTCAACACAACCCTAATGTGGAGTCAGTGACCTCAACTAAATGCCGTTACTGGAATGAGGAAGGAAGGAGCTGTGTGGGCCGGTCCTCCCTCAGATATGCCCCACACCGTGGCTAAGCTACCCCCCTCCTCAGGGAGTGGCTCGCTTGTCACTCCCACCTCTGAAGATAGCTATCACCACATTGCTTCTGAAGCTCTACTCTCTATCAGTGGCTCCAAATGCTGCTGGCCCAGTTCCTGTGACTGGCACTGGAAGTAGGGGATCCCCTGGGAGTCACTGAGCCCCGAAGTCTACAAAGTGTGACTTCAATTCCAGGTAACTAGCATTGCGACCAAACTGAACAATTAGATGCTTGGTATCCAGAGAATTAGGGAACCAGGTGGTGGCATAGAAAACCCCTCATCGGGGAGTGTAGAAAATCAATTAGTGACTTTGTATGTCAGGAAGTAAGCTGCACAAATCCTTCCAGAACATGTCCCATGCAGGTGGAGTAAGTCTTCTGTTGCTGAGCGTGTGTGTGTGTGTGTGTGTGTGTGTGTGTGTGTGTGTGTGTGTGTGTTGCTTTGTGTTTCTTAAATAGCCCTGGACAAAAGGGGCCTCCAGAGAGCTGCATAGGTACCCAGATGAGTGTGAGCTGGCTCTTCAAAGTGAGGGATGGTTGTTAAAACATCCACTCTGAAGATCCTATCTTCAAAATCTGTCTGGGATTTACAGTTCATAAGGAAATAGTTATGCATGTATATATACAGAGCGTCTGTAGGTTTAATTAATTTACTCTTTGATAGCCTTTGATTTTTAGGGGGAGCTATGAATCCCACCCACATGACCCCCACCTCAAGCCTGTGTTCATTAAGATCTACTTGAGAGCTGTTTAAAAATCCATATTCTGTAGCTGTGGAGGGTGTTGTTCATTAGTAGGGTGCTTGTCTAATTTCTTAAGGCTGTGAGTGAATTCCTTAACCAACACAGGCTTACACACATGCACACACGCTAACATGGGTTCTCCTAGGCCCAGTGATGTTAACCCTTGGGCTTGGATCCTACCTTTTTAGCCTCTTCCCAGAAGTTCCGATCAAGGAAGCTCACAGAATACCAACACTGAAAACATGGTAGAGTCCCTCAGAAGTGTCTGGTGCTTTTTGGGTTTTGGTTGTTGGAGGTGCACAGACAGATGCCCGCTTCTCTAGCTCTCCCTCCCAGGGCTTTCCTAGTATTACCCCAAGGCCCAGGGTCTTCACACGTGGGTGTGACTAAGCCTGTTTTTGACTGCCTGCCTTCCCCACCTTCACAGTGTGCTAAGACTTCTTTAGTTACTAAACTACAAACTGGACAATTTGCATGTCATTGTCACTGACGGAGGCCACCACTAAGTTCACTAGAGTGGGCCGCTCAGCTGTTGTACTAAGATTGGAAGGACAAAAAGTGCCATAAGCTGGGGCCCATCTCTGTTGGTGTGTGAATGGGTATGAACAAGTATGGGGCTTAGAAGACAGTGTAGCAAACACTGTCATATCTCAAAGTATTCTATCCTGTGGTCTGGCATGCTCACTAGGAATCTACCCAAAAGAAAAACTATCCAAGGGTACACTCACCAGGGACTAAAAGTCTCTACTGTGTTGTTGGAGCCAATGGCAGTATGCAAATAGTTTTTGTCTTTGTTTTTTTGGGTTTTTTTATTTGTTTGTTTTTTGTTTTTTGTTTTTTTTTTTTACTAAAAGAATCTGACCTTAGACCCAATCTGCATTTAGGTTTATACACTGGCATTTACAAGTTGGTCTCTGAACCTCAGGTTGCTTAATTCTGAAATGGATCTAAGACATGGACCTACTTCCTTGAGAGCATTTGAGGAGAGCCTATCAAAGTGCTAGGCCAGAACCCAGGGAAGCATAAGCTATGTGCCAGAATGAAAGAAAGAAGCAACCAGGGTAGATGTCCATTCAGAGAAGAGAACCCACGAGTCTCCCCAGGCAGCTCTCAGAGGCACAGAAAAGGGAAGAAGTCGCTGTTCTTGCAGTGGAAGGACAGGCACATTTTACTTTAAAACCTTGGGCAATGTTTAACTCTGTTGCAGCAAATATGTTTTTGTTTCTTTTTTCCATTAATTAATTGATTGATTGATTGATTCGTGTTACATCCCAATCCCAGCCACCACCACCCTCCAAAACAAAGGGAGGGGCGTTAGAAGCCAAATGCCCCACCCCCCAGCTCACTCTCATCCACTCAGCATCAGCAGCAAGCCATCACCAACTGCCAAATGTGACATTCACACCCTTTAAAGGTCCCCACCATTACAGGCTCGCTCACTCTCTCTCATCCTCACTCAGAGGCAGCCTTTTTGCCGCATTAAAACAACATTAAAACAACAACAGACCCTAGGGCTGAAATGTAGCTCAATGGTAGATCATGTACCTCAGCCTCCACCCCTTACCTCACAGTCTAACATCTTTATTACATTTGTTTGTCTGTCTGTTTATCTGGGTACACATACCTTGGTGCAAGTATGGAGGTCAAAGGATAATTTGTGGGATTCAACTCTCTCCTTCCACCAGGTGGGTCCCAGGGATCTAATTCATCACCCTTGGCTGCAAGTACCTTATCTGCTGAGCTATCTTGCCAGCCAACCAAAGTCTAACATTTTTTAAAAAACTAAAGACAACTGTCCTTATCTCAGGCAAGTTATGAGGACTAGATAGGAAACCAGAGGCAAGTTAAATAGCAAGGGATGCGTAATCCTGGGTAAAGGTATTTTCTTAGCTGAGTGGTCTTGAGTAGTTCTCTCTACCTCTCTGAACCTACCTGTTACTGGCTGTAAAGCTGGAATGCTTGCCTGCCTCTGTGGTAGTTGCTGTGCCGTAAAAACAATGTTATATGACATTGCTCAGCCAGCTCCCCAGTCCTGTGTGCCATCCTGGATGGAAAGAGTGTCTGACCTCCCCCGACTCAGGAGGGAGGGGGGCGAGGAACTAGATGATGAAATAAATGACAAGTGGGTCCTGGAGAGAAGGGTGGCCAATGATGTGGCTTTGAAGGGAATGTGTAATCTAAGCAGGTACAAGCAGAGGGGACAGATGTCTAGGACCAGGGAGCATTCCGTAGAGAGCAGTGAATGTATTGAGGCAGGGGCTTGAAACACTTGCTAGAGAGGTGGAGCAGGCCCAGGCTACCTCCCATGCATTGGGGTTTGTGGCTAGGACCACCTCAGCATAAGGAAGTCAGTGAAGTGTCAGCGTTAGATTACTGGCAGGGTGAGAGAGCCAAGCGGCCTCAGCTGGTCTCTGTGATAGGCATTTTTCTGGGAACAGGAACCATCCAAAACCACACCAACTAGAGTCACCCAGGTAAACTGAGGTAATGGAAGATGAATGTTGCCAACCTTTGAAACTGGAGATTTGGGTAAAGGTAGTGAGATGGAAGGTCCTAAGATGGGAGAATGATCCAGAGGAGCTCTCCTGAATTGGGCAGAGCCAGACTTGTGTGGAGGGATGATGGGCAGATGGCATCAGAAGGCCCCAGGTTCATAGGACAGTCATGTGATAATGACTGAAGACAATGCAGTGCCACCCTATATAACAGAGAAAGCCAAAGGCCATCCCTAGAACTTACTAAAGACCCCTAAATATGCCACAGTCACCCATCAATAGTGCTTTCTTCCCCCATGAAAGATATTCTGGAATGGGAGGGGGAGTAGGCATTAATAGATCACCATGGGATTTACTGCACACCACAGGATTTCCAAGACTTGAGACATTACCCCTCCTGGAATCCAGACACCCTCAACCTAGAGTTACAAGGAAAGGAGAGATAGAAAGGGAGGCTGTGATGGCCCTGGGTAGAGGGAGATAGATCTCCAGGCCAACAGAGGAGGCTTCTAGAGGAAAACAGGTGGATGGGTGAGATTTCTTTGCTTATGATTGGCTAAGGAAGAAAGTGGGTGGGGCTGTGGGGGCCATTAATGGAACAGGTTGCTTATCCTGGTAACCACCTGTTCCTGAGCTTTGCTGTGTTCTGTGCCCTCTTGGTCCTCTGGTCAATTTCTGCCTTTATAGAGGGGAGACAGGTTTACAGGAAAGAGACTAGGAAAGGGGAGGGAAGAATGCCTGGAAGATGGAAGAGAGGCCCTGAATGCCAGCATAAAACATAAAATCATGACCAGCTCTCCTGGCTGGAGAGGCAGCCCTTGGACCGGAGTCTGGAGGACCAGGACCCAGCACCATCTACCCATAGCCCACCACAGTGCCTGAAGAAAAACTCTTTCCTCTTCTTGGTCTGTTTCCCTCTGTCTGGAGATCTCTGGAACGTGCCCTCAATAGTTTCTCTGCAGCTAGCAGATAGTGATAGCCAGCTAAATGCTCACCAGGGCACCCCACCATGCTTGCTGCCTCCATGTGGAAGGCAAGGGTCAGAGGTCACTAAATATGCTTAAAGGAAGTATGGGCTTAACAAGGGAGGAGAAGCAAGAGGGTCTTCTCTGTGCCCTGGGCTCATTCCAGGTCCCTGAAGATGGCATGAGATCGGGATCTGGCAGCTCCCTCAACTGCAGCCCTATCCTTTGGTCCCAGAGAAACGTCCAGGTTACATGGAAACCCTAGCAGTCACAGAATGTAAGCCACAGGTCTGGACATCTGGATGCTTGGGAAGAGGGACTCTGGCCCCTCTATACCTGACCTGTGACCTTCCTGTCTTCACAGAGACTTGCTGCCCTTCACTCTGAAGCTGCCCCAGGCGATCCTCGAAGCTAGCAACTTCCTCGAACTTGAGACCATCTCCAACCTGGGCCTGGGTAAGTCCTCCCTGTAGAACCAGAGAGTAGGTGGGTATTGAGGCAAAGGGGTGCTGGGGCTTCTCTCACTGCATTAATCAGTGTTCTCTAGAAGAACAGAACCATTTTAGTGTCCTAATGCTCTGAAGTGACATCATGACAGTGGCAACTCTTATAGAGGAAAACATTTAACATATAATTGGGTCTGGCTCGTAGTTTCAGAGGTTATTATCCCCATGGAGGGAAGCATGGCATCATGCAGGCAAGATATGGTGCTGGAGGGGAGCTGAGAGTTCTACATCGAGATCTACAGGCAGCAGGTAGAGAGAGACACGGCCTGGCTTGAGCTTCTGACACCTCAAAGCCTACCCCAGTGACACAATTCTCCTCCAACAAGGCCACGCCTCCTAATCCCTATCAAGTAGTGCCACTCCCTAATGACCAAGCAGTCAAATATATGAGCAGATGGGGGCCCATTCCTGTTCAAACCACCACAGGAACCAATAGAATATTCCATTGCTTACACTGAAATAGTAACAACAGTCTCACAGATGAGCGGCTAGTAACCTGTGCTTGGTTTTGGAGGCCCAGTGTCTTGGCAGTCTGCGTAGTCCTACAGTGCCTGTCTTATACTGGAGAGGTCAAAAGTCCAATAGTTAGTTCCTCAACCCACATGACTGGCTGTGTCATCAATCCCAGTCTGGCACCAAAGACCTCCAGGGGTCCTGCAGAGAGTCACGGGTACTCTCAACAATGGAATCCTGGAAACCCTGGTTATCATAGCTGCACAAGAATCTGTGTAACCACGACAGAGCCCTAGAGAAGGCCAGACAAGCAGAGCTGAGTTATCTTCCTCCCACCATGCCCTGTTTCATCTGAGCTACTAGCAGAAGGCAGCACCCACATTTGGGGGTGGATCTTTCCACACCAATTAAGACAATCGGAACATTCCTCAGGTGAGGCTCCCTACTCAGGTGATTCAAACTTGTGGCAAGTTGATATTAAAACCAACCATCATACCAATAGTCTTTGCAAAGACATCTTTGGGTGACACCAAGCTGAATCCTGAACCTTAGTTTGGGAGCCTACACCCCCTGGCCCAGACATGCTGAGCCACTGAGTAGGAAGATCCTCAGGGTTCTAGACAGAGGGGCCCATGTGTAGTCAGGGACCATAACCAGGCTGGTCACATTAGAGGCAGCCCTGGGAAAAATAAGGCCAACACCAAGGCAGTTCTGAGGGCTGGAAAATGTCATCTCTGCTCCTTTTGTCCCAGCCCTGGCCCTATCACAGCCCTCATCGAAAAGAAAAACATCGTGGATGCTGTCTAAATCAGGGTTACTATTGTGGTGATGAAACACCAACAACCAAAAGCAACTTGGGAGGAATGGGTTTATGTAGCTTACCCGTCATCATCACTACATCAAAGGAAGTCAGGACAGGAACTCAAACAGGGCAGGAACCTGGAGACAGGAGTTGTTGCAGAGACCGTGGAGGTGTGCTGCTTACTGGCTTGCTCCATGTAGCTTGCTCAGCCTGCTTTCTTTTAGAACCCAGACAACAAGCCAAAAGGTGGGCTCCACCCACAATGGGCTGGACCCACCCACATGGACACTAATTAAGAAAATGCCCTACAGGCTTGCCTACAGCCCAATCTTATGAAGGCATTTTCTCAGCTGAGGCTCCCTCCTCACTGATAACTCTAGCTTGTTTCATTTTGACATAAAACTATCCAGGACAGATGCAATGGGAAACTGGAGTGTGCCCTCATGCCCTTGGCTATCTCCCTACCCAACCAACCAACTCTAAGGTAGGGCTAGGAGCATTCCCCAACTTCCATTCTTTTGAATAACTGTATTAGAAACCCAACTTCCTGGGCTCTTCCTAGGTGTCTAGTCGTCACACTGAGGTCTCTGTAGGCATAGGCTTGGCCAATGCTGACTTAGGACTGGCCCTCATCAATGCTGGCTCTGAGAAAGGCAAAATCTCAAGGCTGCTGAGACTCTAAGCCAACATGTGTTGGGGACAGGAATTTTCCTACTTCTTCATGACATACAGAAGTTGTTTATGGCAGAAACAACTTCAACAGCCTCTATGACCAGTGGTAGGGAAGAGGCCCAGGACTTCAGCACCCAGAGCCAGGACATGTCTGTAGACAAAGCATCTTTATTAAGATACAGCAGCTGTTCACCAAACACTGTCTGCAACTGATCACAGCACCAGAAACACTGGGCAAAACAGATGCCAATGTTGCCTGAACAGAGGAAAATTAGCCAAGACTGAAGAGCCAGATCACAGAGGAAGTCAAGGACAGCCCTCAGACCAGAGAAGATACATGCATACCAGCTCCCAGGCCAGACTTCTGTCCTCCCAGATGGGTCTGGGGACAGCAGTGTAAGAGAAAAATTTGTATCTACTCCACATTGCCCCTTAATTTAACAGACCCTGCTATACTGGTTTACCAAGTAATGTGAGCAAACATTGAATTTCGCATATATCCATTGGCCCTGTTCTGGGACTCAGGCAGGTGTCCCTGAGGCTGACATTCAAAGCTCCTTGTAGATTCCTCCTGCTAGAACAACCTGGAAGCACTTGCTGAATGGAAACAAGCCATTCTGCTTAGGAGAACTGAGTTCCTGGCTGGAACAGAATTCGACACACACACACACACACACACCGCCGCCCCACACACACCTCAAGAGAGTGTCTCTTCAGGCATTGAATGAACTGGAGATGAAAGTCACCTCACAGGAAGCCAGGAATGGCACAGACTGGCCTGTTAGCAATGGCTTCTTTGATAATGGGACATTAAAAAAACCAAATAGGCTTCTCCTAACGAACCACCTGGAAGGTTCTGATCTGCTGAAGACACAGAGCCAGGCTCAACAGATTGACTTTTCCCCAGAGCCAAGGAAAGGTTAGCTTTCCAGTTCATCTCCTGAACAGATGAAAAACTGCAACTGCCAGACACCTGGCCCTGGCACATGCAAGCTGCAGCCTTGCCAGCCTTTCTGTGAGCTGATCATAACTGCAGAGGGTACCTGTCAAGCGCCCAGGCACCTAAACACTGTGCTAAGAACATTGAGTGACTCTTCTACCAGGCATGTCCAACCTTCTGACATTGCAACAAGAGGCTGTCCGAGATGAAGTTCACCCATAAGGACCATGCGATCAAATTACCAAAAGGAAAAAAAAAAAATCTCATGAAGTTTTAAGTAACTTGATTTGTGTTGGGCTGCACTCACAGTTGTCCTCAGACTCATTCGGCCTGTTGTTTCAAGGACTGGACACACCAGTTACAGCAGAACGCTGAAACCTCCTCAAACTTGCATGGAGAATTCTGAGAAGTGGAGGGGAGGGCCATCGGGCTTTGTGAGCAACAGCCACTTCTCTGTACTGCAGCCTTCTGTGTTCTGCAAGCCGCTCAGAGCCCTGTTTCTGAGTCCTCTGAGCCACCAGGTTCCGCCTCTAGTCCCACCTCCACCCTGCGATTGTTTAGGCAAAGGAGAATTGTGATAATCACTAGCCAGCTTTGAGTTGGGGGAGGTCTTGAGGCCAAGTGCTTCCTTGGTCCAGTCAATGTTTCCAGGAGACCCAAAAGCAACATAGGAGACAAGTTCATTATTCCATTTTTTTATACTGAAAGAAGGAGGAGGAAGGGGAGGAAAAAGAGAAGGAGGAGTCCTGTGAGACTCCATTGTAGATGTGCTCAGAGGAGGTAAATCCATAGACACAGAGAGCAGTTAGTGGTGTGTCAATCACTCTTCTTATTCCTGTGATAAAATAGGGAACAGAAACAACTTAAGGGAGAAGCCTGTTTGGGCTCCTGGTTTAAGAGGACACAATCTATCATGGCAAGAGTTTATGGCAATGGAAATGTTTGAACAGAACGTCTTACACATCTCCACCAGGAAGCAAGAGAGGGCTAGAGACAGAACCAAGCTATAAAACTCCAGGCTCACCTGCCATGATCCACTTCCTCCACCAAGGCTCCAGCTCCCAAAAGTAACACAGTGACCAGAGCAGGATCACTAGCTGGGACCAAGTGTTCATGAGCTTGTAAGGGATAGTTCACATTCAAACCGTTAACATTGGATGGGGGGGTGACTGATAACAGGCATGGACTGCCTTGGGAGGGGAGGGGAGCCATAAAATGCCTTAAAATCTATCACAATGACAGTTGTGCAGCTATGGATATATTAAAGCCATCAGGGAACTTTTTAAATAGGTGAATAATGTTCTGGTTGAGATGGTAGAGGAAGGTAGACTCTGCGGCTTCCTGTAAGTGGGTGTGATTGGAGCTGGATTCACACTTTGGCTTTCTAAGCGGGATCTCTATGCTCTTTCCTTGTTCACTGCTTCCCGCTCTTCAGCTCCCTCCTCCCCTTGCTCCGGCTCCAATGGATTGGATGTTGAGAAGGGAGAGCAGCAAGCCCTCCCTTTGTATTGTAACCTCTGAACACTTCTTTTTATGAAATCCCAGCATGGTGTGGGTTTCTCTTTAACTGACAAGACCAGAAAAAGCCAAGCCTGGAAAATCATGCATAATCCCTCCTCTGCTGCAAAAATACAGCTCTGCATTTTTGCCTTTCACTGTTGCTTTGTGTGAACATATGTGTGACTTTCAGTTGTTTTTCTCATACCCAGAGTCAAGAAGTATCTAGTCAACAGTAGATTTACTAGGTTTTCAGTGCACCCAATGGTCTCATAATTATTCATTTTTTGAGGCATATTTCCTTCTGTGTTGGTGATTGTATTTTATTGTACTTGGTTTGGGTTTGGCTTTAATGAGTAGACTAAGCCCTGCTGTTTGGACAGGGATGATGTCACCAAAGCAAAGCTATTCTCTTTCAGGCTAAGAACCATGGGAGGGCTCTTGAGTGTTTGTCCATGAGTCAACTCAAGAATAGCCAAGCTTAGACTTGGAAATGCCAGCATTCAGCAGTGCAAGATATAAAGGATGTTGTCCTGGGCACAGGAGCCTTAGCTAGCAGGGTCCAGAAAACTAACACAGAGTTAAATCCAGCACTGAGATGTGTGCAACTGATTCTCAGTGCAGAGGGTAGATGATTCTGTGTAGTGCCTCTCAAACATGCCTGAGGCACATAGATACTTAATGTTTCAAAGCTAAGGAAGCTATGCACCGTGTACGTCTCCCAGATTTGCATGTACTTTGTTTTTTCCTTCATAGCACACAATGAGAATACTTCCTAGTTAGTTAATTCTTGAGATTTATTATCTCTTGAGACTGGGGGACTGGGGAGATAGTTCAATTGATAAAGTGCTTGCATGCAAGCATAGAGATCTGATTTGAGCCCTAAAACCCACATTAAAAAGTCAGGTCTGCAGTTGTAACCCCACCACTGAGGAGATAAAAGCATGTCGGTTCGTGGTCAGCCAAACTAGCTATTTGGTGAGTTCTAGACCAATGAGAAACAGTCTCAAAAAGCAAGGTGGATAGTGATCAGGGAACAAAACTCAAGGTTGTCCTTCAGACCCACATGCATACACATGTACCTACGTGTGCCCACATACACACCAAACAAAACACTTGACTTTGAATAAAAGTCCAACAACCCACCTTTGGATGCTACAAAAGTCTGTCTTCCCCGAGTTCTCTCAGTTTCCCAACCATTTCCATGGCTCATGAATCCTTACTTTGCCCTCAGGTACCACAGCCAGAGCCTGGCACATTCCAGGTTCTCCAGGCATTGCAGGGATAGAAGCTGGCAAGAGGTACCCGCTGTCCAGGTTCAGAAAGCCTTGGCACCAGCAAAATAGCTCCCTCAGTCAAAGGGACAGGCCCTTCCTTACTGGAACTTGAGTGGCTGAGCCAAGGCTTGGCCTAGTGCCTCCAGGCCATAGTGCCCACAGCTCTGCCAACTGCTGGGACTGCATGACACAATGTTCTGCTTCTCTGGCCTTGACTCTCTGCAAGCTGCAGAGAAACTTTCCAACTTCCTTAATTTTTGTTTTGTTTTGAGAGTAAAGGTCTGAATTGCCTCAGTGCTTCCCTGCTATAGCCTCGGCCCTGAGATGTGGCTTCTCCAGTGCCCAGCAACACCCTCCCCTGGAAGTAGCATTGCCTTAGAAGCCTGTGCCCTGTGAATCCATCATTCCTATCCTGGGGGTAGGCAAGCAATATCCTGAGCTCTGGACCTGTTCCCCGAGCCCCACTGCCTGTTCCATACTTGTGAGATGCTGTCAAAATGTGGAGCTGTGTTCTATTCTGTGCCTGCTAGGGAGCAGGTCTAGACCTGTGATGAGCTGCCTGTCAGTCCTTCCCCATCTGGAGCTCTTCCACACCCTCCTTTCCCCCTCCTTCTCTCGGTGTCTCATCTCCTCATCCTCCTATCCCCCAGATGCTTCCACCTAGCCTGCTAGCCTTGCCAGTGTGTGCTCCTTTCCTAGATGGGGACCACTCTGACTAAGCTGGTTCACTCACTAGTGTTGGGTGCTCATGCCTGGCCCCTCTGCTCATTGGAGCATCATCTCAGAGATGCTCAAATGGAAGGAGCATCAGTGCTGCCTTCTGAAGCCCAGAGTGTGGTAGAGCACTCAGGCAGAAGCATAGAATGGCAGCCCCCGATGGTGGTCCCTGCAGTCAGAATACACAGTAGGACTAAGAGACACAGGCATCCTGCACACATCAGGAAATTTACTCCAAACGTGACCTTCTAGTCTTTGAAGATGAGAAGAACCTAGCAAGTGGGGGAGGAAAAGAATTCTAAGCAGAGAGAACAGCATCAGCCAAGACCCGAGGATAGGGCTGCACATGTCATGCCCAGGAAGAAGTGAAATGGCAGAGGAAGGCTCAGTAGAGAATTCTAGAAAAGATATGTGGGAGCAGATCTCATAGGCCTTGAGTGAGATCATACTTAGGCATTGATGGGAAGTTCTGGACATCTGCTACCCCATGACTTTGTCCATCAAACGCATGTCTTAAGGGACTATAATGTAAGCACAGAAGGAGCTGAGCTCAGCTCACTGGGAATACTGATCGATCATCAGGACTAATCCCAGCTGCCTGACGCTCCTCGCTGGGAAGACTTCAAGGGGACTGGATCACTGTACTGGGCTTGCATAGACATGGATACAGTGTTCCGAATGCTTATTTTACACAGTGAAACCATCTGTGATCAGTTGGTCACTCAGGGGTCAGATGTTTTCTTGGAGGGCAAAGCTACAGCCCAGCCTTCATGAAGAGTGGTCCTCAAACCATGGGAAACCCTAACATGATCTGCCCTACCCTGTGGCTGTGATGTTTGCATATTGTTAAAAAGACACATGAAAGGTCACCATCTTGGTATTGTGGTGACAGCTGGGTCTCCTGGCCTGGCTGCCAGGTGCAGCAGAGTCTGTCTAGAGAAGGGCCCCACAGTGAGTACCATGTTCCCTTCCATGAGAGGCATTCACAGTTGAATAGGGCACAGCTTTCTAGCTTTGGGTTTCTAGCCTGGGTTTGTACCCTGCTCACATTGATGGGCATACAACCTTGGGCCACCGAGGTGGCCAAGGCCTGTGTCACTGAGCCTGCCGTCATTAAAACTGGCTGACACTTGGCATGGCATGCCCCTGCCATCCTGCAACATCCTTCAATTCACCATCAAGAACCTGTCTGTGGTGGCCATGCCTGATGGTACAGATCTGTAACCCCAGTGGCTCTGGAAGCTGAGGCAGGAAGATTAAGTGTTCAAGGACAGCCTGGACAACTTAGTGAGACCCTGCGTCAAATTTTGAAAAACGTTCTTTTAAAGGGGGAGATATCTCCATGGTAGAGCATTTGCCTAGCAAATGAGAGGCCCTGGGTTCAATCCCCAGTACCACAAAGAAAGAGCAAAGGGGGTAAGACCACCAGCCACATGCTGGCAGGCAAAGCAACCGAAGCAGGAAGTGGGGCAAGTTCCTTCAAAGGAGCCTGCGCACTGAGGGGCTACTCTGATCTGTTCAACCCCCAGCACCCTGTGACCTCAGATGAATACATTTTTCCCTGAGTCACTTGCTTTCATCTGTAAAGTGGGAACAAGGCCTATGACCAGAGGTCATCAAGATGGTCCCAGTACAACTGCAGCCCATGGCTGGTCTCCTGCACAAACCCTGACTGTTCGCTCCTGGTGTGAACTTGGCACTCCTCTGCATAGGAGTCTTAACTGAGGAACCATGGGAGAAAGAGTCCACCATTCTCCCAGGAATCCACCCCAGCCTGGCTTATGTCCTTCCTTCCCTTAAAATGGTCACACTGAACAGGACCTGGGTTCTGTGTTTCTCTCCATATGGAACGACTCTCATGAGCTGAGTGGCCTTTCCTCCAGAGTCATATAGCCCTGTATCTTTTGGAAGGCCACAAACATCCCTGAGTTTGCTGGAATATGGTACCCAGAAGCTAAGATCTCTCAGGTCAGGCCTTGCCTGGTGGCTTCCATCACAGATGAGGCTATGAAGACTGGTTGATAGATACCGAGCAGGGCAGAGCTTGCTCAAAGGTAGGAGCTGTGTCCTCACCTGTCGACTAGCCTAGCTCCTCAGTGTCAAGTCCTTCTCAAGTCACAACAGTCTGCAGTGGACAGATACAGATCCAGCTCTACCACCCAGAACTCTCTGGTTCCCTTTTCTTGTGCATGCCAGCTGCAATGGCCATCCATAGTAAATTCTAGTCCCTCCCCCTTTTATTATAGGGTTCCCACCCAGCACCCTGTGATGTTACTGTTGAGACACCCATTGGGGAGACAGCTAAACCGAGACCTAAGATCCAGTCTTCCTGGGGTACCCAGCTGAATAGCTGCAGAACCCCGACGCTTTGCCCTCTACCACAGGCATTCTCCAAGGCACGGGCACAGAACTGAAGCCGGGCCTCTCATGTCCCCTCCCAGCTCTCCTCCACCCTCTGCGGGCGGGTACACAGGGGACTTCCCCTCCTGGCAGGAAGTGGTGGGAGAAGTTTAAAAGTCCAAGAAGGGAAAACAACCTTACGCAAAAGCAAGGACCCTTCCCCCACTGCTAGGAGAAGCAGGGCTAACTGTCTCTGTTCTGTTTTCCTCAGGTTTCTGGGACTCCTCGCTGAACTCTTCAAGAGGCCCTGCAGAGTCACTCAGAAGCCCAGCCCCTGGAACCCCTGCATCCTCCAGCCTCAGGCCTACAACCCATTACGCAAATTGTTCCTGTGAAATTGAGCTCTCAGTGGGAAATGACCGCCTGTGGTTTGTGAATCCTATTTTCATCGAGGACTGTGTCCTACCGGTTGATCCACCTCCACTACCTACTGGCTACCCTCCACCTCCACGTCCTGCGCCTGCCACCCCGGATGCTACCTCACCCACCTCTAAGGGGTCCCCACGTCGTCCCCCACCTCCACCCCCAGTACCCACTGTTCCTCCTACTGGCCCTGCCCGGCCTCCTGTGCCTCCTGTACTGCCTGCTAGTCCTTTGCCCAACTCCCCCCTAACGCCCACCTCTCACCTTGCACCCCATGCACCGGGCCCCCCTGGCCACTCAAACCAACCATCCATGACAGCCTGCGAGAGTCTCCCACGTCCACCTGTAGGCCTGGGCCCCTTTGGAGAGGAAGAGATGAAGCCTGGGACAACTCCCAGCCCAGTGCACCAAGCCCCTCCCCCTCCGCTCCCCCTGAAGAAGACTCTTCCAGCAGCTCCTCCCAGGAGGCGCATTTCTGAGAGGGTATCTCTGGAAAGCCAGAATGTGGGGACTTCGACAGACAGGGACCACTCAGGCGTTTCTAGGACAGCCTCACTCAACCTTCCTCCCCAGAGCACAGTAAGTAACATTGGGGACAGGCCTTCAAGGACCACGGAGCAAGGCCAGGACACAGAGGCCAAAGCCAGCCATGCTGACAGCATACCAGCGCCTCCTGGGAAGGTCAAACAACCCCCAGTCCCACCCCCCAGGAAGAAGCGGGTCTCCCGGCAGCTGGCCTCGGCCCTTATCAGTCCCTTGGAGAGGCCCATACAGGAGGCATCCTCTGAGAAACCGGCGCCTGGTGCACCTTGGGAAGGCTCAAGTCCTGCCCGGCAAGCTGAGATGCAGCACCTCCAAGTCCAGACCAGCGCCTGTTCCCATAGTTCTCCAGAGTTCAAGGGTTCCATGGCCTCACTCTCAGACAGCCTGGGGGTGCCTGCCTCAGCGGCTGACCAGGACTCCTACTCAACCAGTAGTGCGGAAGAGGAGCTGGAGTTCAGCAGCCCCAATGTGAAGAAGAAGCCCTCCATGATCCTGGACAAGGCCCGCCACCGCCTCAGCTTTGTTAGCTTTGCCAGCGTCTTCCATGCCTTCCTCTCCAGCGACCGCAAGCTGTATAAGAAGGTGGTGGAGCTGGCACAGGACAAGGGCTCCTACTTTGGCAGCCTAGTGCAGGACTACAAGGTGTACAGCCTGGAGATGATGGCCCGCCAGACATCCAGCACTGAGATGCTGCAGGAGATCCGCACCATGATGACCCAGCTCAAGAGCTACCTGCTACAGAGCACCGAACTCAAAGCCTTGGTGGAGCCCAACCTGCACTCGGAGGAGGAACTCGGTTAGTGGAAGCTGGGAGGGCAGGAGGGAGAGCGGTGCATAAATACACTCAGGCACCCCTGGACACAGAACAGCCTCTGGAGCCCCTTTGCCCCACGTCCTCTTTCTTCTTCCTCCCCGACTGTCCTACAGATCTCCTAGGCCCAAATCCCCTCTCTCAGGCACCACTTCTAGGGAGCCAACTCAAGGCAGCCACCTTTCCTGACTCCTGGCAAACAGCCCAGCAGTCCTCCTCTCCCCCACCCCGCCGCAAACCTCCATGATGACAGGTGTTATTTTTCTCTGCAAGCCACCTACACATAACATCTGTATAAACAATGAAAAGACTCAGGCAGACCACAATGCTATAGCTGGGCATCATAGCACCTACCTGTAGTCCCAGCTCTTGAAAAGTGGAGGCAGGAGGATCAAGGCCATTCACAGCTACATCGTGAGCTGGAGGGCAGCATGGGCTACTTTGTCTCAAAAAGCAAAACAAAAACAAAAGCATATTGAGAGATTTTGTTATTACCTTATAAATATTCTCTCTGAGCACCACCTCCTTGTGGTCCTGAGCCTTTCCTCCTCCTTCCCCTCCCCTCCTCTTCTTCTTCCTCCTCTCCCTCCTCCTCCCAGTAATTAAGAGCATCAGTTCTGGACTCAAAAAGGATGCTTTGAGACACAACAGAATGATGGCTCATAGTGAGAGATCCTTGGGGGAAAAAAAAGAGTATCAAGTGCCACCTTCCCTGCAGGAAATGAGCTTGGATGGATGGATGGATGGATGGATGGCAACTGATACAGTTACCAGGCCACCGTATTAGGGTCCTATAGAAAGGTGGTGGTGGTGTATTGAGATTTAAGGCTGGCAGTTGCCTCTTCAGGAGGCTATATCTGTGTCTGTACCCCACCAGGGATGGAGGGTTCACCTGGGCAGGATGCTCAGGGTGGTGCATGCAAAGGCCACCCACACAAACCCCTGACTTTTTCCACTAACAGTTACCAGAGACCCAAGCATGACCCTACAGAGCTTCTCTGGGGAGGACATTAGTTATATAAGTATGCCTCACCAGGCGGTGGTGGCACACGCCTTTAATCACAGCACTTGGGAGGCAGAGGCAGGCGGATTTCTGAGTTCGAGGCCAGCCTGGTCTACAGAGTGAGTTCCAGGACAGCCAGGGCTACACAGAGAAACCCTGTCTCGAAAAACCAAAAAAAAAAAAGTATTCCTCCACCTGTTGTGCTGGGGGAAAAAAAAACATGGCAGCAAGCTAGCTAATCATATGTCCCTCCTGTCCTCTGGAAGCTCTTATTCTGACAAATGGCAGGTAATCTGCAAGGAAGCCATAAAGGAAGATGACATAAGTGTAAAGTAGGCAGGAAGTGATGTTTGGAGGCCTGGGGAGAGGTAGGTCACAGCATCACAACCCCTGAGATTTGGCATTTCTGCAAGGGACCTTCTGTGGGAGGTTCAAGGCAGGAATGCTAGGGCCTCACTTGTGCCCAGCACTGTTCCGTTCCTTGAACTGAATAGGAGCAGAGAGACTAGAGGCAGGCAGAGCGACAGTCATGACAAGATGCACTGGAGGCAAGTAAGTTGGGCAGGAGGCAGTGCAATGAAAAACTGGGCAGATCTAGTCGATGGAAGTGGGTGAAGATGAAGCTATCTTCATATGGCTCAGAATAGCTAATGACTAGTATAAGCATTCCTGGGAGGCCATAGCTACAAGTCTGAAGGCCCAGACCAGGAGAAGCCCAGGGGTTCTGTATCAGAAAGATAGCCTCCTCCCTCATTGGACATACAGGAGGGGATGGATGGAAGCTGCTGAGACTGAGTCTACAGTCTGGGGAAAATGAGGGCTGAACACAGATATCTGGAACCCAGCAACACACAAACAGCCATGAGACAAGTAGATTGTGGCCAGGGGAGATCTCAGGCAGTATGCAGAGTGGGAGCCTGTGGAAGGGCATAGAAGACATGGACATCTCAGTGCAGCCCAGAAGAAGCTGTGGTCAGCCATGCGTGTCTTGAACAGAGGAGAAGACCCATAGCCTAAGCACAAATTGGAGGGTGTGTTTTCTTCCTGGCAGTGGTGATGCCACAGAGACAGGCAGAGAGGTGGGAGATGAGGCAGGAGAAGGATGAGGCCTCTCATGCCAGGCTGTGAACCTCAGACTTGAGCATTTGGCCTGGAAGGGATGGATCCCAGAGGGCATAAGGAGAGTGAGGAGAGTTATGAAGAGGGATGGTGATCCGGAGCTATCCAGTAATGTCTCAGGGCAGGGCCAGTTGTATTAGTTACCAGTCTGCTGCTGTAACAAAATACCGGACAAAATGGTCAGGTATTCATTTTGTTTCAAGTTTGAGGATACAGTCAGCTGTGAAGGGGAAGGCAACGGCTGTGGGAGCAAGGCAGCTGTCATGCTGCATTCACAGTCAGGAAGCATCGTAAATGCTGTGTTCAGCTCCTTTTCTCCTTGTTCATTCTAGGACCCAAGCCCAGAATGGAATCTCACTGCCCTCATTTAGGGTGGGTCTTCCACCTGTGTTAACCTCATCTTGATATTACCTTCCAGACACGCCCACAGATTGTCTCCAAAGGGTTTCTAGATCCGATGAGGTTGACACTAGATATGAACTGTCTGTCACACCAGTATAAGTGACCCTGGGCAAAGCAAAGGAAGTCTGTACTAGACTTGTCAGAAACAGTGGGATGACAGCTGTCCCTGGGTAGCCAGCTGCCAGAACAGACTCTCCACACAGTTTGGTAAGAGATAGGCAGTTTGTGCTCTCCTGGTGAAGGAGCAGAAGGAGGAACAAGACTAGCTTCTAGCCAGACCTTTATGAGAGAGAAGAGCTGTCCAGCCTTCCCTGGAGAGACCAGACTTCAGGCTTCCTCCTGTTGGGCTATTAGTCAAGGGATAAGGCTATTTCAGAGAACGTTCCCGCCTGTCACCCAGAGCAGGAGCCACGCATGAGTCAAAGCCTTGCTTAGCCTCCATGGGCCCCATCAGAGCCCAACTTGTCTATTGTTAGAAGGACATGATGGCATCCATGTTACAGAGTTATGATGATTATCTAAGCTCCTTCGCTCTCATCCCACAATCTGAGTAGGACTGCGACTTGATTCTGGTAATAGTTGGATAGCGGGGAAGCTGTGTGAATGAATAGCTGTACAGCAAGAGGAGGGTGAGATGCAAAAGTCCAGGGGCAAAGGCAGGCCTGGCAGGCGGAAGGAGCAGTGCGGGCAAGGAAAGCATGTATCAGTGATGATGCAAGCAAATCACTCGGACTGGAGAAGTGCAACAGGCATTAAAATTAATTCTACCCTTAAGACACAACTGCTTAGATTGTATACTGCATAACCGCAGTCTGTCCAGTGCCTTCTGAAGTGTGTGCTTATAGGCAGGCTCTGTTCCCAGCCCCTGGAAAGAACACTGCATTAGAGAGACCAAGATATTAGGTATCAGAGGTTCTGGTGCCAGTGCATCTGCAGAGTGGCTTGCAAATCAGGGCTAAGTAGAAACCAGGGATGGAAGGGCTGTGCCTGCCAGGCAGAAGGGCCTGGGGGGAGGGCCCCTGTAGCTGCTCCTCTTACTTTTGTGCTCTTACCCCGACAGAGGCCATTGTGGAGTCAGCCTTGTACAAGTGTGTCTTGAAGCCCCTGAAGGAGGCCATCAACGCCAGCCTGCTGGAGATCCACAGCCGGGATGGCTCACTGCAGCAGCTCAAGGAGAACCAGCTGGTGATCCTGGCCACCACCACCACCGACCTGGGCGTGACCACCAGTGTGCCCGAGGTGGCTGTCATGGAGAAGATCCTGCAGAAACTGACCAGCATGCACAAGGCCTATTCACCAGGGAAGAAAATCTCTATCTTGTTGAAGACCTGCAAGCTCATCTATGACTCCATGGCTCTTGGCAATCCAGGTACACAGGGCTTGGACTCCCTACAGAACTAAGGCAGGATGAGAGTAGGAGGTATTCTCTGGGCACACCACAGGGTGACCTGGGCAAGTAAGAAAATGGTGCCTCCCAGTACCTTCAAGACAGGCGATGAACTAGCCCTGCCTATGTGCATACGCTAGAAAAAGATACCCTGTGAGTTTGCAGGGAGTGCTGAAACATGCTGACTCACACACAGAAACACAGTGCCTCAATGGTGGAGGGTAGAAGTCCATGATCAAAGTGAGGCAGGGCTGTGTTCTTTTCAGGCACTAGGTAGGATCTGATCCAGCCTCACTCCTACGTCTGAAAACCCAGCAATCTCCATTCAGCAATCTCCTGTGTGCTCTCTGTGTCCACATTTCCCTCTTATGAAGCCACAGGCCACAGTAGATCAGTGTTACCCTATGCCAGTGTGATTTCATCTCTGCCAACCACATCTGTGATGACCCCACGTCCAAAAGAGTCACCTTTTAGGGAGCAGTGTTGGCTTTAGCATGTGTGAACTTGGAGAGGACAGGTCTGGCTCCAACAGTGTTGGTAGTAGCTCACTGGACCACAGAGAAGCTGGTCTGTACTCACCAAAGTCAGAGAATGCAGCTGAGGGAAGATGCCCAGGCCCATCTGTTAGTGGGCCCATCTGTTAGTGGGATGTAGGCTATCTTGGTGAACCTCAAGCCATAACATCCTCCATTATGTTGGTCCCAGCTTATGCCCGTGACCAGCTGGAGTTCAGGGTAGTGAGCAGAGCTTGTTGAGGCCTGGCATCATGACAGACTGCCACCATGTGTTGACCTGTCTTGTCACAAGATAAATCCAGATTCAAGAGGTGAAGCACTTGTCCCCTTTGGATGGAAAAAGCTCTGAAGTCACATTGCGATGGGTGCAGGGAGGAAGGAAAGAAGGGAGGTAGTGGGATCATGGGGCCCATTTGTAGCCACTTCCCCACGGCACTCCTCTAGGTACACAGGCAGAGGAGTGCATGCTCCACAGAGAATAAACGCTAGCTGGAGTTCATTCTGCACCCAGCCCTTCAGCTGGATGCCCTGGTACAGGCGGCCACATGTATAGTTGTACATGGCAGCCATGGCACATCAAAGAGTTTCATCATTGTAACCTTGCAGACTGGGTTCAGATGTCTGGTCTGCCCCTTACCACTTGTAAGACCTGGAACAAGTCACTTGTCTCTCTGGGCCCAGATTCTTTATGGGAAAGAAGAAGTCAAGATTCTAGAAAGTCAGAGCCATACTTAGGGACTTGCAGATATTAGGAACAAGCTGCGTCATTTGACCCCAGTGTCCAACATCAGCAGGTTCAATACCTGGGGATGGCTGAGAGGATCTTCTTCCTCTCTATGTTCCCTATGGATGAGCAGCCCAGCTGACCCTCTGGCAACAGAAAAGAGTTGTTTGGCATGGCACTGGGGCATGGAACATGGTTCCTTCATCCTTGTCAACTTCCCACATGGGCCTGGAAGAGGCTCAGCTCCAGGTTGGAGGCCCTTTTTTGTGTAGGACCAAGATGTGTCCTGCAACTGAGAAAACGAATTGAGTTCCTGAAGGGCAGAAGCCACATAGGGATAAAGCTGCATGGTGGTTATGTTGTCATGGAGAAGTGTTGTGTCAGGAAGAGTTTGTCTTTGGGGACCAGGGATCTTGTGCAGTATGCAGGCCAGGAGACAGGGCTAGGCTGTAAGTGCAACTGATTGCTGCCTAAACGTGGTCAGTGGAGGAAGGCAGCGACTGTGGGCGGCGTCCAGAACTCAGAGCCTTATTCCCATGCATGTTTGACAGCAGAGTCAGCCTCTGAGGCCTAGGACCCAGGGAGGGCACCCAGAATGCCTGACAGCCCCAATGCGACGTTGAAGGCCAGGGCCCCCTCATCGCTGATGAAAACAAGCCAGGGACGTGGCACACCTGCTCCTCTAAGACAGGAGCAAGGGCAGCAGGCCTGGCATGTCCTGCATGGGTGTGTGAGGGAAGCAGTGCAATTTGGTCAAGTCAGAAAGGGAAGGACATGAAAAACTACACCCAAATGTCTATCTGGGCCCTGATGTGTCTAGCCTGACTGTCCAGGTAATGGAGGCACTGGGTTCAGATTCCTCCTGTGGGAACAGGTGCACTCTCTGGGGCTCAGGTGGACCGTGGTTACTGTCACCAGATGCTCACACTTGCTCACACTGCATGTCTGACATGTGGCTGTTTCTAACTGCAGGATCATTTCTCACCGGACTCAGGGCAAAGTCAGGGCCAAAGACTCTGCTGACTGGAAACAGGGTTTCTCTGTATAGCCCTGGCTGTCCTGGAACTTACTCAGTAGACCAGGCTGGCCTCAAACTCAGAAATCTGCCTGCCTTTGTCTCCCACGTGCTGGGATTAAAGGCATGTGCCACCACTGCCCAGCTTAACACTGAGATCATTCTTAACCATGAATGCAACTGTCAAGTGCCTTCCTCTACCCACGAACACATACACTTCCCCTAAATCACACAAGTTCTCTGTCTGGACCTTTCCCAGTCAGTGCTGTTCCGAGTCTATATTGTAGACCCCGGGAGTGCCAGGCTGCAAAGCTCTCTCGTGACAGCTGTGGATGTGTCCCTGTGTAAGTGTCTCCAGATCCAGCATCTCTGACTGAATCACAGGTCATCACTGATCTATTAAGGTCCTTGAGGATGCTGAGAGGCTTAGGAATACCATATCTAACAGTCATTACTACCTTTTGCTCCTTTTAATGTGCTCTGCTTCAAGGGCCTTTCTTTTCTTGGACTACACCGATGTTTTTAATATCTACTTTGATTATGTTAATTACGTGCCTGCCTGTCTCTATGTGCTGGAGTATGTGTATGTGAGGGCAGGTCCCCTCAGAGCCCAGGGACATTGGGCCGCCTGGAGCTAGAGTTACAGGCAGTGATGAGCTGCCTCATGTGGGTGCTGAGAATCACACTAGTGTCCCCTGCAAGACCAGTGTGCACTCTTCACTGCTGAGCCGTCTCTCCAGCCTGAGGCTGACACTTGGGAGAATTCAGGTTTCCTCCCTGCCCCCATCTTTGCCACCTAGGCCACAGTTTTTCATCTCGTGTCCGTCATGCTTTGCTCATTGCTGACTTGGTTACTTTCTCATTGCTTTGATCAAATACTCTGACCAAAGCAACACAAGAGAAAATGAGGTCGTTTAGGCTTAGAGTTCGAGGGTCAGCCCCTCTCGGCTGGGAAGTGTAGGCAGCAGGAGCTTGAAGCAGCCAGTCACATTGCATTCCAAGGTCAAAAAAAAACAAACAAACAAACAAAAAAAAAACCCAGCAGTAAATGCTAGCTGGTGTTCAACTCACTTTCTGCCATTTTTACAGCCCATATCTCACTCAAATTAAGATGAGTCTCCTCAGTTAATGTAATCAATTCCTGTGACTGGCATGCCCAGAGGTCCATTTCCCAGGTGATTGTAGATTCCATTGAGTTGACAGCTAACAACCATTACAGTTACATGGGGATGATACATTCTTTTTTTTTATTTACTTTTATTTTATGTACATTGGTGTTTTGCCTGCAAGTATGTCTGTATGAGGGTGTTGGATCCCCTAAATTACAGACAGTTGTGACCTGCCATGTGGATGTGCTGGGAATTGAACCTGGGGCCTTTGGAAGAGCAGTCAGTGCTCTTAACTGCTAAGCATCTCCTTAATCCCTAATGATACACAGTCTTAGCTGCATCTCAGTTGACTCAGATTCGCCTCAGACTTGACACTGGTGGTTTCAAGACTAGGCTTCCCCATTCTCTACCCCTCACCCAACTCCATTCCATGTTCCCAGCATCCCATGCTATCTGGCTTTAGCCATGTGACTGAAGCACAGACCAACATCCCTATGCTGAAGGCCTGGGAGCCATTGGGAACCCTTCAGCAAGGCACAGCTGCAGCCTGTGTTGAGCCAACAATTGAGCGTGTTCAGCAGGACCGAACCACACTTGTCCAACACTGCTCCTAGACCTCAGGCTCCATAGACCTCTGGCTTCCTAGACTTCAAGAACCCTAGACTTTAGGCAACTTAGACCTTAGACCACCTAGACCTCTACCCATCCTTGGCCTCCAGGCCTCCTCTCTGAACGAGAAAACCACCACGCCGCCTTTCCTGTCATCACTACACAGGAGAGAGAAGCTCATGCACAGACTATGTGGCCCATTTAAAGGACACTACAACAGCCTAGGTATAGGTGGGACCAGTTGAGACAGCAGGAAAAGGGCTATACTTGAAGTCACAGGAGCCAAACGTAACTGGTCACACCATCCTTTCCTAAGAGGTAATGCTGTCACACCTGTCTAGATAGACCCAGCCAAAATACAAACCTAAAGCCATATTGTGCCAAACCTATGCCGCACTCACTGTGCCAGCCCCACCATCCAACGCAAGCACCAGGTTTGGGGAGAGCAATTGAGTGCAAGTTTGAGGGTCCTGGGTCAGGCAGGCTGGGAAGTTCAAGAGACAAATGGCTTTGGATAAGCATCCATCATACCTGGGAGCTATGGGGTCCTTGCAGAGTTTACAGAACTTGGCAAGAGTGCTCAGGCTTTTTGTATTCTGTATATTCTGTATATCTGTATTATTCTGTATATCTGGCAGAGAAGTCATTCCCACCTCTGGAACATCCAAAGCTAGGCAAGGGAATCCATTCCTGTAGCAGGAAGAAGAGATCAAAACCCCCTCAGGAAAGACGGAAAGGGAGAGGGAACCTAGGTAAAAACCAATGTAATATAATATTATAGCAAACCAATATAAATGCAGAAGACACGGAAAGGGCTTGGGATGCTGAAGGCTGCCCTCCATGCCTATAGCTGGGCCTGAACTTGTAGCTTGCTTGGACCAAGGGCTGGATTCATAGACCTCAAAGGTTGGCTGTAGAGCCAACAGCTTGGTAATAAAGACCAACTTCCCTCATTATCTACTTCCTCACAGAGGCCGTATGACCCAAGTATCCACTGGTGGTTCAGGCAGGGACAGTGGATGGATGGCTCTTGATGGTGACCCAGGAGCCTATAACATTGTCTTCATGTGAAGGAGACAGAGGGAAAGTTTTAAGATCTATGCTAAACTGAATTCTAGTGACTAAAGACACCCGTGTTTATTATTGAGAAGCTTGCTTATGCAGCTTTCAGATGTCCTGGGCATTGTCACGTAGAGCAGAAACACGAACCTGCCATCTGATGCCTCCATAGGAAGGCATAGAGTGGAGTGAGACCCTTGGTGTCCAGGCATTTGCTGATCTAAACCAGGAGAGGGAGGGAAGGTTTACTTCAGCTTACAACTCCAGGTTACTGTCCATTGTTGCAGGGTAATAACACCAAGGCAGACAGCAACCTGAAGCCTCACACCCAGGGTCAAGAGCAGAGGAGATAGAACACGTAGATCCAGTGCTCAGCTAGCTTTCTGTACTGTAGACTGTTCAAGGCCCAACCCATGAAACGATGCCATCTACCCCCAAGGTGTGTCTTCCTACATTGACCGATTCCTACCTGCTACTTTATGTTAGTCTCTGAGATAATGCCTCCCAAATGACTATAATTTATGTCAGCCACTCATTTGACACGTCAGTCCTGAGTAAGTGACTGAGTTGATTTTTCTCCCAGGGTTCAGATGAAGAAACTGAGGCTTGTCATGGCCTAAGGAGAGGCCTGACTGTACAGAACTAGAATGACCTAGCTAGAGTCTTCCTAATTTCCTATTCCAGTGTTCAGGGGCCCCCAGATGAATATACTCTTTGGCTTATTTCTCTCTGAATAAGAATTCCCTCTTGGCTGGGCAGTGGTGGCATGTATCTATAATCCCAGAACTCAGAAGACAGAGGCAGGTGGATCTCTCAAAGTTTTGAGGCCAGCCTGGTCTACATAATGAGTTCCAGGACAGCCAGGGCTACACAGAGAAACCTTGACTCTAGGAATAAGAAAGAGTTCACTCTCTCCAAAGTTCCCCAGCCCATAAAATGCACAGAAGGTCTCTGCCAGCTCTTGGTATTGTGTGCCTGCAGGTGGTGAACAGATGGAACTAGGAGAAACAGAAGCTAAAATCAGGAAACACAGGCTGACCCTGGCAGGGCATGAGCTCTGGTCCGTGCAAGCCAGGTGTTCTGATCACAGGAGAAGCATTTCAAAGCTATACTCATCTCTCCAGGGAGTGCTGCCTGTTGTACAGCTGGAAGAGCCAGCTAGGAGCTGATATGTTCCAACTGTGCTCAAAGCTGGTGTTGGTCTGGAAGCCATCACGGGGGAAAGACATGGATCTGGTCCCACCCGTGATTAGCACAGAACTCTGAGCACGGGCCTCCCAGCTCTGAGCCTTGGCCTGCCCATGGTGAGGTTCTGTAGTGTGTAAGGTTGTTGGTGTACTAGAGGAGGTAGCTCATACCAATCCAGGGGAGCTAGTTACACATCTCCTCCCAAGTCTGTGTGCAGGTCAGCAGTTTGAACTTGGTCACTGTGGAGATGGTTATATCATGGAAATCAGCCAGCACTACAGGTCAGTTTCTGTTTCTGCCTTTCACTTGGAAATTCTGTCGTGACGTATCTCTTCTCCCAGTCAACTGTGAATACAGGTTGGACCACTGCAGTGGTGCATCTCAGGCACAATGGTAGTCTCTGGTATAGTGATTGATCCGCGGCAATGATAGATCTTGGGGCAGGAATCGATCTCAAGGACAGTGATATTCTTAAACAGTGGTGGGTCTCAGGCACAGTAGAAGATCTTGAGCAGGAGTGGGTCTCAGGGGCAGAGGTGGATCTTGGGCACAGGGTTGGATCTCAGTTTTCCCTGCAGATGCCCATGCAGCAGTGGTCGGCCCTGTGAACTGAGTGTGATGAGAACAAGATAACCCAGCAGCCCAGGGCAGCCTCAGGGGAAGAACCGGGAGAGAGCAAGAATTTTGTCACCCCAGCCGAGAGCTCTTTCTCAGTTCCTTCTTGTCACCCGTACTGAGCCACCCTAGGAGTTGCTAGGGTCCCCACCATTGAACCCTGCAGAACCTTGCTCTTCCAGGGTCACCTCGGGTCCCTGAGTGGCTCACAGGCTGGCACTCACAGCGTTCATCCTCTTCTCCTCGCAGGGAAGCCCTACGGGGCCGATGACTTCCTGCCTGTGCTCATGTACGTACTGGCCCGCAGCAACCTCACAGAGATGCTTCTTGACGTCGAGTACATGATGGAGCTCATGGACCCCGCCCTGCAGCTAGGAGAGGGTGAGTTTGCCACACCCCTGCACCCACCACCATCTCCCAACAACCCAGGCCTACCCACTCCCACACCAGGTGGCCTGGCAAGGACTTCTTAGGTAGGGCCAGACTAAGGTTAAGCCCTAGGGACATGCACACAGGCCGTGCCCAAATAGCTCATTGACCAGGAAGACAGTCAGGTTGCAAAGAAAAGTGACCAAACTTTGACAGTAGGAAATTCAAAGAGACTGGGAGCATGCTACCCTGACAGTGCAGTCGAGGAGGGCTTCTGGAGGAGGTGATGCCTCAGCTGAGCACTGAAGGGTGAGCAGGAGCCAACAGATAAAAAAGAGGAAGGAGCTGGTCAAAGTGGCACACACCTTCAATTCCAGCACTCTTGGACAGGAGAGGTAGGCGGGTCTCTGTGAGTTCAAGGCCAACGTGCTCTGTTAAGTTCTAGTTAAGTTCTAGGCCAGCCAGGGCTGCATAGTGAGACCCTGTTTTTGAAAATAAAACAGTAAAACTAAATACATTAATTAAATTTAAAAACAAAGAGGAGCGGGAATGGCATTCTTCCTGGAGGCACAGCAGAAGTTAGTAGTTTAACAGATGATGCAAAAATGGCAGACGTTGTCTCCATGGAGTGTGATGAGTAGAGATCTGTTCTTAGATGGGGGCTGGAGGTCGGGGGAGGGGCCAGGACTTCTGGCCATAGGAAGAAGTCACTGAGGCATTGAGGGCTCTGTGCTCCCTGGTTGAATGGAGGAAGGGTGTTATTTGCTACGGCCCATTTCAGTTTCCCTTCCCCTGTCCCTCCACCCACCACTTCCTCCGACTAGAGCCTCAGCCACCCCTCTACTAAGAATCGCTTGAGATACAGAAGCCCAGATATGGGCTCTAAGGGACCATGACATGTCCTGTGGGCTTCCACCATCGAAGAATGGACCCAGCCTCCCAGGCACAAGCATCCCCTTTGGGCTTTGTGGTTCTTGAGAGTGGCTGTCCCCCTTTGCATGAGTTTGCATCTGCCACCTCTGGAGGTGAAAAGCCTGACGTAAATGCTTCGTCAAGGTCTTTTCAGCTCAGGGGAACAGGGAAAGCGGAGAACTCTGCTGTCGTATGTAGTTCTGAGCCCTGGCTGTGGCACCTCTAGCTACCTGGTTTTCCTCTTTAGTTACATGTTACCTGCAATTGGAGCAACTTGTTTTCCTGAGAAGTCCAGGGATTCAGAAGAAGCAAGCTTTCTTTCAGTCCATCAATGCATCCATCCACCCTTCCATTCACCATCTGTCTACTTGTACATCCATCTATCCATCCACATGTCTACCCATGCATCTATCTGTCCATCTACCCATCATCCACCTATTCATTCATCTACCTACCTACTCACCCATCTACCCACCTTTCTATCTACCCATCCACACCTACATCTACCCATCCACACCTACATCAGTTCATCTACCAATCTACCTTGCTATCCACCAGTTCACTTATATATCTACCCATCTCTCCATTCATCCTCCAATCACCAGCCCACTCATCTGTTCACCTATCTACCCATTCATCTCATCACCAGTCCATCCATCCATAAATTTACCTACCCACTCATCCATACATACTCTGCCATCTATCTACCCATCCCCCACATCTCCATCCACCAACTCATTGAACCATCCATGCCAGACAGGAAAGTCTGGGAGTCTTGTGAAAATCAACAAACACCTCACTCTCACATTCAGAACCTCTGTCCCCTCAAGGCTTCCTCTTGGGTTTCATCATGCCCATGGAAGCATCCAGAGACTGAAGAAATTGACAGAGATCTCTAGCCAGCACTGCTTAAAGAGTGACAGCCACCCTGAGAAACAAGGCACTGTGCAGGGGTCCTCGCTGGATCACTCCGCCTGTGGAAACACCTCTTCTACATGTTCTCGTGACCCCTCCTGCCTGTGGTGTGGTGTGATTTATCCCAGATCAGATAACTGGTTCCCATGGTCTTCCCAGCAGGCATTTGTGGAAGCAGAGATCAGGGCCTTCCTGTGAGTATGGCGGACTGATGGGACCCCCTTCTTATATACCCACCCCATACCCCACCCCATCTCAGGGAAATTGCCTGGCTGGAGCCAACCAAGAATCCAAACATCCCACACACATGTCCTCATAGACCTTTTTGCCCATGTGCCCTCTCTAGCCTGCACACAGCTAATCTCCCCAATGGATTTGCCAATCAATCCACCACATACTGCCTCGAAGTGTCTGCAAAACTCATAGTGGTGTCGCCCGCCACCTAGTGCTTATATTTGGTACTACATGGTCTCCATCAAAGATGACTAGAAGGGCTGCACGGGATGTTTAGGACTTGAAGGCCTAGGAGAGCCCCAGCAGGGCTTGAAGTTCCTCCCTACTACCTCTGAGAGGACCAGAAACCCCAAGAACTATTGTCTGGGCTCATATAGTTGAATGACCCAAATGTGACTAAGCCCCACCCCTTACACGCATGGCATAGAAAAGCAAGTGACTTTTCGCCATGCTCATTCATGTCCAGGACTCAGAATCAGAGCATCCCTAACCTTGCCCTGCTCTCTCTGCCACAGGGACAGGACTCAGAGCTGTGCCTGCTCAGCCAAGCTTAAGGAGTCTGGAAACAAGAGTTTTCATTCAGGGCCACTTCAGATACCAGAGGATCTCCCATAGTTAGGGTGGGACGATGGATTGGGGTGGATCACTGGCAGAATCAGCCTCATGTCCAAAACCATTGGCCTGGCCTTAATAGCCAGGAAAAGCAGTCTAGAGACTGTCAGGGAAGCTAGGGACTGGAAGAAAGTAGGATGCTAAGGGCAGGGGGTGGGGGTGGTACTGTGTGATCTTGGCCGTGTCACCCTCTTCTTCTGGGATTCAGTTTCTTCCCTTTAAAGCAATAGTTATGCCGGGTGATGGTGGCGCACGCCTTTAATCCCAGCACTTGGGAGGCAGAGGCAGGCGGATTTCTGAGTTCGAGGCCAGCCTGGTCTACAGAGTGAGTTCCAGGACAGCCAGGGCTACACAGAGAAACCCTGTCTCGAAAAACCAAAAAAAAAAAAAAAAGCAACAGTTATCAACCTGACAGTCGTGACCCTTTTGAGGGTTGCATCTCAGATATCCAACATATTTACATTACAGTTCATAGCAATAGCAAAATTACAGTAATTCTGTGACTGAGGGTCAGCACAACATAAGGAATTATATTAAAAAAAATCACAGTGTTAGGAAGATTGAGAACCACTGCTTTAAAGTGAAAGATCTCAGGCTAGAGAGATGGCTCAACAGTTAAGAGCACTGGCTGCTCTTCCAGGGGTTCAGAGTTCAATTCCCAGCAACCATATGATGGCTCACATGTAAAACTGAAATGGGATCCAATGCCCTCTTCTGGTGTGTCAGAGACAGCGTACTCATATGAATAAAACAAATAAATTTAAAAATAAAAGCTACCAAAAAATTAAATAAAGTGAAAGATCTCAGTAAGGTTCTAAACCCCTAACAAGTCAACGGCCAGGTAAACATCTCTGCAAAGTATTGTCTTTGAACTTAAAATTCCATGGCTTGTACAGCTTGAAGTACCATAAAGTCTCAGTTACTTGAGGAAACATTACAGATTAAGATTGCTTTTAAAGGAAAAATTTTATGTGGGCCAATATCTTGGTAGGTAAAGGCAGGCAGTTGCCACAAAGTCTGAGGACCTCAGTTCAGTTCCTGGGATTCTTGTGGTAAAGGGGGGAAACTGACTTCTGCAAGTTGAGTGTACCCACAAATACATGTACACATGTGCACACAAAATAAAATTTAAACTGTAATAGATTTTTTTAAGGTGGACAGGACCTCACTTTGTAGCTCTGTCTGGCTCTGTAGACCAAGCGGACATCCAGCTCACAGAGACCCGCCTGCCTCTGCCTCCTGAGTGCCGCTGACATTACAGCTGTGTGGCAGCAAATACTTTTACTGTTTTAAATCCTTATAAACTTCATGCGATAACTAAACTTTCCTGTGCATCTTTGAAAATTGTTTTTATAATAGGTAACACATTCATGGTGCTCTACATGTTAAAGCACCTGTATAATACACCGAGAGGGTTGGCTCCCAGCGCCTTCTCCACATTCCCACAGGCATCCCCACCTCTCAGTTTCTTATGTATCCTGTATATTTTAAAACACTTGAAAATCGCATTTTAAACTTATAACTTAGTTTCAAACATCATTTTAAGAATATTGAGTTTGGATGAACAGACTTGTAGGAAATGCTGGGTTTCTTCGTTCTCTTCCCAATTCAGTCACATGGAATCCTTAGCCAGGTATGATAAACCAACCATACCTTTAATCCCAGCACTCAGAAGGCAGAGGCTGGTAGATCTCTATGAGTTCAAGACTAGCCTGGTCTTTATTATGAATTCCAGGCCAGGGCTAAGTAGTGAAACCCTGTCTAAAAATAACTGTATTATATATATATAATATATATATTTATCTGCATAAGTATATATACTATATATAATTTATATTTTATATTACATAATCATACAATTATATGTAATTATAACATTTCTAATTTATAATATTAAAAGTAGTCATATATAGTTATATATTATATATGGATTATTCCACATGATTCCTTCTTGAAGGGGGCTAAGGAAAGACGTGAGCTAAGCTATTCTATAAAGTGCCAACTGCTGAAGCCCCAGTGCACTGAAGTTGAGTGCTGCCTTTGAAGTAGAGCGTGGACGCCCCCTGGTGGTTATAGAAGGAGGAGCATGTTGGAAGCAATGGGCGGGGCCACACTTTGGGACTAGCTCCCAGTGTGGTGGACCCAGACCTTTCTCATTCAGCCTGTGTCCTTGACCCCACAGGTTCCTACTATCTGACCACCACCTATGGAGCCCTGGAGCACATTAAGAACTATGACAAGATCACAGTGACCAGACAGCTGAGCGTGGAGGTGCAGGACTCCATCCATCGCTGGGAACGCAGGCGCACGCTCAACAAGGCCCGGGCCTCCCGCTCCTCTGTGCAGGTGATGCTGGGGACCATAGTGTCTGGGGCTACAAACTGTACGGGTACCACCTGTGCTCTATGCTTGGCTACTTTGACCCGCCAGCCCTACCATCCTCAGGGTGAGCAGTGGGTCTCCCACAGAGGAATCTAAGGCTCTACCTGCCAATCTCCCTAGCTCTGCAGGTCCTGGGTAGGCATAGAAGTGCCACCAGGAAGGTGTTATAACCAATGGACAAAGTGGTATGACTATACACCACACGCGCGCACACACACACACACACACACACACACACCATTCTCCTTGGTGCTGCTGGCCACGGCTTCCCCATTACAGCAATCATCATGCCACGTTGTAAATCCTCTGTGCAGGAAGTTCTCATATGGGGAGGACAATGCCCGTGGTTCATGTGTCTCAGGCTTGAAACCAGGATCTGGGACAGAACAGGATGCCAGTGTGTAGATAATGTGTAGAGTTGGACCAGGAAGCCAGACAACCTTCCAGAGCTATTCATAGTTATATAGACTCTGTATAGAAAATGGAGTCCAGGCCTCTGGGAGGCAGGAGACCTGAATTCTGGACCCAGCTTTGAACCAAGAGTTGATTCTAGCCATCCTCTTTAGTTTAGCAAAAACGGTTCATAAATAAGCCTCCGTCCTCTAGCCTAAAAAGTCCTAGGTTAATTGTTTGGAAGTGATGGTTACTAAACTTGTCACGCAGTCTTGGGCCCCCTCAGAAATGCCACTTCCCATCCATGTGAGTCCTGCGTCCCTGCCCTTGCTCACAGCTGCCAACCAGCATCTCTCTGTTCCTTCCCAGAATCAACAGCACCTTAGAACCAGTGGGGAAGGGGAAGAAAGCTATGGCTTCAGCTTCCACCGCTTTCCCTGGTGTAAATACTCCCTCCCAACAAAGTCCATCTCATCTTGCATCACTGAACTGGGAATTAGAAGGAGATGCATACCATAGACAGTCCCAAGCTGGTATGCATTGGCATGAGGGAGTGCCAACCCACCACACACAAACACACCCAACAGCACCTCTGTCCCACCGTTCCCTTCTGGAAAAAAAACAGAAGCCTACAGTGAGGCCCAGACCCTGGCACTGTAAGTGCACATCACCCTGTAACATGGTCATTAGCATCTTCCTGGTTAGGCTGTGAGCCATCCATTGATGTTGCCATTCCGTCCATGGTAAGGCAGCCTCTCACACATTACTTCACACTGGCTTGGTGGCAGTGTGTGGCTCTTGTCCTCAGTCTACAGTCAAAGCAGCAGCGGTCAGGGTCACACAACAAACAGAACCATATTCAAAGCCAGGAAGGGCAGGGAACCCAGGGACCCACACTGCATCACCCTTCCCATCATGCATCACCCTTCCCATCATGCATCACCCTTTCCCAGCACCACTGGTATCACCTCACATGCTCACCTCCATTTATCCTCAACTCACCCTTTCCTTAGCTCCCCACCCCGAGCCTCTTCGTTCCCTGCCTCTTAACCACAGAGACAACTCCTGCTCTCAGAGGCCAAACAGTTCCACTTGCCTGAACTGTGAGGTGCTAGGCTTATAATCTACACCTGAAACTTTATACCGCCTTCCAGCGCTGCACCTGAGGGGCAGGGCAGACTCAGTGGAGACAAGCAGAATGAATGCATGATTGGACCAGGCTGACAAGGGAGAATAATGAAAAGCCTGCAGACTGGTTAAGGTCAGGGGACGGGACTCTGCCATTGTCATGACTCGGTAATGGTTGAATCAGCCAAGAATGGATGACTTAGCTGGTAAAGGTGCCTGACCGGCATATATAACAATGTGAGTTCAATCCCTGGAATCTATGTAAAGGTTAACTCCACCAAGTTGTCCTGGGACCTCCACATGGGCATTTGGGATACACACATATATCATGCATACACACGAGAATTCAATCCATATTTGAACCCTGACTGAATCACCCTGAATAAGTCCAGTGGGGAGGTGAGACCCAGAGAAGGAAGAGTTACCCACCAGGCTCAGTGGCAGAGTAAGAGGGCACAGTTGCTCTTACTCTCAGCTTCACAACTGCTTGAGACTCCCTCTGTCCAGAGAAGGCCAAGACAGGTCCAATGTCATCATGCTTCTGTCTGCTGGCCCTAGCTCCCAATGTTGAGATGAGGGTGACCCAGAATGCTATTGGTCAAACCTGGTAACCTCAAACCTCCTCCATCTTGCCTGCAGGACTTCATCTGTGTGTCCTACCTGAAGCCTGAGCAGCAGTCACGGACACTGGCGTCACGGGCAGACACAGCAGCCCAGGCACTGTGTGCACAGTGCGCTGAGAAGTTTGAGGTGGCACAGCCCCAAGACTACCGGCTCTTCGTGCTGGTGGATGGGCGCTGCTTCCAGCTGGCGGACGAGGCTCTGCCCCACCGCATCAAGGGCTATCTGCTCCGGAGCGAGCCCAAGCGAGATTTCCACTTTGTGTACCGGCCCCAGGACAGTGGCAAGGATGCTTCAGGCCAGCCCTATATAGTGGTACGGGAGCCCAACTTCTTATAAGATGACCCCACCACCACCACCCCGCTGAGCTGTGTTGGAAGGATCTCCTGAGAGGTGCCAACGTAGGTTCCTGTGTCAGTCACACTGGTGTAACGCCCACTGAGCATGCCTAAGCCAATCAGGCAGAGTCATAGTCTGAGGCACCATGTTCTTTATTGGACAGTAAGGGAAAGCCAGGCTCAGGTGGAAGAGGCTCTCTAGCCAGCTGTAGCAAACAAGCCCAACCCAGCTCACACCCAGTTCCTCAGGCAATTCTTTCTGCCTTCCCTGGTCCTGTCCCACACCCTACCCCCCCCCCCCACCCCCCCCCCATCTTTAGTCTTCCCTGAAAGCGCTCACTTTCCCCAGGACTGGCTAATGAAGGGGTTCCTGACCCCAGCTGCTCCCTGAGCCTCAGGATGGAGCTGAGATGTTCCACCACAACCCAAGATCTTAAGTATTGTGTTGAAGAGACAGCCCCACACCTCACCCCTGCCTCAGAGCTTGCCTTCAGCTACCAGAGTGCCTAGTCTGCCAGGACTCCTGAGCCCCACTGGAAGCAGCCAAGCCACCTCCTGGAAAACATGGACAAGTTCAACCAATGCCATGAGATTGGAGGGGCAGGAGGGGCATTAAAAGACCTGTTCTTGCCATCAATGTTGACAAGATGCACTATGGGGATAGGGGGTGTTAATAAAAGCCCTTTTGCAAAAGCTAACTCCTCTGAAGGGGCCTGAGTTCTCTTCTCCAGCCCGAGACCTGTTGCATCTCCACCATCCCTGGTTCCCAACACCCCAGGCTCTAGATGATTTCTAGAACCATCCCTCCTACCCTTATGCTATTACTCTTGGGAATTCCAATCCTCTTGATCCCCGCCTGGTTAGCTCTTATATGCACCCTTCAAAGCCCACCTCCAGGCAGTCTTCCCTGACTCCCAGTGGTAGTCATGCACTGACAGCTGGTCAGACTTATTGGGTTTAATTAATGCCTTTTTTTTTTTTTTTTTGGACAGGTTCTCACGAGTAAGCCCTCAAGCTCCTTATTAGGCCAGGAATAGCCTTGAGTGTATATAACAGCAATTCTCAACCTTCCTAATTCCACGGACCCCCCCCACCCATAAAATTATTTTCATTGCTACTTCAGAATGAGTAATTTTGCTACTGTTACGAATTGTAATGTTCATAAGCTGTTTTGCCATGGTCTTAGGCAATCCCTGGAAAAAGGTCATTCACCACCTCCTTGAAATCCGCTGATCTAGAACTTTCTAGGGCTGCTGGAATTACAGGTGTGCACTATCATGGCCAGTGATGGAGCCCGGGGCTGCATGACTAAACAAGCTGTATGGTCAGCCTAAATGCTGCCTTTCACCTTCGCTCTCTCCCTGCCCATCCCAGTACCCACCTCACTATATGACTCTCTCTTTATAGCTTTAAGACATGGCCTTGCTATGCTGCCCCCACTACCTCTGAACTCCTAGACTCAGCAACTCCCCCTGCCTCAGCTTCACCAGTGGCCAGGACTACAGATACAAACCATTCACGCCTGGCTTTTAAAACGTGAGACTTAACTCATATGCCACTTAATTCTCCCAGTTAAAACATATAATCTAACCTCCTAGGCAGTTGAAAAATCTGCATGGAATTCCATGACTTACTTTACTTTTAATTATGCTCATGTGTGTCAGGGGTATGAACAGGTGCATGCAGTGCCTATAGAGACCAGAAGGGGGCATCAGAAGCCTCTGGAGCTGAAGCTATAGGGTTGCGAGCCATCACAGGCGTTGAGGACCCCAATTCAGGTCCTCTGCAAGTGCAGTTTGAGCTCTTGATCACTGAACCCTAGCCCCACAGCATATGACATGTGGCACCCTCAAAATATAACTAGTCACAGCCCACTGTTGACCTTATTGCTAATAGTCTATAACATAGGCTTAGGATTTGTTTGTTTTTTTTTTTTTTTTTTAGTGTTTTCTTATGTATATAATGGATTCGCCTGGATGCGTGTCTGTCCACCACATGTGTGCCTGGTGCCTATGGAGGCCAGACAAGAGCACTGGTTGCCCTGGGACTGGAGTTAGACACAGTTATGAGCCACCATGTGGGTGCTCGGAAATTGACTCTGGGTCCTCTAGAACAGCCATCACTCTTAACCACTGAGCCATCGCTCCAGCCCCACAGCCTAGGTTCTGTCTGTGTGTTATATCTGGCGAAAGGGGTGACACGTGCAAGAAATCTCTCCTTGCTCGGACGTGCAATCAGCTGAAGACTGATAGCAAGAGACAACTGTTTCTGCAGGCAGTAGCTAGGATGCAACATTCTTTCTTTGTTTACATGTCTCTTTATTGTTGATGGTTCCAGGGGTGTGTGTGTGTATGTATGTGTGTGAATTTTACCTTTTCATTATAGGTCTGTATATAACTTATATAGCCATGGTAAAATATTTTTATTTATTTTCTATATTGTACACATCCATGGCTCATCTTTAATTTTTAAAAAATATTTCTAGGTTATATGGATCATCTATGTTTTTCAAACAAATCTCCCAAAGCAAACCTGCTCCTGACTTGTGACCCACACAACTCGAACGCATTCGGTCTGGGGCTCCCTCTATCTGAAACGCTGAGAGCCATGGTCCTCAGCTTCCTAATCTTCTAGCATCCCTGGAAACAAACTGAACCAGGCATGAAGGGGCACACCTGTGTCCTGGCTATCTGGGAAGCTGAGACAGGAGGATTCCTGAGTTCCAGGCCTGCCTTTCAACCCAATGAGATCCTGTAAGAGGAGGTTGGGGGAACAGGCTTACCCAGCAGTTCTCATTCCCATTTACTTCCTTAGTCACTAGCACCCGTAAGTGTCTGTCTGTGTGGCTTTGCCTATTCAGCACTGTCACATAAAGCTATGTAATACATGGTTTTAACACTTGGCTTCATGTGGCTTAATAATGCCATGCCCTATATAGATACTCCATTCCTTTTTACTGCTCTTTACAGCATTCCACTGCACGGATACAGAGCACCAAGTTCACGTCTCTAACAACCCCATCACTAACTACACCTTGAGTGTACTGTGCCAGAGAAACAGAGGGGTGTGTCCCCCCCCCCCCCCCCCCGCCCCTGCCTTGCACCTGACCATGAGATGCATAGACACAGAGGGCCAGGGACAGCTGCGTCTGATGGTTAGTCAGGCTGTCTCAGCATGGGGAAACAGCTTAGTGGGGCAGGACTTACTAATACCTTGCTTCATAGTCTGAGGGTTCAGTACATAGTTGCTTGAGCAGAAATGAGTGTAGTATATGGCGGAGAAGACTCTACCCCTCTCAGTGGCAAGAAACAGAGCAATAGGAAGAGTCTAGGGATCAAGCATGACCTCCAAAGTACATCTGCGGAGACCTACTTCCTCTAGCTAGGCCCCACATCCTGAAGTTTCCAGAACTTCCCAAACCAGTGCTGCCAGCTAGGGACCAAACACTCAGCATCCAAGCCTGTAGGGGACATGTCACATTCCAACCATAACAGGTAGGAAGACGAAGAATGGGACCAAACTTAAAGAAGAAACGGCCTCTGAAACTGAATAGGGTGAAGAACTAAACAGGCATTCCAGGGTAAAAGGAAGGGGTGCGGGGGGGGGGGGGGGGGGGGGGGGGGGGGGGGGGGGGGGGGGGATGCTGAAAGTTCACAGAGCATGGAGCAGTCGAGAGCAGGGAGGTGGGAGGGGACAGCCCACCACGAGGGTAAAACACAAACCATGAAGCCAGAGTCCAGAAGCAAATGTCTCACTTCACTTATTTTTCTTAAGACATCCATTATTACAGAATAAAATATAAAATCAATCAAAAATTATACATTCTAAAAATAATTCTCCCGTGAGGGCTTGCTCTCCGCCCTCTCGACTGTGTCAAATCACTGTGAAGATGGCAAGAGGTTTCAGCTTCGAATTTCTCAGAAGATTCCTTCACTGGCTACAGAAGCTGAAGTGAATTTGCTCTTGAAAGCTAATGGACAACAAAACAAACCAAAAAACTCCTAAGAAGCAAAAGCTCCTTCCTCCAGAGAGCTTTAACCCACCCAAACCGGCTTCTTCAGAAAGCAAGTCCTGGGATGGGCTGGCTAGCGTTCCTGGGGGCAGGGTTTAGGTGCATTCCTGAGGGCAGGGCTTAGTTGCTGCCTCTGGCTCCACCCTTTCAGTCTCAGGTTGGTTCACATTCCAATGGACTGGGTTCACTCTTGGAGAAGCATTGGGAAGAGAGCTGTTCAGTAGTGACTAAGGCACACCTTGTCCATGGCCATCTTTATCCTGCAAGAACCAGGAAGATGAATCAGATGAGTTAAGCCAACCCTGAAGATAGCAAGACATTATCCAGTTCTGGGTAGGAGTCATGCAGGATAAAGTCCCTAGTCATCACCACTGGGAACCCAGGCCCTCCGATTCCACTGATGAGTGGCCCCAGGAAAAAGACTGGGTTGTGGATATAGTCTACTCAGGCCAGTGGTATGCACCGCTGTGCTTTCAGAGTGATGCCCGTCTTCCCAGTGCCAAGTGCCTGCTTTACCTGTCAATTGGATATGGCTTCTCACAGAGGTTGGCTAGCACATACAAGTGCCGCAAGGCATGCTCGTACTGCAAGAAAACAAAGACCCGCACGTGAGCATCTCACCACGCAGTCAGCTTGCCCTGCTTCTGCAGCCACAGAGACAAAGCCATTTCAGCCAGGAGTTCTAGGTCTGTTTAGGTCTCGGATCTGCCATCGTCTTTCGGCAATCTGTAGGTATTTACACGCTCTCCCAAGGGGAGACAAACATTCACACACAACCTCAGGGCTGGTGGAGCTGCTGAAACACTGTCCAGCTTCAGCTGATTCTGGGAACCCAGCTGAGGAGGGAAGAATGAGATACAAACGCCAAAGGTGCAAAGCCAGGCTCTGCCAGGGTTTGGTCTACGGGCCACAGTCTACCCAACCTCCTCCAGCAGAATTCAAGCATCCCATTGTAACCACAGGACTTTTTAGGGACCAACTAGCTGACTGACTCTACAATTGGCTGAAACAGCATTCTTCCTTTTCCACGGACTAGGGTGTGCTTCAACAATAAATCTTGGGGAATGGACAGAGGACATCAAGAGAAAGAAAGAAGCCAATGTCTGAAGATGTGAGGATGAGGTGAGGGGTGTGGGAGCCACATCATCAAGAGAAGAAAGCACCCTTCAAAGCCAGCAGTAATGGGAGTTGTCACCTATGACTCTGGTAAACAAGACATATGACCATAAATCCAGCTTCCCAAGGCCCAGACAGATTCTTTCAGTACAAGCCAGTGCACCTGAGTTTAGCACTATGATCTCAGACTCGGGAGACTTGAGGACCCTGGCTGGGCTCACCGTGACGGAGTGCCAGTTAAAGCAGTGTGTGCGGAAGTGGGTCACGGCCTCCTGGTAGCAGTCATGTGCTGTGAGCATGGTTCTCTCTGACAAATGTCTCTCAGCAGTTTCCCCAAATCCCGCCAGCAAGGAAACAATCTTCTGCACAGACTTCTCAATGACGTGCCTGGCCTAGGAAAAAAAAAAAAAAGACAGCATTTCAAAATGATTCTGGCTTAATGTACTCACTCCGGGATCCATAGTGAGAAGCATATTCAAAGAACTATCCTGACATAGCCTTCAACTCACAGTGAATTAAAACAGTTTAATAAATGCATTCGAGAGAAATGGAAAGCATGTGTTTGGTTTCTGTGACACTAGAAAGGCCAGACTTTCGAGATCTCCTACCACCATAGAAGAACTGACGCTTGACACCTGGAGGATAGCCTATGCCTGACTGCAACCTGCCTCTGAGGGACAGCGCTATCCTCATCTGTCCCTGCCTGCTCCCAGGCACCTCTGCCTGCTCAGGAAACCAGGACCAGTAGCACAGAAAGCACACGGGTTCCTGGTTCCTCCCAGATGATAAACTAGCAACATAAAGAAGACACTTCTGAACCCAAACCTCACTTCTCCATGAAGTCGCTGACCGACCCAGTGTTCATCTCTTGCCTGGCTGAATTGTTCACACTCGTCACCAACTGCGTGACAGACCCATGTGTGGTCCCAAACACAGGGTCCCTAGAGCCCTGTGTGGGCCCCATAATGGCTTCCCTATGCTTCGGCGAAAACTCCAGAACCACAGAGTAAACATCAGCACAGTGTCCAGCTGTCCCCTCTCACACACAGATGTTTCTGAATGTGAATTGATGCTACTCTGCACAAGAACTACTCTTGTTTTTGAAAATGGTTATTTTTTCAGAAAATATACAAGAGCACAAAATGAGTTTCTTATGGTTATTTCTGAATGAGTTCAATTTTTTCTTAATCTTGATTCTTTTTTTTTTAAAGTAATTATTTTACATAAAAAGGTTACAATATACAACAGTTAACAGGAAATTGTTGAATCCAGTAAGTGCGTAGGCTTAGAGATAGTTTTCATACTTACAGCAGAAGCCAGAGAAATTCTACAATATACACTATGGCTCAGAGGCCAATTCAAGGAAACTCCGGTTTAGTTTCTTTGACTACCCAGAGGATAAAGACAAAACGCCCTTTCATGGCACTATTATTTGTTTTGAGGCAGGGTCTCATGTAACCAGGGTGACCTCTAACTCAGTATGGTAGCTAAGGAACTCCTAACCTCCCTGCCCCCACCTCCCAAGTGCTGGGATTAAAGGCATTTGACACAGTGCCTGAATCATTTTAACTCTTAAGACACCATCAACAGACACAATAACTCATTACAGACAAAACCTCCCTGGGAACAATAAATAACCGGACTCAAGAGGCCAAAGGTTAGAAAGAAAAAGGACAGTTATTGCCACTGTGTTTGACACCAGTTAAAAACATCCTGGCTACTCAAGTTGTTAACATTCCAGGGTGACAAATGTCTAAATAAATAAAAGATAAGCATTTAAAATACACTCATGGGCGCTGGGGATGAGGCCAAGCATGCATGAAACCCCGGGCTTAATTCCTAATCCTAAGAACCATATACTCTGGGGACCATGGAATCCCAGCACAAGTGGAAGGAGGAGGATCAGAAGTTCAAGGTCATCCTCAGCTAAGTAGCAAGCTGGAGATGGCCAGCCTGAGATACACAGGATTCTACTTGGAAAAGTAAAATAAATCAAACAGGGTTTTTTTTTTTTTTCTTTTTTCTTTTAATCTCCATGTATCCATCAGTACCCCGTGTTGACTGGGGACAAACATGACCACAGACTGGCTTTGCTGGAACAGACAGGCACAGATGAGAGAGTACACAGCTATGAGCAGAAGGCTCCTTCCTGCCAAGTGTGTCAACTACTGAATAGAGCAGCTGTGAGGCACAGAGACATCAGTCTGGGAAGAGCTTCAGGCTGGGACCACTGAGTCAACAGAATGGTTACTGTTGTTGTTTTGCTTTGCTGGTTTGTTGAGACAGGGTCTCTCCATAGAGCCCTGGCTGTCCTGGAACTCACTCTGTAGACCAGACTGGCCTCAAACTCAGAGATCCACCTGCCTCTCCGCCTCCCAGTTGCTGGGATTAAAGGCGTGTGCTGAGACAAGGGAAAATTTTGTACATTAAAAGAAAAAAAGAAAAAAAAAAAAAAGATTGACTAGTGACTAGTAAGCCAAGAAGCAGTAAGATAGGATGCCTCAAGGGGATGGCCAGAGCTTCTCAGCAGGATTCCAGGAAGCCAGGACTCTAAGCCTTTCCTTCCTGTTGCTAAAGAGGTTGTTGCTAAAGAGGTCAAAGTTAAAGAGGTCAAAGTTAGGATGAAGAGTGAAGACAGCTACTGCTCTACTCTTCGATCTGCTTTCCAAGAACACAGAGGCCATACTCCTTTCTGTATCTGGGAAGGAAGCACCCAAGTTCTGGTTGCTGGCTGTGTTTATAACAGGATGGACACACACACATACACCCCTTCGATCTAGACTGGCCTGGCCTCTGTTAAGAATCCCTTTGGCCACTACTTACATCCAGAAGCTGCTGGATCTGCCCAACGAGATTCTGGGATTGCTTCATGTCGTTGGTTCTCAGCAGCTTCCTTTTCAGGATGGTCAGGGGCACCTCAGGGCTGGGGGTGAGGTCAAGGTGTGTGACTGGAGGCAGAGAGATGGGGGAACTGGCTCTGTGCTTCATTCCCTGAAACTGCATCACTTTCATGGTGGAAATAGACTGAAGAAGGAAGAAGGGGGAGAGAAATACAAATTCAACACGTTAGCTGAGAAAAGCAAGTGTGTCAAGCATACCCTGGCTCAGGTTCTCTGTAAGAAGAGTCATGGTTTCCTCCTAGCTTTAAACACTCTGAAGGGCCCCAGTCACCTGAAAACACGTGATCAACTAGACAGTAGGCAAGATGACGCACGTGTGTGGCTGAAATCCACCATTGAAGAACTTCAAATATACCCAGTGTGCTTTGCAGCAAAGAACTCCTACACAAGCAAAACCCACTGCAGATCATAGTTGTGCAATTTGTTTTAACTTTGACAACCCTGGATGTGCACAACCCTGCTCCCTGTCGGTCCCCAAGGCCCAGCAGCAAGGAGGTTTCAAGCATCTGTCCAGGCTGCTGCTGAAATCTGGGTCCTGAGAGATTGGCAGAGCTAGGGCCACAGGCCAGGCTGACACTGGGCCTCCGGCTCTAACAAAATACATACAAGTGCCAGGCTGTGTCTGCTTGCACAGGTCAAGACAGACCCAACTCACAGGGATAGAAATGAGTTAAGCGTTCTTGTTCTCAGAGAAAGCAACATGAACGCAAAACTCTGAAATTAAAATCAAAAGACAAATATAAAAACAGCAAGTTCCAAAAGAATCATCACACACACACACACACACACACACACACACACACACACAGAGAGAGAGAGAGAGAGAGAGAGAGAGAGAGAGAGAGACAAAGAAACAGAGAGAGGGGGGCGGGAGGCAGGCAGTTAGACTAGAAATAGACCAGCACCAGTACTAAGAATAGGAAGCTGAAGACAGAGCCACATAGTAGAGCAGGGCATTCCCTAAGTCACCTGTCTGGCTTTCACCGTGCCCTGTTCTCTCCTACACCCATGCCAAAACAACCTACGTCCACTTCTTGTTTGCTGTGGCTATCACACTGCAGAAAGGCTGACCGGCTCAGGGCTACTCAGGCCATGGTCTGCAGGATGTGTTAATGAGAGCAGGGCTTTCCGATCTGAATTTTCTCCTAGAATGCCCGAGCTTGCACCCAAGAACAGATCACAGCTGGCAAGCTCTTAGGCCTGGGAAATGGCAGACTGGGAGTTCCCTTTCAAGTTTTTTTTTTGGCTGAGCTGCATATCCCAGAGTCTTCCCACCAGAAGCTCAAGCTTACAAAGCCGGAGAGCAAGCCCCTTAGAACTACTACCTGACCATGTTGGTACAACTTCTAGCCAATGAGGAAAACTAACAATCTGCAGTTTGGTATGGGACAGATCCTTGGAGAAGGCACAGACAGTGCGGGGTTCAGTGGACAGTATTTAAAACAGAAGTATGCTTTCAGTCTCCATAGCCTCTTACCGTGTGACCAGCCCTTGCTCAGTGCTTCCCACACGCAATCTTGTCTGGTGTACCTGGCTACCCTGCATGTGTGGGTTCTGATAAACGAGGAAGCACACAGATTCAGAGAGCTCACCCTAATATCCAGGTCTGTAAGTGTAAACCTAGAAGGTCTGGTTCCTAAGCCTGAGACCATTCCCCACCGTGTTCCCATTTCTCTTCATCAGGAGACAAAGTTTGGAATGAGTCTGCCTGGGGCTCCAGGCCTGGGGAGCAAGAGAGCGAGGCTCCACTCACTTTGTTCCCATACTGCATGACGTGGCTGGTGTTGGTGTGGGACTTGACCAGGTGGTACTGCTTGTGAAGCGTCTCTTTGGTCAGATCTTCCTGCAAGGAAAAAAAAACAAAAAACAAAAACACAGGAATCCTTAGAGGACCAGAGCATGAGAGCTACACTGCTACATTGTAGCAGGCTGGCTAACCCCGACCAAGGTCTTTCTTTGGAGGATCAGAGCTTGAAGGCTACAATGTAGCAGGCTGGCTAACCCTAACAAGAGCCTTACCACATCAGAGTCTTCCATCCAGTTGACGCTGTACCAGTCACCCAGGTAAGTGCTCCTCTCCTCATCGTAATAGCACGCATAAGATGACTCATTGGGGTTGGCAGCAGTAGTTGCATAAACTACAATGGATTAAAGGTTATCTTTGAGTCACGTTTTGCTCCTGGCCTTGGACTACTCTTGAAACTGGGGTCCCTCCTTTTCCCCTGCTGACTTCAAAGCTGCTACTGTACTCAGCACAGGGAGAGTATGCCCCTGTCCATTAAGAACAATAACTCTGCAGGAGGGATTATGGGAGGGGGTGACCAGGAGGGCACTGAATGGGATGTAAAGTGAATAAGGTTTATAAAAAAAAAAGGAACAGTCACTACGGGCTGGAGAGATGGTCTCAGCCGTTAAGGGCACTGACGAGGTCCTGAGTTCAATTTCCAGCAACCACACATTGGCTAACAACCATCAGTAATGGGATCCGATGCCCTCTTCCCATGTGTCTGAAGATAGCCACAGTGTACTCCTATACATAAAATAAATAAATATTCTTAAAAAAAAGAAAAAAAGAACAGGAACTCCTCTCAAACGTGGAAGGAAACTGACACATAGGGGCTCTTGTTATAGCTATGAGCAAACATTCGTGTGCTTGTGTGCTTAGAACACAGACGATCGCCGGCTGATTTTTAACAAACTGGGAAACGTGAAGATTATGGGCCCAATTTGGTTTGAAGGGAGGCGTAACACTTATTTAGAAAACACTTGAGACTGGGGCCAAGAGAGCAGCAGACCGATTGACGAGCAGCTGTGAGGCCCTGCAAAAACAGTTCAACACAAGCGTGGTGGTCCACGCTTGTGATCGCTGCGCTTGGGAGGTGGAGGGGAAATGAGAGTTCAAACTCATCCTCTGTTAGATAGCAAGTTTGAGATCAGCCTGGACCACATGAGATTCTGTCTTCTGAAAACCACTCAGCTGGGCAGGACCTTTACAGTATCTGCATTTAAGATGGAACTTTTGTGCAGGCAAGAACCAGGCCACCTACCAACCTGAGATCAGAGAGAGTGGGTACCAACACATAACAAAGGAACAGAGCTGGTCCAGTTTGGGCAGCCATTGTAATGCTTGTATATAGACTCTCCTTGATACATTGTTGGGTTGGTTGGGGGGGTGGGGTTGGAGGGGTAGGGAGGGAGGTTGCTGTTTTTTATTTTTATTTTGTGTGAGTGTTTGTCTGTTTGTATACCTTGAACCCCAGGAGGCCAGAAGAGGACATTGGTTGCCCTGAAACTGGGGTGACTCCTGTACTGGAGCACTTGGGAACCAAACCCAGGTCCTTCTACAAGAGCAGCTCATGCTCCTAACCACTAAGCCAGGACTCCAGGCCCCCATATGGTCTCTATTCCTTATGAATACTTGTGGAGTAAAAGCCAGACCTGACCACAGGCATGTCCTCCACCCGCTTACCAAGCAGCCCTCCATGGCCCTGCACAGGTGGAGCGCTTGGTCTCAAATGAGCAATATCCAGTGACAACCAACCTGAGCCTGTTCGATACTTACCATTGATGTCATTGGGCAGGTGGTTCATCATGGAGCCAGACTCGCAGGCTTCAATGTAGAACACCATCTGCACGGAATCCAGGACAGGTGAGCTCCCAGCCCTCAGCGCCTGCTGCTGAGCTGTCATTCTTTCCATCCCTGCCACCTATCCTGCACCTCGGATTTGGGGAGTCACTGTTGCTGCACAGAGGCTATGGCCAAAGGCCATGGAAGCCATCTGACAAAAAGTGATCCTGTTCCTTCACTTATGGAACAAAATGATCTGAGTTAGCAGAATGCACAGAAGACTGGAGCCGTACAAGGCTGAAGAGTTCTGGTGTCTGATAGTGAGCAGCTCTGGAGAGCCACGCCTCGAGGCAGCCATCTCTCTGCAGTAACATCACATACACCCGCCTGCCCTGTAGAGTTGCTACAGAAGGTACAGACAGAAGAGTGCCAAAGCAAACAGAAAAAGGTAGTGAATGTTCTTCCCCAATTATCCTAGACTTGGGCAGACTGTGGGACAGCAGCCCTCGAATGTGCTCCCATACCATAGCAGCTAATTCACAGCCCCTCCTAATGCCTGCTGGGTCCAAGCTGGGGGTGAGGCCCACACTATGTTGTAACAAACTCTCTAAGAGTTACAATGAATCCTGGGACACCGCTGGTCAATGCTGACCAGGGGGACCCCTATCCAGAAAGCCCAGCAACCTATCCAAGGGCCAGCTATGCAGGTGTGGTCTTCGCTCCTGCAACCCAGGCTCCTCCCTCCCCCAGGAGCTCAGGAACTGACATTACCTTCTGGTACATTTTGTGTTCATACATGTAGCGAATGGTCTTATTCAGGTCCTTGACATGAAGCTGAAAGGTAAGAATGTGGACATTCAGACCAGCATCCAAGAGAAACCACTAACGCCTTATAAAGTCCTCTTCCCAGTCGGTAAAAGTAACCACAGTGAGCAGTTAAAATCTAGATGTCATCTTGGCCACTCTGTCCACACACTGAAAGACAAGAGAAGAAGCTTCTCCATGGACAGCTTTGTCCTGGGCATCCAGAGACTTTGGTGTACTGTCTGTGCACCCTGTGCACACTATCTGACACTGTGGCATGGAGAGAAACAGCCGCAAGCCTGTCCCCCACTCTACCACAGCATTGATACTGACCCTGGAGAAGCATCAGAAAACACATGACAGGTTTTAATTTCAACACAGGCCTTGTTTTCTATTTCCCTTTAAATTTTAAAAAGAAAACTGTCCTTTTTTTTTTATATATCTTTAAAAGGTTAAAAAGGGGGCAGTGAGATGGCTCAGCAGGTAAGAGTGCTTGCTGCCAAAGCCTGATGTCCCAAGTTCAATCCCTAAGACCAGCAGGACGGAAGAGGAAAACCAACTCCCGAAAATCGTCCTCAGACCTCCACGTGTGTGACGTAGCATGTGTGAATATACACACATGCACAAAAAATAAATGTAGGAATCAATTTTTAATGTTAGGAAAAACAGCTAGGGATATAACTCAGTGGTACAGCACTTGACTAACATACACAAGGCCCTGCTGCACCCAGCCTCCAGTATCAAACAACAACGATCAAAACGGTAAGCAGAACTCACATCATCATTAGGAAACACCAGGATTCCAGTGGCTCCATGGTCGGTGAAGTAAACAAATACATGATCCCGAGGACCACTGTCAAGAGAGGACAGAAGCGGGTGAGCCAGAAGCCACAGCTTCCCACTCCTGTTTCCCTGTCCATGTCTCTGAAGAAATGCCTTCATCAAAAAGTTAAGAAATCTGAGTAGGGCATGGTAGCTCACACCCTTAATCCCAGTACTTGGGAGGCAGAGGCAAGTGGATCTCTTTGAGTCTGAGGCCAGCCTGATCCAAGCCAACCAGGACTGTAGTATGACCCTGTCTCAAAAACACAGAAAAGGAAACACACATGCACTTGGGGCTCTAACACCTCACAAAAGTGTTACGTAAGGAAATACTGAGCTGAGCTTAGTGAGAAGTCAGGCATGGTAACATATAATTATAATTCCAGCTTACTCCAGAGGCTGAGTCAGACTACAAGTTCAAGAGCAGCCTGGACAATTTAGTGACACCCTGTATGAAAAACATAAATATTGGGGGTTGTACTAGGGAGAGGCAGGCAGACAGTGGGGGAAGGGGCAGGCTGGCTAGGGTTGTAGCTTAGTGGGACATCCAAGAAGTCATGAAGGGAAATAAAATTCATGGGGGACCCTGAAAACAGACAAACCACAGCACCAGTCCTGTGTGACCTGTCCTGGGTCAGGACAAAGCTACGCACTCTAACATCTGGAAAGAGACAGGAGCAAACAACAATGCCTGTTTAAATGCTCTGTGTGAGTCTACAGCTCTCAGAGTACAAATCCATGAAACAGAGGGCACCTCTTCAAGACTTTTCCGGATCCTTTGCCCTTCACGGCTTCTGCGTCGCCTCTCAGCACAGCGAGGAAATTCTCTGGAGTCACATCCTATGAGAAATTGGAAGTCAAAGCCAGACACAGGTGTTACCTTCAAGCACATTTTACAGAGAATGTGACAAGCCCAGGGCACCTAGCTTCGAGCTCAAAAACAAACACTTCCCACCCAAGGCCCAACCGACATTCCTTGGGGACCCAGAGCCTGTGAACTGGGAAAGTCTCCTGTTGTTTGGGGTGGGTAGCAACTCAGCAAGCCTTCTTCCATCTCCACCACTATGGAATGGGGGATGCCCCGCCCCCAAAGATTCTACCAGCACAGGAAGAGAATACTCCCTCAGAGAGAGGGCAAAGGGTTAGGGCCTCAGTTTGCCTCCAGCCTGCTACCTCAGAGCCTGAGTTCCAAGGATACTCAATCATCAAAAGCAATGCAAAAAAATAGGAAGGGAAAAAAAAAATCACCCCTGGGCTGGAGAGATGGCTCAGTGGTTAAAAGCACTGACTGCTCTTCCAGAAGTCCTGAGTTCAATTCCCAGCAACCACATGGTGGCTCACAACCATCTGTAATGGGATCTGATGCCCTCTTCTGGTATGTCTGAAGTCAGCTACAGTGTACTCATATACATAAAATAAATAAATCTTTAAAAAATATATCACCCCTAATTCTACCACCTAGGTTTTAAATATGTCTTCATAGACTAGTGGTTCTCAAGCTTCCTAACGCTGCGACACTTCAATAGAGTTCCTCACGTTGTGATGATTTCCAATCATAAAATTAGATCATAACTGTAATTTTGTTACTGTTATGAATCAAAATAGAAGTATCTGATATGAAGGATATCTGATACGAGACTCCTGTGAAGTATTGACCCACAGGTTGAGAACCCCTGCTATAGCCCTATACCAAAAAAAAAAAATTATTGCATATATATTAAATTCCCACTTGAATTTAAGAGGCAACAAGTGAGACAAAAGTTGAAAGAAATGCTAAGTTTTGGGTCAATGTTTTTTGCCTCCTGAGACATCCTCGGGAAGTTAAGAAAAAGGAATTAGAAAGACCATAAATGCCCATTTGCACAGTATCAATAAACTGGGAGGAAATTAACCATTTGGGGAGGAATGTATTAGAATATTTATTAATTTTCAAAACTTATTTTCAGGAAAATCCTGATATACTTTGTGCTAGGTATAGGCTGAGGAAACTGATTTTCATGAAAAAGCACCGGCTGTCACTAAAGGAAATATATTATCATGCTTGATACATACGAAGACTAGAAGACTCACATGAATAGACTGTAACCCTCTTTGAACACTTTCTCTGCTTTTCCCTTTTCTCTGTTGGCTTCTGAAACTCTAATGGAACTAGAAACAGTAGCACGTGCTTTGGTTCCCTTGCTGGGGAAGAGACAGGATTTCATGAGTCCAGGAGTTCAAGGCTACTTTGTATCATTAAAAAAAAAAAAAAAAAAAAAAAAAAAAAAAAGATTCTATATCTCAAAAATCAAAACTAAAAACTAAGGCTGGGGATATGGCTCTGTGGTAGAACACTTGACTAGACTAGACTCATATAAAGCCCTGGTTCCAGCCCCAGCACCATGTCCTTGAGAAAAATCTCTCCCTACTCATTTCTCAAGCATAAAAGGGTGGGGATATATCAACGAAAGTTGCTGGCTTCAGGTGAGAACGCCCTCACCTCTCCGGTGTAATCCTTCAGGACTCCCTTGTAAACATCTGTGCCGTTAGGTCGGTTGATCACAATACCTGGAGTAGGGTTTCTGAAAATTGAAGGACAAAGTTACAACATAAAATGTGTCTCCCTTCAAAACTTGCCATTATGTGAACAAATAGCAACTCTATTCTTGAAGCCACTTCCTGTCGCTTAGATAGGCACGGATGCACGTGGTCTGGGCAGCTGGGGATCTCAGGAACCGAACCCAACTGGTCTCAGGAATGGAACCCAAGTGTCCCCAATGAGAGATGAGAGGAGTGGGGATCTTAAAACTCAGGAGAGGAAGCAAAGTGCAAGTGTCCTGCCACCTCCTAAGGAACCAGAGAATCTTAGGGCAAGACCACCCACTGAAACACTTCTCTTAAGAAACAGCAGAATGTGAAGCAAAACTGAACCCAAGGCTCAGGCACCAGTATCAGGAGGAACTCTGCCAGAGCCCAGGTGTGACCCCACTACAGGGCAGGGTTTTTCTTAGAATTGCTGGGGTGCCAGGAATTTCTTGGTTTAGAGCCACACCTGTCACTCTCCATTCTGGAGAACTTGGGAAAGTGTTCAAGAGAATCGTATGTAACATTAAACACAAGCCAGAAAGGAACATGGTAGGAGATCCTACAGACTAGAATCTTCTACCTCCAATCAGAGGTTATGACAGGCTCTTAACTCCAGGGCTCAGCACTCCACAGCAGGAAGGCCCTGCTTCAAGCCTCTCAGAATACCTGCTCATCTCCTCTTTCCTGCTGCTGCACCCATGGCACCCTAAGACATGCTCAACACATGACAACCCTGTGGCTTTCCACCAGGGGCCATTCCTGTTCCCAAACCGGGCCACTGCCCTACGCAACACGGTAAGCCTTAATGTGTTTTTAAACTCGGATTCACAAGCAAGTTCAAAGCGCTCCCCACTTACTCTTCAGAGTTGGCAATGTCATCATACATCATCACTATGATCTGCTCGTCAGGAATCCCGTTCCGGTGGATGATCTGGTAGGCGTGGCATGCGTCTGCCTAGAAGAAATGGTTTGTCAGCTTTTAGATATCATCAGGGAGGAGGCTCATTTGGGGGCATGTTCTATCTTATAGAAGACTCACTGTGATTCACTCCTCTTTTAAAACATTAGTTTTTATTTTTTTAACTTAAATTTTATTTTTTTATTTTTTTATTTTTTTTTTTGGTTTTTCGAGACAGGGTTTCTCTGTGTAGTCCTGGCTGTCCTGGAACTCACTCTGTAGACCAGGCTGGCCTCGAACTCAGAAATCCACCTGCCTCTGCCTCCCAAGTGCTGGGATTAAAGGCCTGCGCCACCACCGCCCAGCTTAACTTAAATTTTAAAAAATTCCCCACTCTTACTATCCATATACTTACTGATAATAATATGCTAGGAAGCACAAGTGTGTAAACACACAGGCACAGGTGTGCATGCACAGATGTACAAACACACACACTCACACTCATACCTATAGGTTAACAAGAGCCCTTCAATGTCCTAAGCAATTTGTTTTCCTATTTCAGAGCACACAAAAGTGCAAAAGCACAAAGTCAGGTCTCATACAGAATGCCCCAGAAGGATGAAGCAGTGGCTTCTGATTCAGAAACAGTCACTGCTCAGACTCATAAGTGAAGTCCAACCCAGGAGCAAGGCTTGTGATACACTCCTGTGACCCCAGCTTTCTGGACATATAAGCACGAGGAACAGGCATTCAGGACCAGGCTGCACTACACAGCAAGTTTAAGGCCTGACTGGGTTCCTAAAACTATCTTAAAAAATTAAATAAAGCACAATTCAGGAATTAAATGAGAAACGTGCTGTTTAGATGATAATAATAGTTAGAAATAATAATAATAGTGTTTATTTTGTTATTATATTTATATATTAAAATATTCTTTTCTATTAATAACACTAAAATTATTGCCATTATTTTGGTAGAGTGCTTGTCTAGCATGCTGAAAGTGGAGCTCATGCACACCACTGCACAACTGGGTGTGGCGGGGCTTACTTGCATTTGTAACCAGATTTGGGGAAGTAAAGGCAGGCAAGAAGCTCAAGTCATCCTTAGCTACATACTGAGTTTCAAACCAGTCTAGGCAACATGTGATCCTGCCTATAAAAAAGAATATCATCATAATCTGAAACAAAAGGAGGCAATCAAGGGGAATAGAAAGTGTCCCTGTTGCAATTCTTGAACCACATATTCCTTGTTTCGGATGACGCACACCACACTCTGCAGAGCATCAATTCAGGTCAGAGGGGGAAACGGGCTGCCTAATTTTCTGCTAACGGTGTCATTCCAGGAACACAGAGGGGCGTAGGTGGCCAGCAGTGACATATATGTCATATGTGTAGCCACTGCACAGAGCACCCCAGGCAGTACATGAGATGACTAAGAAAATAAAGCATCCAGCATGCCAGACTCTTGCCTGCGGATGCCCGTTTGGACAGACCTGTGTTCAGATGGACCTGTGTGACTGACAAATACTTGTATTGAGCAGCCATCTGCTGTGACTATATGGAAGTATGGGTCCAGCACACAGGAGCTGCCAGACAGAAGGACAGCTAAGTGTGAAACCAAGTACATCCACCTTCAATCTGCCCTGCTCTGCTCCATGGGCACCTTATCTCATTGGTCTTCAGTCCTCAGGTGACCAAGGTCACTACCCTCCTCTTACAATTCGGGAGAGAAGAACAGCTCAGGGACAGAAAGCCAAGCATTCTGACTACAGATCTTGATAGTCCTCATGCAAGAACAAAGAGAGATCACTAAGTTTACCAATGTCTAAAGAGAAAGGAAACAAAACTGTCATCAGTCAGCACCTATACCGTTATATAGTATCTGAGAATCGCATTGTTTGGAAATTCTGTCCAGTATTTACATAAACTTAGGCGTGATAGTAGGCAGCTATGATGCCTAAGCAATCAATCTTATGGAACCAGAGTCACATTATGAAGTCTGTCCTTAAGCAACTCATCCTGGTGTGGAACACAGCCATATGTGTGTGAACTGTGACAATGCTTAAGTCCTCATTTCTGTAAAATAATGAGAACCATCCAACATCAACTGTGGTACGTGAATAATACCTCCCCAAGCTCCTAACGCCTGGACCCTATGAGGATGCCACACTAGATACCAATGCAACAGCCCCATCTCAAACATAGCATGTACCATCTGATACCCAGTATATGCATTAAGGACTCCCAAGGTCTCAACATCAGCTTCTTCCTTTCAGCTGGCTTTGGGTTCATTGTCTCTTACCAACAAACTGTATTTACATTTCTCTCTGCCTACTTTCAAAAGCTCTCAAACTTGCATTCATTCAGTAAACAACATAAACACAGATAGACAACAGACTGACTGTGTGCAGTGTAATTTGCAATATAAGAGTTAAAATCAAGCTGGGCAGTGGTGGCAGGGAATCTTTAATGCCAGCACTTGGGAAGCAGAGACAGGTGGATCTCTTAAACTCAAGGCCAGCCTACAGAGTTCCAAGACAGCCAGAAACCCAGCGTCAAAAAAAAAAAAAAAAAAAAAAAAAAAAAGTTAAAATCAGTAATCAAGATTGGAATAAAAGAACCTGAATTCACCTCAGCCAGATTACCAAGGAAGATGGAATTAATTATCTGGCAACCTGCTATAGCAGCACCTTGTGAATGTATTGCTATTCAAAAAATTATGACACGGTGGAAAAAACACAGACATGTTCATCTGTGACATAACAAGACAGACTCATGTTCATGCATAAGGTTTAAAACTGTAAAAATCCTCAAAAAAAAAAAAATGGTTCTTAGAGCTGGATGGTAGTGGCACATGCGTTTAGTCCCAGCATTCAGGAGACAGAAACAGGCAGGTCTCTGTGAGTTGGAGGACAGCCTGGTTGATAAAGCAAGTTCCAGACAGCCTATACAGCAAAACCCTGTCTGTCTCACAACAAAATCAAAACTGAAGGTGAGCAGAAATTGGTAAGGTGGTACTAAAATTCACAAGGAATACAAAAGACCTAACATAGCCAAATAATTAGGACAAAAAGAGCAAATGTGGAGGTCTTTCTCATCCTGATTTCTAAGCCACACTAAGGAAGGAAGAGTTCTCAACAGTGCTGGGTCAGATGAGAGGAGCCATGTCCCGCTGCAGCAAAGGTAGCCCAGAAAGGATCACCGATCACCGCTAGAAAACTTAGACAAAGTAACACAAGAGAGGAGCTTCAGGACCTTGAGTGATGATGTCACAGATAGGACACCAAAGAAGACTGAATAAATTAGAGCTCCCAAAACTTAAATCTCAGTGCTTCCAAAACACCACTGAAGGAAGGGCTGGAGAGGTGGCTCGGTAGTTAAGAGCATGCACTATTCATGCAGAGAACCCCAGTTCAGTTCCCAGTGTCTATGTTGGGTGGATTCCAACTTTCTGGAGCCTCTGACTTCCGGGGATAACCTGTTCTCATGTGTACATACCGACTGACACACAAGCACAGGCACACGCGCGCGCACACGCACACGGGCACCACACGCACACGGGCACACGGGCACATGGGCACCACAGGCACTCAGACACAGACGCACATATGTGCTCACATAATTTAAAAATATAAACAAACCTTTTAAAGAAATGCTATTGAAGGAGCAGAGTGTAGATCAGTGGTAGAGTACTTGCTTAGCACTCAGGCAGCCCTGGGTACCATGCCCAGGTCTGAAAAGTAACAATAAAATAAAATAAAAATGTCAGAAAGAAAGCAAAAAGGACCATGGGACTCAGGTGGTAAAGAACCTCCAGGCCAAGTATGAAGACCTGAGAGCAGGAAAGGCTTACAAAGCCCACGCTGGGTAAGACTTACATCTGTTGGGAGCCGACTTTAAGCAGAAAGCAGCTAGAAAGCAGCTAACAGCTTTGCAGCCATCTTGAGCCATATACCCTGACATGAGACTTGGTTTTCAACAGCCTACAGCAGCTGAAGCACACTCTGATATCCCACATAGCTTGTTTTGCTGTTTAGTGCCCACAGCTGCAAGGAGCACGTGGTATCCACGCATACAAGGCATGCGGTGCATGTGCTCTCCACACCATATATGCCTGTAAGGCACACGTGCTGTCCATGCCTGTAAGGCTTAAGTCATATCCACACCTGCAAGGCACGTGGTATCTACGTGCCTACAAGGCACGTGGCAAAAGACTATAAATACCCAGGATTTCCTTGTAGTGTGTGTGTGCGTGTGCATGTGTGTGTGTGTGTGTGTAAAGGGGGTGTAGTAGTAGTGTGTGTGTGTGTGTGTGTGTGTGTGTGTGTGTGTGTGTGTGTGTGGTGGAGACAGTAAAGAAGACTTTACTACAGATCCTCTGGCTTGTCTCTATTCTTCGCAGCTCTTCCCCTTCTTCCCCCTACTCTCTCTCTTGCTAGACCTGGACCTGCGGAACAGAGCGGGCTGCTATAGTTTGGCCCCCAAACGTGGGCCAGAGTGGTCCTTTACAGTTAGCTCGGGGCTTTTACATACATCCAAACACAAAAAAGAATAGTTGGCCCTCAAGAGTTTATAAAAGCTTGAAAAGGTAACTTACTGTAGTGGTTTGGCCCAGGGAGTGGCACTATTTGGAGGTGTGGCCTTGGAGTAGGTATGTCACTGTGGGTGTGGGCTTTAAGACCCTCCTTCTAGCTGCCTAGAAGCTAGTCTTCTGTTTGACTTCAGAACAAGTGGAATTCTCAGCTCCTCCTGCACCATACCTGCCTGGATGCTGCCCTGCTCCTGCCTTGATGATAATGGACTGAACCTCTGAACCTGTAAGCCACCCCCAATTACATGTTGTCCTTATAAGAGTGGCCTTGGTCATAGTGTCTGTTCACAGCAGTAAAACCCTAACTAAAACACTTATCTAAGAATACAAAGGCTTTAAGTCTATGAGAAAGATGCTCAATGTCCTTAGTCACTAGAGAAACACAAGATGCCATACTCTAGACAGACAGACAATAACAAGTACCAGGTGAAGACCAGGAGCCTTCACGTACCACTCATAGGAATGTAAAATTCCAGTCACTGTAGAAAACCGCTCCACAGTTACTTACCACTGCCTCTAGTTACCTTCGGTGTCAACCCAGGAAAAACAAAACATTCATCCACACATATATACATGACCAGCACATATATACATGACCAGCACATACATACATGACCAGCACATACATACATGACCAGCACATATATACATGACCAGCACATACATACATGAGCTCAGCAAAATGGCTCACAGGAGCAAAAATGAGAAACAAACCCATCACCTGACATGGGCAAGCAAACTGTCACCACAGTGGAACGCTATGTGGCAACAAAAAGGGATGGCAGTACCAACACCTGCTGCAGTGTGGACCTGCTCCATGACGTCACCTAAGGAAGCCAAAGAGCATACTGCAGACTTCTGAAGAGATATGAGGTTCCAGCAAGGGCTGGAAGGTGTAGTGCAGCTAATACAAGTGCTTGCCCAGCATGCACAAAGCCCTGAGTTCAATCCCTAGCGTTGCTTAAAAACTGACTGTGGCAGTGCACACCTGTAACCCCAGCATTAGGGAGGTAGAGGCAAAAAGATCAGAGATTGAAGGTTATCTTCAGCCAGAGAGTTCAGGCCAGCCTGGGCTACATGAGATCCTGTCTTTTATGAAGGATCAGAAAGGGCAATTTATGCATGAGACAGGATGTACACTAGGGGTTGCCTAGAGCTATTCTAGGGGACCACACAGGGTACACAGTATGATGGTATTGTTCTGGTGCTGGTTCATGGGAAGGTTTGTACAACTTTGTAAATTGTTAAAATAACGCAGAGATGTGAGTCTGAGATGGGATGCAATGGCACAGAAATAATGTCAAGGTAGAGGCTTTAAGAGGCACAAAGATGATACATGCTATGTTGGTGCACGCCAGAGCTGCCTTGGGTCCTCAGGACCACCCTGCCAGGCAGAGGTGCTCATGCCATCAGGGTTTAAACCCAGGCCTCCTGCCCCATCCCCCCACCTCTACATTCAGTCATTTCCAAGGGAAGCTGGGGGCTACGTGCGGGGTCTGCAGAAGTACTCGGACGCCCCCACATGCATTAGTAACCTCAAAGTGTTCTGCATTAAGTTAATATAACACATGAGCTCAGATAAGGTAGAAACAGCACAACGGATGTTTTCCCCTCAGAAAGGCCACAGGAGGTGATGCTGGGTTGGGCACGACCTCAACGCAGGCCACAGCCTCTGCAGAGAGCAGAGATTGCCATGACTCAGCTGATCTCAAAGCTAGCCCTGGGTGTTGGCCAAGCTCACTGAGGAATCCTGTGACCTGATGCCAGTACCTCTCCCCTACAGTGTCTCATGTACAGTGGACATCCCCCATCACCACCAGCTGTAAGCATAATGAGACAGGGGGCTTGTCGAGAAGGCTAAATACAGCTGGTGCACTGTATTTAGTGACAGGGAAAGGCTTTCCAACCGCGTATGCATTCCTCACAGGTGCATGAGCTCCTCCCCTCCTGACCTGCATCCCCAACATCCTGCTTCCCACGCTCTTTCCACCCAAGTGCAGTAGTGGGGAGGTGCTGAGCCAGGGTTCTGCAGTGCCTGGCCCAAGTCCAAAGGAAGAGGTTTAAAGGGAGCTGATGTCATTTATTCACCCTTACACAGCAGGTTAAGTAGGGAACAGCAATGACACCAGAAGGTCTGAGCAACGCCTAGGACCCTACAGATAGTCTAGCTACCCCAAACACGCCCATCTTCATCACTGCTGGGTCCAGCATCCCCATCCCAGTCCCACCCAGCACTCCCCAGCCCTCTCTGTCATGCCCTCCTCAAAGGGTGTTGTGCTTCAAGCCCAAGCAGCCAACCTTTGCACCTCTGAAACTGACTAACTGCAAAGACACTACCCTAAGTGAAGACGGTCTAAAGGACAGACTGTCCAGGCCACACTCGGTTGTTCCACATCTTGCTGTTCCGCCTCCCCAACTCCCAGCAGCCTGGCTCCTGTCCCAGCAGCTTCCATTAAGCCTTCCTGGACTCCAAATGTACAAATATTTACTACCTAGCCCTTCCTGGAAAAGTCTGCTGACCGGCCTTGAGGCAGACAGCAGTGGTGGTACACCGTGTGTGAGAATAGGGAGAGAGTAATCAGGAGTTCCCAGGTTGCCCAGCCCCATTAGCATATAGGAGCCAACTCAACTTTTCTATCAGAAAACTCATTAGTCCGGCATGGTGGCACACACCTTTAATCCCAGCTCTGGGAAGCAGAGGCAAGTGGATCTCTATGAATTTGAGACCAGCCTGGTCTACAGTGAATTCCAGGACAGCCAGGACCAAGTAAAGAGACCCTGTATCTACCCACACAGGCACACACACACACACACACACACACACACACACACACACACACACAC
>JANHMN010000022.1:26722855-26750365 GCA_030674055.1 Rhabdomys pumilio | reverse complement strand
ACACACACACACACACACACACACACACACACACACACACACACACAAAATCTGTTTATTACAATCTCACTACGTAACTTAGCTAGCCTGAACATCACTATGTAGACTAGGCTAGCCTCAAACTCATAGAAATCCACCTGCCTCTGCCTCTCCAGCACTGGGATTAAAGGAGTGCATTAGCACAACAGCCTCCATCAAGTTTCAGTTGTCTGGTTCGGTGAACATGAAGAAAATGAGGCTTTGTAAACTTGTTCTATCACAGCTCACTCACTCACGCTCTCCCCCACCATCCCCACCCCAGTCTCTCTGAACCATGTGACATTCTTGCATAATCTGCTGGGACTTTCTCTGAGTCAGACCTAGAAATTCCTTCCCTCTCCAGGAACTGATGTTAACCTAAGCTTGTTATGCAAAGGCCCCCACTAACTCTTGCTCAGGGTTGAGAGACAGACAAAAAAAAAAAAAAAAAAAAATAGCTAGCATAGATGGCCTCTCTTTCCTCTGCAGAATTTTTGTCTGGATGAGGCACCTGTCTGTGAAGAGTCCAGAGTAATTCCTGGCATCGGTCTGCCGCCCCCATCTGACTGCATATCCTCAAGTCTTACATTCTTTTCAGTTGTCTGGCCTGCATGAGCCCCATAAAGGTTGAGATAGGACTGAGTCCAGTATGGCCTTGGTAGGGACAGAATAACATAGTTCCTGCCCTTAGGATAGCTTAGGCCTCCATGAGAGATGGCCTGTTTGTATAATAATGTACATATTTTCACGGATCCTCTGAGAAATGTCCTCCCTGTTAGCATTAATGACGCCATGATAATCAGAGACAGCATGAGTCTGGGAGGCAAAGGTGTGGCTAATGTGTCAGCAAAATGATAAACACTGGAACCTTCAGGATGACACTTAAGGCTGTGGAAAAGAACTCTTAAAAACAAGAGTTCCAAAATATATAACGTCTCAACTATACAAAAATATAAGGATGGAATATGAATTGTACAAGGAGCTTCAAAGATCTAAAGGAGCAGAGGCAATTACACTATGAGCCAGCTTGTCAGAAAAATACAAAGACAGGCAGACACAAGTGCATGCAGATTCCTGAGTTCAAGGTCAGCCGGCGACAGAGCAAATTTAGGTCCAAGCCTGGTTGAAACAGTGATTCCAGGGCAGGATCCCACCCAGTTATCTTATTGTCTGTGCTTATAAAACGTGGGGGTTTGGTCTGCTTGAGATGAGCTACCCGAAAGTGATAACAGTTCTCTTTTTTTTTTTTTTTTTTTTTCCTAGCAAGAGCTAAGATGTCTGGAGATCTCTGGAGAGCAAACACAGCTCTTCAAGATTTTTTTTTCTAACAGGATTTCTGATTTTAGTCAGAAAAATCCATGAAGAACAAACTCAGCTCTTTTAGAATTTTTTCTGACAGGATTTCTGAAATCCCAAGAGTTATTAGAGAGCTGACACAGCTCTTTAGAAAGCTGTCTAGCGTCTATCCAAAGAAGGCTCTCTGAAGAATGACCATAGCTCTCTATGATTTTTTTTTTCTGGCTTTCTGATTTTGATTGGAAAACCCAAGAATTACTTTTAGAATTTTTCTAAGAGGATTTTTGACTTGGTCAGAAGACCTACCAGCTAGCCAGAGAGCTTTTAGAATTTTTACTAGCAGAGAGAAAGCTGTCTCAAGCAGAAAGCTAACTGTCTCAGATTTTTTTAGAATAGAAGAAAAATCTGTCTAGATCAAAGCAGAATACACACACGGTGTGTGTGGGTGTGGGGGGCCTCTGAAAAGCTGTCTCCAGCAGACTACAGAGCCAAGAACTATCTACAGAGAGCTGACTAGGGAGCCATCTAGAGAGCAAAACATAGGCCACCAGCTTGGACCCAAAATTTGACTTGAGTCCTTTGCTTTTACCACTCTCAGACACCCAGACCAAGCTTAGGCTGGTCTCTGGCATTGAGCCTGTACCACCACCCTGCTATTCACCACATCCTGGGCTGCAGAACTAACCCTCAATTTACAAATTCCTTCTTTATTATCCCCTGGTCATGGATTTATGCTTCAAAGGGAGACTGCTCATACCCTTTCAAGGTGATTGTGTCATCTCCCTAGACTGACGGAGACACTATCCTGTTAGAAGGACCAGCCACCACTACCATCAACCTCACAGTGAATAAAGTTGCTTTTGATTTATTTCTGACTTTGATGGTCCTTTCTTCATTATTTGCATACCTCGTGACCATAAAAACCTGGAGCTGTGGTAACCATTTTGTGACAACCAGTACTTATCTGGAGACAGGACCTCAAAATTGAAACATGGGTTTGAGTCAAGTGACCTGAGTTTAACTGGCCAACCTAGGACTCTCCACACTTGCTATTTAAAACACTGAGGAAATGCCAGACATGGTGGTGCATGCATATCTTTAGTCCCAACAGAGGCAGGAGGATCTCTGTGAGTTTGAGGCCAGCCTGATCTATCAATGCTGGGGAATCTCATAGCTCTACAAATACATGTAGTTAAAACCTGCACAGGATCAAGGAAGAGTTCTTGAATGATTTAACCTCTAGGTAATATTTAGCCAATGTATTTTCCTAAGTTGGTTGTATAAAAACCAACTGTCTGATGAGCCGGCAAACTTGCTGCCTGTTGTCTGTGCTTAACTTATCTTTTCACTCAAAGGAAAAGCAATCAGTCGTGATAACAGCTCTTAATCAGGCCAAATATCCTTTCTGGCCAGCACACAGAGGCCTTTCAAGATGAATCATAACTTCATCTAAGCCAACCCTTGATGACACGGAAGCCAAGCACCCAGACACTCACAGGGACACAGCTCCATCTGTGCCAACTTCCCAATGGCTGGTCACTGGCTGTTCAGCAGCCAGACACCTGTACCGTGAATAATCTAAACTAACACACCCTGGGACTCAAGTACACACTAGATTTCAATGATTTAGCATCAAAAAAGGACATAGGAGCCAGCAAGATGGTTCTACAGATAAAAGTACTTGCTGCCAAGTCTGACAATCTGAATTTGATCCCTGGGACCCACATGGTAGAATGAGAAAATCAACACCTGCAAGTTTATCCTCTGACCTCCAGGCACATGCCACAGTAGGCTTGTGCCCACACATACACACACATTCATGCACACATAAACAAATGTAATGAAACTCTTTCTTAAAGAACACAGGCTATCTTAATGGTAATTTTAATATTACTTATATGGTGAATTGATATTCATTTGGACATCTGGTTTAAATAAGATGTCAAAATTAATTTCCCACATATTTTTCTGTATTTATACATTTGTGAGCAGGTGTGTTTTTATATTGTGGGTAAGTGTGTATGTGTGTTAACATTGTGTATAGTAATGTGTGTATGTTTATACTGTGTATAAAGGGGTGTGTTTATATTATGTATAAGGGTATGTGTTTATATTGTGTATAGGAATATATGTTTATATAGTTTATAAGTGTGTGTGTTTATAGTGTATATAGGGTTTATATTGTGTACAGGGGTGTGTGTTTATATTATGTGTAGGTACATTATGTTTTTATAGTGTGTATAAGGGAGTGTGTGTGTGTGTGTGTGTGTGTGTGTGTGTGAACACGGAGGCAAAAGAACAATCTGGGGAGTTGCTGCTTGGGTGCTGTGGTGGTTTGAATAAAAATGACTCCCCATTAGTCTCATATATTTGCAAGCCTGGTCCCCAGTTGGTGACCTACTTGGATGGATTAGGAGGTATGGCCTTCTTGGAGGAGGTGTGTCACTAGGGGTGGGCTTTCAGGTTTCAAAAACCCACATCATGCCCAGCATCTCTCTACCTGCTGCATCCAGACCTCGATGCCTGAAACAATACTGAACTAACCCTCTGACATTACACACAGAAAGTATACATAAGTCCCCAATTAAATGCTTTCCTTTGTAAGAGTTGCTTTGATCACGTCTCTTCACAGCAACAGAACAGTGACTGAGACAGGTGCTAGTCAGTTGATTTTATTTGTGTATATGTGTGTCTGCATGCATGTCTGCACATGTATAGACTGTTTCCCAAGTCCAGAAGTAGGTATCAGATCCCCTGGGGCTAGAGTTACAAGAGGCTATGAACTGCTTGATGTGGAAGCTGAGACCCAAACCCAGGTCCTCCAGAAGAATAGCAAGTGCTATTAAGCACTGACCTACCTCTCCAGCCTGGCCCCCAATACTCCATTTTTGAGACTATCTCTCACTGGCCTGGAGTTTATCAGGTACACTAGGCTGGCTGGCCAGTGAGTCCAGGGATCCAGCTATTTCCACCTCCTTATATAGAACTGGGATCAAACTGGGCAGTAGTGGTGCACACCTTTAATCCTAGCACTTGGGAGGCAGAGGCAGGTGGATTTCTAAGTTCAAGGCCAGCCTGGTCTACAGAGTGAGTTCCAGGACAGCCAGGGCTACACAGAGAAACCCTGTCTCGAAAAACAAAAACAAACAAACAAACAAAAACTGGGATCACAAGCATACAACAGTACTCCTTGGTGTTTTTCTAGGAGTTGAACTCAGGTCCTCAAGCACAGAGGGCATTTAACTGAACAGACTATCTCCGCAGCCCCTCCTACATACTTTAAGCTTTTTCAAATGCGGTTGCTAGAAATTTTTCCATGACTCATGCAGCTCTTACTGGATGGGGTGGCTCTCAAGCCAGCTGGCTGGGTCTGGATCCTACCCCACCCCCTCCTTGTGCTGCTTACAGCTCCGCCACATTGGGCAAATTGCTGGCCTCCCCAGACCTCCATCCAAGTGCTGGTGGATAAAGGATAAAGAGCAGGTCCAGTTCCACACTGCCCAACGGTGAGGATTAACGGCTCTGGATGCTCTGGGGAGAGCCTGCAACATGATCCTGTGATAATCTATGTACCTGGCATGAAAAAGCAACCTTTTAACTAGCTCTGTTCCAGACCAGATTGGCTTCAAACTCAAGAGATCTGCCTGCCTCTGCCTCCAAGTGCTGGGACTAAACGTGTATGCCACCACGCTCTGCTAAATCAACTTTTCAAATGACAGTACTATCATTCACATGGAAGTCAGCCTTTTAAATACAGTGAACCATGCAACCATGACCACTTTCTACTTCTAGAAATTCCCACTACCCACAACAGGATCTAACTCCACGAGCAGTCAACTCCTCAGACTCTCCTCTGCTCAGCCCTCACTTCCCTGTAGATTTTTCTAATCTGAAGTGCCATTTAATGGATTTATTAACTGTTTGGTCTTTGTGTCTGGCTTCTTTTACTTAGCATGTGTTTACAGTTTGTCCATATTGAAGCACACATGGCTAAATCATGCTCCAATCTACACGCTAGGTAATGTGAGTAAGGCTGACTGACGCCAGCAGGAGATTTTACACAGGCATGTTTTCATTCCTTTTGAGGTCCACACCTTGGGGTGGGATCTTTGGAGTGCAGGGTTTGCTGTTTCACCTTCCCCGGGACCCACGCTGCTTCCCCAAGGCCACCCCTTCCTCCCAGCAGGATGCTGTTCTGTCCACTATGCCTTTCTCTCTCTCACTTCCACAAGCTGATATGCAGGAAACACCAGGAGGGATGAGGCAGTGAAAAGGGACAGAGGTGTGGAGGGCAGAGGGGTCAGGAGTGTGTTCCCCAGAGCTTCAGCCCTACTTACCTCTTGCCATATGGCCTCAGTTAAATCACCTTCTCTCTCTAGCCCTCGGTGTCTTTTCTATAAAATGATGGTGTTAGCCCAAGGGCTCTCACCTGATAATCTTGAGCCCAAGATATGCGGTGACGTCTAAATGCATTTTCCGAGTTTTGAGTTGTGACAGGCAGGCAAAAAGGGAATAAGGCCTGGTTCTAAAGGCCACCATTGTGAGAAGGTGAGGAAATCCCGTATTAGACTACAGCAAAACTGTCTTCCAAAATGGCCATGCCATTCTGTAGACACAAAGCCAGTGGCAAGAACACTTGGGTTTCTTACCTGGTGTCGGTAATTATACCAGCCATTGGAGCCCGCCACAATCACCACCCAGTGCTTGCCACCGTCCTCAGGATCATCCACACCGATGGAAACAGCACCAGCACCCAGCACTAGGCTGAGAAGCACAGCCACTTTCCAGACCATTCTGCACCCCAGTGTCCGCTACCGAAAGCTGCAAAGAAAAGCACAGCCCATTTAAAAGGATCAAGAACTTCCGGAGATAACAGCACATCACCTGGTGCCCAGAGGAATGTGCTGAGGGTAACAACTAAGAGTTAAAAAAAAATCCTCTAGAACCTTTGGTCACTGCTAGGGGGCGGGCAGCCCCGTCCCTACCTCCTAAACCTACCAACAAGAGCCAGATGTGCCCACTACCAACCAATACCCAGAAAGCACTTAGGCCAGCTTTTTAAGTTCCTTCCACAACTCAGAATGCAGAGGGCATCCATCAATCCCTGAACTGTTTGTGCAAGAATACACATATGACCTAGTTGTTTGTCAAATGTACAAAGCAGACATATAAATATAACAGGAATCTTTTGTTGGGTAGTGGGCAGACCAGGGCAATCTCCCAAACTGCCCCTTTTTATTATAATAAATACTTATGACTGTAAAATGTATTTACACTTTTTTTTTATATTTTTTAAACGTATTTATTTATGTGTGAGTGCTCTGCCTACATGTATGCCTGCATGCAAAAGAGGGTATCAGATACTATTGTAGACGGTTGTGAGCTGCCATGTGGTTACTGGGAATTGAACTCAGAACCTCTGGAAGAGCAGCCAGTACTCTTAGCCACTGAGCCATCTCCCTAGTCCGTATTTACATTTTTTAAGGTTATTTGTGGCAGGTGGGGTATGTACTGCCATGCAGAGGACAACTTTAGGGAGTTGAATCTCTCCTTCCACTTTAACTCAAACTGGCTGGCTTAGCAGTCAGCATCTTTGGCCACTGAACTATCCCACCAGCACCAATGTAGATTATTTTTAAAGTATAAATATTTAGTACATGAACTCAAGTTCCCAAGAAGGGGCACAGGGAGAGGAGGGAGGGAAGGAGAGAGGGAAAGGGGGGAAGAGAAGGAGAGGAGAAAGGGGTGGGGGAGGAAGACATGAGTTAAAGATTCTACAAAGCTGAAGATTGGGCTTCAAGATTATGGAGTTAAAATGTTGCAGACTAGAGACAAATACCTTGAGATATTTTTACCCCTTTGAAAGCCATTCATTGTTCTTCTCTGTGTCTAATCTGACATCCTTGTGACTATGCAAACCTTACAGAGCAAGTTCCAGGCCAGCCAAGGATACAAAGAGAAACCCTGTCTCAAAAACCCAAAACAAATAAATAAATAATATTTTATCTTAGAGAGAGAGAGAGAGAGAGAGAGAGAGAGAGAGAGAGGCTGGAGAGATGGCTCAGTGGTTAAGAGCACTGACTGCTCTTCCAGAGGTCCTGAGTTTAATTCTCGGCAACCACATAGTGGCTCACAGTCATCTGTAATGGGATCTGATGCCCTCTTCTGGTGTGTCTGAAGAGAGCAACAGTGTGCTCACATACATTAAATAAATAAATAAATAAATAAATAAATAAATAAATAAATAAATCTAAAAAAAGGAAAAGAAGGAGGAAGAAGGGGAAGAGGAAGGGAGAAAGGGAAGATGGGCAGAGGAAGGTATGAAGTGACATATCCATTGTTTCTAGAGACCTATCCTTGGCCAAAGATGGCCCTGTGTGTTCTGGACTCCTAGCCTATTAGTTTCCGCCCCATAGCTCTGTATCTCTAGACTTTATGCTTAAGGAAGTAACCAGCCCATATTATACTTTAAAGTCAAAACTTGTTTTGTTTTGAGACAAATATCTTTGATGTGGTTTCCCAGGCTTGTCTCCAACAACTGGCAAGCAATCTTCCTGCCTCAGCTTCCAGAGTACCAGAGACTGCAGGCATGTGCCAGCAAACCCTGAAAAACCCTTTACCACACAAGGTAAGTAAAAAGGCCACATGCTAGCCACCATACAATGACATTAGCCTCCCTGTGTCCTGACTCTGCTGTTCTGAAATGACTCAGCCAGGCCTGTGACCCTGTGATAAGAAGTGATGAGGACTTAGCCGGAAGGAGCCTATAGGGCTGGTTTTGCCTGGCTTCTGCTCTCATGAAAACAAACAGCAGCTAAGGCATGGTCTGTCTCTTAAGATGAAGAGCCCCACGCTCTGGCCTAACTCTCCAACGAGGAGAAGGGAAAGAAACCAGGGCACCTAAACTAGTGTCTCCAGCGAGGCTACATCATGCATCCGTTCACAGGAGGCTCTCCTTAGGTATAGACGACACAGATGCTGCAAGCCCCAGACTACGCTTGGATGCAGAGCCATCGGCATAAGCCTCGTGGGCTCCCATCCTCCTTGGCCCTAACTAAGCCCAGTATCCTGGCACTTGGAACTGAGATGCTTGGCCACTGCAAATTTCTCCACCTCAAGAACTGAATCCTCAGTCAGTGCAAATTAAAGTTTCTTTTTCCTCCTCTTCTTCCTCCTCCTCTTCTCCTCCTTTTCTTCTTTCTCCTTCTTCTTCCCCTTCTTCTTCCCTCCCCTCTTCACACTTTAGTATCCCAAATGCTGAGATTACAGCATTTACCACCATACCTAGCTGAATTCCCATTTCTTTTCTTTTACTGCAATGTCCATGCAGGAGTAACTACAGTAAATGCTCCCAGGTCTGCTGCTGGTCCCCGGTCCCCGGTCCCCGGGGTGTGGGGCAGGATGATATAAAACAGCCGAGGTTGGCGAGCTGCTGAGGTGTTTCAATGCCAGGACCTGCTGATCTGTTAATATGCACCCAGGAGGCTCCTCCACAGTCCTGAAGGCCTGACTAGAGCCCCCATAAGGCATAATCAGTCAGAGGGCCTCTGCACTCATTCACCTGCCTGTAAGCCTTCCCCAAGATCCGGTCAGCAATGTTTTTCTATAAAGGCCAAACAGTAAATATTTTTGACTTTGCAAGTCAGGCCATCTCCAACACAGTCATTCGACCCTGCCAATATACCACGAAAGCAACCATAGACAATATGGAAATAAATGAATATGGCTGTTAGAATATATCTATTCAAGCCAAACAACAACACGTAGCAATAGCAAGTTTGACCTGTGGACCAGATTACTGACTTTGCCCTTAGGAAACAGGATGTGCTCCTGGTCCCAAGGGCAGCCTGAATAGCTGTAATAATCTGCCATTAAAGATCAACAAACTGGTTCCTGGTTTATACATCAGTCTCTGCTGAGTTTGGTTCGAGTGACATTCGAATGACTCATCCCATAGGTGGCATTGATAGGATTTTTCATCGAAAGCACTTGGAGGGGTTGGGGAGGCAGCTCAGGGTCAGTCTCTTGCCACACACACATGGGGAGCTGAGTTTGAATCAGCAGAACCCACGTCCAAGTTGGGTATGACAGTGGTCGCTTGTAATCCCCGAATTCCTAGAGTGAGATGGGAGAAACAGGAAAATCTGCAGAAGCTCATGGGTAGACAGCCTGGCCTATTCAGCAGTAAACCACAAAGAGACTCTGTCTTAATCAAACTGGAAGGATAAACACCAGAAGTTACCTCATGACCTCCACAGGCACCTGCACCATGCACACACCTGCATTCACATGACTATGTACACACACACACACACACACACACACACACACACACACACACACGCATGCACATGGGGGTTGCATCTATGATGAATCTGTAGTCTTTTTTTTTTCTTGGCACTACCACCAGAGCACAAAAGGATGACAACTAACTTAGCACCTGTAAAAGTTCCAGGGATTCAAGTCAGACAATGAGGAGTTAAGAGTTACAGGAGGGTAAGCATAGGCTCTGTGCAAACGATGCTATTTCCCTTAAAGGACTTGAGCATCCTATTTGGTATCCAAGGGAACCTTGGAAACAGTCCCAAGGATGCCCAGAAGACTGTTCTGGAAACAATGTCCAACCTGACTATGATCAGCAAAACAGACACCGCCAGTCTAGCCGCCCCGATTAGCCGGCACTGCAGCGGCCATACAAACCCAGCCCCTGGCTGTGCTCACAGTAGCATCTGCTTTACTTCCATTCCTCTCTCCTGTCACAGTGACTGCTAGGCAGGAGTAGCAGACAGGCCCAGGTCTGCCATGACCCCTTTACTCACTCATCCTCACAGCTGATGAGTTCACAGACGATCCCTGAGAACACACACCCTCCTTTCAGACAGGGAGGAAACCAAGACTAGGAAGACGGGAGAAACTTGCAGATCAGTGACAGGACATGAATCTGGCTGAGCGGCCTGTGCCTGTCACACTGCACCGCTCCTGAGAAATCCTGGTGGGTCCCATGACCGCAGACACCGACAATTCCAGCTTGGGGCCCAAACACAGAGTGGATCTTCAGCCCTTCCCCCCAGGACACCCATTACCTCTCAAATGCTATTTTAAGGCACTAGTGGGAGCTCTTCTGTGCCCCCACCATGGAGACCTTTAGCCATACTCCCTAAGTCACATGACAAACCTCATGAACTTTCCCAATTGCCGAAGGTTCATCCTAACCTTTGCCATTCCCACCTTAAACTACAGGCTAAAGTCAAGGCAAAGACTTCACTCAGCATCAAAAAAATAAAAATAAATAAATAAAATTGGTCATCAAATGGGCTTTATTAAACCAGGGACACTGGGACAAAAGAAACATTCTAAACTGTCACAAAGCATATAAGTAATAGAGGCAAGGTCAAGGGGCCATCTAAGTCACTCAGTCAAGTTCAAAGCCAGGTATGACACCTCCATCACCACAGGTGTGACCTCTCACCGCCAACACCAGTGGGTCAGGTGCAGCAAGCCAAAGCCACACCAAGAAGCTAGTTAGTTAGATGACAACATGGTTGAAGAACTTTCCAAAACAGGCAAGTCTTCATCACACCTGTTCTCTGGAGGTTAAAGTATAGGCATCCTGTAAACAGCTGACAACGTGTCAGAGGAACAAAGAGGTGGTATAGACCCTTGCTGCTTTGTTGACACAGGGTCTCATTATATAGCAAAGACTGACCCGGAACTCACAATCCTCCTGCTCCAACTCCAAACTAGGTGTGCATACTACTTCTAGCCTGCTAGGGCTGTTTCCTTAATCGAACTTTCTTTTGCTGTGTTAGCTTTCTGCTTTGTTTTATTGTAATGTATTCTGTTGTGTTTTGAGACAGTCTCAGGTAGCCCAGGCTGGCCTCAAACTAACTACAAAGCTAAGAATGACTTAGAATTCCAGATCCTTAGCCAGTATTCTGGAGGCAGAGGCAGATGGACCACTGAGGCCACCCTGATCTACAGAGTGAGTTCCAGGACAGTTAGGGCTCCACAGAGAAGCTCTATCTTGAATCTCCCTCCTCACTGGCCCCCCCTCCTCGAATGCATACAAAAGAAATTCCAGAACCTCCTGACTCCACCTCCCAAGTGCTGGAGTTACAGTGTGCCACATGATTTGAGGTGCTAGGGTATCAAACCAAGGGTCTCACAAGTGCTAGGCAATGTTCCATGTCTGAGTTTCATCCTCAGCCTTCATCTCTCTCTAAAATAGGCTCCTCTGCAATATAGTGGCCACCGCTCCCTTTCTAGCAGGACTACAGTGTGAAGGTCTCGGTCTCATGTCTTTGGGCTTTCCTGATGAAGACTAAGGTAAGTAACTAGATCCTATCTCAAATGAAAATATCTTACCAAATGAGCTTAGCATTTCCCTCAACCAGGAGACTATGAGATTGGTGATGAGTCAAATCTAGACTATAGACTTCGTAACCTTTCTATGCCCCATCTAATTATGGTTCCATCAAAATTACTGTCTTCCTTATTTCCTGTGGATAAGAGACATGCAAATAACTCATGCTGGACATGCAAATGAATTCTAACAAAGGGTGGTGTCTTAGTTAGGGTTTTACTGCTGTGAACAGAAGACACCATGACAAAGGAAAGACTTATTAGGACAGCATTTACTTGGGGTTCAGTCCATTATCATAAACATAGGAGCAAGCTTGGCAACATCCAAGCTGGCATGGTGCAGGAGGAGCTGAGAGTTCTACATCTCCACCTGAAAGCTGCTAGGAGAAGACTGGCTCCCAGGCAGCTAGGACGAGGGTCTTAAAGCCCATGCTCACAGTGACACACCTACTCCAACAAGGCCACACCTACTCCAACAAGGCCACACCTACTCCAACAAGGCCACACCTACTCCAAGGCCACACCTACTCCAACAAGGCCACACCTACAAATAGTGCCACTCCCTGAGCCAAGCATATACAAACCATCACAGGTGGCTACACAGACTTTCCTTTGCCCCCAATCCACCCCCACCCACATTTCATGCTCTAATATTTCCAGTCTACAGACATGGCTGCACTTTGGAGTATTCTTTGAACTAGCCGTAACACCAAATAACTTTAATCAGTAAGTTAAACAAAACTCTTAACACATGGTTATTTTTAAGATGCCTACAATAATAATTTCACCTTTAAAAAAAAAAAAAAGTATCTTTTACCGTCACAGAAACTACAAGCATCCAACATATTCCTAAGCACACAGAATCGAGACTGTTGGTAGGAGGCTTCAGGCATCTAATGTCATAATGTCTAGTGGAAGGCTGACAGCTTCTCAATACTTGTATTTCCGGTGCCTATTTCAAACTTGAATTCTTTTAAACCAAGGTTATTAGTTTTGAAACTTGGTTCCATTACAATCTGTGGTTTTTTTTTTTTTACCAAAAAATGACTAAAGGGGGCTTTAATACCTATATGTTAATTTTGAAGTTAGACTTTTTTAAAAAAGAAAATCCTGGCTAGCCTCAATTCAAAAATCTCCACCAGCCTCTTTCTGATCACTGGAACTAAAGGTGTGTGCTATCACACCTAGCCTTTAAGTTAGGCTCTTGTTGGATTTTTATTTTGTTTGATTTTAGGCCTGTTGACATAGCCATAGCTGAAACTATCCTGGAACTCACCATGTAGACCAGGCTGGCCTCAAAATCAATGATTGGCCAGCCTGCCTGCAGAGTGCTGGGATTAAAGGCTTGTGTCACCAGGCTGGTACTGAAGTTACTATCTTTTTTTTTTTTTTAACTTCAAGAAATTTAAGGCCCATGTAGTGGTGGACACCTTTAGTCCTAGCACTCTGGAGGCAGGTAGGCCTATCTGTGAATTCAAGACCAGCCCGGCCTACATAGTGAGTTCCAAGACAGCCAGAGCTACATAGTGAGACTCTGTCTTGGGGGAAAAAGAGAGGGGAGGGAAGGAGGGAGGGAGGGAGGAACAGGGACAGAGACAGAGACAGAGACAGAGACAGAGACAGACAGTAGTGGTTCATGACTTTAGTCCCAGCACTTGGAAGGCAGAGGCAGGGGGATCTCTGTGAGTTTGAGACCAGCCTGGTCTTACAAAGTGAGTTCCAGGACAGCCAAGGTTACATAGGGAAAGCCTGTCTCAAAAACCAAGATGTGCTGGGTGGTGGTGGCGCACGCCTTTAATCCCAGCACTTGGGAGGCAGAGGCAGGCAAATTTCTGAGTTCGAGGCCAGCCTGGTCTACAGAGTGAGTCCCAGGACAGCCAGGGCTACACAGAGAAACCCTGTCTCAGAAAAAAAAACAAACAAGAAGATGTAAACATGATCACTCGACTTCATCCTCCATAACACCCACAAAACGTCAGATGGAATCTCTACCTAGGAGTCCCATCCTTAGCCACCCAGGATACATTCTAAATTAGCATTTCTTTCCAGTTAATTCGTTATACTCTTAAATAGATCTACAGACATCCAGTAGACACTTTCTTCCTCTCAGAGTGGTAGGCTGTTTCTAGTTTTTTAACCACTATAAGCAATGTCACAAACACTGTAACAAACCTCTTTTTATACTCAAATATCTACAGTATTCCCAAGAACTGCATGGTGTTTGGTTTTTTGAGACAGGCTTTCTCTCCCTAGCCCCAACTGTTCTGGAAATCTATGTAGACCAGGCTGGCCTTGAACTCACAGACTCTCTGTCTCTCCAGTGCTAGGACACTGGGTTTTTTAATTCACCCTTTTGCAAGTGGCTGCTTTGTTCTAAGGCAGTGGTTCTCAGCCTTCCTAATGCTGTGGTGTTTTAATACAGTCCCTCATGTCGTGATGATCCCCGACCACAAAATCATTTCCTTGCTACTTCATAACTGTAATCTTGCTATCGTTATGAGTTGTAATGTAAATATCTAATACGAAGGATATCTGATATGCAACCCCGAGAGGGGTTGAGACCCACAGGTTGAGAACCACTGGTCTAAGGCAAGCAGCAATGTCATTTTCTTCCATCTTTCATCTGTTAGCATCAAACTTTTCATTTCCAGATCTGAAGGTTACATAAGTATCTGACTATGGTTTTTTTTTTTTTTTTTGGGAGGGGGGCGTGTTATAAAAGATCAACGAGCCTCATCACATGTTCATTTAATCATTCAGATTTCAACATCCTCAATGCTCGTGACAACTTCATCATAAACTGAGATTCGAACTTTGGTCCACTAAGCAACTTTCTGCGGTTTAAAACATAATGCTGGAGGGCCATGGAGATGATCTAGGGGTTAAAGGAACTAGCCTAGAAAGTCTGATGAGCTGATTCCCAGAAGCCAAGTGAAAAAAACCGAATCAGCATCTGCAATCTCAGCACATCCACCCAAAGACAGAAGGAAGCGGAAGAATCACTCAGATACTTGAGAACTGGCTAGCCTGGAGCTACCTGTCCTCTCATCTCCACACATGGGCCATGGAACTTGTGCAATAGGGTGTGTACACACTCGTACATGTACACACAAGGGCATGCACACACAATAGTAAAACAATTCAAAAAAAGAAAAAAAAAGAAAAAAAGAAACCATAATGCTGGAGCCAAGAGTTTTTGGCAAATCTAAACTCCCAGCATTCTAGAGACTGAGGGAGGAGAGTCACTGCAAATTCAAGGTCAGTCTGCCTAGAGCAAAGGCCTGTCTCATAAGAAAAGCCAATGGGGCCTGCTGTGGTACACACCTTTAATCCCAGCACTCAGAAGGCAGAGGCAAGTCTAGCTCTGCGAGTTGAGCCTGGTCTATATAGTGAGTTACAGAACAACTAGGATTATGTAGAGACCCTGTCTCAAAAAAATAAAAAAAGTATAATAATAACACAACAACAATGAGCATTTCTCCAAAAGTGTCACAGGAAAACTCTAGAAGCAGAGTTTTCACTTCAACACTGTGAAACAGGGCATGTGTTTTGTTTTGTTTTGTTTTGTTTAGATTTTCTGGGTTAACAGCATCCACATCATATACACAATGGTGGACTCAGAAGAGCAAGAGCCAGAATGTCCCATCACTACTATCCCTGGAGCTGTCACAATGCTGTCACCCAATGCTTTACTCATGTGTCCCCAGCGCTGGGGACAACAAGCCACTGTGCTGACAGCCTCATAATTATGTGCAGGACATGATCCTCCACTGGTTTGTTGGTGGCTCCAGAGAGTCCTCCCGGTTACTATACATTGAAAACGCTCTGGAGGCCGCAGCCTCACTCTTCTCACGCACAACGTACTATCTCTGATGGCACCTAGCAGCTCCACAGTGAGTGCCCTACACCATCCAGGCTCCTGTGAAAGCCCTCACACTCACACAGTGTACACACAGCAACAATGCCTACAGACACCCATATCCAAGAATGCATCTCCATCAATAAACATCGTCCTGGGCACAGTGTAGTCTACTTCCTTAGTTGGTCTGGAATCTTCTCTTCCTACCGCTGCTGTAACTCCCCTGGGGGTTACTGTGGTGCCCGACTGGTCTTCAGTGTAGCCTCCTCTAATACTTTCTACCCTACAAAACCTGTAAGGTAAAGAGAAATCTACACTAAAGCTCACTGGGTATTCAGGACAACATCTAAATTCCCCACCCCACTAAAGGGCATTCGAGTCACGTGACAGCCTCCTGCATCAGAGCACTCCACACATGTAATCCCTTACTCCAAACAGGTTCCACAATTCCAGGTCCAAATCGCTGTCCACAACAGCCTTGCTGTTCTCCAGGTAACGCACACCCCTCCTCCATCCCGCTACTCACTGCTCCATCTCCATCACTCCGACTTCACCTCACTCCACTCCACACCAAGTCCTAGTTCCTCACAAATGAGGATTGGGTGTTGTCTCTGTACACAAAGGACTATCTCTACCCTCAACAAAATAAATTCGTCTCAAAATCTTAGCAAAGAACACAGCATGGTGGCCCAGTCCTGTAATTCCGGCCTTCAGAAAGCTGAGGCAGGAGGGTCACTGAATTCCAAACCAACCTGGGCTACAATGGTGAGTTTGAGGAGGCTGTCTTAAAGCAAGCAAAAGCTTACCTTACCACATCCCAATAAACATTTGGTTTGCAGACCCAGAGTAAAGAATATTCCACATACAGCTACAGACCACAGGGCGAGTCTCAAATCCTAACCACTCATTTTCATCTATAAAACGGAGCACGTGACATACATTCCATCCTCCAGCCCTTAGTGTCTACAGTACTTACACAAAATAATCCTAACCCTAAGGGGCCAGGGACCACATAGGCTAGCTTTCACTTTCAAGGAGGATGCGAGCCTCCCTGAAACCCATCAACTCTTCTCAGGAATATTTGGGGTATTCCTATCGGGGTATTTTTTTGTTCAGATCGGGCATCGCCCCTCTCTACGGTTGCAATGTTCCAAGTTAAAAACATCAACAACTAAGCCTGGGACTCTGCCAGGAGCTGCCTGGCTGTGAAACCTCGGTGAACCGACTCCTCCTCCTGCCTCAGTTTCGCCCTCCAGGGCAACCCGCCGTTCCAGCAAAGCACACTCGCGACAAAAACAAGTCTCCGGCTGGGAGCTTTCAGAAGGGAAATATTACTCAGAAAGGGTCGAAGGATGAAAAGCCTAGTCAAACACCGGTAAGTCACCTCTCCTGGGGCGCGGGTCCTCCCAGGGGTCCCTGATTACCTGGGCCGGTGATATCCGCGGTGACTGCAGGACCGTGGGAATTCGGGGCGTCGCGCAGACTCAAAGCACCCACCTCTACAGTCCGCCCCGGCTGTGATTGAGCTGCTGCAGCACCGATCTCTAAACCCGGACTACCTGCGCATCCTGATTGGTGCGGCATCGGAGTGTGGCGTATAAGGAAGCCAATAAAAGCTGAGGCTGAGACCGAGCCAGAAAGACTACGAATCCCAGAGTGTGTGGGCGGGGCTTCAGGGACCTTTGGGCAGAGCTTTAGATCTCTGCTGCCAGAGGTTGGGGCTGCCCGTTTTCAAACAGCTTGGCTTGAGCACCTAGGTGTCTGGGGACTCTAAGGAGAGTGAATGGGAAGTCACGCAAACTAACTGGTCTCCAGACTTGCCAGCGCACTGGACCTACTGATGCTCCCCCTTAGTCCACCCACAAGAATTGCTGTATTTTGTTGGTTTGCCTTGGCCTATGATCATAACACCTAGCCCAACCTCCAGAGATGGATGGCCACCCCAGCTTTACAGACATATGACAAGATCAAGGAACTTAAATTTTTTTCAGGCTCCGAAAACACCCGACTGCTAAGGAAGCAAACCTTAGCAGTCGGGTTCCTGAATCCTAAAATCCTAATTTCCTGTCATGTCCCAAGTGTTGGGTGTCACAGTGAGCTGGAAAGGAAACACGATACTGTATATGCAAGTGCCATAAGCTGGTGCTCAGTGAATTGAATTAGATGGAATTGTTGTGACAGAATTCATGTAGTCTGGCTTGACTATACCAGAACCAGAGACAGAGCCAACTTCTGGGACTTTTACCTTGGTATTTCTCTCTGTGTGTATGTGTGTACGCTCATGTACCTGTGAGTGCATGTACATGTGTGTGCATATAAATGAAGAGGCCAGAGGTCAACCTCAGGAGCCATCTCCCTTGGTTTTGTCTCTGTGTACTTTGGTTTGGTTTTTTGAGGCAGGGTCTCTATGCAACCCTAGCTGTCCTAAAACACAATATATAGACCAGCCAGGCCTTGAACTCAGAGAGATCGTCATGCCTCTCCCTCTGAACTATTGGAATTAAAAACAAGCTTCACTGTGCCCAGATCCACCGTGTCTTCTAAAACAGGGTATCTCATTTGGCCTGGAGCTGAGTGATCAAGCTAGGTTGCTGACCAGTGAATCCAGGGGCCCAGCTGTGTTTTTCTCCCTGGTGGTCACACTAGTTTGTCACATTTTGAGCTATTTCCCCAACCCTGAGTCTTTTTCCTCCCAAGTCTTAGGCCTGGTAACCCACTGTGGGCCTGCGCCCTATCTTGGTTAATAAGATCACAGCCACATCTGCCAGCTTAGTATTATCTCTGACCATTTTTTCAGACAAGGAGAGTTGAATAGTTGTGAGAGACTGTAAGGGCAGCCATATGAAGATAACAACGGACACTTGGAAGGAAACATTTGCCAGTCATTGACCTTAGCAGACAGCCACATGGCCTACAATCACAGCTTGGAGGTGACCTTGGGTTTCAAGTCAAGACCCAATGACGAAGCATGCCTTCAGGTCTTCCACCATGAGTATTCGAAGCTCATTCGTCGGCTCACTGAACATATTTACCAGGCCCCTTTAAGTGTCACATGTAGCCAAGTATTGAGATAAATATGATTTTATTTCTTCCTCTTGGGCATTCACTGTCCAGCAGAAGATAAAGAAGTCTGTCCTTAACCACTCCCTATTTCACCCAGAATAAATGGTGAACTTTGACAGTTAGGCCTTAATAATGAAAAGGGAGCCGGGCAGTGGTGGTGCATGCCTTTAATCCCAGCACTTGGGAGGCAGAGGCAGGTGGATTTCTGAGTTCGAGACCAGCCTGATCTACAGAGTGAGTTCCAAGACAGCCAGGGCTACACAGAGAAACCCTGTCTCGAAAAACCAAAAAAAAAAAAAAAAAAAAAAAAAAAAAAAAAAAAAAAAAAAGAAAGGAAAAGGGAAATTGTGGCCTGTGGCCTGATATGCTTAGACAAAGGTCCCAGGACAGCCCCTTTGCTCTCCCTCAGCAATAGTTGAGTGAACCAGAAGAGAAGGCACTGTAAGTAGATACCCAATAGGAGAAGTTACTGGGGGTTGCCAAGGTGATGGCCAGGGAGCCCAGGAGACCTGCAAGGTGATGTCAGAGAGATCTGACCCCAGGTCTGGGAGCACAAGTGAGCTTGGCTTTCAAGTTTTCTGGATTCAGGTTTCAACCCCACACCCACCACAAGCTTCTTATCCTGAACTAGCTCATCTTCTCAGGTTTCCTCATACTTGGCAGCAGCTAAGTGTCCCATAAATATAAGGTTCAGTGATCCCTTGGGCAGTGAGTGTGACTTGAGAATTCTTTTCTTTTCTGAGACAGGGTTTTTCTGTGTAGGCCTGGGTGTTCTGGAACTTTCTCTGTAGACTAGGCTGGTCTTGAACTCAGAGATCCGACTGCCTCTACCTCCAGAGTGCTGGGTGGGATTAAAGAAGGGTATCACTTCTGCCCACCCATAACTTGAGAATTCTATGAGAAAAACAAGTTAGCTTGGTATGGTTGAACACACCTGTAAATCCCAATGCCTGGAAGACTGAGGCAGGGGAATTGCCTTGAGTTCAAGGCAAGCCTAGGCTATATAATGAAACCCTGTCTCAAAAAACAAAGAGAGAAGGGAGGGAAAGGAAAAGAAGGAAGGGAAGAAAGGAAGGAGGGAGGGGGAGAGAGAAGGAAAGAGGGAGGAAGGGAAAAGGAATCTGCAACTTTGGCAACTGTCTTCACTGTAGTGCCTGCTCATGGCATGGCATATGTGCTGAGCCAATGGAAAACACCACTGGTGTGTGTGTGTGTGTGTGTGTGTGTGTGTGTGTGTGTGTGTATGTGTGTTCCTCTCCTAGACAGTTTTTGGTAGCATAAAGACATTTTTTTGTTTGTTTGTTCGTCACAACTTTCAGGAGAGGTGCTACTTGCACCAGGTGGCTAGAGGCCAGGCCAAGCATCCTCTAGAGCACAGGACAGCTCTCCCTAAAACAAAGAATCACATACTCTAAATGTCTATGATGCTGAGGTAGAGAAACTGATCTCAACCTAACCCAAAAGCTTTCAGACTTTGCCCAGCTCCTGCTACTGTATCTTGTTGTTATTTGTTTTTTGAGACAGGATCTTTTTATGTACTCCAGACTGTTCTGGAATTCGCTATGTAGTAGTAGGCTGTTTAGACCCACCAATTCAGAGAGAGGACTGACTACATACCTTTGTGCATGCCTTTAGCCATTCATTCTGTCTGACCTGGCGCTAGAAGCTGTGGACTCGGGGTCCAGACTGCATGGGTCTCAATTCCAGCTTTAGTACTTCCTGCTGTACAACCTCAGACAATCACTGAACTCCAGGTTGTGCATTTGTGGCAAAGCCGTGGCAGCCACAGTACTATGCTTTAACCTGCTTGAGACAGTATTGTGATACAGAAGTCTTTAAAAGTTTAGAACTCTTGTCAGCACAACCTTGGATTGGTTAAGAGGGGAATGGGCTTCTGAAGAAAGCGTGAGTTTATACTCAGCACCTCACTCCCAGCCCCCACCACCAATCCCACTCTGTGGCATTTCAGTAAAAATTGCGACACAGTACAAAACCCTCAGCAGATTTTGGCTCAGGGATCTTGGACTTCCTAGTCTCCACCACTGTCAACCAGATAAACTTCAATTTATATAATAACAAAAAAAAAAAAAAAATTAAGGCCAGTAAGATGGCTCTGCTGTAAAGATACCTGCTGCCAAGCAGGATGATCTGAGTTCAAACCCAGTACCCACAAGGCAAAAAAAAAAGAGAGTACAAACTCCCACAAGTTGTCCCCTGACCTCCACAACTGACAACTGTGCTGTAGTGCACACACACACACTAAATATAATTTTGAATGTTTCAAAAAAAATCTGTAGTTTATAACGAACTGTGGCTTTCTGCTTTAGAAGCACAAACAGAGAAGACAATGTGTAAAGAAAAACCTTAACACTGTGAATTAATTACTAAGTACGTGATAGAGCCAAGCACTTAGCCCAAGCCCTCAAGACCCCAGTGGTCCATTTCCCCCACCACACATAAAGTGACTGCTGTAGTTGGACTATGTCCCTTAAAGGTCCTGTGCTGCACCATACATCCCAATGCAACAATGTAAAAGCTGCTGGGCCTGAGAGATGTGTAGGCTATAGCACCGGCAATATAGGATTATATGCTCTTCCTGTAGGAGTGAGTTGGCTATTGTGGGAGGAGGTTAGTAATCCTGAGAGCAGATCCAGCGAAAGAATTTGACTTCCTCGGCTCTCTCTTGCTTCACCTCTACCACATGGGTTCTTCTTCCCTTTCTCTGTGCCCCAAGATAGCTCAAGGCTATCGCCAGAAGACAAACCACAGACAAACCTATTTTCTTGACTAGTCTGCTAGTCTCTTAAGTCAGTTTCCCTCAGGGTTAGAGCCCCTGATAGGTTGCCCAAGCAACCTCTATACCCAGGTGCATACAGGCACTAGCTGGACTCAGCTAGCATCTACTTTTCTCTCTCTCTCTCTCTCTCTTTCTCTCTCTCTCTCTCTCTCTCTCTCTCTGTCTCTCTCTCTCTCTCTCTGTCTCTCTCTCTCTCTCTCTCTCACACACACACACACACACACACATTTTTTACATTTTTGATTTAAAAAAAAAAAAGCATGCTGGCTGTGGCACTGTTAATCCCAGCACTTGGGAGGCAGAGGCAGATAAATCTCAGAGTTCAAGGCCAGTCTGGTCTACATAGTGAGTTCCAGGACAGCCAGGGCTACACAGAGAAACCGTGTCTCAAAAGATAAAAGAAAAAAAAGAGAAAGAGAAAACACACATGATTATAAATGTGAAACTCAATAAACACTCACAAAGTGAACACATCCTGAACCATCAAGAGAACATCTGTCAAATATGAAACTGAACCTGACCAGCACCCAAGGGGACTCTGGAAACTTAGTAGTGTTTTTACTTATTTCTATTTTTTGAGACAGGGTCTCACCCTGCAGCTCTGGCTGTCCTAGGAACTCACTATGTAAATCAATCTGCTTTTGAACTCACAGAGATAGCCTGACTCTAATTTTATTTATTTTTGTTTCATGTGCACTGCTGTTTTGTCTGCATGTATGTGAGTATAAGGGTGTCAGATCCCCTGGAACTGGAGTTAGAGACAGTTGTGAGCTGTTATGTGGGTGCTGGGAATTGAACCTGAGTCCTTTGGAAGAGAAGCCAGTGGTCCTAACCACCGAGCTATCTCTCCAGCCCCTGCATTTTCTCCTCTTGCTCCCAATTCCCATTATCACTATTCTGATCACATACTACTTATCTTTTCTTTTTTCTTTTTTAAAATTGTGCTGATTATATATAACATTAAAAATTTTTGCCGGGCAGTGGTGGCGCACGCCTTTAATCCCAGCACTTGGGAGGCAGAGGCAGGAGGATTCCTGAGTTCGAGGCCAGCCTGGTCTACAGAGTGAGTTCCAGGACAGTCAAGGCTATACAGAGAAACCCTGTCTCAAAAAAAAAAAAACCAAAAAAAAAAATTTTTTTTTCCATTTAACACCCCTCCTTTTTTTCCATTTAGATTTTTAAAATATGTGTATGTAGGTGTGTGAAAGTATCCAAGGAAGCCAGAGGAGGGTGTTGAACCTCATAGAAGGGTAGTTGTGAGCTTCCCTATGGATGTGCTGGGAACTGAACTCAGTTCCTCTCGGGAAGACCAGCAAGCTCTCTTAACTACTGTGCTGTCTCTCCAGACTTCCTCCCTCGTTATTCCATTTTGTTTTTGTTTTTGTTTTTGGTTTTTGGTTTTTTGTTTTTGGTTTTTCCAGACTCTGCAGGTTCAGAGGCTAATTACTTTATCTTGGGTCAGTTTTAGCTTCTGGAACAGCCATGCCTTGCACTACTCTATATCCGAACTAATACTGTTATGACGATGATGATGATGACGACGACGACGACGACAACGACGACTCTTAGAAGCTATCAACTTAGCAGAACACCAGCTTCTGCTGATCCAAGAGCTAAGCCTGACATCAGATAGCATCTTAGGCCTATAGAAGATCTCTCTCCATTTTCTCCTATCTCTCCGGTGTGCACACAAATGTATTTAAACTTGCCTTGATTTATGATTTTCTTTTTCTGTAAAACCGTAAAAACCTTGTGAAACTGCTTCTACCTTGGAAGGTAGAATTTATGGAACCTAAATCTGTGTTTCCAGACCATAGTCATCCAAAATGACTCCAGAATGAGCTATCTCGTATGCTCTTTAAGATGAGAGCTGTGTTAAACATCAACAAGTAGCCTGAGAGCATGGTGACATATGCCTCCGTTCTCAGCTGAGGATGAGGGACTCTGAGTTCAAGTTCAGCCGGTACTATTTAGGGAGATCCTCTTTCAAAACCCATGTAAACTATACATATCTAGCAGTATGCATGGACACTACCTGGCTCAAAAGTAAAATAGTATCAGCTCCTCAGAAGCCCCTGTGGGTTCAAACTCAATTACAGTTCCTTCCCCACACCATGGAGACTGATGGTTTCTTTGCTTTTCTTCTTTTATGTGAGCATAAATCTGTATACATGTTCATGTATGTGTATTTTGCACTTTGGTACGTGTGCACGAATGTGTTCTTGCATGTGGAGACCAGAGGCTGGCAATGGGTGCCTTCCTTAGTTGTTTTCCATTTTATTTATTGCTTTGTTTTGTTTTGTTTCCAGGGGTCTCTCTGTGTTGCCCTGGCTGACCTGGAACTCTCTCTGAAGTCCAATCTGACCTCAGACTCACAACTGCTGTCAGGCTTCACCATCTTGTTTTTTCAGACAACGTCTTTCACTGAATCTGGAGCTTACAATGGCTGACCAACAGATAGCCATCTCTTTCCACCTCACTAAAGTTGAGACTCTGAACACACCTCATTATACATTGTACATTATACCTTTTACATGGGTGCTGGGGATTGAACTCAGGTCTTCATGCTTGTATTTTTTTTAATGTGTTAGGCACCCAAATCTATATCCCAACAGCCACAGAAAACTATCACTCTGAATCTTTTTGTTTGTTTGTTTGTTTGTTTTTCGAGACAGGGTTTCTCTGTGTAGCCCTGGCTGTCTTGGAACTCACTCTGTAGACCAGGCTGGCCTCAAACTCAGAAATCTGCCTGCCTCTGCCTCCCAAGTGCTGGGATTAAAGGCGTGCACCACCACTGCCCGGCTATCACTCTGAATCTTATACCAGACACACATAGGGAGGTTAGTTAGGCTACACAATCTTTCAGGAATAGGAGGTTAAGTCCAGGTCTACCTGCTTATTGTTGACAATCATGAAAGTGTTGATTAGCTTCCTGTGCCTCAGTTTCCCTGGCTGAGAAATAAGGCTAAAGATCATACCTCCCCTCTCCCTCTGTTGCGAGGATTAAATGTTTTCATGCCTATTGGATGAAGCCTAGAACAGTGTGGAACATGGGGACGTGGGGACATACCAGCTTTTGTTGTAGTCCTATCTCATGTGATCCAAGCCACTTCAGCTTTTACAAGTCACCTCCCTTCCATCAGCACACTCAAATGTGCAGATTCTTCCACTCGTGTCCTCTGCAACTTGAGCTGGAAGGTCTGAAGACGGTCTCCTTCCTCCCTAGAGGATCATCTTTGAAAACACTTTCTCGGGACTCTGGATGAGGAAGGCAGGATTGCTCTGCTGTTTTCCTGGACAGATTTTCCTGCTTCCCAAAACTATGTCTAGCTCAGCATCACTGCTTAGTCCACAGTGACGTTCCTGAGATGTGCTTTCATTCAGTTCTGCAAAACACCACGAGCACTTAGCAAATGCTGGCTGAATGTCAAATGAGGAGCTGACCTAAAGAGCCCTCTCGATTCAATGGCTGGCGACTTTTCTAGAATAACTAACTCTATGGCCCTAGACTGTTCTGATGTAGCCTAAACTGGCCTCATAGTCACTATATACCCAAAAAGAAATCACCTTGAGCTTCTGATCCTCCTGCCTCTACGTCCCAGGTCCTGGGATGACAAGCAAGCATGCACCTCCATACTTAGTTGAGTAAGAAGACAAGAAAAGTTCTACCACATTTCCAGTCCTAAACTTCCTTTCTGATGTTCAGTTGTATAATTTTACAGCTGGAATACCTTTGTCCATGAATAGCCCAGGACCTTGAGTTTTTTCCAACACATGAACTGAGGCCTTGAAGGCCACCTGGGCTCAAACAGCAAAGGCCCAGAGCAGCTGGTTCATAGCCAGGACATCTCAGGGTAGGAGAGAGAGAGGCTGGGAGGTTGGGCTGAATCTGAGCTGACACACCCTGACTTGTTGAAAGAGTTCCTATTATCAGTAGGCCCCCTTTCTTATGCTTCCTTCTCCAAAATTGAACTTCTTTTTTCAAATTTAGATTTGTAGTAAACCGAATAACTACTAGCAAGATGATCTCTGACTGTACATCCGTTTGCAGCACCTTAATGAGCTGGAAGAGGGCCAGTGACATCTCTTATTGCTTTCCTTTGGTATACTGGAGCCCCGACTTCCCCAGCAGGCTCTGCAGTGCACAAGCAGTAAGACTGACTTGTGGTGTTCAGTCAAACACACACACGATAACGTTAGCTCAAAAATAAAAATAGTTAACGGGAGTGCCGAGTTCCTCTTTTTTCTTCTTTCTGTAAAACAAGCATTTCTTTAAAAGGCAGATAGATCACTACCAAGGAAATAAAAACTCAAAACAGGAAGCAGAAGCTATCTGTCAGAGTACTGTGCTCAGCAAAAGACTCAGAAGCAGACACGGGTTTGTGTAAGTGAGACCTGAATCAACAAGAAAATTAAACAGCCTGTGTAGGCAGATTCAATGTACCCCGTGAGAATGCTTCATGGTAACAAACATCCATGGGGTCCCCTCCTTCCTTCTGTCGTTCAAGCTGGGAGCCCCTACAGCTTTACTGCGATCCCTTACTTAAATTCTCTAACAGATCTTCTTTCAGACAGTATGACAATACCGGGATTGTTTACTTCAATTTGAAACATTTTCGTCTTTTATTACATTGCCTGAGACTTCAAGTACAACAGTGTGAGTAGGGCTTGGGGTTTTGTTTTTATTTTTTAAAGAAATCATTTGTTATTGTGAAATGTTTCAAAATAAGACCACAGAATCTCTCTCTTTGTCTCTCGTCCCTGTACCTCTCCTCTTTTCTCTTCTCTACCCACCGCTTCTTGGAGGCCATGAGTGGCCTTCTGCCCTAAAACCACAGAACCAAGTGACTGTGGACTATAACCCTCTGAAATAATGAGCCGAAGTAAATATTTCTTTCTCCGTTTCTGGCCTCTGTCCACACATGAACACACGTGGTCTTTGCTAGCATGAAGACCTAAGTTTGATATCTAGAACTCTCATAAAAACTCCTGGCATGTCTGGGACAGACATGAGGAAGGACACTGATGGAATCCTGGAGCCCTCTGGTCAGTCTATCTAACTGTATTGGTGAACTCCAGCCAAATGAGAGGCCTTATCTCAAAGGAGGAGGCTGACAGGATGGCATTCCTGAGGTTGACATTGACATTGAGACTGCCCTCCAGCCTCCATGTGTACACACACACACACACACACACACACCAGTCTCAGGGTTTCTATCACTGTGATGAAACACAATGACCAAAAATCAAGTTGGGAAGATAGGGTTTCCTTGGCTTACACTTTTGTATCACTGCTCATCATTGTAGGAAGTCAAGACAGGAACTCAAACAGGGCAAGAACCTGGAGCTGATGCAGAGGCCATGGAGGAGTGATGCTTACCAGCTTGCTCCCCATGGCTTGTTCAGCCTGCTTTCTTATAGAGCCCAGGACTACCAGCCCAGGGATGGCACCACCTACAACGGGCTAGGCCCTCCTGCATCAATTACGAATTAAGAAAACACCTTATATGCTTACCTACAGCCTGATCTTACGGAGATATTTTCTTAATCGAGGTTCCCTCCTCTCAGATGACTTTAGATTACATCTAGTTGAGGTAAAACTATCCAGTACACAGGAGAGTGTGAGTACACACACACACACACAGAGAGAGAGAGAGAGAGAGAGAGAGAGAGGGAGAGAGAGAGAGAAATAATTAAAAGGCTATATAATAACAAACATCCATATATCCATCATCAGTTTTATTGAATCATAAGACTGTATCTTATTTATTTCCGACCCTTAAAAATCAACTGATCTGACAATTTGCCCCTAATTTGCAATGGCCCTACAAGTCACTCCAATTCACTGCTATGTGTGCTGCTCACCACCTCTTTATGGTTTCCCACACACAAGCTAATCACAAGATTGCAGCTGCTGTTTCCGGGTTTCCCGTTACCTCCTGACATACATGCTCTGTTGGAACAAACACAGAACAAAGTCCAGGGCCCCAAGAGGAGTTTGTTGTGACTCACTGAACTCATGTGACCAAATTTATGTGGGACAATTTAGAAATAATGCTTTCAATTCCTGTTTTGTTTTGTTTTGTTTTGTTTTGTTTTGTTTTGTTTTGTTTTG
>JANHMN010000022.1:26660361-26722845 GCA_030674055.1 Rhabdomys pumilio | reverse complement strand
TTGTTTTGTTTTGTTTTGTTTTGTTTTGTTTTGTTTTGTTTTGTTTTCCCCGAGACAGGGTTTCTGTGTGTAGCCCTGGCTGTCCTGGCACTCACTCTGTAGACCAAGCTGGCCTCGAACTCAGAAATCCGCCTGCCTCTGCCTCCCAAGCGCTGGGATTAAAAGCGTGCACCACCACCGCCCGGCCAATTCCTTTTTTAAAATGCAAATATTAGAGAAATCCCTAACAGTTCACAATAACCAGTAAGATATTTTCACCTTAGTTTTTACTCCATTTTGATGGGAATAACACAAGAGAAAGTCAGTTGAACATATCAGAGAGGAAAAAGCTGTTATATGGTTGGCTGAATGTGATGGTACATACCTTTAATACCAGCACTCTGGGGGCAGAGAGATCTCTGTGAGCTCAAGGGTAACCTGGTCTACAGGTCTACTTAGTGAGTTCCAAACCAGCCAGAGCTACATAAGAGACTCTGTCTCAAGAAAAAAAAAAAAGGATATACTTATTACATCTACCACCCTTTATCCCTGCTTTCTCCACCTGAAAGTAACTACCATCATGACTTACTATTTATTAGCCTATAAACTTTATACTCCTAATATACATTTGTATAGCTATACAATTTACATACTATTTATTAATTCCTTTAATATATGTTTTGTTGTTGTTTCAAAACCTGGTTTCTCTGTGTAGTCCTGGCTGTCCTGGAACTCACTCTATAGACCAGCCTGGCCTCAATCTAGATCTTCCTGCTTCTGTCTCCCAAGTGCTGGGATTAAAGGCATGGGCCATCACTGCCAGGTTTAGCGACTTTTTGTCTGCTAAATTATTATGCGTATGCAAGTTTGTGTTATGTGTAGGCTGAGGCCAGAGGTTTGGGAATGAAAATTCCTGAAAAGAAGCTGTATCTGGCTGTGAACCAAAACTCCTTCCAGGAGTTTTTGTGTCTGAAAATTGGAATTTCAGCACTGTGGAGAGATTGGAATTTTGTAAGTTCAGAGGCTAATTACTTTATCTGGAGCTGGTTTTAGCTTCTAAAACAGACAGGACATTCCTTGTCCCACTCTATATCTGGACTAATACCTAGTGACAATGATGATAATGACGATAATTATAATAATACTTGCTCTTTAAAAGCTATTAATTTAGCAGAGCACTAGCTTCTGCTGACCCAAGAGCTAAGAATGTCATTAGATAGCATCTCAGGCCTAGAGAACAGCTACCCATCTTGTACCTGCCTCTCTAGTATATAGAACAGCTACCCCCATCTCATACTGGCCTCTCTGATATACCCACCAACCTATTTTGAACTTACCTTGGGTCATGACTTTCTTTGTTCTATAAAACTATATATTAAAAAAAAATTCTGTGAAACTGCTTTTACTGTTAGAACATGACTTGCTTTGGAATGTTACTAGGCCCCTCAGCCATCTGACCCAAGGTTTGAGACTTAGCATCTAGCAGGTAAAGCAGGCAATGTGGAGTAATGGGTGTGATGGAAGATGTGGTCCAATGGTTCTCAGCCTTTCTAACCCTTTGACACAGTTCCTTATGCTGCGGTGACCCCCAGCCATAAAGTTATTTCGTTGCTACTTCATAACTGTAATTTTGCTACTGTTATGAATTGTAATGTGAATATCTGATATGCAGGATATCTAATATGTGACCCTCCCCAGGAGGTCACCATCCACAGGTTGAGAACCTCTGGTCTAGTCCCTGATTTAACTGATTCTACTTTGCCCTTCTTTGGCTCTTCTGACTCCTTAAGCCCTTCCTGCTGAGTCACTCTCGCCTCCAGTCACCCTGGAGTGAGGACTGAGTGAAAATACACCATAAACATCTGCAAGCCCACAGGGAAGGCACAGTTGTTATCTATGCTGGTGAGGACGCACCCCCTGGGCAGGGGGAAGTAGCCACGTTATAGGAACCGGGTTACTCCCTCCAAGCAATGACAGTACAAACTACTCCAGGGCTGAGATAAGAGCTAACCTTTAACCATGAATGGTTAATTAATCCCATCTCAGGCACCAATTTTCCTTAAAAGTATCTATCCGTACCTCAAAAATGGATTTGGAAGTGGGTGGTCATGGGACCTCTTTTCCTCTCCACAAAGTGGACACACTGATTAATCTCCATTCTCTCCCACTACTTACCCCTCTGTCACATTGGAGTGAGTGGCAGAGCCCCTGTTGGGCCAGCCATCACAGCCAGTAGCCTTTGCCTAACCCTGATAACACAGAACTGATATGGTGGCTTTGTATTGTAGTGCCAGGGAGATGTTAGTGATCTCCAAAAAAAAGCCTATCTGATACAACTCACAGCACGGTCTTTATTCTATTCGAGTTAGCTCACCCCATCCCCCACCTAACCCAACACACCTCCATCAGGTAGGATGGTTTTGGTGGGGGGGGGAAGTCCCGAATATCTATGGGGCAAGGCTTTATAGTAAGCTACAGGCAGGGGGTAAATGTGCGAGCATCTAACTGGAAAGCTACTGTGCCCTTTAACATAATCGGCTGGTGCTGGGAGTCATATCATAAACTTAATTTTTGCTCTCCTCTGTGAAAGACCCCCGAGGGGACCCTATCTCAAGTCTGGACCGGCGCTCACCCACGGACACACGAGAGACCTCCTTGATGCATTTGCATAAGGTAGTTTAATAGCAAGGGCCCTTGGGTTGAAACCCGTCCCACGCAGGAGACAAGGGATTTCGACCCCGAACCCCAGAGGCGGGAGCTATTTATGGGTAGGGGTAGGGAAAGGCGGGAAAGTTTGGCCGGTTACACATGATTGGTTATTTCAAATATCAGCAACTTGCAGAGGCGGCAGGATGGCTAGTTAGGACTTGTCTGGGCATGCCTTTTTATTTTTCTTTGTGGCCAGGAATGTGTCTTCCTGCTTTGGGCCCACCCCACCCACAGGTGGATTTTCTTCCCTGAGGCTTGAGGAATGTAACGGGGCAGTGAAGGCCCGAAATCCTACATTCAGTTCCGTCTTCCTGGAACTAATGAGCCTGTATATATTTTATAAAATGGTCTTTATAATTTTTCACTCTACACTCTGCACTGGTGGTCCTTAGGCAAGGGGTGGGCTTGTAGATTTGTTGGGGGAATAACCTGGAGATGCTGGTCTTGTTGGGGATTAGCCTAGAAACTGGAGCTAGGTTCTGGTTTTGTTGGGGGGTGGGGGGAAGCAACTTGGAAAGTAATGCTAGGTACCAGCCTATTAGTTTACCTGAATTCAAACTTAGGTCAGATTCTCTAAAATGGAGTCTGAATTTAAAAGACTTGGCCTCTCAGTATTTCCACCAAATCTCCCTTGGGCAGAGTGTTCTAGCAAGTTACTAACATTATTTTCTCTTTATGTGTGGTACTGTGCCCTCAGAATGGTCCCTGGTGATGTTCACCTCCTGGTGCTCATGCTCCAGTGTTCTCCTGCCTCACAGAGTAGGAGGCAGTCTGTGAAATTATAGCAGCCCACTCTGTTCTGCAGGTCCGGGTTTAGCAAGAGAGAGAGTGGGGGGGAAGAAGGGGAAGAGCCGCGAAGAATTGAGACAAGCCAGAGGATCTGTAGTAAAGTCTTCTTTACTGTCTCCACCATACACACACCACTACACCTACTACTACTACACCACACACATACAACAAGGAAATCCTGGGTATTTATAAGCACACGCAGGAGAACACAGGTGAAAACATTTTACCACGTGCACTATGCAGCTGGGGTCACTAAACAGCAAAACAAGCTATGTGGGATAAACAAGATATTTGTTAGAGTGTGCTCAGCTGTTGTAGGCTGCTGAAAAACCAAGTCTCTATCAGGGTAAATGGTTCCAGATGGCTGCAAAGATGATAACTGCTTTCTAGTCGCTTTCTACTTAAAGTCGGCTCACTACATGAAATCAGCAGAAGAAAGTAGTATTGTGTTCTGACTCCCACAGTGGCTGTAAAAGACAGTATGGCTTCCTAGTTGGTCACAGGGATAGCTTACTGAGGGATAATAGTCTAAGTGCAGCTCCTAGAAGACCAGTTTTAGGGACATGTTTGTCCTCCGGGGGTGACTCTTCATTTGGCACTCTCATTGGCAAAGTGTCCTGGCTCTGGATGAAGAAGTCATCGGATGGAATCAGCTGCAGTAGGGGAAACACCTCAGCAATGCCTGTAGTAAATGGAGGAATTCCCACCCAGAGGACAATCATGTAAGGCAGGATCCTTAACTAAGGACACAGGAAAGAATTTTAAGGACTAGAACTTAGTTGAGCATTCTCCTGGTATGCATGAAACACAGGATCTAATCCTCCGCAGCACACAGAGCCAGGGGTGGTGAGGTAGACCAGTTATCTCAGCTTGGAAGGTGGAAGAGGAAGGACCAGAAGTTCAAAGTCATCTTTGGTTACAGAATCAGCTGGAGCCTGACCCGGGATGCCTGGAGTTCTGCCTCAGTAGAAGAAGAGAATTTCAATACAAGTCAGGGTGAGAGAGTACAGTTAACTGGGTAGTGGTGGAGCACACCTTTTATCCCAGCATCCAGGAGGCAGAGGCAGATGCATCTCTGAGTTTGAGGCCAGCCTGGTCTACAGATCAAATTCCAGAACAGTCTGGGTTACACAGAGAAACCTTGTCTTGATCAAAACAAAACAGAACATCAACAACAACAACAAAAAAGAGAACAGAGTTGATTAAGTAGAGATAAGATTATACTTCTGCTCTTGCAGGGGAGAGAGAAGCTTTGGGTGTCTTCACAGTCCACACACACACACACACATACACACACACACACACACACACACACACACACACACACACACACTTCTATATTTTTGAAAGTTGCACTGCCCCTAAAGTAATTTGCAACAAAGTTCAAGGATTAATCAAAGTTTAGAAATTAAGTACAAAAGTGCAAGCTAGTTTCTCTTATCTCAACAGATTTCCTTTGTTAATCTTTTGTGAGATGTCAGCATCTAAGGATGGGCTGGTGAGCACAGAGAAGCTGAATTCTAAGCTCACTCACCCGCACTCACCTCACACTAGGTCCTGCCCAAACACAGCTGGATATTTTCAACTGATATTTTCATGCCTGAGCCTTCTGCAGGGAAGTTAAACATTGTCACTGTAGGCCACTTTGTTTTTTATCAGCACCCTGCTGAAGTTTCTCTCTGCTAGATTCTTGAGTGAGGGGTGCTTTTCCCTTCTCATTTTTTCTCCTTCATTTTTCCTGTCTTTCTTCACACCTCAGAAGGAGTAGGATGCCATGAAATGAAATCTTTGGGGAAGGCAGGGGTTAGAGAGATGGCCAATGGTTAATATTGTGTGCTGCTCTTTCAGAGGACCAGAGTTCAATTCCTAGCACCCACATCAGGTGGCTCACAACTGTCTTTGACTCAAGCTCCAAGGAGATTGAATAGGTCAGGGCTGCTGTGGGCACTCCCCACGTGCAGACTTTCACATGCGTGCACAATTTGAAGAAAAAAAAATCTTTAAAAGTGAAATAACTCAAAAAGAAGTGAAATAACTCTGAATTTCCACAGTTCCTTAGACAATCAATCAATCAATCAATCAAAAATCTAAGAAAACCTTCCAGCAGTAAAGCCAGGCTGTTTCTGACAGAGAGTAATAAATCAGAGAGAAAGAAAGAGTGTATACTCTTGAGAGAAGAGAGAAGGAGAGAGAGAGAGAACAAAATGTCTGAGTTATATAGGGAGGAGCCTCTAGGAAAAGGGCAGACCAGTCCTTGGACTGGAAAGTTCAGGATTGGGGGCAGGGTATGCCAGGCTGAGGGATGCTGGGAGAATCTAGAGGCCAGGCCTGCTTTGATATGTAAAATATGCACCTCAGTCCCTTGTCCTAGAGTGAAACAAACACGAACAATATGAGTCTTGCTGGACTCAGAACTCACAGCTTTGGAGCAAAGCTTCCCACAAGTAGTCGTCCCTATGTACACCTCCCACATCCTGTATTAGACTAGGAAGATCTAGACCAAAAAGCAGAAGCTTGCTCCACCACTGTGTGTAGGGGGCAGGGAAGACGGCCCACCTTTTCTTAAATGTGGGTGTGTATAACAGGTGTGCATACGAGTGTGTGCATGTGTGTGGAGGCCAGAGACAGACATTGTCTTCCTCAATTAATCTTTCCACCTTATTTTTTTTTTTAGAGATATGGTCTCTCCCCGGGTCTGAAACTTGCTGATTTGTCCAGACTGGCTGGCAATTGAGCTCTAGGGCTCCTCCTGCCTCTGTCTCCCCACTCTGAGTACAGGAAAATATCACCACACGTAGCTTTTTATGTCGCTTCTGAGGTATTGATTTTTGAGCCTTATGACTGTGCATCAGATACTTTACCCACCAAGCCATCTCCCCTACCCACATAGCTGGTATTTTTGGTTCTCGGATTTTCACTAAGGAACTGTTTTTTTATATTGGGGTTTTTTTTGTTGTTGTTGTTAGATTTATTTATTTTATGTACATGGATACAATGTAGCCAGATACAATCTATAGCCAACTGAAAGTCTTTATTCCAGCCACATTCAGGCATTCCAGACCTTAGTATAACCCTGAGTGTCAGAACCTGTGGTTTTGAAGGCACATGAAGGTTTTGCCACATCCTGGCATCTCTGTTGGCAGCTGCAGGGGGCTTTTCAGTGAAAGTTGAGATAAGCTGGAAGGGCTTCTGCATAAGCAGGCAGTTTAACAGAAGCTAAGGTGAGTAAGTTGAGGCATATTGACCTTGGGTTCCTGGAACAGAGTTTGGTAATTTTCCATGAGCTTCACCATTAAGGAGATCAAATTCCAGTTAAACCTCAAATGGCCTCAGCAAGAATCCAAGATGGAGGAACCTCTGCACTGTCTTGCCCTGTCCCACTGGGTGACATAGGGCATCCTAGTCTGAGACCCTGGGAGGTGATAAATGTACTTTTCACATTAAAAATCATGAGACAGAAGGACTGAATAGCTGGAGACCAGAAAGCAGCCTATACTAGGCAGCCTCCTGACCCATGAAAACTGTGGACACTGATAGTACTTACAGTTGTGGGAAGGCAGTGTTGATTTTTGTTTGTTTGTTTTGTTTTGTTTTGTTTTGTTTTGAGACAGGGTTTCTCTGTGTAGCCCTGACTGTCTTGGAACTCACTCTGTAGACTAGGTTGGCTTTGAACTCACAGAGATCTGCCTGTTTCTGCCTCCCGAGTACAGGATCAAAAGTTTGTACCATCACTGTCCATCAAGACAGTGTTGTGATAGCTGATTATGGATGAATAGGAAACTAATACATCAGATATAAATATTTCAATAAACAAATATCACAATATATATCTCCAAAAGATAAGGATATTCCTATAGTTTAGACTCTAATTATTGCCAAAGGCCCATGTGTTAAAGCGTGGTCCCCCATATGGTGCCACTGGCAGACTGTGGGGTTCCCCGTACTGTGTCCTTCCCCCAGGCCTGAGCAGGCCTGTCATTTACCACAATAGACCAAACAACAGTAGGACCTAGAAGGAGGCATTGCCTTACTAGTCTTGGCCCCTGTGGTCTGCTACCAAGCTAAGAAGAATGGACTGCCTGCTGAGCTAGCCTTGACACCTTCCGGACTACTATCTCCTTGCCTAACCCCTGGGCTGAACCAAGAAGAGACTCTTGGGGATGGGGCTACCCCTTTATATGTGAAAGCAAAATTATTAAACTTCGGGCCTTGATCAGAATACAGCTACACCGTACGGTGCCACTGGCAGACTGTGAAACGTTAAGGAAGCAGAGGACCTATCAGGAGATCTGTGAGTCCTTGATGGCACGTCTTCAGAGATTAAAGCACTCTGGCCTCTTCCTTTTACTTTCTGGTCCACTGATGGTTTAAGTGGATTATTCCATTACCAAGCCTCATGGCTGTCTCAACACAGGCCAAAGGCAACAGAACCAGCTGGTTAAGATTAGGACCTTCAAAACCATGAGCCAAATGAAGGTTTTATCTTTGTAAGTAGGTAGTCATTTTCTTTCTTCCTTCTTTTCTCTTTCCTTCTTTCTTTCTTTCTTTTTTCTTTTTTCCTCTGGCTGCTGTCCTGGGACTCTAGACCTCTGTAGACCTCTACCAGCCTCTACCTCTACTTTCCAAGTGCTGGGATTGAATATGTGCTCCCGGGCTACTAGAGTTCAAAGTCTAAGTGGTTGACAAGCAAAGTGACAGCTTTGATGAAGTGGTATCACAAAAGAGGCTTGAAGAATCTGATGAGGAAATTAGACGAGAGTCTAAAAATTTGTTCAAGAAGAGAGACCTATATTAGTCAGAGTTCTCTAGAGTCACACAACTTATAGAATATATATATATATATATATATATATATATATATATATATATATAAAGTGAATTTATGGGAATTGCTTACAGTCTGCAATCTAACTAACCCAACAAGGGGCAGCTATCAATAGGAAATCCAAGAATCTAGTAGCTGTTCAGTCCCAGGAGGCTAGGTGTCTCTGCTGGTCTTCTGTGTGAGCTGGAATTCTGAAGTAGGTTCCAACAGATGTGCTGGCAAAGTGTGTGCAAGCAGATGAAGAATAAACCCTTCCTTCTCTCATTGTCCTTAGGTAGGCCTCCAGCACAAGGTATGGTCCAGATTAAAGGTGAGCCTCAAGATCTGGATTAAAGGTCCGTATTGACCTGGATTAAGAGTGTAGGTCATCTCACCTTAAGACCTGGATCAAAAGCTCGCGTCTTCCTGCCTCAAGATCCAGGTCACAGGTGTGCTCTCCATTTCTGGATTGTAGCTCATTCCAGATACAGTCAAGTTGACAACCAAGAATAGCCATCACAAGGGCCAAACATATTTTTCTAAGAAATTGAATCCAGCAATAGCTAGCCCATTCCTACCATTAAAAAAACATTAATCCATTAGTTCTGCCCTAATGACCTAATTACTTATTTTTGTTTTGAGATAGGGTCTCTCCTAACCCAGGCTGTTCTTGAACTCCTGATCCTCCTGTTTCAGCTTTCTAAGCGCTATGATTACAGACCTATATAACTAATGATTTCTTAGAGGTCCCACTCCATTCTCAACATTGTTGCACTGGGGATTAAATTTCCAGCACACAAATAAGAGATACAAAATGTTGGTATCAGGCTTCGAACCCAGTGACATCACATCTAGGCAACCGCCATACACTCCCAGAATCCACTATACTAGGCAGCCTCCTGATCCATGAAAACTGTGGACACTGATAGTACTTACAGTTGTGGGAAGGCAGTGTTGATTTTTGTTTGTTTGCTTTGTTTGGTTTTGAGACAGAGTTTCTCTGTGTAGCCCTGACTGTCTTGGAACTCACTCTGTAGACCTCACCTTTACCTGGGAGGCACTACGTCACCGCCCATATAAAACAGGCAGGACCCCTTGACCTCGCTCTCTTATCCTTCCACCTTCTTCTCCTTCCACATCTTCTTCCAGATGTGGTCTGGAGTGGTCTGTTCTGAACTGCGGTCGGACTTCTAACAACTAAACACAAAGAGTACCAGAGCAGGTCTTAGAGTTTTCCTCAGGGGCTCAGTGGCAGAAGCACTCATCTCTCAGAGCAGTTTAGCTTCCAGGGAAACAGCAGAATTACCTGTCACATCTGGAGATACATCCCTATGGGTCAGGAGACATAAAATGTCTTTTGTACACATATAGTCTGTGGTCTATGAACAAGAGATTAGAGCAATGCTTGTTTTACCTGGCAATCCAGATGGATGGCCCAGATGTATTTTTAAGTACCAAGCGCCCTCTGCTGCTGGAAGATAAAAATGCACAGAGATCAATTTCATTTTTTAAGAAACATTTTATTATTTTTATTTGTGTGTGTATATGCGTGTACATGCGCTCATGCGCATGTGCGTGTGCGCGCGCGCGTGTGTGTGTGTGTGTGTGTGTGTGTGTGTGCGTTTCCACAGAGGCTAGAAGAAGGTATCAGATTCCCTAGAGCTAAAATTACAGATAGTTGTGAGCTGCCCAATGGGGGTGCTGGAAACTGAACTCTGGTTCTCTAGAAGAGTAGAAAGTGCTCTTAACTGCGGATCCACCTCCCCAGCTCCCTCTGTTTTAATTTTTTGACATAAGGTGGAACAAGGAAGTGAAATTACAGAACCAAACTGTAAACACACAGGACTCTCATAGTGAGAGTAATAGAGTTCCCGAGAGCCTCCAGGATAGAATGGAGGCGGGCTGTGGAGATTCAGAGAGATGGAACTGAGGGCAAGTGCTCCCTTTGGCCTCTGTGGAGTCACAGAGCAGACCTGTGGCAGTTCTACTTCCTCAGGACTTGGTATTCTTGCCTTTTGTTGTTACTATAGAGACCCTGGAGGGCACAACGGTTTTTCCTGGGACTTTTAATTTGCACATCTCTGATGACTAATAATTTCACACACTTTCTCATGTGCTTTTGGCTGATTGGATGTTTTCTCCTTTAAGTGCTTATTTAAGACATTAGTCAATTCTTGTTGGAAGGACTTGATGCACTCTAGGGTCTTGGTCTGTTTCATTTTCCCTGCCAGTCAAAAAGCAGGGGAAACCTGATGCACAACAGGTAGAAGGAGAGAGATCTCACATACCGCAGACAGAATTAAGAAAGGTTAAGAAAGATATTGTGTATGGGGCTGGAGAGAGGGCTCAGTGGTTAAGAGCACTGACTGTTCTTCCAGAGGTCCTGAGTTCAATTCCCAGCAACCACATGGTGGCTCACAGCCATCTGTAATGGGATCTGACTCCCTCTTCTGGTGTGTCTGAAGGCAGAACATTCATATTGTGAGGAGGTAGTTTCCTGAGTTCAGCCATCTCAGTAACAAGTTCTATCTTGCTGGCAGGATCAAAGCTGAGTTCACATTCTCAGGCCCTGCTCCTCAACTCCTGTCCTGCTTCCTCAGATTTTTCATGTTTGCCTATTAATCAGTCAAGGATGTATAGCAGAGAGACACTGTTATTCTGTTATCTAAACCAAGACAAAGTCTTTTTCTTTTTTTGTTTGTTTTGTTTTTTCGAGACAGGGTTTTTCTGTGTAGCCCTGGCTGTCCTGGAACTCACTCTGTAGACCAGGCTAGCCTCGAAGTTAGAAATCCTTCTGCCTCTGCCTCCCAAGTGCTGGGATAAAAGGCACTGCCCGGCTCCCAAGATAAAGTCTTAACTGACTAGGTGCAGCTTGTCCACTCCTTTGTTCCCTTATCCTTCTGAACTCCCGGTCTCTTGGTACAGTTGATTTCATGGTGACTGGCAGTTCCTTTGTTCCTTTATCACTCTAGATTCCGCTTCAGACTTCCAGAGCAGACGACTCCAAAAGCCGACTCAAGGACCCTGAAAACAAGTGACCTGGATCAGGCCCAGTCACCAAGGATAACTTCCTTGCTTAACCCCTTGTGTCAAAATATGATTGGTCGATGCAATTGCCCACTCTATTTCCCTTGCTTTGCCTTCCCATCCCATAAAAAATGTGGTACAATCTCTCTTCGGGGACTTGGTTCAAATCCCAAACTGACCCCTTCTTGCAGCATGCAGAAAATAAAACTTTAATCTTTAAATTTCCTGTGTGTTTTCTATGCTTCTATCCTGAACCCAACAATATTATAAAAAATAAATAAATATTTTAAGAGAGAAAGATATTTACTGGGAGGTGAGGTAACATACACATGCGAAAGACACCCAGAGAAAAAGACCCTTTGTAAAGTGAAGGGGGGAGCTTGAGAACTGAAAAGCCAGTCTATTCTAGGGGCTTGTTTTGTTTTGTTTTTGTTTTTTTGAGACAGAGTTTCTCTGTATAGCTCTGGCTGTCCTGGAACTCACTCGGTAGGCCAGGCTGGCCTCGAACTCAGAAATCCGCCTGCCTCTGCCTCCCAAGTGCTGGGATTAAAAGCGTGCGCCACCACCGCCCGGCCTCTAGGGGCTTTTAAAGCCTCTGTAGAGTCGTGTCCCCGCCACCCCATCCCCACCCCTACCCCTGCCTCTCCTCACTCCCCCTCATCAATTTAGGGTTGGTCAGTTTGAAGAAAACTACATTGATTGGCCCAGAACTGTGGTGTGACATGTCCTGCTCCGTGAACTCCTTGAGGCTGCCCATCAGAGAGGAATCTGCTACTAGAGACAAAGGTTGCCAGGCTTTGTCTCAACTTTTAAGGTTGAGGAAGAAACTGGTCATCTTAGAGATTTCCACCTTTATCGCCTGGTCATGGCCTCTTTCTCCATTTGTCTGCCTACCAGAGAGTCTGTGGAACTCCTCGTCTCTCAGACTGTTCCTGTTTTCAATAATTGACCAGCACATGTGGCATCTCAGAGGTACACGCCATGAAGAGTTTCTCCTGATTAAAAAAAAGAAAAAAAAAGTTGGCTTTTCTTTCATTTATTTTCTTTCTGAAGTTTCATTTTATTTTTTGGCGCTCTTGTTAGACAGGTCATCCTTTGTGAATTCAAGGCTGGCTTGGTCTGCATAGCAAGAATTTACAGTGAGACCATGTCCCAAAATTAGTTATTTACTTCTTAATTTTTAAAAGTTCAACTTTGGGGCAGGAGGGATGGTTCAGTGGGTAAGAGCACTTCCTGTTCCTGCAGCGTGTATGTGAGGCGGTGTAGTAAAGAAACTGCCCCTATTACTGCTTCATTATTAGGGGGTTTTATGGTGATTAAGAGAGAAAATATCCAGAGACATCTGAAAGAGTCTAGAGCAGAGAGAAAAGAAAGCAGATTGGACATGTATGTAGCGAGTCATTTTATAACTCTACACTACCACCTTCTTGGAGTCACACTCTTGGCTCAGCTCCAAGAACACACTGCTGCTAGTCCCACTCCTGACATAGCTGTGCCAACAGCCAGCTACTTCTCTGACACCCCCACCCCCACCCCACCCCCACCCCCAGCTGCGATTGCTCCTCCAATGCCTCATGGCTAGCTCTGCCAAACCTCTATCAACCGCCTAGGCTATGCCCTTTCTCTTGCCCACGCCTCGGATGGAAAACACTAGACAGCCTTCGTATTTTGTAATTAGCCAGATAACTCAACGGCTGGGCGAATAATAACCTGCCCCATCCTCCTTAGCCTCCGATATATATATATATCTATATATGCCTCGAGAGACCTTCATGTCTGCAGCTTCCTATCTGCTCCACAGCCTGGTCCAAATCCCCAAATCTCTCCGTATGCCCTTCTCCTCCTCCTGGGACCTGGAGAACCCACCTTTTCCTCTTCACTCGGTGACTAGTTTCTGCTTCTTAATTGGCCCAATCAAGAAACAATTAGGGATTGGGTTGGAGATTTAGCTGGGGAGGGGGAGGGGGAGGGAGAGAGGGAGAGCGAGTGGGAGGAGGGGTAGAGTGTAGAGAGCCATGCCGCGCCCTAAAGATGGCGCCTGCCGGAAGTAGGCCTTGGAGATAAACAATTCCGTATTTGGCATGAACGGGCACGTCCACTTGTGGCATGATCTGACGCATGAGCTTCTTCGCCTATGACAATGCAGAATGTAGCACAGCACCAAGGTGCGTCATTTAGAGCATATAAGTCTGCTCTGGGGGATGGTCGGGGGCACACCCTTGATCCCGATGTAGAAGAAAGATCCTGAGTAAATTGCTGCTGGAAGGAACTGGTGTGCGAGTCTTTCTTCCCTGCTGGTCAGGGAGATCGGCGCGGCACAACTGGTGACCCGTACGGGGGGACCTTTTCTCGGTAAAGAGGGGTCCTCGCAGTTCCAGAACCTTCAAGCGATCAGGGCAAGCGCTTGGTAAGTGACCGGTAAGTAAGGTCCTAATATAAAGATCTCAGAAGGAGACGAGTAAAGTTCTCGGAAGGAGACAATTATAAACCGTAGTCGGCAAAAGAAAGAAAAGTGAAAGTAAGACCCGCTCTCCAGCAATGTACATTCTCAGCGGGGTTGCTCCCTGGATAGTTGCTATAGTGGTGCTTTTGGCGTTTGTTGCAGCCCTAGTGGGGTGCTTCTTCTGTAATTGCCACTGTCCAGGCCAAAGAGTGCAGGTGGTAGGTATGGGGACTTTCGCCTCCTGTCCAGTACGAAGCGCTCTGCAAGAGCTGCTGCATTCGAAAGGACTGAAGTTTAAAGATCAGGCAGTCAACCATTTTTTACAAGAAGTAGACTCAGCAGCCCCGTGGTTTGCCGTGTCTGGTAGTTTAACTATTGCCTGTTGGAAGAAATTAGGTAAGGACCTTGATAGGGCCTGGGAAGAGGGTACCTTGATAGATAAGAAGGGAAAGACCAGCGTACGCTCCATGTGGAAATTGATAAAAGTCTGCCTAGAAAGTGAGGACTGTACCGGTGCCATAGAAGGCGCAGTGGCTGCAGTGGAACAAGTCAAGGAACAAAGGTCTGAGATGCGGTCTGAGAGATCCATTAAGGCAAAGGAGAGGCAGGAAGAAGAGGGACGGAGGAAGGAGGGAGAGACAAGAAAGGAAGAGGAGAGAAGGGAAAAAACGGAACTTTGTCTGGATCTTCCTAAGGACGTAGGGGAGGATTCTGAAATAGATATATCTGATTTCTTGGCCAGGCAGGAAGCACAATTGATGTTAACTAGCTCTGAGGAGGAGGAGAGCGATCTTGAAAAGGAGTTGCAAAAGTTGCATTTATCGTGGAAGAGAAAGGGCAACAAGGATAGAGGAAGTAAAAAGGGGGAGAAGGGGATTAAATCTTCCCCAGAGCCATCGGCCCTGATGATGCTGCCCCCATATGCTGAGGCGTATGGAGGGCCTACCTGTGCTCCAGGAGGGAAACATTCCTTTTGTCCACAAATGTGGAAAGAGGCAAGTCAGGTTTTTTCTGTCTTTGAAGAAAATGGTGTCCGCTCTCATCAGCCCTTAGAGCTTAAAGAATTAAAAATGTTGGCTGAGGCAGTGCAGTCTTATGGAATTGGAGCTTCCTTCACCATAGCTTTGATTGAAAGAATTGCAACTACTTATGCCATGACGCCTGCAGATTGGATGAGCACTGTAAAAGCTTGTTTATCCATGGGACAATATTTAGATTGGAAAAGCATTTATTCAGATCTTGTACAACAACAGGTGAGAGTCAATCAGGGCCTACCCGCCCCTGCTCTACATTGGACAGCAGACATGTATATGGGGCAAGGGGCACATGCCGGGAATCAGATGCATTTCCCGCCTCAGGTGTATCAACAAATTAATCAAATGGCAGTTAAGGCATGGAAATCTTTACCTAATAAAGGAGAAGTGTCTGGGAACCTTACTAAGGTTATCCAGGGACCCACAGAACCTTTTTCTGATTTTGTGGTTAGAATGATGGAGGCTGCAGGGCATATCTTTGGAGATCTGGATACAGCTATGCCTCTCGTTCAACAATTGATTTATGAGCAATGCACTAGGGAGTGTAGAAATGCCATCACCCCATGGAAAAACAAAGGATTAATTGCCTGGATGAAGGCCTGCAGGGAGCTGGGAGGCCCATTGTCTAATGCAGGCCTAGTTGCTGCTGTAGTACAGAGTGTGTCGCAGCTACAAAAAGGGAAGTCACCCCCGGGGGCATGTTTCAAATGTGGTCGTCAAGGTCACCTAAAAAGGCAATGTCCTGAAAATGGAAGTGGTCAGGAAAGTGGCAAGCGTACCCCTGGGCTATGCCCAGTGTGTAAAAAGGGGAAACACTGGGCCAATAAATGCCGATCAGTAAAAGATATTAATGGCAGACCTATCTCTAGAAATTCACAGCAGACAAAAAACAGGAGACAGGGCCCCTGGTCCCAGGGCCCTCAAATATATGGGGCTGTTCAGGAGCCGCAAGCTGTGAGATAGCACCAGTACCGCGGAGGGCCACCCCAGGGTCAGCAGGATTGGACCTCTGCTGCACCACCAGAATCGTATTAACACCTCAGATGGGAGTTCAGCCTCTCCCCATGGACTTTAGGGGGCCTCTACCTAGAGATACAGTGGGATTGCTTTTGGCAAGGTCATCATATGCCCTTAAGGGAATCATCATTCACCCAGGAGTCATTGATTCTGGTTATACCGGGGAGGTTAAGATCCTGGCATCCTCTCCTCGAGGTCTAGTGGCCATATCACCTGGGGATCGCATTGCACAGTTTTTGCTTTTACCTAGCCTGCATAGTATGTTTAGCTTCAAGAATAGGAAGAGAGGAGAACAGGGATTTGGGTCCACTAGTGTGGACTCGGTTTTCTTGTCGTTGGATATGGACCATCGTCCTGTTATAAAATTGTCAATAGAAGGAAAACAGTTTTTGGGGCTTCTAGATACTGGAGCAGATAGAAGCATCATAGCAAAGAAGGATTGGCCTCGCCAGTGGCCTGTTCAAATATCCTCTCAAACGTTGCAAAGTTTAGGGTTTGCAAAGTCCCCAGATATTATTAGTGCAAAGATGCTCTTGAGGAAGGAAATGGAGGGGAATTTCAGCCCTATGTCCTGGAATTGCCTGTGAGCCTGTGGGGTCGAGACCTGTTGAAAGCCATGAATTTTAAATTGACAAACGAATATTCTGCTCAATCTCAACAAATGATGAAAGATATGGGATGGCTTCCCTCCTGAGGTTTGGGAAAACGCCTGCAAGGGATTAGAGAACCCATCCAGCCTAAGTAGTCCAATATCTAGGAGCAAAGAAAACATTAAATGATTTTCAAAAATTATTGGGAAATATTAATTGGGTTCGGAATTATTTGAAATTGCTAAATTATGAATTAAAACCTTTGTATAATACTTTGGCTGGCGATTCAGTGTTAGATTCCCCTAGGCAATTAACAGATAAAGCAAGAAGAGCCTTGCAAAAGGTTGAGGAAAGATTGCAAGAGGCCTTTTTACAGCGTAGGCGACAGGGTGAACCTATAGCACTATGTATTTTTCCAACTTATTATCAGCCCACTGGTGTTTTGTGGCAGGAGGGTCCACTATTGTGGGTTTATCCTAAGGTGTCCCCAGGTAAATCTATAGAGCATTATCCTACCGCCGTTGCTGTGTTGGCTTTAAATGGCATTCAGCAATGCTTACAGTTTTTTGGGCAAGATCCAGCCAGTATTATAGTACCTTATTCCAGCCATCAATTAAAGATTCTATGTGGCACTATAGACGATTGGGCGATATTACAATGTACCTTTGAAGGGATGATTGATAATCATTACCCAAAACATCCATTGTTATCATTTTTTAAAGAACATCCAGTGATTTTTCCGAAAGTTACCTCTAATTATCCCCTGAAGGGGGCTCCGAATATTTTTACAGATGGATCTAAAACTGCTTGCGGAGCCTATATGATAGATAATCTGGAACCTGTATTATGTCAGTATCAGCCAGGTTCCCCTCAGATTGTAGAACTGAAAATTGTTGTGGATGTATTTAAGAAATGTTCATTTGCATTTAATTTGATTTCAGATTCGGCTTATGTGGTTAATGTAAAAATATTAGAAATAGCAGGCCCTATTAAAATAAGTAGTACTATATATGTTTTGTTGCAAGAATTACAAAAATTGATTTGGCAAGGAAGCATTGTTTTTATATTCAGCATGTCAGAGCACATACTGGTTTACCTGGCCCAATAAGTGAGGGTAATGATAAGGTAGATTTGTGTACTAGGAGGGAATGTATTTTCTGGAGCTCCTCATTAGATCAGGCTAGACAATTTCATCAATCTTATCATGCGAATGCTAGAACTTTACAACAAAAGTTCCATCTATCTAGGGCCAATGCTAGACAGGTAGTCCTGGGTTGACCCCAGTGTGTTATCCATCTTCACTCCCCCCCCCCCCAGTGTGGGCGTCAACCCTAGAGGACTATTGCCTCTGAAGGTTTGGCAGATGGATGTCACGCACATTGCAGAATTCGGTACCCTAAAGTATGTCCACGTATCCGTGGACACCTGCTCAGGAATTATACATGCTACACCTTTGAGTGGAGAGAAAGCTCGCAATGTCATTGGACACTGCTTAGAAGCTTGGGCAGCCTGGGGCAAACCCCAACAATTGAAGACTGATAATGGGCCAGCTTATATAGCTCAAAATTTTACCTCATTTTGTAAGCAAATGGAGGTGCAACTGAATCATGGATTGCCGTACAATCCACAAGGACAGGGCATTGTGGAGCGTGCTCATCGCACCTTGAAAGAATGCCTACAAAGACAAAAAGGGGGAATAGGCCAAGGCCGTACCCCTAAGGAAAGAATATCTTTAGCCCTATTTACTTTGAATTTTTTAAATTTGGATGCTCATGGCCGATCAGCTGCGGATAGGCATCAGGATCCTGATGGTCCATCAAAGGGCATGGTGAAGTAGAAAGATGTCCTGACAGGCTCTTGGCAAGGACCTGATCCCGTGCTGACATGGGCACGAGGTTCTGTTTGTGTTTTCCCACAGGATCGTCAAGACCCAGTGTGGGTCCCTGAACGCCTCGTGAGGAAAGTGAATACAAGGTTGAAAGGCCTTGAAGATGAGAATCCTCCTGTTCCTGATCGCAGTGCCACTTCTGAGTCTTCTGCCATGGATGGCCCTGACACAGGAGTGGAGATTGGGGGATCCTGTCGGCAGTTCCTAGACCAATGCCTATACGCCATGATGCTCAAGATGTTCCCAGATTTTTTACTACTAACTTAAGTTTAGAGCTTCCTTTTATGGGATTAGAGTTAGGGTTGGGTGTTGCTATTAATGCTACTTATAGTTTGCTTGGTAGTTTATGTTTTAAGTTGATAATGAATATTAGTGAAAATAGTGATTGCATTAAATTGTATAATCAATCTGCCATTTGGGCAGATCATGGAGGAAATTACAGTAATGCTTCCTGGATCCAGGGAGTGTGGCCAGCCATGGAGTCTAAAAATAATATCACCATACCTACCCAACCACGTTGGGCTCCTTATTGTAAGGGAAGAAAAAAAATTCAGAGACCTTGTTTCCTTGGACTGGCTGCCAAGCTCGTAAAGCAGCTTGGGTGAAAAGAAGGTTTTTTTACATTTTCTCCATATATTAGTGCATATTATAATAGTAGCTATGCAGGATATAATTTTACTTATCAGAGTCCTAATCAAGCTTTGAGTAGTAATCCCTTTGATAGTTGGTTGCTGTGTGGGATAAATGGTAGTTGCACGGATTTAGCCCCTTTTGTTATGTTAAATGGTGGTAGAGCAGGGAATGCCTCTTTTGCCTGGAATTCTTCTGATAGGTTTGAAAGTAGTGCCCATGTAGATCAACCAGGAAGGAATATGAGCTTTCGTGTGACGCCTGTTTGTGTGTGGCCGCCGTTTGTCTGGTTGGTCGGGGGAAATATAAATAATACCCATAACTCTACCGAGTTGATGTGTCCTTAGCCATGGGATTGACTTCCTGGATCACGGATGCTGCAGCTCACCTGAAGGAATGGGCGGAATGGGAGCATTGGCTATTGTTCTGGTGATGGCCTGTGTGTTTTGCTTGTTGTGCATTTGCCATGTGGTGAGGGCTCGGCGCAGAGATATGCTTCTGGTGGTACAGGCCTTTCATGCCCTTGAGGAGGGTGCATCTCTACATGCTTGGCTGGCTGGCTGGCTTGGATCTCTAACATCCTAGCCCCCCAAAATCAGGTTTTGGATAGCCCTTGCACCCCTCGAGGTCTGTAGGCCTCATTGCACATGGGATGGGTGTCCTACCTGTTTCTTTTGGACTTAGCTCTTGCACCTGGTGGGCTTTGCCCATTGCACCCAGTAGAGTACCATGATTGAGCCTACCTGCCCTTGATCGCGGAATCCTACATGATGGAATTTGCTTGATCGAGCAGTGATTGCCTATAATAAAAAAGGGGGAGCTGTAGAGAGCCATGCCGCGCCCTAAAGATGGCGCCTGCCGGAAGTAGGCCTTGGAGATAAACAATTCCGTATTTGGCATGAACGGGGCACGTCCACTTGTGGCATGATCTGACGCGTGAGCTTCTTCGCCTATGACAATGCAGAACATAGCATGGCACCATGGTGCATCATTTAGAGCATATAAGTCTGCTCTGCGGGATGGTTGGGGGCACACCCTTGATCCCGATGTAGAAGAAAGATCCTGAGTAAATTGCTGCTGGAAGGAACTGGTGTGCGAGTCTTTCTTCCCTGCTGGTCAGGGCTGCGCGGCACAGTAGAGGGAGGGGGAAAGGGAGGGGAACAGAAATAGAGAAGTGTGAACAAATCACACAGATTCCAAGAATGAAAAGTTGGGTGGAGGGAAGGACAGGATGCTCCCGTGGACTTGGAGCTGTATCAGAGGTACTGGTGATACTGGGGGAGCATGGGGGCCAGCATGGGCTTCCCTATGCTGATAGGTGCCACAGGTAGTTAGAAGAAAGTGAAAAGATTCCTTTCTGGCAGATGGGGACAGGTTTCTCAAGTTTCTGAGAAATGCTGGTTTTATCTGACAGCCAGAAATATAGTCCAGCCTGAGCTCACTCTAGATATATGGACTACCTAAGACCTAACACAGAGAACCTAGTCCAGCCTGAGCTCACCTTTAGATATATGGATTACCTAAAACCTAACACAGAGGACCTAGGTTTGGTTCCAACACCCACATCAAAAGGCTCACAAGCATCCTTAACCCAGCTAGTTCTAGTAGATCCAGCACCCTCTTCTGGTCTTTGAGCACCTACACACACGTGGTGCACAGACACATACTCTCAGTTACACACATATGCACGTTAAATAAATAAATAATCTATGTTTTTGAAGTTTGTTATAATTCTTTTGGAGTTTGTTGGGTTTTTATATTTTTTATCTTGCCTTAACATGGATAAAGGTGTTAACCTCAAGAACACATAGAGATGTTCCTTTTAGTTTTGTTTTTTGGTTTTTTTGTTTGTTTGTTTTATTCGAGACAGGGTTTTTCTGTGTAGCCCTGGCTGTCCTGGAACTCACTCTGTAGACCAGACTGGCCTCGAACTCAGAAATCCTTCTGCCTCTGCCTCCCAAGTGCTGGAATTAAAGGCGTGTGTCACCATCGCCCGGCCCTTTTAGTTTTTTGTAGAAGACATGGCTTTTATTTTTCATATTTTGCCATATCTCATATTTATGAGAGATGCTAAGTAAGAGTTCAGATCTGTTTTTCTCTCGAAAACCTACAAATAAATAAATAAGTTTTTCTCTCTGGGTATGGAATTCAACAAGAATTTGTTCATTTTAATGTTGATTCACATTTATCCATTTCCCTATGTAGAGATGTTTACATTTCTATCAATAGTGTATACAAAGGTCTGCTTCCCTGCAGTTTTATCAATGCCTCCAGATTTTTTTAATTTACATTTTTCAAGACAGGGTTTCTCTGTGTAGCCTTGACTCATAGAAGTAGGTCTGTTGATTAGACTGGCCTCAAGCTCACAGAGACCAGTCTGCCTCTGCCTTCTACATGCTACAATTAATGGCACACGCCACCACCACCTCTAGAAATGAAATTATTGGACTGTATCTTTCTGCCCTTCAGTGCTCACATACATTATCTCACTGCTGTCCTCCACCAGGGCTGATGAGAAGTCAGCACTTGCCTTTCCTCTCACCTAGGTGATGAGTCATTTTCCTCTCTCACCTTTAATTTTTTGTTTTTTAACAATTTTTATGTGTATGAGTGTTTTGCCAGCATGTATGTCCCTACAACACAAGCCGTGTGTTCCTGGTGCCCTAGATGCCAGAAGAATGGATCAGATCCCCTGAAACTGGAGTTAGAGTTATAAGCTGTCCTGTGGGTGCTGGGAATTGAACCTGGATCCTTTGGAAGAACAACCAGTGCTCTTAACCACTAAGCAATTTCTCCAGCCTCGCCTCTATGACTTTTTTTTCTTCATCTTTTATGTACATAGGTGGGATTCTGTGTTTATTTTCTTTGAAGATGACTGAGTTCCTTGGATATATAGATTATATATGTTTTCATCAAATTTGGGGAGTTTGGGACTATTATTTTCTGTGACTGTTTTCCTCTCCATCACTCCTTTTAGGGTTTCCATTACACACGTTAGCATACATGGGGCTATCTTTATTAATTTATCTTTCCCTTACCGTGACCAAATACCTGACAAGAAGCAACTTAAGGGAAGAGTTTAATTTGGCTCAATGTTTTATGAACTATATCCATTTTGGGGGAAAGAGTTTGTTTCAGCTTACAGGTTACAGTCTCATGTATCCCAGGCTAGCCTTGAACTTACCCTGTAGCTGAGCATGACTACAAATTTCTGATCCTCCTTCCTGGACCTCCCAAGTGTTAGGGTTATGGGCATGCACAGGCATGCACCACCAGTCCCAATTTATGCAGTGTTGGTGATCAATCTTCACACGTACTATTCCAGCACGCTGTCAGCTGAGCTACAGTCCCAGTCCTTGACACACTTTTTTGGCAGCCTGTCCACTGCCAATATTTTTGGTGAGGAAGATTTGGTTCTGTCTCAACTTCTTACATTGCTTCTGGGTCATGCTAACTTAGGTTTAAATATCAGTGTGACATGCTGTGTTGGTTTGAATAAGAGTGGCCCCCATAGAATCATATGTTTTTGAATGCTTGGTTCTCATTTGGTGGAACTGTTTGAGAAAGATTATGGGGTATGGCCTGTTGAAAGAGTCCACTTGGGGTGGACTTTTAGGTTTCAAAAGCCCATACCATTCCAATTTCTCTCTCTCTCTCTCTCTCTCTCTCTCTCTCTCTCTCTCTGCCTCCAACTTTCAAATCAGAAGTAAGCTCTTAGGTACCATTCTAGTGCTTTGCCTGCCTGCCTGGCTCCATGCTGTCTGCCATGCATGTCCATGATGGTCATAGACTCTAACCCTCTGGAATGGTGAATCCCCAAATTAAATGTTTTAAATTTATAACTTGCCTTAGTCATTGTTATGGTTTGTATATGCTCAGCCCAGGGCATGGCCCTGTTGGAATAGGTGTCACCTTGTTGGAGTAAGTGTGTTGCTGTGTGTGTGGGCTATAAAACCCTTGTCCTAGCTGCCTGGAAGTCAGTATTCGGCTAGCAGCCTTCAGATGGAGATGTAGAACTCTCAGCTCCTCCTGCACCATGACTGCCTGGATACTGCCATGCTCCTGCCTTGATGATAATGGACTAAAGCTCTGAACCTATAAACCAGCCCCAATTAAATGTTGTCCTTTATAAGAGTTGCCTTGGTCATGGTGTCTGTTCACCCTAAGACAGTCATAGTATCTCTTCACAGCAAGAGAAAATAAACAGGGCCAACTTATTATACCTTACTGCATTTTATGCTTCTTCTGTAAAATAGGCTGATGTATTAGGTCTCAGTAAGGCTGTGGAAAAGCTAATCTTAAATCTCACTAGGCCATAACTACAAAGAGCCATTTCTAACTGACCACATGTTAGATATGGATTATTTAATGCTTCATTTTTCCTTTCAGGACCCAGGCTAGCAGAACAACCCTAGCTGGGACTTGAACTCACTCATGAAGAAAAAGAGCTGGAGGAAACACATCATTGCCCAACTCTGAAAGTTTAGGCTTGTATTTGTTTAGGCTTATACACATTCCATCAGCAAAAGGTGGGTCATTTGATCAAATTGTCATCAGTGGAGCTAGAAAAGATATCTCCATCTTGGGATGTGTGGCAGTCACCTAGCAACCACTGATGATAAATAACCCTTAACAGGAAGAACAGCTTATTAGTTGAGAACTGTAGTCCCAGTTACCACACAATAAGAGCAAGATGCTCCTTAAAGCGTTCTATGAAGCCACTCAAGGATCCTAAAACTTGTTCTCCACTTAATAAGGGCTCTAAGATGGCAGCAACAGTGATTTTCTGCTTCTGCTGTGAGTTATTCTCATTACTGGACTGGATTAAACCCAATTTAATAGGAAGAAAATGATTTTTAATTATTCACAATATTTAATGTGGAGACAATAAAACATTTGAGACTAGGGCACAGACTTTGGAGAGGTGGACCTTCCTTTTAAAGACAGATAATATTGGAAAGATTATTTAACATCTCTGAGTTTTAGTTTCCTCAATGTGCAAATGTCCTTACTTGAGAATTTATTACAGGCTTTTCATAAGGGCCAAATTAGCCTGGTCCTGTTCACCCAGAAGATGTAGCATTCGGTGAATTACTGGACAGATTTTGTTTTTAAACACCCATTTCAAAGAGGCTGTGAACTGTATGCAAAAGACAACTATAGTACTATTGAATAGTGGGCTCAGTTCAAGTTATCTTTTCTACAAGGAACCCTCACTGCATGATTTATTTTCCTGCCACTGGACACTTCTCCCTGTTTTTTTGTTTGTTTGTTTGGTTGGTTTTTTGTTTTGTTTTTGATTTACAATCTTGGTAAACTCTGAACTATTGTTCCTTCATTGGCTTAGGCAAAATCTATCTCTCTCACTGGAAAGCAAGCTCTATAAAACCAGGGGTCCGGTTTTCTTTTTAAAATTGTATTCTTTTGTTTTGTATTTTTTATTTAAATTATTTTATTTATTTACATTCCAATTGTTGCCCCCTTCCTGGTCCCCCTCCCCGAGTTCTTCACCCCATCCCTTTAAATTGTATTGTTAATTAAAGAGAGAGAGAGAGCGTGTGTGTGTGTGTGTGTGTGTGTGTGTGTGTTCTGTGCGCGTGCTTTGTAAATAAACTAAGGCCGTCGGTCCTGACTATTTATCCTATTAACTCTATTTCCATTCTCTGCCTCGAAATCCTCACTTGTAAACTTTTGAGAGGGAGGAGGAGCTCAGAGACCTGGGCGAGCTCATGCCCCGCCCACTTTGGGTTGAACCCGCCCTTGTCGTTCACCCGACCATGCCCTCGTTGTGGGCGTGCCCCGCAATGTTGTGGCAGCCGCGTGCCGGCGGTGTTACGTCACACGCACGCTGGCGCGGCGCCCGGTTCGGCGGCCGACGGAAGCGGGGCGTGGCCAGGCGCTAGGGCCCCGCGGCCGCCGGCGCTGCCGCCTGAGTGACCTGCTTGGCGGCCGGCGGCGCTCAGTTCTCCGCCGCTCAGGCAGCTGGGCGGTCACTCTGTTTTGAGGTCCTCGCAGCCCTTCCACGTCTCCCGGAAGAGCTAGCCGGCAGGTCCGGGAGCAGCCGGCTGCTGTGGCGGCCCGGGTGGGCGACGAGGCCCCGGCGTTGCCGCTCGGCGTCCTCAGGTGAGGCGCGACCAGGCCGCGGGCGGGCGGGACGGCTTGGTCTATGAGACCCGGTCTCCGCCTTTCCCGAGCGCCGACGTGCTCATCTTCGTCAGGGCCAAGGAAGGGGACGCCACAGCCCCGTAGGCTCCGGCCGCCTAGGCTGATCTACCCGCACCCTGACTCTGCTCTGGAGGCGCAGTGCGGTGTATTCTCCTCCTGGGGACCCCTGACCCCACCTGTGTGACATCTGACCTTCCCGGTGGCTTTGCACCACGGGTAGTCCCCTCTTGGAGTCTGTCACTGAGACAAGAGGTCAGTCCCAGCTCAGTGTCTACAGTCCATGTGAAAGATGTGTTTTAAAGCCCCGTTAACTTTCAGATGGGAGGCAAGACGTTAATTAAGTGTCTTTAGGCTTTTTTATTAGGAGAGCTAATTTTCTCTCGCTCATCACCAGTTTTTACATTGCGCTTGTGTGGCGTTTTATAAGTCAGAATGCATGTTACATTCCATTTTCATTTGATTTCTCATAAACTGAAATACACACCGTAATGGGTTTCCTAAAGTGTGTTTAAACAGTTAACTCCCGACGAGGTTAGATGCGGAGGGGAAGAGGTTGAAAGGTGGGTTTACCACTAGGTTGACTTAGATTCCAGTGTCTGAGGTGCCATCTAAGTTCTGGGATCTTTCTAAACCATATCCATGTTTGTTTGTTTCTAAAGGACATTGCAATTTACCACATAATATAGCTGATACTGTTTTTCGTGATACTGTTTGCACAACACTTGACATATAAGGATGGATTGCTTCAGTAGTGTTTTTAGGAGTACCTGTGTGGGCTAGATTCGGAATTCATTAGTGAGCAAACCAGGCGTTGTGCTTATCCACCCACTCCCCTTTCCCCAGCAAGGAGAGACAGATGTTTTACAACAACAGTTACAGCACCTGAAGCAGTGTAAGGCAAAAGAAGGGCGTGCACACAGAATAAAAAGACCTAGCTTAGATGAGAAGGAAAGAACTCTGATGCCAGTTTAGTGAAGAAAGCCCAAGAGTTAGCTACATGACCATTCCAAGCCGAAGGAATGCTGACCACATTCAACCAACATTGTTAACTTTGTAGTTTATTTTATTCTACAGCGTGTTGCCTTGACTTATGTGGCACCTGTAAGGTGTTTGCATGTGTTGGTCGAATAGATAATTTATACAGTCATTTAAAAAAAAAAAACTTGAGCTCAGCTCAGCATGCACGTGGTAGGTACTAAGTATTTAAATTACTGAAAACTTACTTTAGGCCTATTTATGCTGTATGCATAAATCACAGGAGTGCTTCACTTTTTGTCGTGTTTGTTACTGTTTTTCAAGACAGGGATTCCCTCTATATCCCTGGCTGCCCTCTGTAGACCAGGATGGCATCAAACTCAGAGATCCACCTGCCTCTGTCTCCCAAGTGCTGGGAATAAAGCTGTGTGTCACCACTATCCAGCAGGAATGCTTCACTTTAACAGTAATAGCTTTTGTGATAATCAAGTGGGGTTTTTTGTTTTGTTTTGTTTTTCTTTTCTTTTTTTTTCCCCCAAGTTCAACCCTTTGAAACAAATTTCAGAGGCTTTTAATTTGGTTGTGCTGGAATTTTGCCAACTATGGGTTTTGGTTTTGTTTGTTTGTTTTTTTTTCCTATTTGAATCCTGTATGAGTTTGTTATGACACCAGAGGGATTAACAGTAGAAATTGATATTTTTCATAGTTCTAATTCCACAGTGAAGGTATTGGCTAGGTTGACTTGTTTATGTTATTATTATTATTTTACTTACTAGTTGTGTGTGTACTTGCAAATTTGGGCGTATGTGTGACCAGGGGACAGCTTTCTTGAGCCTTCTGCCTCATTCCTCAGGAGGTTCTTCGGTTTGAATTCAGATTGCCAAACTTCAGGGCTAGGGGCTTTTTACCTGTTCAACTGTCCGCAGGCTGATTTCTGAGGATATTCTTTTGCCTTACAGATAGCTGTCTTCTCTCTTGTTTTTACATGATCTCTCTTTATGACTATTTGTGGATATATTTCTTCTAATAATAGACATCAATTTAATTTAAATTATATCTTTAAAGACCCTGTTTCTGTTAAGTGACATACTGAGGTCTTTGGGTTTGGAGTTCAGTGTGTGAATTTTGGGGAACACAGCACAGTCTGCAACATGTTTTTGCTATGTTAATATTTGCCCTTTGTTGAAATAATAAGGATAATAGTGGTAGTTGTACTAGTGGCAGCTAGTAGAGGGGTTTTCTGTATGCCAAGCTTCTCAAAGTGTTTCCCCGATTATTTGATCTTTAAACTGTCTGAGCTCTGTGTGGTGATGAGTCCCTGTAGCCACAAGTACTCGCAAAGTTCAGATAGGAAGTTGATTTGTTCATAGAAGCTTGGACTGCACAGCACAGACCCGTCACAGAAATACTTACAAAACATTCTGTAAAGAAGTATACTTACTGTTCTCCATTTTCATGGTAAGGTGTCTCAGATTCTAGTAGTAATTTGTTCAAGGTTGTCTGGCTAGTGTGAGGCAGCCTAGGGTTTTAACCCAGGACTCTTTCCAGAAGACAGTGATCAAATCTTGTTCTTTTTTTCTTTTTTCTTTTTTTTTTTTTTTTTTTAAAACAGGTTCATCAGTAATATTACTTTGCCACCATCATGTCTTGGTTTGCTGATCTTGCTGGAAGGGCCGAAGATCTTTTAAACCGAGTGGATCAGGGGGCTGCAACAGCTCTCCGGAAGGAGAATACCAGCAACATCTTTTATAGCAAAAATACTGACTATCCTGAACTTCACCAGCAAACCACAGATTCAGCTTACCAGACTGGACAGAAAGCTAACTATATTTCCTCTGCTGCTGATAACATCCGACATCAGAAAGCCACGATCATAGCTGGCACAGCGAATGTGACAGTCGGATCCAGGACAGCCGGGGATGCCTCCCACCCCACTGAACATGCATCTGTCCCTAGGCCTTCATCCCAGTTTGTTCGAAGAAAAAAGTCAGAGCCTGATGATGAGCTGCTATTTGACTTTCTTAACAGTTCCCAAAAAGAGCCCACGGGGAGAGTGGAAATCAAGAAAGAGAAGGGCAAAGCTCCTGTCTTTCCAAATTCTCAGTCATCAGGTGTCAGTTCTGTCGGCACCAGTGTAACCACCATCAAGGCCACAGAAGAAAGCTCTGGGAGCCAACATCCTGGTAGTTAATCAGTCTGTTACTTTCAGAATTAAGTAGACTGGGTGTGCCATCCTACTTAAAATGTTTGGATAACGTTCTTCATCCCGTTACAGGATCTCTCCCCACTGGTGTAAGAGAAGGGTCTTTGCCAGTGTGTGGTGTAAACAGGGGCAACAACATTGTCTGCTACCAGTCAGTACTGTCATAGAGTAGTGTTTCAAGGCTAGCCTGGTCTATAGAATGAGTTCCAGGATAACCAGGGCTACACACAGAAACTCTGTCTTGAAAAAAAAATTAAAAAAAGAAAGAAAAGAAAAAAGAAAATTAGTCTCTCTGACTCCAAAGAATTGAAATCTTGATATAATTGTTATTTACACGCCGCCCTACAGTCTTTCTATTACAAACTTGTTTATTGAATAACATACAGAGTTTTAAAAATTACATGATAAGTGGTAAATACATTCTAAATTTATGATTTTTCTTTGACTTTTGAATTAAATTTTTCTCAATTACAAATAAGAGATTTCCCTACTTTTATGTTTTTTTTTAACTTTATAATATTGTGATCAGATAAAAACCTTTTTTTGTTTATTTGAACTAATGAAGATGCCAATATTTTAAAATGTATATGTCTGTTTTCTGGAGGTGTGTGGGTATACATGTGCCACAGAGGCATGTAGAGGTCAAAGAACAATTTGAGGGAGTTCTCTCCTGCCATGTACGTTCTGGGACAACTTTAACTCAGGTTGTGAGGCTTGGCAGCAAGAGCCTCTTATCTGCTAAACCTCTTATCTTGAAGACCTTGACTTTTTTAGGGAAAAAGTCTTTCTTACTTGGAAACAAGATCTAGAACTTGAAATTGTTCTAGTTCTTATAATTGTAGCACTCTAAGTGCTAGGATTGCTAGTATTGGCCTGGATCTCATTGTAATACTAGTTTTGAGAAATATTCTGTCCCAGGCTAGCCTTGAACTCACAGGATAGCTGAGGTTAACACAATCTCATGGTAATGCTTCTGGCTCAGCCTCTTAAGAAGTGGGATTGTAGTGTGTACCACCACACCTGGCTTCTTGTGTTTTTACTTTGCATTTACTCGATTACCAAAGACACTGAGGTACCATGTTATTACTGTTTATCCAACCTTGTGAAAAGTCCCCTTCTGCCCATATAACTTAAAAAATAAGTTAATTGTGGAGCTAAAGAAACAGCTCAGTGGTTAAGAGCACTGGCTGCCCTTACAGAGGACCTGAGTTCTGTTCACAACACCCACATGGCAGCTCACAGCTGTCTGCAACCCCAGTTCCAAGGATCAAGTCTCTTCTGGCTTCCACTGGCACAGGGCATTTATGAAATGCACAGACATACATATAGGCAAAATATGTATACACATTAAAAAAATAAAAATAAAATACGTTAAATGTGAATTTACATCACACTTAGTTAAAAACAAGATAGATTTGAACTCCTATGGCATTCTTTGACAAGACATTTTAGATTCAGTTTGGGTGTGACCCAAACTGCTATGACCTGTAGAATTAGTCTTCTTGATTTGAACCTCACACCTGTTCTGTGGTACCTTCTTAGTGTTTTCATTGCTGATACTTCTACCCTGTTTTTGTTTTTGTTTTTCTGGAAAAAAGAAAACTCAGAATTTAAATTATCTCTGGCAGCCAGAGGCAGGTGGATCTCTGTGAGTTTGAGGTTAGCCTGAACTTACTACAAAGTAAGTTCCAGGCGTCCAGGGCTGTTACACTTAAAAACCCTGTCTCGGGGAAAAAAAAAATCTGTCTGTCTTCTTCCCAGAAGTGTTTTATATTCTGTCCTCTTTTATCTAGTGTGTATAGACTTTGAGGAACTTTGTAAGTCTGTAGATTCCACTTGTAAGACTATATTTTCATTAGAAGGGTATCTGTTGAGAATTAATAGTGTTTTTCTGGGATCCAAACCATAGCAGCCTTCCAGAAGCAAACGACTGTTGCTTGCATAGTGACTATATTATTGTATGCAATTGTGTTCTTGTTTTCCAGAAGTGAAAAGTTCTGATTCTGTGCCTGAAGTTCACAAGGAATCCTCAGAGGAAAGCACAGCATCAAATGCTACCAGCATGGAGCACAGCTCTGCACTTAGTGATGGTAGCAGGTCACACGAGCTGTCTAATCTCCGACTGGAAAATCAGTTGCTCAGGAATGAAGTCCAGTCTTTAAATCAGGAAATGGCCTCGTTACTTCAGAGATCCAAAGAAACTCAAGAAGGTAGAACCTTAATGGGTCTTGTGAAATGGTATTTCCATGGAAATGAAGGGTCTAAATTTAGAAATAGAACCAGTTCTTCTACAAGCATAAAATAGTATCTTGACTAGTTTAGACTCTTGAGAAACCACTAAATTAAAAAAATAAAATAAAATAATGGAGGATAGAGTATAAACCTGTAGCCCAGGCTAGCTCAGATTCAATGCAGTCTTGTCTTTCTGTTTCAACCTGACAAGTACTGGGTTCACATGTGTAAATTATTAAATTTAAGAACCAGTAGAAACCAGATATTAATAATCTTCTAATTATTTATTCAGAACTTTAAATATTTATTTGTTTATATTATGTATGAGTACACTGTAGCTATTTTTAGACACAGCAGAAAAGAGCATTGGATCTTAATACAGATGGTTGTGAGCCACCATGTGGTTGCTGGGAATTGAACTCAGGACCTCTGGAAGAGCAGTCAGTGCTCTTAACCACCGAGCCGTCTCTCCAGCCCTATTCTGAGCTTTAAAGGAGAACTATTTCATGAACAAAAGTTAAAGTATGCAAAATGGTAGACGCTAGTAGGCATGGTCCCAATGTCACCACTCCAGGGACCATAAAAACATGGAAACCAATGGGAATAATGACTTCCAGAAATGTGCAGTGACATGATCTGTAAGTAGAAAACCCTCTAACTCTTTAGAAATGATTAATTTTTTTAAAAAAGTTGGGACTGGAGACTTGGCTCAGTAGGTAAGAGAATTGACTGCTTTTCCAGAGGAGCTCAGTTCTGTTCCGAACACTCACATCGTGGGTCAAAGCCATCAATAACTCTGATTCTAGGGGGTCTGAGGCCCTTTTCTGACCTCTAGGAGCGTGTGGCATGCATGTGGTGAATAAACACACATTCAGACAAACTCCCATACACATTTAAATAAGTAAACCTTTTAGAAAAATAACTTTAGGTCTGTGGTGTGGTATTGACAGGGTGTATGAATATGTGTGGCTGAGGAGAGAGGAAAGGGACAGGAAATGCTTATCCTACTTCCAGGGAGGCCCAGTGAAACAGCGCAATTGAACAGTAGGAAGTTTTATTTAGGCACGAAACAAGGCCAGAGGGACATAATAAGGTCATTAAAACTGACTAGGAAATGTAGATGTGAAATAGAATATTTTGTGAAACTCTGTGAAATTTGTTTCAAATCTTTAAAAATTGTTTTTGGTGGCCAGCTACATGTATCACTATGTATACCATGAAAAGATGTGTTGTTTTGCTTAACTTAAGACATTTTATTTTTTATAGAATTAAATAAGGCAAGAGTAAGAGTTGAAAAGTGGAATGTTGACAATTCAAAGAGTGATCGAATAACTCGGGAACTACGAGCCCAAGTCGATGACCTCACTGAAGCAGTGGCTGCAAAGGACTCCCAGCTGGCTGTCCTCAAAGTGCGGCTGCAGGAGGCTGACCAGGTGCTGAGCTCCCGCACAGAAGCACTGGAAGCCTTACAGAGTGAAAAATCACGGTAATTCTGTTAATACAGAAGAGGCAAGCTGGAGTGTATACGTATGGAAGTACTGTAGTGTTTTCCAACTTACGAAGAACCATCTTTTGAGAAATTTACAAGAGGGAAGACTTCTTAATAAAGTTGGAAATGTGAATGATTAAAATGGATTCACTTTTCTTGGCCCTTGAGATACATGGTTAGCAAATTCTAAATTTAAGAGTATTTGAAAAGCATAATGCCATCCATTATTTAATATATGGTATGTACTTATATGTGGCCTAAAAATATTCTGATAAGACTGTCTTAGACCATCTTTATTTGACTAATGTATAGATGCTCTAAGAATTACGGTGCCTGATTGCTTGTTCCCTGTAGAAATGCATTCTTTCATGTGATGAAATTTTATTTTATTTTTTTTAGAATAATGCAGGATCACAATGAAGGCAGTAGCCTACAGAATCAAGCTCTGCAAACTCTTCAAGAGAGGCTGCATGAAACGGATGCCACTCTAAAGAGAGAGCAAGAAAGCTACAAACAAATGCAGGTTAGAGGGAGATACTGTGTGTGTCCTCGGTACAGAGGGAGGGAGGGATGCCTCTGCACTTCATAGCACCTCAGTTCATCAGCAGAATTTTACTATGCATTTTGTCAAACAGAAACCTGGATATTTGGAAAAATTATCTTAATCTTTGCTAAATTATTTTTATTTGGAAGAAAATTAAAGTGGTTAATAGTCATCAGAGCTGTGCATCTGTCAATCAATTTAGATGTAACAATCATTGCTATTCACTAAGTGGTAGTTTGTGGCATCTTATCTAGTTAGTCTTGTCTAGTTCTAGTTTAACCTGATTGGTTTATTTCAAGAGAAAATTGGGGTTTTTTTTTTTGCTGTTGTTTTATGGTTTGTTTTTTTCATTTTGCTTTTTTGTTTGTTTGTTGTCTTTAGAGACAGGGTTTCTTTGTGTAGCCCTGGCTATTCTGGAACTTGTTCTATAGACCAGGCTGGCCTCAAACTCAGAGATCTGCCTGCCTCTGCTGAAATTAAAGGTGTGTGCCACCATACCTGGTTTACAGCTCTACTTTAAAGCTGTTTTTATGTGTAGTTTAGTCTTGACAGTTTCCTATCTGAATCCAATGAAGGCATTAGTGTTTGGGGGCTGCTTTGTTTTTGTTTTTATATTGTTTCTGAGACAGGGTCTCACCATGTAGCCTTTGCTGCCCTGGGACTCATTATGTAGATCAGGCTAATCTCAGACTTGGAGATCTGCTTGCTCTGCCTCCTGGTGCTGGGGTCCAGGGCATGTCCAGTTTAAGTGGTTTATTTTTATAAGACTCAAGGGTAAAACCAATGATGAGCCACAGTTGCAAACTCTTATTTTATATCTATAAACATTCTAAAAAAAATCTGAGGTACTTCTTTCTGGTCCTGGTGAATTTTTGATAAGGGACAAACAACCTGTGTTTCAACATGTAATTCATATTTAAAAATATAAGTAAGATACTTTACATTCTCTTCTGTCTTCTGAGTCTTTAAAACGTTGTATAACCATATACTTATAGCACATTGCAATTTCAACACTCAGATATTGAAACTCTATTCAGGGATATTTGTCTGTACTTAGATTCCTTAAAATTTACAAATGAACAAGAGTCATATTACCTAAGTTGTTTTAAAAATATTCAGAAGTTTTTCTAAGAACAGGCAGTTCTTCAAGAAGCTACACATAGAGACATAGAATTCACATATGGTCTAGCAGTTCTACTTTAGGTATCTGCCTCAGAGATTAAAAATGTATGTTCACATAAAATTTTGTTGATTATGTGTAGAGCAATCTTCGTATTCTGGGAAAGCTAGAAATACAATGGCATTTGCTGCTAGGATAACAGGATGTGATGTGTCGGTACAAGGAAATCCCATTAAGGCCATAGAAATACAATGAAGGGAGTCTGGGGAGATCCTTTAGTAAGTTGTGTGCTGTGCCAGCACAAGGACCTGAGCTGGGATTCATGTGAAAAGGAGGACATGGTAGCACAAATCTGCGACCTCAGCTCTGGGTTAGGAGGGAGACAGGCAGATTCCTGCAGCTCTCTGGCCAGCTAGTTTAGCCATGGTGAGATCCAGGTTCAGAGAAAAACTGCCTCAAAAATAAATTAATTAAAATAAAATAAAATGTGGTCCTCACTAACCTGCTGAGGGTTGCTTCTCATTGTAGCAACTGTTTTAACTCAGTCTCTGAAGTACTGGAGTTAGGTGTGCAACGCTGTACCTGGCTCACCTGTCATATTTCTTAGAAAACATATCCCCACTACCAGAGTTGGAAATTACAGTTTACGAAGCCTAGAAAAGACCTTGTAGCACCTTGAACAAACTCCTAGTTGACTTTAATGTATTGCTGTGCTCGGGAGCCACAACTTTACATTTTTCTATTTTTTACTCCTCATTTTTAGTCAGAGCTAGTAAATCCCCTTAAGATATCTTAATTCATGGTTGTAAGTATATTTCAAGTTAATTAATAGAACATATATAATATAAAATTTACCACAGAGTGAGTTTGCTGCACGCCTTAACAAAATGGAAGTGGAACGTCAGAATTTGGCAGAAGCAGTTACTCTGGCAGAAAGAAAGTACTCCGAGGAGAAGAAGAAGGTTGACGAACTCCAGCAGCAAGTTAAGCTACACAGGTCGAGCTTGGAGTCTGCTAAGCAGGAGTTAGTTGACTACAAGCAAAAAGCTACAAGGATACTCCAGGTAAGCATGAGTGCACGCTCTGGTGTGCCCCTCGCTGGGGGACGCCAGCCCGCTACACACTGGGGCGTGTGTTGGCTGCAGTGTCCCGCTGCATGCTGAACTCTGATGAAAAGGGTGGAAATTCTCCATCTTACCACTGCATGCTTGTAAGATTGTCATCTCTGATGATGCTGTTGTTGCTAAGCAGCTATGTTATGCTCCTCTGGTTCCTATGAAAACTGTAGTCACCAATGTAGCTCTCAACATCTCATCCGAGAGAAAACATGTGCTTTCGTTTGTATTTAAGTAGTCTGTCTGTCTGCATGGACTCTGTCTGCTTGCTTCAATTTGAGTTGTTTTTTTGTTCTTATGAGTTTGTGTCTATTGCTACTGTGTCTTAGCTCATGAAAGCATGTGGTGGTCACTAGTGGAAGAAAGAAGGCTAGATTGGACCCCTCCAACAAGAGAAAAAAATAAGTTGTTTTTTGCTTTTGTTTTGCTTTGTTGTAGCCCTTCTTCTTTGAACTGTCCCATTTTGTCTCAATTCAAATGTATCAGAATGCCTGGGGCTATGAGTTCTTCATTTATTAAGTACTTGTTCTCTTTGTTCCATCATGTAATTTCTGTCTATCACATTTCTAAAAATATCTTCTCAAAAAGGTCTAGAATGGGTCTGGAGAGATGGCTCAGTGGTTAAGAGTAAGTACCATCTGTTCTTCTAGAGGTCCTGAGTTCAATTCCCAGCAACCACATGGTGGCTCACAACCATCTGTAATGAGATCTGATGCCCTCTTCTGGTGTGTCTGAAGATAGACAGTGCACTCATATACATAAAATAAATATATCTTTGAAAGAAAGAAAAGGTTTAAAAAAAGGTCTAGAATGACCTGAATTTATGTTTGGTGTTATATGTTAATGTTGTTTGCATACATTTTGACTTTGAAAACACAGTTGGCTCTGTTATTCTCCCTCCATCTTGGAGATCCTGCTTCTGTGCCACATACCACCTTGTCTCCTATTTTGTCCTCCTGTCATTGTCTCTAGCTCTCTGGGTTCTCTTCCTAGGCCCCAAAGACTACACGTGCCTTTAGGTCCTGTCCTTAACCCCCTTCCCTGCCTCATACTGCTGTATGCTCATTTTGCTTCTACCTGTCTCCTCAGGAGACTTCAGACATGTCTCTACTCACCTCCTGATCTCTGGTTCTTGCTGCTTGCTGTTTAGGTGTTTGGAGTCTCAACTCCTCAACCAGCTTCCTCCTTGTTTTGCCCTGATAAATATTACTGTCAAATAATAGTAAAGTATGAACCCACACACCCACACAGTTATTTATAAAATTTTAGTTGTTTTTTTTCTCTTTTGATTTAAGGGCACATTCAGCTTAGCAGAATTTTAAAAATCAAGATAATTGACAGGGTAAAGTCATTGATGCAATACAATGGGACTTGAGGAAGAGAAAGAAGCCTTTAAGTGCCCAGGGATGCCAGGGTTCACTGCACTGAGCTGACACTGTAAAGAGAACCTTGAAGGATAAGTATGAAGGCTCACACAAGGGTAGAGATTTCAGATAAGAAGCTGTGCCAGAGGCAGCAGTCCTGAGAACATGATATGCCTGGGGAACTAGTGCTCATTGCTGGAGCGTAACACATTGGAGATTAGATGATAGAGATGAAATGCAGTGATGGCTGGAACCAGACTATGGAGGCCCATGCAGGCTTTATCCTGTAGGTTAGCGGGGAGAGGTTCTAAAGAAGTTGAGTAGCAGAATGAGATTTGAAATTAAGATGTGTACCATCAGTGAAGAACTTAGGCTAGAGCTGGACATTTTCGTGCTCATTTGCATCCCAAAACGATATCTGGTACTCAAGAAATGTAATGCAGGAACAGGTGAGATGGTGGATCAGAGGCAGGTGGATGCTAACAGGTGATTGGAGGTTCATGAAGTGAGCATGTCTAGTGGGGGTAGCTAATAGGTAGATGATAGAATATTTGAGAAATGTACATTGAAAATTTAATCAGGGAGAAAGGAAAGAAGTCAAATGGAATCTGGGATGACTCTGGGTTTCTGCTTGCATGTAAGGATGTTTCTTGTCCTCTGAAAGGCACAAATAGGAATGACAGCATGTTAGGGTTGAAGGGTTATGACAAATTATGATGAGGTTGAGAAACTGATGTGACATTGAAGTGAATGTCAGGAAGGTAATTAGAAATTTAAGCCTGGGGGTGGGGGGGCTGGAGCGATGACTCAGCGGTTAAGAGCACCAGCTGCTCTTCCAGAGGTTCTGAGTTCAATTCAGAACCACTGAGTTCAAACCCAGCAACCACGTGGTGGCTCACAACCACCTGCAGTGGGATCTGATTCCCTCTTCTGGTGTGTCTGAAGACAGCTACAGTGTTCTTATGTACGTAAAAATAAACAAGTCTTTAAAAAGAAAAGGAAAATCTTTTTTGAAAGAGGAATAACTAAATTCTGTACTGAAGATGAAGATTTACTTCTTACTGGTTGAGAATGGGAACTTTATACATTGATCTTCATTAGATCATCTGAGAGCTCCATAAAGGGAGCCACAGGTTTTTCTGTAAAGGACCATGTAATAAGTATTATAAATTCTATGGGCTAAATGGTTGCCATTGTATATTCCTTGGTTTTACTTCTTATAATCCATTTGAAATGTGAAAAAAAAAAAAAAACAAAAAACATGTTTAGCTTTTGAGTTGTACAGGAACTGGCCAGATAGGCCATGGACCATGATTTGCACACTTGCTATACCACACTGCCTGGTCAACCCTCCTGAAATGCTCTTTGTCACAGCACTTTCCTGCTCACTGGTAATTTGATTTAGCCTACTAAGTCAAATGAAGTAATTAGGCCTCCAGATAAGTTGGCACTTGCCTGTTACTTTGGCACTTAGGACGCTGAAGCAGAAAGATTTTGACCAGTTCAAGGCCAACCAGGACTACAGTGCAAGACTCCATCTCAAACAAAACAAAAATAAATAAAATTTAGCCTGGCATCACCCACAGGAACTCCCTGAGCTGCCCCCTACAGTGCTTTCCCACACACCGCCACGCTTTTGTGTTTCTCTGTATGTTTTAAATATGTTATATCTCAGTGTCTCTGGACATGCTCTCAGGCGAAGTGTCCTGTCCAGCTCAGAACTCTGAGTAATCTGACCAATTCCCCCTTGCGTGAGTTTATTGCTTTCTTCTGCTGGTGCTACTAATTTCCTGTTTAGTTAGTGAAGCAGAGGGTGCTTTTCAATGGGGGACATTATCTTTATCTCATGGGGCTCTTAGTGCATTGCCAAGTACATTATTTGCTCCCTAAGCATAAGTTGGAGTATTCTTGGGAAAAGAAGAACAAGAAAAAATAAGAGGGAAATCTTATGAACCGTTTGCAACTATAACACAATCATGGGATCTAAGATCCAGGGACAGAACAGCAAGGATCTCATGCATATTTATCCCTTCAGCTTCAGTAAGCTATGGATCCCCTCTGTGGATAAATGTCTAGGGGCTTTGTTTGTATATGGTGCGATGACACTATGAAGGTAGCTGGGAATAATACTCAGTGGAGAAGTATACTTAGCATGTGTGTGGCCCTGGGCTCGGTCTCTGGCCTCATAAAAAGAGATAGTAAATAAAATGACGTAAAGTACAAGCTAGGCCCTGAGTAGATGGGTCAGAAGTTAAGAGTACTGGTTGCTCTTAGAGAGGCTTTACTTCCCAGTGCCCACCTGGTGGCTTACCATCTGTACTAGTTCTAGAGGATTTGATGCCCTCTTCTGACCTCTGATAACCAGGTCTTATATGATATACAGATATGTTTATAGGCAAAATACTTAAACAGGTATAATAAATCTAAAAAAAAAAAAATTAAGCTGATACCCTCTTTGCTTAATTATACTCTCTGTTTCACAACAGTCTAAAGAAAAACTGATCAACAGCTTAAAGGAAGGCTCGAGTTTTGAAGGCTTAGATAGCAGCACTGCTAGCAGCATGGAGCTGGAAGACCTTCGGCACGAGAAGGAGATGCAGAAGGAGGAGATCCAGAAGCTCATGGGACAGATACATCAGCTGAGATCTGAGCTCCAGGTAACTCATTGTTTAGCATCCCAGACAACCATTTCCCCCGGCTACATCAGTTTGAAAACAGGTCATAACTCTGTACTTTAGGGGGAGGTGGCATTATTAAAACGGTGTGTTTCATCCTGCTAGGATGTTAATTACCATGCAGACCTATGTCTGCAGGAGTAGGTTTCTTGTCTGTTGGCTGACTGTAACTTCAAGGGCTAACAAATACATGTCAAGTGTGAACCAGATGCTGCCATGTACTTCAGCCGAAAGTTGCACCAGGAAACCGACAAGGATCTTTAAATGTTAGAGCTTAAATTCTGCTACTTAAAAGTAAATTAGTTTGGGTTTTTCTATAAAACTGAAATGTTTTCTTGCATTAGCATGGGTTCAGAAGCTAATTACAGTTTTATGCATAGTCTTATAATTGTAGTTTGTGTATAAGCGCTATGTTTAATCTAAAAGTAACAATCCGGGGATGTGACTCAGTAATAGCTTGCTTGCCTAGCATTTGGGAGCCCTCAGTCCAATTCCCCTAGCACAAAACAACAAGCTGGGCCATTTACTCCACATAAATAGGGGATCTTTGACACAGATCTCATAGGGTAGAGTCTCTGATGATAGATTAAATGCAGGGTAATGAGCCTCTAGTCTTTTTTCTTCTAAGTAGAATCATTTAAAATATGTAAATATATATGAATTCCAAAGAATTTAGTCATGTCAAATTAGAAATTGTATAGATACTAAATTTACTCATTATCTGTTCAATCCTTTTTGGGGTTAAAAAAAACCATAAGAGCAACTTGTAATATTTCATCACAGCACCATGAATGACATTGGCCCATTTTTCTTACCCCTGCTTAAGAAGTTTAGAAAATCTGTATTAGATTTATAAGAAGCGTTACATCCAGTAAAATAAAGAAGCCATTAGCTGAGCTGGGGATCTGCTCAGCAGATAAAGGCACTAGCTGTACAAGCTTGACAAGCAGAGCTCAGTCCCCAGAACCTACATAAAGGCAGAAGGGAGAAGCCGACTCCACACTGCCCTTTTACCTACATAATACACGGTGGCGAGCATGCCTTCATCATTCACAGACATCATCATCATCATTTCTTTACATATCAGATGCTAAAAAGTTGCTAGTAATCGTTATATTAAATTTACTGAGCACTTAATGTCGCCACACTGGACACCTGTCCTAATATTTTCTTCCTTGTAGCCCTGAGAGGGAGGTATTATTCTCTTTTTATCATTGGAGAAATTTAGGCACAGAGAAGAAACCAGCTGACGCAGTGCTAGAGCTCAGCTCCCAATGGCGTGCTCTTAGCCACTGTGGGCGCTGTCTGACTCTGAAGAACTGACTGAGTGGCCAGAGCGGGTGGAGAGTGGTGGTGGTCAGTGGAGAGCTGCTGGCAAAGATTAATTTGCTACCCCATGAACTCCAAAGCTGGGAAAATTGTTACTGTTTTTCCTTTGAGTCCACAAAAGTGTGTGAGTTTGGAGGACTGTGTTGTCTTGGTTCAAGAGTTTGAAGAGATGCAACATGAGTAAAGACAGTGCTTCAAAGGATGAGATGCAGAAAGCGTTGGCTCTCACCTCTCCTCCTGCTGCTGGGCTGGTGGTTGACCTATGTGGAGAAACGCAGGAACCTGGAGCTCTGTTCTTTGTACTTTGAAGATTTGTTTGTTTAGTTTCATTTCTCAAGACAGAGTTTCTTTTGTATAGTCTTGACTCTCCTGGAACTTGATTTTTAAACCAGCCTGGCCGTGAACTCACAGATCCATCTGTTTCTGCCTTTCCAAGTGCTGGGATTAAAGGCATGCACCACTACTTCTAGCTTGCTTTTGAGTTTGAAGAAGTGTGACTAAGAAATATGGGAAGGTACTAAATTGGGTAGATAGAAGCAGCTCACATGCTAACTTTGGTAATGTCAGGATAAGTACTCTCCGTGTGCTGATGGGTGGTGCACACACTATTCATCGCCTACAGCAACAGAACTACTATAGTGGAGTTGCTTTTGGTGTTCTTTGAAAGTGTTAACTTTTCAATAGAGGCATGAATGGCCTAGCAAACTACTGCTCAATCATAAGGCTAGGCGGTTTGTAAGCCAGACAACTGGGGCATCCTGGTCATTCACTCACTGCTAGCTAAATCACATAGTAAAAGTATCTGATTTAATTCCTGTGTTCCCTTATACCTCAGGGAACTGCTGAGCCCAGTACACAGGATGTGATGGTTGTTCAATACCTGTTGAACAGACCCCTTTGTTTTTTGCTTTCACATGTATGGTTCTTCTTAGGATATGGAGGCTCAGCAGGTCAGTGAAGCTGAATCAGCAAGAGAACAGTTACAAGATCTGCAAGACCAGATAGCTAAGCAGAAGGCATCTAAGCAAGAGCTGGAGACGGAGCTGGACAGAATGAAACAGGTAAGGAAAGGGCACCTCCCAAGAAAGCTTGTAACAGGGGCTCAAAGAATTAGTGTTAGGTGAGAGCTTGCAGGTTCCTCTTTCCATCCCACCCTCTCTGGTTTGAGGTTTTGTTTGCTTGCTTGTTTGTTTTTTTAATGTTTATCCTTATTGTTTATATGCATGATATTTGAGTATAGGCATATACATGCTATCATATATGTGCCACTGCTTGCTTGTAGAAGTCAAAGGACAACAACTTTGTGCTGTTGGTTCTCTCCTTCTGTGTCTGCATAGGTTCTGGGTATTGAATTCAGGCTGTCAGACTGGATGGAAGTGCCTTTACCAACTGAGCCTCTTCTCACTCTCACTTTTGGTGGGGGTAGGGGGCATGGGTTAAAGGCATGAACCCCTCTTGTTTGTTTTTTAAGATAGGGTCTCTTTATGTAGTACTGGCTTTCTTGGAACTCTGTAGACCAGGCTGGCTCACAGATTCCCACCTGGAATGGTGTTATAACTGCCCAATACTATAAAATGAGTAGAGTTACAGTAAAACCAGTGTCATCAGCTCAGAGCCCAGAATTCTCTCTACTTCATATGTCTATATCCCATCTGTCTGTCAGGGTGTGTACAAAACACAAAACATACTGTGCTCGTGCTCATTGTATCCACTTTCCCTGCTAGGAACCTGTTGGTGCCATATTAGCTGCTTTCCATTAGTTCCCCAAATCAAATTATTTTACATCAGTATATTGTAGTACATACAGTGGTGTCTGTATTGAAGCAGTTGTTATTAAACATGTTTATAGCCACATTTTCAGAGTAAGATCCAACATCTCATGATTACTGACTGTAATCATGTAAAATGATATAGTAATAACTACTACTGTTGTTAGCATTTGCTATCTTATTTCTTACAGGAAAAAGTCAGTACCATTTAATTAATAGAAAATTATTCTTGTGATTCTTAGTGTATTATTCATAACATTTCTAATTTTGTATATTTTAAATTCTCTTTATCTTTTTCAAGTGTATTTGAATTCTTATATATGAGTTTTTCATTAGGATTTATTATGGAAATAGTATTTAAAATTATTTTGTAAGTGTTAAGAGAAAAACCAAGCAGAGACCTTCAAGGCATGTGTATCACAGGCTGCTTTAGTTAATGCCGCTATAAGATTCGCTGTCCTTTCACCGTTGTGTTGCAGTTAATTCAGGGAGCTGCTGTGTATCAAAGGGCAGCAGTCTAATGTGGTTGATAGAGGATAATGTTCATTTATTATTGGAAATGTTTAACTGTAACCTCTCAAATGCTGTTTTTAAAATTATGAAGTAGAGGACCATGAGCTGACTTTAGCTGTAGGCTACTTACTTATCAGAGATTCTAGATGTAGTATTTAATTTCAGGATTAAATGTGTATGTACCATGTTGAATAATTTCAGCCTTGAATTTGTACAGACCCAGAACATGGAAGAAACCTGGTAACACTTCTGGTAAATCTTTACCAGACCATCAGCCTTGTACCCGCTGAGTCCTTTATATTTTTAAAAAATTATTTATGAACATTATATTATTAACAGCATTAATCTTTATTATAGATAGCAAATTTCTTCAGTTCGTTGTCATAACCAGTAATAATACTATTCTATAATAACTCTTACATTCATATATGATGTCCCATTCATCCTCATTGTTGTAAGGTAAGAGTATTTGGCATTTTCTAGTGATTTATCCTAGTAGCGATGCTTACAGCATTATGCCAAAGTGTTGACTTTCCATCAAACCCATGCACATGCGTGTGCAGTCCATGCAGTGCGGTTGTGGCGTGCACTGAGTCTTGTGGGCTGTGGAGATGGCACGGAGCACACTCAGACTGATTTGTTCACTCCTCACACTAGGAATTCCGTTACATGGAGGAAGATCTGCATAGAACAAAGAACACACTGCAAAGCAGGATTAAAGATCGAGAGGAAGAAATTCAAAAACTGAGGAATCAGGTAGGAATGGGGAAAGTGGGTGGCCTGAGTTGCTTCAGTAAGGCCTTCTCTTTCCATGTCCTTCAGAATTTTATGTGAGGTTTGGGACTGCTGTAGCTATTTCCTCTCACACCACTTGAATCTTCATTTACATACACTAGGGCTTCCTTTTGTAGAAGTGTCTCAAAACCTCTGTATGTAAAATTAGATTTTCTATCTCCAAAACTTCATGGCTTCTCGCCCTAGTGTGTTCATGCTGATTATTATATTCATGGTTTCTTTTTCTTATCAAAAATTTCCTGATTGATCTTCACAATATCAATTAGTAGGATATCTATAAAGTCACAACACTTCTTCTATTCCTTAAAATAGAAAATAATGGCACCTATATATGGTTTTCATTCTTTCAAGACTGTTGTTGGGACAATAAAAAAATCATTGTCCCTTTTGTAAAGTTTACTTTTTTTTTTTTTTTTTTTTTTTTGAGACAGTGTCTCATTTTGCAGTCCTAGCTGGTATGGAACTCATTGTAGATTAGGCTAGTCTCAAACTCAGAGAGATCTACCTGCCTCTGCCTTTTTCATAGTGGGATTAAAGGCATGTACCACCATGACCAGCTTCAAAGATTGTTTTTGATGAGGCTAGGCCTAAGCTTATAAGGACTAGAAAGAAAGTAACATATCCTTTTATGCAGTTTAGAAGAAAGATTTCTTAGAGGAGTCACAAAAGGCCTAGTCATAGAAAAAACTATAAACTGAATTCATCTAAATTTAAATTTCTGCTTACCAAAAGGCAGTGCAGACATGAAAGGAGGACAGCCGCAGACTGGAGAGGAGGCTCCCAGCACCTCCTCTGCCCTCTTGGGGCTGCCTCAGACATGTCACACATGGCCAGCTCTGGAAAGCAAACAACCAGTGTAAGAATTCCTGTGGATGGGAAGCTGCCGTACCATTGTTGTTAGTGGACAGGAGGCTTGAATGGACCTTCTCCAAAGGGTCAGATGAGCTTGTAAGTGGGTGCTCGGGGTCACAGGGTTATCAGGACGAGTTCCACTTCACTTCCAAGACAGTGACTCAGCCTTGGGGTGAGAAGAAGCCTGTGCTGTGAGCTGCTACACAGGACCTGGGGAAACTGGCTCTCCTTTCTTTTTTTTTTTAAATTATAGTTTGTTTGTTTATTTGTTTTTGAGACAAGGTCTTGCCATTTAGTCCTGGGTGACCTTGAATGTACTGTAATCCTTCTGCCTCAGCCTCCAAGTTCTAGGCTTACAGTCATGCACCAGCACTTCTTGCAGGCAGCTGGCTGTTTCTGGTGAGGTTATCACCCATTGTCCTGTGACTCTAGGTATATTCTACAAAAACACTTCGAGTTTTGCATTTATTCATGAACAGTCCAAACTGGAAATAAACCAGGTGACCCTAGAGATGCATGAATAAACCAGTTGTGAGCTAGTATATACAAGAGCTGGAGAGATAGCTCAGTAATTAAGAGCACTGACTTTTCATCCAGAAGATCTAGGATGTTTGATTCCCAGCATCTACATGGTGGCTCACAATTACCTGTAACTCCAGGTCCAGGGAACCAACCCTCTTCTTGCCTGCATGAGTACTAGGCATGAGTATATTGTACAGATAAGCATGCAGACAGAACACCACACACATGAAATTATAAAATAAAAACAAAAAGATAAACATCTATACAGTAATGTGTTATTCTTCTAGGAAAGCTCACTCACAGGAAACTCTGGAACAGGCAAACTCTGGAAACTCAGGAAAGCAAACTCTGGTGCTAGAGTTGAAAGTGGGTTGTGTATGATGATGGGAATGGTCTGTTCTGTCTGAAGTCACATGACTAGGGGATCATAGAGCACCGTCTTTCATGGGGCTACACTTCACAGTGCCATACTGTTGAACTGTGGATTTAGAATTGTGCTTAAGACATTTGAACTGTGACCTGTAAACTTGACCATGTCGCTGCAGTAATAATACAGTGTATAGTATGTCTTCATAGTTCACATGTATTCATGAGAAAAAACCGGAGCAGAAGCCCAGCCTGATGGGCACCTGCCTGTAACCTTTGTACTCAGGAAGCTGAGGCAGGAGAGTCATGAATTGGAGGTCAGCCTGAGCTATGTAGTGAGTTTAAAACTACAAAAGGAGACCCTTTCATATCAGCAACAGCAACAACAAAGAAGTTAATACACATAACAGTACTGCTTGTATACAGTGTGTTATATGACTTCAGGGAATATCTCCTTCTCTTACATTCTCTACCTGCTGGTATGTGGCCTACTGATTTAGTTTAAGAATCACTTCTAGCCAGTGAAAAAATCATTATAGAAATTTGAGGACCCAATTCATGTCCTTTCTATACCATCCAGCTTAGAGCCTGTGTACTGATTTAGTGAACATTTACCCCTCAGCTTACCAACAAAACTTTAAGCAACAGCAGCCAGTCAGAGCTTGAAAGCCGACTCCATCAGCTAACGGAAACACTCATCCAGAAGCAGACCATGCTGGAGAGCCTCAGCACAGAGAAGAACTCCCTGGTCTTCCAGCTGGAGCGCCTGGAGCAGCAGGTGCACTCTGCCTCTACGGGGCCCAGCAGCGGATCCGCCATTAACATGTCTGGAGTTGACGGTGGTGAAGGTAACCCTAGAAAGGACATGGCACCAAAAATACGATCTTGAAAAATTACAAAAATCACTGTTTTTATTGAAAAGAAACCTTCTTTAGTGATTCTTCTCCCAATGTGAGACCTAGGTCCTGTGCCATTAGTAAAATCATCAGAAATATGTGTATTGGAGTAATATCTCATAAGGTTAGACTTGAAGAAAGGGGGCCTAAGATTGGGGAGCACATTGAAATAGTAAGATACTTGACAAGACAGAGACAAGGCAGGAATTCAGTAGCATAGAAATTTCAGGACAGTTAAAGGAAATATGTTTCCATGATACCTTAGTAAATGACTGTTAGTGTTAAAGTCTTTATTAATTTGCATGTTTGTTTGTGTGCTTTAATTAAAATAGCAAAGTCTGAAGATTATTAAGATGCATATTTAAAAAGAATATGTCAGCACCAATAGCAATACGTCGAAGTTTTTAACTTTTGAACCTCATAAAGCCTATACAAAGTCATGGAGCAAATCTCTCAGTTCTTTGATTTTAACATTAACTTAAAAATAAAAACTTTAAAGAGAGAATGCCAGGTATGGGGATGAGTTGTAATTTAAGTAGGGTGGCCAATGGAAAATCCAGTTGAAAAGAGACAGATTATCAAAGTTCCAAAGACTATGATAAGAAAGTGACCTGCAAGGAGGTCTGGAAGAATAGTGTTCCAGTCAGTCAGAAGAGCAGGTGTAAGCTGTGAGGGAGCTGTGTCCCTGGAAGGAGTGAGGCTGAGAGTAGTGCCTAATGGATTCAGAGAACTTAGAGGAAGCTGCAGAGACCTGCACAAGGACGTTAAATAAGGTAGGGTCTGATTGCACAGTATTGGGATGTCTCTGGGTGACATAGACTTGGTCTGGTGATGTGGCTCAGTGGTGCAGCATTTGCTAACATGGAAGCGACCTGGGTTTTCCCCAAATACCACAAACACACAAACAAACAAAAACCCCAGAAATCTCAGAGGGATAAGAGTAAAGGCAGAGAGGCCAGGGTACCTTTGCGTTAATCCCTGTAAGGGATGGTAATTTTGATCAGAAGTGAGATTAGTGAGGGATGGAGGGATGTGAGAATTTACTTGAAAAGTGAGTTGACAGAACTTACTGACAGATTGGATATAAAGCTTGAAAGAAAAGAGTGAAAGATTCAGTCTGGGTGGATGGAAGGGTGGAGTTGTTATTTACCAGGATGGGAAAACATGAAGAAAGGGAGTTTGCCAGGGAGAGAAAGAGACTGGAATCATAGTTCTAGGTACATGAGCTGGGTGTCCTAATGGATCCAGGAGACAGGAGTAAGCAGTCAGATGGTTGGAGTGGATGGAGCTGGATGTAACCAGCGGTGCAGAAGCTACTGGCCTCTCTCAGAGCCAGAGCCCAGGAATGTTAACTCTTGCCAGCACCAGATAGTGTAAAGTTTTTATTGTCAACTAATATGTTGTGGACATTGAAGCATTTGTTTGGTTGCTCTGTGTTGTGGTTTCTTCAACACTGGGTAGTCCTTAGAAACTTACTCTTAAGAAGTTCTTCATATAATCTGATACATTTTCAACTCTAGTTTTCTCAGAAAGTCAATTTTAGTGTCATTATATGAATCAATCTGTTCTCTTATTTGAATAGGGACACGCCTGCGAAATGTTCCTGTTCTTTTTAATGACACGGAAACTAATCTGGCAGGAATGTATGGGAAGGTTCGAAAAGCTGCTAGCTCCATTGACCAATTTAGGTAAGCAGTGCCACTCAGCGGGAGTGATGGGCCCTTAACTATTATTATAATGTCCTCCAGTTGGTACAGCCACCCTGAGCCCATTGGGCAGAAGTAATATTTAAAGTGGCAGTTCCCTTATTCCTTTTTGGTACTTCCAAGCTCTGTGAAGTTGCCTTAAGCAGTTTGCCAGCAGTTAAGCACTGTTAAAAGTTGTTAATCCTGGCCATCCTTTCTTCAGCAAACTCTACCAAGAAGCTGTCATTACCTAATTTAAAGTAGGTATATCTACTTCTCCCTCTCTCCTCACCCCCCCCTCACTCTTTCAAGACAGAGACAGAGAGTTTCTATGTAGCCTGGCCATCCTGAAACTTACTCTATATTAGGCTAGCCTCTGCCTCTCAAGTGTTGGGATTAAAGATGTGAGGCACCATGTACGGCTGAGGTTGTCGTCATTGACTGAAACGAGTCCCAGCCTGTATTAAAGAGACATAGACAGGAGCATTGACCTCATGAGGTCAAAACCAGCTTGGGCCGCATAGACAGATCATCTCAAAACTGTCTCATGAGAGTGTCTATGTGATGTCTCACCCCAGTACTTCATTGTGGACTTGAAGAAAAGATGCTACAATATAGAGCTGAACATACTCCTTATAACTTCTGTTTTATACATGTCTATCCGCAATGTTTACAATGTGCGTTATACATTTGCATATAAAATTTTTATACAAGCAGCTACTTTATAAAGAAAATATTTTAACAGTTTACCTAGAGCTTTGATAAATTTCATACCTAAAAAACCTCTAATATGTCAATTTTTCTTTTAGTGTTTATAGTTAGACATGGTCTTAATGAATTGTATGATAAGGCTAATGTTTTCTTAGCCTTACTGACTTAGAATAGAGCTGTGGTATTAAAGAAGAAAAGAGACAGGTTGGGAAAAGGGGTTAGTTCCTGAAGCCACAGGACTTAAGTCACTGTCTGAGGTGCATGTATTCCCCATAGCACCTGAAGAGAACTTAACTACAGTGCAAGTGTTAGCAGCAGTAAGAGAGGGAAAGGTGTGGTTACACACACACACACACACACACACACACACACACACACACACACACGCACACTCACGCACGCACACACGCGCACACACACACATATGCACACATATCTTGTTAAGGAAAAGCTTGCAAGGAGCTGTGAGCAGTGAGGTGGACATCACACTGTTGTCACTTCACTCATGTCTACCTGAGTTCATTTATCCCCTCCCTCCCTCTCTCCCGTCCCCCTCCGTTCTTTCAACCTTCTGTTTTGTTTTGTTTTGTCTTGTTTTGAGACAACTTTGTAACTCTGGCCTAGAATCCACTGTATAGTCCAGGCTGGCCTCATACTCCCAGAGATCCACCTGCTGGTGCTGAGGTTAGAGGTGTGTGCACACCTGGCCTGGCCTCAGTTCCTATGGCCTAGTCCTCTAGAAAAGTGTGTCTATGAACAGCCTAGATTAACCATTTCCAAGTAAATGCTTGTGCTGAAGTCTTAATTGCTAACTCCAAATAATGACAGAAGAATTTTGTTCACTGTGACCTTCCTGTGTCACCCCATTTTAAGTGATCATGTGAGTCGTTTTTCTGTGGTAGTCACACAAATAGTGTGAGTGAGATTTTTAAAACATCAGGAAGATTTGCTTTGAGTGTAATTGCCTTTCTCTCATCGTTTGCACAGTATTCGCCTGGGAATTTTTCTCCGAAGATACCCCATAGCACGAGTGTTTGTAATTATCTATATGGTGAGTAATGAAGAAGTAATGTCACACTTGGTTTCTGTCTGTTGTTTGAGCTGCTAATCTTTTTTTTTTTTTTTAATTTTGTAATTATATTTATGTACAGAAAACTTAAGTGTACACTTAACCCAGTTTAGTGGCGAGTTCTTTAGCCTTTGCCTTTCCCAGCTTGGCAATGCGAGCCACAGACTTAGGACCCAGGACGTTGCCTCCCCAGTGGCGGCGGATCTTGTCGTATCTGTCAGTATAATTAGTCCTAATAGCTTCACCAGCTTAGCCAGAGCACTCTTATCTTCCGAGTTAACCTGTGTGAAGGCAGCAGTGGTGCATGTCTTCCTGTGGCCCAGGCGCCCCAGCCTGGCCTTTCCCTTGATGATGCAGTAAGGCACCCCCATCTGTCAACACAGGGCAGGCAGGAAAACCACCAGCTCAATGGGGTCTACATCATGGGCAATCACCACCAGCTGAGCCTTGTTCTCCACCAAGGTGGTGACTGTATTGACTCCTGCTCAGAGGACAGGTGGTCTCTTAGTTGGGATATCCCCTTTGCCAGCAGCTTTCTTCTCAGCATGGGCCAGTAGCCTTTGCTTCTTCTCTTGCTTTGTCTCTGGCCTGTACTTGTGAGCAAGCTTAAGCAGCTGAGTAGCTGTTTGCCTGTCTAGGGCCTGGGTGAACTGGTTAATGGCAGGAGGTACTTTGAGCCTCTTACAGAGGTTGACTCTTGGCCGCTGCAGCCTGATGTAGTAGGGCCATTTGACAAAGCATGTTAGATCTCTTTTGGGCTAGATATCCTGCCCAGTGCCGAAGTTCTTGGGCCTTTTCTCAAACAAAGAATTGACCACCTTTTTGGCCTATTTCTTGACATTGTGAGGGTGGGGCGGGGCAGGGCCACCTTCTTCCCCTTGGCCTTCTTTCCTTTGGGCATCTTGCTCGGCTGGAGGGGAGAGCTTAGCTGCTAATCTTATTCATATGGTACCAATCAACTTTGAAAGAGAATATAGCTCATTTTTGATCATTAAGCTTTTCTTAAAATACTTTACAAGTTAGCATTTATATTATGTTGAGAACATAAGTGCTCAGAGTTTTCCTGCCCGATAAAATTAGCTGTAATGTAGGTTAATGGTCACTTCCATTTTTAAGCCTGTCTAATGACAAAAATACAGTATAGAACAGCTGGTTTATTTTTATCTTAATTTTGTAAAGTTGCTTTGATTATTTTCATTTGTTTTACTTTATTTTTCTAGAAGGATCTTAAGACCAATGAATTTTCATCTGGGTTTTAGTTGCAGAATCAATTGCAATAGTTTGTGGTGTTGGTTTATGTGTGCCGTGCCTAAAAGCCCACTCAACTGTGCTGAGTGGAGATGTCTTTAAGAGGTTAGGCTGAGTTAAAGCTATTTTCTTAAGAAATAGAAACCTACTTTTAAAGGAAATTTCTGTGTGTTCCACTAGAGGGAAGAGTTATTCCTCTAAATAAAAAGATTTAAGAAAGGAGGATGAGTGGGGAGGAAGAAAAAAGGAAAGATATCAGAAAGGATTTAGGGTGCACCGTGTAGGGACTGTCTGCTGTGAACAGACACCATGACCAAGGCAACTCTCTTATAAGGACAACATTTAATTGGGGCTGGCTTACAGGTTCAGAGGTTCAGTCCATCATCATCAGACAGGAGCATGGCAGCATCCAGGCAGGCATGGTGCAGGAGGAGCTCAGAGTTCTACATCTTCATCTGAAGGCTGCTAGCAGAAGACTTGACTTCCAGGCAGCTAGGACAAGGGTCTTAAAGCCCACACTCACAATGACACACCTACTCCAACAAGGCCACACCTCCAAATAGTGCCACTCCCTGGGCCAAGCATATTCAAACTATCACAGGGGCTGACTGGCCAGCTACTGGCCTCCACAAGTGCTGTGGGTACTGGCCAGTGTCAGATGCTGTGTGTTGCATCCTACAGAGCTTATACACCCCAGTCAATGGGACTTCCTGGCATTCATACTGCCCCAGGGAAGCCAGAAGTTTGTCACGAATTCAACATCTATCACTGACATGTTGTTCCTGTCAAGTATACTTTCCCATCTCTTCATCGACAAAGCTGACTAAACTGTCTCTCAGAACACCAGTCATTAACTGTTGTACAAGGACTTGCCAGCCGAAATCTCTGTCTAGTGGTGCTAGCCAAGCTCTCTTTGCATGGTTACCTACGAGGTCATTTCTGCAGATACATGCAAGTCATGAACATTTGGTGTTCAGGCTCTTCTCTCAGCTGAGAGGTCTGCAGTGCAACTCTGTTCCTGGGCTGATTGGGTCACATGTTTCTCCATTATTCAGCCAGCAAACATGTACTGAGCCCCAGTTGTGTCCACTCTGCTCCAGATGGGTATGAAGACAAGGCATGGTCCCTGTCCTCCCTCTACAGTCCTCAGATAAAGACTGATTTATTGGTCGACACATGAACTGTTTTTTCTCCCTCCAGGCTTTGCTTCATCTCTGGGTCATGATTGTACTGCTGACTTACTCACCGGAAATGCACCATGACCAACCGTATGGCAAGTGAACTGAGCTACTGGTTCCCGTGAGTGCCTGCCGTTGTCCAGAGCTGGGATCTGCAGAAAGAACAACACTAAGACTGTTCGGAACAGTGCACAAGATGGTTCCATCCTGGAAAGCTTTTACTCTCTGAAGTTACTTCTCTGGTGTCTGACTCTCCCTATTTCCCTAAGAGTCTCTAAATGCAGACAGTAATTTGATAAATTAAGCTCAACTTTTTCTGGGTTCATTTGCCCTAGATATGTATAGAGAAAGAAAAAAAGAGATTTGAGGGTGGTTCACCTCTGTACAGACCTTTCTATATTTTAGGTGACACTGATTATGGGTTATAATCAGGGAAACTAATTGTATTTCGGGATTAAAATAAAAAGATTTCTTTTTTAATAACTTAGAGTGCTTTATATTTTCATATATTTAACTGCAAATATTTAATTTTTACATGTTAAATTCTTGGTATAATTCTTTTTTAAATATATAAATAAAATTCACAGTGCATTTTTCTTTTTTTTTTTTTAATAACGACCTTAATCCCCTTTACAGACCTTTTCGATGGTTATCAGTGAGTGCAGCTAAAAATCACAGCCGCAGTCACTAGGTGGCTGTAGTAGTTCCCCACTGCTCTCCCCTCTACCCGAGTTGTCGTGCTTTTCCCCAGTGTGTATCTCATGGGGTGTATAGCCCCTTCTTGTAGCATGTTGTGAAGTCTGTTTACCAGTACTGTGGCCGGGAAACTACAGTTATAGTGAGTGAGCACCCAGTTTTCTGTATGGCCAGCATGATCTTTGAATTGTCCTCCTTCTTCCTCTTCAGCTCTAGATTCACACGGTTTTTTTTGTTACTCAAGTCCTGGAGGTCTCTCTGTATGTAGTTAATGCTTGCGGCTCTTGGACAGCGAGTGGGAGCAGTCCCCTCTTGGGCCTGTCTTGATGTGGTCACTTGAATGCCCGCTGAGAACCTTGGTGACATCATTGTCACAACTTGAACTGGCACATGGGTCATAGAAAGACCTCAGAACCTTGCACATCATGAAATGGGTATTTCCTATTTTTTATAATTAAATGTTAGTTATAGTTGGGCTTTTGTTTTCAGTGTATCGGAAATGAAAAGGGCAGGATGTTTCACATCATATAAACGGGGGTTTGGCATTGAGCTCAGCCCTGAAATAGGAGATTGATAGCAGGATTCTTCCTGGGGATGAGCCATGACAGCCTGAGCTATGGAGTTAGGTCTAGCTCAGAAGAGTAAGGAAGAGTTCAGTCTTGTTAATGGATTTTTAGATTTTTTTTTTTTCTCTTCATTTGGAAACGTTTCAGGAAAATGATTAAAACCAGGTTCCACCCTTAAATGCAAAACAGCACATGCTCAGCACTGTGTTGCCAGACTTCCCGTCTTTGTGTAGTCCTGGCTTTTGTTGGGACATCTGTAAGTCTTTTGTCCAGTCTGCACATTCTTGGCTTTGGCAATGTTTGACTAAGTGTTTCCGGTTGTGCACTCACTTGCCTTTAATTGAGTTTCAGATTCATTACTCTTGACCACTCACAAACTGGGCAAGATAATGTGAAACCTTGACCTCATTAGAAGGCTTGCAGGAATGCCACGTCAGTGTCTCCTTGTGTCCAGTGCATGTAGACAGAGGGATTTCAAACATGCATATATAGTTCTTAGACTGCCTACTTGTATTGACAGATGTCAGTTGAAAAACCTTATTTTTAAAATTCCATTTCTAGAAATTGTCCTTTATGAAAACTACCATTTCTGCTGCTACAGAGCAAAACTTTCCATGGAAAGATTAAAAAAAAAAATACGATCTCTCTCTGTTGAGTAGCTGGAGAGTCGAAGGTAAAAAGGCCCCGAATCCAGCCAATGCCCTGCTTACCTGTGGAGTAGGGCACACTTCTTAGGCCTCACCAAACTCCACCTCCCAATTGCCAGGGGTTACCTGAGTGCTCGAAATGGCAGAGTGGGTATCAGTGTGGGTACGAGAAGGCAGGAGGAGCTGAAGCCGAAGAGTCAAGGACCAATGGCCCAGGACACTTGGGACTATGACTGGCCTTCAGAATCCCAACAGAGAGGCAAATGGACCTCTCCCGTCTTCAGCCTCTTAGAATTAAGGGCTAGAGCTCTCTGAGGAGAAGGAGGCAAGCTGCACCAGTGGCTAAAGACCAGTGTAACCGCAGAGCTGTAAAGCCCACCACTCAAAACCAGCCAGGCCTGTCATTTATAACGGCTCCTTCCCCTTGCTTTGACATATCTCCTGTTAGCCTTACAAAGTTGCTTGTTCCCACTCTGTATCTGATCGTGCCCCATCCAGAGAACCTGTATAAACAAAAAGGGAACAAACACCACTTGAAGTTTCCTATCCCTACCTTCCAGAAGTTCTCCACCTCTTAGGTTTGTTAGAATTCCACCATGGCTCCTGTGGTTGAACTCTTGGTGGGTTTTAGGAGGTTGGAGCCCTTAGAGGTAAGCCCTGGCTGGCAGAAGGCTACTAGGGACAGGCCTTGGGCCCACTCCTGTTTTCCCTGTCCGCTAAGATAAGAGCAGGCAGCTCATGACTGCACAAACCCAGCCATGGCTTCGCTTCCATGATGGAGGAGACCCTCTCAAACCACAAGTCAGAAGAACCTCTCCAGGTTTTGCTCTCTGGTATTGTGTCAGCACTGAGAAGAGGAACTATACATTTCAACTCATGGCTAACTCCTCCACTAACACTTGACCTTCAGACAAGCCATCAAAAGATGCCAGCAGTCCACCCCACCTCTTGGGGGTGTGCTACGGCTCATCCCCGTTTCTACCTTCCCCGATGGCCTGCACTTAAATGTCTATTTAAACTTCTAAATAAGTCCAATCTCACAGAAAGAGGATGAGCTAAAGGGGATGCCCCATTGTCTCTTCTTCTCACGTTCAAACCACACCAACACTCCTGTTTGTTCCTGAGAACAAGGGCTGAATGGTCTTGCTCACCAGATACCTCAAAGTAAGCACAGCTTTTTCAAAGACCACTTTGGAAAAGAATGGGTAACCTGTTTTGTAAGCTACCTTGAGGGAGGAAAGTTAGGATAATTTTTCAATGTTTAAAATCTTTGAAAACATTATGTAATAATATATAAATAATATATAATATAATATATAATATAGAAGGAAGAGTTTATTTGGGAATTTGGTTCCAAAGAGTTAGATGTGTAGATTTCCATATATATATATATATGGTAAAGGCATGGCAAAAGGAACAAGAAGCTGAGAGGTCATGTCTCAATTGCACACAACAAGTAGAAGAACAGAAAGTCAGGTAAGGTTATAAACCCTCAAAGCTATTGCCCTTCCTCTTAGGATCCATAACCTCCCTAAACAGCAGCTAAGGACTAAGTGTTCAAATACATGAGTCTATGGAGGACATTTTTCATCCAAGCCACATAAAGGTGGGTGCCGCCACCTCCTGGCATTTGTTTACATTTTTAAAAGAGAAAACTTTGGAATCATTTTCTTTTAAATGGTAGTAAGACTATCATTTGAATTTGAATTCTGAGTGCTGTGTCCCAGCTACTTCTCAGATGTAGAATGCAGACAGCAGTGTGCCCTCAGGGATATTACAGTTAAGTGGGAAAGCAAACCTGGGGCAGCAGGGGTAGCACTTGTGTGGTAGTGAGGGAAAGGATGCAGGGGTTGGGGGTGGGGGCAGACTTTCTCCAAAGGTTCAGTGTGAAGCACCTGACTGAGCACACACAGTATGCTTAGAATAGCAAGGAGCCAGTGTGGCCAGAACAGAACTGGAGGGGAGGGCATGCCACAGCCAGCCTCAAGGGACTGTCAGCCAATGGAAGGACTTAGGTTTCAACACCCTGTGTCTGAATAGTAACTCTGTTTCCCCTGAGTCAATACCACCTTTAAACAGAGAGAACCTTTAACACCCGGTGTTTGTCCAGGGTCTGGACATTACAGTTGCCCCGTGTGAGCACTGAGAATGTGGCAGTTGGCTTTGCTGAGGTGAAGACAGCTGTACCTTTATCGCTGCCTTCCTGTATATGAACCAGAAAGACAGACAGCATTGAACTCACTGTTCACAGAACAGATGCATACGCAGCTTAAGTGGAGGATTGACGTTGGCTCACAGTTTGAGAAGGGTCAGTCCATGGTGGGGAAGGACAGCACAGTGGAGCGGGAAGCTGTTGAGGACCATTACTCTGTCTGCCCGGCTTGCACTGCTGCTCGGGTCCACGGGGACTGAGTCTCGAAGAATGGTCATAAGGCAGAGGTTCTGGAGTCAAGTCTCAAGTCTCCTTTATTGTTTCTCTTCTATTGGCTCACATTCACTCTTGTTCATTCCTCTTAACTCTATTTACTCATATACCTCTTAACTCTACTGACTATATATATTCCTCTTAAATCTATTGACTGTATATGTTCCTCTTAACTCTATATATATCATATACCTCTTAATCGTATTGACTGTATATATCCTCTTAACCTTATTTTCCCTGACTCAAATTCCCCTTGACTCATATTCTCTCTTGTCTGTATTACAAGGAAATCCTGGGTATTTATAAGCACACGCAGGAGAACACAGGTGAAAACATTTTACCACGTGCACTATGCAGCTGGGGTCACTAAAGAGCAAAACAAGCTATGTGGGATAAACAAGATATTTGTTAGAGTGTGCTCAGCTGTTGTAGGCTGCTGAAAAACCAAGTCTCTATCAGGGTAAATGGTTCCAGATGGCTACAAAGATGATAACTGCTTTCTAGCCGCTTTCTGCTTAAAGTCGGCTCCCTACAGGAAGCAAAGGGGAATGCAGTGGATAGGACAGTGGACAGGGCAGCATGTGGCCTCCAAGAACACCTCCTTCTAACTTCCTTTAGCTAGGCCCCACCTTCTGCTTGCAGCACTTCTGTAATATGAATCCATGAAGGGATCAATCCATTTATTAAGTCAAGGCCCACAGGACCTAATCAGTTCCCCAAATCCTAGCAGCTTGCTGTCTTGCGTCTTGTCTCACTAACTTTAGTGTGAGCCACTGCCCGTCATCTCTGCCGTCATGCCATCAGAACTTAGACATACCTGATCTCTTATGTGACAGCCATGGCTAGCCCCTGTAGTGTCACAGAAGACTTTTTGGCATATAACTGATGCTTCTCTACTCTCCATATTAAATCATCTCCTCTGGGTTCCAAAACCACAGCAAAGCAGAGAAACGAAACGCACAGGTATGTGGCCAGTTAGCAGGCATTTAGACTGGACAGCTTGATTGAGAGTGTTCCCAAGAGGGAAGGCAGTAAGGATTTAAAGCATCAAAGTAGGGTAAGAGCATGCACTGGTCTCGAAGAGGACCCGAGTTCAATTCTCAGACCCGTGTTAGGTGGCTCACAACTACCTGTAACTCCAGCTCCAGCAGATACAACATCCTCACCTCATTTGGCAGTACACACACCGACACAGACACACACATACAGCCTCAGAAAAAGAGAGAGGGGAGAGGGAGGAAGGGAGAGGGAGGAGGAGAGACAGGGATAGGGAGATGGAGATGGAGATGTTAATTTTTTTAAACACCCCAGAACATTGGGCTGGGATATGACCAAGTAGTAGAATACGTCCCTAGCTTGCATGAGGTCTGGAAGACAAAGGTGTAAATTGAGCTGAAAATATTCCTGGCCATAGACGTTTGTAGTTGACCAATTTTGACATCCGATTGTTTTATTTTCATTTTTTAAAAATGTAGTAGAAGAGGAGCTAGAGAGATGGCTCAGAGGTTAAGAGCACTGACTGCTCTTCCAGGGGTCCTGAGTTCAATTCCCAGCAACCAAGTGGTGGCTCACAACCATCTGTAATGGGATCGGATGCCCTCGTCTGAAGACAGCTATAGTGTATCCATACATAAACTAAATCTTTTTTTAAGTGTGTGTGTGTGTGTGTGTGTGTGTGTGTGTGTGTGTGTGTGTAGGTGCCCATGGGGGCAAGGACAGGGTTTCAGGTTGCCTGGAGCTGGAGTTACAGGTTGTAAACCACTGGTGCTGGTAATCTAACTCAGTCCTCTTCAAAAGGAGCCAGTGCCGTGACTCTCTCCACCCCAAGGCTGTTATTAGCAAAGTTCTATAGATGGTGTCTTAGGGTTCCCTAGAGTCACACAACTTATGGAATGTCTGTATGTATTAAGGGAAATTATTGGAATAACTTACGGTCTGCAGTCCAATTAACCCAACAATGGGCAGCTGTGTTGCTCAGTCCCAGGAGGCTGGGTGTCTCTGCTGGTCTTCTGTGTGAGCTGGAATCCTGGAGAAGTAGGTTCCAACAGATGCACTGGCAAACAAGTGAAAACAGGTGAAGAGGAAGCCTTCCTTCTGCCATCATCTTTACGTAGGTCTCCAGGTATGGCCCAGATTAAAGGTGTGTACCACCAGGCCTGAACCTACTTGGAATTGTTCTGTCCCAGGCTGGCCTTGAACTCAGAGATCTGCTGTCTCTGTCTCCTGGGATTAAAAGCATGTACCACCTTGCCTGGGCCTAAGCTTTTCATGGCCACTATGCCTCAAGGTCTGGATCACAGGTGTGCCCTCCATTTCTGGACTGAAGTTCATTCCAGATACAGTCAACTTGACAACTGAGACTAGCTATCACAGACTGCAGCTCATAACAGAAACTGATCTCAGTTCTCCAGCTGAGAAGTCCTAAGCTGCCCATGCAGGCACACTCTGTTTCCTGACTCAGTCACCTCACAGCTGCCTCAGGTGGGTTCTGCCTCTGTAAGTCACCTCCCAAAGACCTTCCCCTCTAGACGCCCTTACAATGGCCATCAGGTTTCCACGAGAATTTTGCAGGGTACTCAAAGACTACTATGTACATCAGAGAAAGCACAACTTTGTTTACAAGACTCTCTCCAAAGAGAGGCCAGGACGTGGCATGGTAGAGAAGGTTTCTAAAAGCAACAGAGTATTCTGACAGGATTGTGCAAACATTCTGTGATGTGGAACCTAGGTATAGGAGTTTCCTCCCTCCTCCTCCTGGTCCTGCCCTGCCTCTCCTTCACCTTGATTCTTTCTGTCTTTGGTGCTTGCTCTGCTGCTGTTTACATAAATGGCCAGCTGGTGCTTGTAACCGTATCACCCAGTAGCAACCCGCTTTGACTTGTGAATGTGGTTTAGGTTAGTTGAATCCGAGAATTAATTAAGTACATTTCAACATAATGAGGAACAGAGTGCACATTCTCAGTGCCGTGAAAACCTCTTCTCATTGCTTTTACCCGTGAAGCCTAGACAGGCCTGCAGTACCTAACTAAGTAAGAGCACGGTGACCTTAAGAGTCCATGGGGCTGGGGGTGTGGCAACGTCAGAGACCCAGCTCCTCCCTTACCAGCTCACTGAAGAAAGAACTGGCTTTTCAGTCAGATGTGGTCTGGCCTCACCATCTCTGGCTTCGGCTAGTGATCATCTTATTCACCCCTGTACCAGTCTGTTACCGTCCCAGCTATTTGCTGCCTTTGCCTGTGGGAAAGCTTGATTTTCTGTGTCCCATCTCCCTTACCCTCACCCCCCCAACCTATCCCCTTCACCCCTACCACCCCACCCCATCCCACCTCCCATCTCCCCACCCCTCCACCCCCCTACCTCCCCAACACCCCCACCCCGAGCCTGAGCCATGAGACCTGACTTGCTTTGAAATTGAATTATCAGTGAAGACACGTGGGCCACTCCTCCTAGGAAGGTGCCTAAGGTGGCTGGGGGGGTTGGGGGGGAGGGGATGAAGCCTAGATGAAGGCCCTGAGACTCTTTACATTTCATAGGCTTTTACTGTGACATACTTATCGATCTCTAACAACCCCCACCTCACCCCACACCATCCTCAAACCCCCCCCCCCCCCCCATTGCTCTTAACTTGCTCTTAACCCAGATATTTCCTCTGCTAGGATACTTTTCTCCCTGGGACACCGCAGCCTGGTAATTTAGCTGCTACTTTCTCTGTGAAATCAAAACTAAGACCCCTTCCACCAAATAAATAAATAAATAAATAAATAAACAAACAAACAAAAACCCAGGACAGAGGTCAACAGTGCACCGAATAATGTTCCCCTCCCCAAAACCAAAAAACTTGTTTTCATTCCAGTGACTGGTGTTAAAAAGGGATGTTTTGGGTATGGCTCCGTACCATGAACTAGGATTGACCTGAACTAGCAAGCTTGCCCTTGACTCTCAGCATCCTAGAGGCAGAAGGGAAGGGGAAGGGTCAGAGTGTATATGATTGTGAATTCAGGGGACAGAGCAGTGTGGTGCTTGCCGTCCAGTGGACGGAGGGGCCGTGAGTCAAGGAACATTTCTAAACCCAGGACTTCTAAAACAGGAATAACAAAAAGACCGGAAGCTGAAGGCAGATGCTACTGTCCCTGGCTGGTGGGCACAGGCTCCAAAGGCGGGTGGATGCTGTCAAGCCCTCCCTCATGGCTCTTTCTTAGAAATGGATTAAATTCCTACTCAAATGTCACTTTTGTTAGTTGGTTTGCTCTCAATGGGAGGAGATAGAAAGTACAAAATGGCCTCCATGACAACCAGTTATCACTGCCCCTGTGGAACAAACTCAGACCTTGAAAGAGATATTGAAAAGCACACTGTCAGAAACACAAACACTGGAACATCCCACTGGGCACTGCTCCTCTCTGCCAGGAGACCACAGTTCCTCCAGAACTAACATCGTGGCTGTCCCTCTGGGTCAATGTTTCTCAACCTATGGGTTGTGACCCCTGGGGGGGGTGAATGACCCTTTCACAGGGGTCAAATATCAGATATTCCACATATCAGATATTTATGCGATGATTCCTAACAGTAGCAGAAATACAGTTATAAAGTAGCAGTTATGAAATAATGTTACGGTTGGGGGGTCACCACAGCATGAGGTATTAAAGGGTTACAACATTAGGAAGGTTGAGAGCCACTGTACTAAGCTGACCTGCTGTTTTTGATGGTCCAGGACTGAGGGGACAGTAGATAATGCTATACGGAGACAGTGGCAGGCTCGTCCTACCCCTATCCATCAAAGAACAGATAATCCCAAAGCAGATAAACAAGAGCATTTGCTGTCTTTTTTAGCCATAAAATTTGATCTAAAAGCATTTCGAATCATTTGAAGTGGGGTTCCCTCCCCCAATTATTAGAGAATCATTTCTTAATTGTGGAAGACACCCATTTAAAGACCAAAATATCCCTCATTCCCAGAACCACTTATCTGCATTAGCCAGCCAGCATGCTTTGTCCTGTTCCCTTCCAGGTGTTTGTTTCTCTTTGGCTGTGTATGCACATCACAGAAAGGCCTAGAAACAGGAAGAAAGCTGCAAGTCGGCAGTTCTCACCCTTCCTAACGCTGCGACCCTTTAATGCAGTCCCTCATGTTGTGGTGACCCCCAACCATAAAATTATTTTCATTGCTACTTCATGACTGTAGTTTTGCTACCGTTATGAATTGTAATGTAGATGTCTGTGTTTTCTAATGGTCTTAGGTGACCCCTGTGAAAGGGTTGTTTGACCTCCAAGGGGGTGGTGACATAGAGGTTGAGAACCACTGCTGAAGGTACTGCTGAGCAGACGGTTCTCTCTCCCTCTCCCTCTCTCTCTTCTCTCCCCACGCCCATGCTAAGATCCATCACAGAGTTCCATTCCCAGCCCACAATCTCCAGTTTTAATTGCATTTTTATATCATACAATACACAAATGCACGCTCATTGTAAAATTCTGAACAGCCCATGTCCCTCAGCCCTGTCCCCCCACCCCCCATTCCCTAGGGACAGCTTTAGAAGAAGCAGGATAGCCACCTACAGAGAGTTCAGCAAATATGTGTTGGGGGCAGGGAAGAGGTAGCTATGGTGATTTGGAGTGGATTTCTCCTGTCCCTCTGTGATGGTCTGGAGGTGTAGTTTGGTGGCAGAAACATTTGAATGACATGTGTGAGGTCCTGGGTTCGATTCCCAGCAGTGTCTAAAAAAAAAATGAAGGAGGTGAGATAAAGACTCAATGTGACTTTCTATCCAGATGAACACACAACCGTGTGTGTCTATGTGTATGAACGCACATGCACATATGAGCACAGGTATGGAAGCCAGAGGTCAGCGTGGGAAGTCTTCTACACTCCCACCTTAGTTTTTGAACCCAGAGCTCACTGTTTCAGCTGTGCTGCCTGGTCAACAAGCTGTGCGGACCTATGGTTCAGAGTCGACATTTTGGGGAAGAATGTGCCATAGAAGGTTCCAGGACAGTGCATCAAGTTGAGACATCAGCGAGGATGTTCAATCAGTTAGTACAGTCTTCAGGCTCTGGGGAGACTCTTATCAGGTAGGAATGCCTGCTGTTACAAGCATGAGGACCAGAATTTGCACCCACAGCATCCACGTAAAACGCTGGGTATGGCCACACCTATAATCTCAGCATTGGGATTCTGTTGCAACAAGATAGACACCGAGAGAGTTGGACACCTCATGTCCTCCTCTGACCTCTGTGTGCTGTAGAGCACACGCATGTCGGTACACCACACAAACACGTACACCCGTATCTCATCTGTAGTTACAAAGCATGATTTTCACAGCGTCTTATGGTTTCTTCTAGTTATGGTTAGAGGCTCTTTTCTTTTGCTGTGTCCCCATTTTAAATTCTTTTTTTTTTTTTTTTTTTGAGACAGGGTTTCTCTGTGTAGC